>OW796096.1:3968888-4605019 GCA_941860345.1 Chrysodeixis includens | reverse complement strand
AGCAAACATGCCAGTTTCGTTTAAGTAGAAACATTAGAAAAACATTGTTGAAACCAACCTTCATGCAGAAACTATAATCCCCTTTTAAAAAGTTATACAAGTTTAAAATGTTGTTCCATCGTTTATCGATAGTATTTTGTTTTTGATAGTTTTTTTTTTAGTAAAATAATCTTAATTTGAAGTAATATCAGCCAGATTTATACAGATAAACCTAATTAGATTAGGAATGTATTAATAACAAATAATCATCACTCAGTATTAACTTTGTTTTCAACAGTGATAGATACTGATAAAATCTTATCTATGACGTAATTTAAATCTGATGGTCTACGTCAAAAATCCCACTTGATTTGATTTTACCACAAATGCGGCGATAGGTGATACTTTTCGGGACACGTTTTTGTAATTGATTTATATTCAAGTAGCTGTTAACTGCGACTTTGCCCGCGTGAATGTCGGTTATAACTGCAAAAACATAGTCCTCCTCTAACGCAGTCGATTAAGAAGTAGCTTTTATGTTAATCAAGTTCTCTATACCAAATTTTATAAAAATTAATCCAGCTGTTGAAGCGTTAAAGCGTAACAAACATCCATCAAAAATACTAACAAACTTTTTAACATTAGTTGGATTAAAAAAATAACATTGAACAAATTCAACAACATAGCTTTATTTGTTACATAACAAAATTCCAGCTTTTTCCGGTAACACGAGCACAACCTTTGTGGGCCTTACGTTAAATGACACGTGCAGGTTGCGGCGAACCGACTGTACCTCAGTAATTCACTAGAATAATTTCCGAGAGGTTCTATTCTCAGAGCGAACTACACAAGACCGACACTCCCTTTTCAGTTCACGGGGTTTACCACTACCTCTTAAATTCTGTTGCAGTTGTGAAAACGAGATGCCGCTCTATATCCTGTAATGCACCGTCTCGCTTCCACGACTATAGCAATAGTATTTCTACAAAAGGTGTTAGGCTTCATGATTCTAAAACCCAATGCTGCACCCGTTTTGACTCAATTATGCAATCTGTAGGTAGTAAAGATTTAGAGATGCATCCAGATGGTTTGAAATACTTTCAGTAGAAAAACTAGCCTCACTTTCATTTTGCTTTATAAGTCGAGTTAATAAAATGTAATTACCTAACGCTTATTCACAAATATTTTTAAATTGTTCGGTTTACCCACGCGTATTTATCGGGAATGCCCGACTAGCTTGAAACTCAACCGGAGTCTTTTGAGCTGACGCGGCAACGGGGTCGTAAGTCGAACTGACTAAACAGTTCCTCCGCCTTCACCTAATATAAGTTTATATTAATGGCGTATGCACACATTTACCATTAAATACTTGTTGCTTTGATCAGGTTTCAGCAGAATTTATAATATATTTATGCAGTGCACATTCTTTGATTACTTCCCCAGTCATGGTTGCAAAACACGAACAAGTTTTTAGGGCTTGTGCTAAAATACATAAACTTGTAAGCAATAAATTACTTAATCATTGGACCATTCTTCGTTTACGTTCGGAGTGGACGAAATCCTTTAACTCTAAGGTGAGAATGGAACCTCTATTATAAAAGGAGTTTTCTTATCCTTTTCGACAATAATTTACTTAAGGCTTTGTTGAATGAAACCCCAGGATTTTGGAAAAACGTTTCCAGCATTACCGTGAGATTGGTTTCATTTATATACATATGGATGTTAGCCGGTTTCAATAAAATTATACAGTAAAAAGTGAGATTTTGTAAGATATTTTATTCATTTTTCATTGACTGCTATACCAGAGGTCGTAGGTTCGATCCCAA
Organism: Chrysodeixis includens; assembly: GCA_941860345.1. NCBI lineage: Eukaryota > Metazoa > Arthropoda > Insecta > Lepidoptera > Noctuidae > Chrysodeixis > Chrysodeixis includens. The sequence continues at coordinate 4,603,214 of OW796096.1, read as the reverse complement.
CCCAGGACAAATGTTTGTGTGATGAGCATTGTTTCGATCATTTGTTCTGTGTCTGGGTGTAAATTATCTATAGAATGTATGAATTCAGAAGTATATAAGTATATTTATCAGTTGTCTCATAATAGTACATATACACCGTGTAACATAATTAACGCACATCCTGAAACTACTTTGTTCAGAATCGATAACAGAATCCATTTCATTAATAAAAATAAATATTTTTTTTTACCAAAAAAATATTTAGAAATAATTAAATTGTAGACACTATTTTCATAAAGCACTCGAAGTAAACGAAAATGAGCCTTAAGTCGATGCAATAAGGCTTTAGCAATTCACAGCGGTTCACACTTTCAAACACTAAGAAAGATACATAAAAAGGACCGCCGAAATACGTAATACAATAGGAAAGAGCGAGACAGCCGAGCGCGGCGCCGGCGCGGCGGCGCCCGCGTGGCTCGCGCTTCCTCGCATTAGTCATCGGCCGATCGTTATCAGTGAATGTTTGTCATTATTTGTCAAAACAAAACTTTCGCGCACGATGTCTTTCCGGTATACTAACGTACAGTACACCGAGATGGTGAGGACTCTAGCACAGTGTGGTGATAACGTAGCATTAGCGTGTAGAACATTTAATGATAGGCACGGCACGAGTGTTGACCTAGACACGTGTAAAAGACCTAGTGTATTGTGACGAATCAACAAGTGCCGAGGACCTGAAAAGGGACATTCTAGTGTTAAGTGAATTGCGACAACAATTGCGTAAACGAGCTTTTAAGTGCATAGAACAAGGTGGTGGACATTTTGAAAGTGTTTTAAAAACAGGACGCCGTCGTATGAGTGCCGATTAATTTTAAACATGTAAGTTTCTCATTGTTTAATTATTATGATCAATATCTTTTAAACACGCCGCCTTTGTTTAGGTACCTATCAAGTTCATCTCTATCATCATTTCAATAACAATAACTTACGGTTATTAAAATCACTCATACTAAACAATTCTAATAATAAACATAAACAATTTTATGCAAAGACGTCATAGTATCTACGTACATAAGAATGTAGATAATCTCTTTAGGTTTTCAAATTGGTTTTAAGGGTTTTACTTTTCGTATGTTATGATTTTATGAACTTATGATAGTAGGTATTGGAGCAGCCGCGCGGACTGCGAGACCTCCACTTTTGTGCGTCTGTGTGCGCGCGTAACGTATTGAGCAATAGGGCGCCCACGCGTTTTGCCAATTATTTGTACAAATTATTCTGACAATATGTAATAAAAAAAAAAGATAAAAATGTTTCAATACATTAATTGTGGATAAAATAGGATATTCTTTTTGGGGTGTCTGTGGATGTGCGTTATTTCCGTTACACGTTGTATACTCTGCCCTCGTAAATGAAAACACAGTATCTCAAGAAATGTCATTTTGAGATAATGGCGGTTAAAGTTTGAAAACTAAAACATGACGTTGTGAAGAAACTATTATGGTTACATAAGATTGGTTTTTTTTCTATGAAATGCAAGTGACTGAACTTGATATTTTTATATTTAAAATTGCAGAATAACAATTAAATAATTAATAAAATGAGATAATGTGTTATAATGAATGAATTAATTTAATATATTTCGTAAAATTTAAGCTTAATCACAGTATCTAAGTGGTTACTGTGTTTTAGTCTACTTTTATTTTTTACTGTGTTTAAAGTATGTAAAGATACTAGTCTCTTAATAATGACAAACAGTAACTTTAATGATACTGTGTTTTAAGCTATTTATCACATCCGAATATCAATCTAGTAAGTGATATGCTGTGATTTAGGCTAGGAAAAACCGATTTTACTTTAAGATGTAGTACAGTATTTAGATATACTGTGTTATAAGCTAACCCTTTGTCATTAGTGTTATTTTTTTATTTTTGTATAATGATCAGGATATTATATATAAAAATATAAGGGATATTAAATATGTATATATTAGGTATATCAAATTAAACTACACTTGAGAGCAATAAATAAAACCTTGACTTTCTTTATAAGGAAGATTTTTTAAGGAATCTGAATCAATGTTTAAAAAAAACATACACACTATTTGAAAGCCTACCTTATTACCTTTTTAATGATGTTAAATACAGTGTAAAAAAATACCCATAAGAGGTTTTATGCCTCAAAACCCCACAAACAGGTAGAATTACGTAATGTTGCTCGAGAAATAATGCTTGTTGAAGAAGCAGGGCTTCTTTCTCGAAATCTTCTTTTTCGCTCATCCCAGACATGCTCAATCAGATTGAGATCAGGACTACAAGCTGGCCACTCCATCGCGGTAATTCCAACGTCTTCCATGTAGTCGCTAACTGTTCTAGCGACATGCGGTCTGGCCTTGTCGTGCATGAGGAGAAAACCTTCTCCCATAAGCCACGCAAGCGGCCTCACATGTCCTTCAACCACTTCTTCGACGTATCGTGCAGCTGTCAAACCTCCCGATCTCGGGCCGGTACTCGCCCCAGTGATGAATACAATGTCCGTTTTAGTGTCCAACATTATGCCACCCCAAAACTTACACGATCCACCGCCAAAAGCCACGTGTTTGCTTATGCAGCATTGTGAAAATCTCTCTGATGACCTTCGGTAGACCCAGAGCGTCCATCATGACCATGTAATGTCATTCTGCACTCATCAGAGAATATAACAGACCGCCATTGGTCGTAGTTCGTACGTTCAATTTAAATGTTCCCTGGCAAATGGTAGTCGGGCTTGTCGGTGAGCTGTGGTCAATTTGGGACCATTTGCTGGGCGATGTGAAGTCACCAAGTCTTCTTCTGACTGTCCACCGACTTATACTGACATTGCGAACTTCTCGAAGCTCTTGTCCCAGTTGAACCGCATTCAGTAGCCGATTTCTTAAAGACCTCGATACAAGAAAACGGTCCTCACGCTCTGATGTTCTGCGTCGCCGGCCAGATCCCGGTCGCCGAATGTACCCACCGGTCTCTTGAAACCTCTAGTACACACGACGTACAAAGTAGCGGCTCAAATTTAGTTGTTGAGCAACTTCACTTTGATTATGGCCTGCTTTGAGCAAAACAATAACTTGAGCGGGTTATGCAGGTGTGGTATCCATATTGTTCTGTACGCTTTTAGTAGCGATGTTTTCACGTTGACCCTCGGTGTGCAACTGATAAAAAATCCAAAAAAACCAGCGCCCCCCAGCCCCTCTCGGGTGAAAGGTTAGATTATAACACAGTAACTCAACGGTTACTGTGTTCTAACCAAGTAATTCAAACTACAATATCAAAACTGCAGGCATTAAAACACAGTATGTAATATACTGTGTTTAATTCATGTATCACGTAAAATAATGAAGTATTTATTTTAGTTTATACCACAGTATTCAAAGTTACTGTGTTATAAGCATAATAAAGTATAAACCTAAAAATATGTATCATAAATTAAAGAACAGTAAAGTCACTTTTTTACGTTAAAACACAGTACATGGAAATTTACTGTGTTTAACTCTAAAATATCTTGATATTTTTTTAAATTTCGCAAAGTTACTGTGAAGGATCTCGGCAACGGTAGGGGCTACAGACATACCGAAAAGTTCCCCAGATAGAGCTCGCGCCGTAGATTACTAATCTTTATCCAAAGCAAAAACACAGTAACTCAAGTTACTGTGTTTTCATTTACGACGGCAGTACTCATAATACAAGCTCTGCTTAGTTAAGGCTAGATGGCGCTGTGTGAAAGTCGTGGAATACTAATTTATTAATTTATTTTTGTGGTACAAAGCGGTAAGTGCGGTTCTTTTCAAGCCCTTTTTACCTTGAATGGACAATCTGACAAAAAGTTTTTAAATTAAAAATGAAAGCGTGCCCTCGAAATTTTCAAAAGAAATTAGAGTTTTGATAACATCACATGATAATCTTGTAGTTTGATAATTAGTTGGAAGATTAAAATAGCATAAACTTTTTATTTTTCACATTTCAAAGTACTTACCAACAAATTTGTAACTTTCGTTTTGTATTTTGGTATCGTGGATTTAGTCGTAATCCACGTTGAAAATATTTGATTATAGAAGGTACGGCTTATACGCAATGCAGCTAAAACATATTTATTGTCATACCTAGTTAAACTTTTAACCAAATAATTTTGAATTTAGTTTAATTGTTATTTACAATCAACATTTTTCTTTTTTTTTTATACATACTTATGGGGTTTCTTGCCGAATCTTTAGCTTAGGATTGACAATTTGGAACTGCGCTTCAAAAGTGGCTCGGAATCAGAATCAGTATTTATTATTTGTAAAACATAGGTAAACAGAAAATACAGATCTTAAGTTCAGCGCGCTATGTTTTTTGCTCAGACGGCTTAAAAAAATAAAAAAAAATGTTTGTGAATCCAATTCATTTGAACTGTCAATACTCAACCTGCACAGTTTCTATAAAACTACTGTGCTGCGTCTATTATGTAATATACTTTCTTACAATAATATTATGTATGTATATCGTAAGCGTTATACAATAACCTCATTTATTTTTCCAAAGCTTGCGAGAGCCAATGGTTCTGTTACACAATGCAATAGAGCATTGCAAGCCCAGTCGAAAAACCAGTGAGCATGAAACGTCGTAGCCACTACAGCGGCGCGTTAATTAAATCGTTGAAGCGTTACCAACATTTTAACTTCGAAATTTTATGTAAATAATTTATAAATTATTTATGTCGAAAGTATCGATAATCTTCGCGAACTCTATAAATTATAGACTTTCGGTAACACTTGTGGGACTTACATAATTTCAAGTTTTCTAATTTACAGCCTTTGAAAATTCATTTATGTAACACTAGCTACTTGCCTCAGCTTCACACTTGTGCAATTTTGATCTTTTTTACACATAAACCTATCTTTTAAAACATTGTATCTGTTAGTATTTCCTATTTTTATAGATCTAAACATACACAGGGGCGAAAAGACTGCGGAAAGTGACTTTGTTTTATACTATGTAAAAATAAATATCAAGTTTTTCCTTATTTGTAGGAGACGCCCCGCGGTTATACATTACGTACTAGTATTATGTTTCGTTAGTAAGCTACAGTATTATAGTGAACTTTAGTTGTTTATTATCAGATTATAATAATTAAAAACTATGTTTTACAGACAAACTAACGGGAAACACGACAAGTTTCGAACTAAAACCTCCTTTGAGAAGTTTCCCCTAAGCTGACAGTGGAAACTAACATTTTATGAAATAACGGACTTTGTTCTAGGTAATGGTTGTTGTACAAAACAAACTCATTGACGTTTGGCAAGTATGTGACGTATTAGAAACATTATTAAAAGCTAGTCATGAAGAATTGCAACACCTTGCCATGCACCGACACTAAAAATGTGGATGATGTAGCACGGCGATATTGGTTAAATCAGTAACAGTTTGACATTACGTACTTCCCATATCCTCCCGCCCCAAAGATGATGACCGATGTTTTACGGTGATTCGTCCGTTTAAATGAAAATAAAGAGGTTTTACAGAATTTCCAGAAATTTGATACTGGTTCGTTAACAATGTTTCTGTAACATACTATACTATGCCGACTATTGTTTCACGTCTTAAGGTAGTTAAATTACTAACAAAGGCTTAAGCTTGACAGCTTACGAGTAAACAATGAAATGCCTAAGATAATCCCGTAAAATATGATCACAATAGTGTCCCAGCATTCAATGTTACACAAAGGTGTTTCAATAGCATGGGATCACGCGTAGCACTGACCTAAATATACAAGAACATTCGGCTTAGTATGTAGAGCATGATCATCAGCATACAATATCAGCAATATCCTTATTTTCTGGCCATGGTTCGTCCCGGGATGACTATTTTTCCATCCAGTGATAATATGGAAAATCGTTAGTCAATCGTCATAAGTGGATCTTGATTAAATAGATAGAATATTCTTTATTGCACACCACATGAGATACAGATTTGACAAACCTAAAAGTTACTTGGTGCCACAATGGGCAGAAACTGCTAAGAGCGATCTCTTACAGACACCTTTCATGACTCAATAATGTATAAATTAGTAGGCGTTTCTTCTACAATTCGGTCTTTTGTTAATATGTTACGACTTGCCAATGCTAGCATCACTTTGAAGAAGGCCACACAGATCAAATAGAATTTATGTTATAATTAAGCTAACCATCTCAATATGGAAATTACACAAGTTTGTCAAAATCAAGAGTTTTCAACAAAAAAACATTTTTTTTTCGCATTTAAACGCCCTGAAAAGTTCTTTGAATGCAGAAACACATGAACTAGGTACTTAGGCTAAGTTGTCTGCAGTTCTCATTTCAAACGTCTCGCTTTAAACTGCACTAAAGACCTTTCAGGATTAAGACTAAAGTGCTTCCAAGTTAGCTAAGTTATGCCTCAGGAAGTAAGTAAATTGTGTACTAAGTATAGGAGGTAATTGTAATAGGTAAGGTGTTAAATGTTTCGTTTATAGGGATCTCTACCTCGAAAGGACGGAACCATTATAAGATTACTTTGTTGTCCGTCCGTCAGTCCGTCTATCAAGACCCTGTTTCTTAGTAACGCATAGACTTATCAAGCTGAAATTATATCAAATACTTAGGCTTATTGTTCCTTGGAGCTATGAAAAATCTAATTTCTAAACCAAGGCAATCAAAATATACAGCCTTGCAAATTTTTGACACTTGCAAGAGAATCAAAATCTTATAAGATACTTTCCACAAAGTCAGTGTCTTAAAACTTGGTAAGAAGCAACGTCTTATAACGCAAAATGAGGAAAAATTTGCGAAAACCGTACGTAACCCTCAGTGTTGCGAATCAGCCTTGCACTTAGCTCTTTTTTTTTGTAATATGCTTATATCGGTATAGTACGTCCTACGTTTTTATTATTGAGGACGTTTCGCATATTCATGGCCATGTTTGATAAGAATTTGATCCAGTCCAAATTTATCCTATAACTTATAACTACTACCAAGAAATTACTCTACTGGGAAGGTACTACGGGGTGGAAAGGTACTCCTCCTGTATAGTTAAACTGATGAGTTACCTTTGTAACTCTAACCAAACACCAAACTAAATCTATCATAACTCGAAATTCGTGACTTTCGCGAAACATGTCTTGTTTTGATTCTTATCTATGAATGTTACTTACTGGACATCCTGTATAATTTGACCTAGTTACCCACTTTCCTCTTAAGCTGTTATTCTATATAAGAGATAAATTTGACAAATGGGTGTAACTTCAGATATCGCATCTTTTTTTATTATCAGAGCGTGACGTAGTTATAACAAGTTCTTTACACGGTCAACAGCCCGTTGGCCACATAAGTGAATGAAACTTTGTCCTGCGATCACTGATGTGTAAAAAAATATTCGACCGCAAGTTTTTATCAGTTTTCCGCCGCTGTGCCCGCGGTATCATGTTGTTGACCGATTGAAAATGTTTATTTTGCGCCGCAGTTATTTATTGTAACGAATCTATTCGCACGTGCTGCTAGTAATTAAAAAAAACAATCAGAATTTTAAATAAACTTCAACAGTGTATAACGTTCAATTTTATAGTTATGTTTTATTTACTCTAAGCTTAATTTTGGGAATCGCAAATATGATACACATGTTTGGTTTTTTTTACTACAATGTAGAAATCATTTTTTTTTAGATTTTGCAACGTTGTTTTTAACATTGAAGCAATGTTACCGATATTTTATAAACACAATATTATACAAATCGTACCTTAAAACTGGATGAAGAAAATCAAAGGACCTCAACTATTTAAATCTTCAATACAACAAAACGTTTACAACCGAATAGTTTTTTCCCTATACCTCACTATTCAAAAAACTCAAAGCCAACGGCACGGAATCAAAAAGGTCCAAAAAGATTAGTCACACATGTTAGCCACGTTATTATGTAATAAAGGAATGGCTAAAGATAAATTCTCCTTGAAGTCTACGCTAGCTCTAAGGGAAAGTCTCAAGGGTTCTATTATTTTATTCTACATCAAATTTTGGCAGACCATTTGCCCATTTTTTTTTATATTTTCTAATCTTTAGTACGGCGTTTTATTGTAAGACTAGTTTTTGGCGTCACTGCGAACATGGATCTCAGCTTTTGCGGGTCCTCTATTAATATCTTAATTTAGATAAAATAAAAACAGACAAAGCTTCTACACATGTGCTGTTAATTTAATACAAATTAATTACAAAAATATTGCTAGTATCAATAATTAATTTACTAAACTTACATTATTACTGCCACCAATTACCAGTAATTATATGACTATTAACCAATATCATTAAACCTAATTAATATATCGCTGGCATAACTGTGGTTACTGTAATCCACTTTCGTTCAGTATTATTGCCCGTATCGATACAGAGCCATTACTATACAATACGTTTGGGCTCACCCTGTTAATATTTGCATCTAATCCTGTAAGCTATGCGTATAATGAAACGTACGTATGGTACAGTATTGTGTAACTTGTGGACGGAGTAAAGTGACTTGTTGTTAACATATAGTAATTCTGAACAACTAACTGTTGAGACTTCATAAACATACCTACAGTCAGGTTGAGAGAAGAGTTAATGCTTGAGTTTAAATATAATTATAAATATTATATAAAGTACACATATTATTGTAAAAAATAAGGAAAATATTTCACCATAATTATAAAACGAACTTACTCAAAATGAGCTATCGTTTGATATTACATAAACGAATTATTTGTTCGCCGTTTTGACAATCGTACAGAAAAATACATCGTAGTCGTAGTGCAGATTTCTCTAATAAACGAACTGCTGAAAATAAATAAATATAAATAGATGGAAAGAACCTATAACCCGTTGGGACTAAGTAGCCTCCTCATCTCGGTTCAATCCAATCAGTGCTACGAGGCGTAGGCACCGTAGACTTATCCCGTAGCCCGAGTAGCACGTAGCTCCCATACTATGAATACATTTAAAACTACTATAGGCGCCCCGCAGCGTTGCCTGGAACTTTGGTTGAAAGTGTCGCAGCGCTGTGATTTATTTTACGATTATGACATTTTCTGAATAAAATAATGGGCTTTATAAAAATGAATGGATTTTCGGAATGTAATCGAGACTGAACTTATGCTATAAAATCTATGATAAGTTAAAGTGCTGTCTTTTGTACGTAAATGGGTAATTTTACGCTTTACATTGTCTAAATAGCGTTTTAGTACAATCATTGTGATTTTAGGTGGAACAATTGTTCTTTATCTGTTTTACATAGTCTAATTTTCTTTTACTTGTCTTTTTCTCAGCGTAATAGGTATGCAGAGGAGGTATTCCGAAATAACAATAACATTAGTGTTCCGTACGACTGATATCAAGCTCCGTAATCAAATCAGAACTTTTGCCAATTACACGTTTCATTAGGAGCGGTACAAATAATATAAGTCGTTCACTTTTGTCCCGGCCCTCGGCAAGTCGCACTTCAATTATACGAAACAAATTAATTTTGACTTACAAACATTCTTGTTTAATTTTAGCTGCCTACCAAGCAAAACGGTAGTACCAATGTTGAATTTTTATTTATTTTTGACTAAAATTTCATGCTTCAATAACAATAAAGAAAGCATGTTTTGTATTAATTTCTTAAATCATGATAATAAACGTCAGTTTTAAATTAACTGTCCAAATATTTTCACATTCAGTTTTATAAAAATCTAATTCTCCTAGATCAAAAAATACTTTAATGTAACTTAAAAAAAAAACATAATTTTATGCAAATAGTAAATACTCCATGAAGTAAACAAATCATATTCACAATACAATTCCAAGAGCCATATTTTGTGTAATCCTATCATAATTTGCTTTTGTTATACTACCATATAAATGAGTAGGTATCATATAGTTAACCTTGCGAGTTGGAACATTCATTTATCGCGACAATCGTGAAGGTATCCATACCAATTGTCTCCGAATCTCCAGAGCCGTGTAATATGTTACGCTTTTAGACGTTTATTGCATTTCCTAAGACACTTAAAGTATTTTATACAAATCTAGCATTAAATATTTTTAGTTTAGCTATTCACCCAATAATCCGACAGCTAAAATCTAAATTTAACGTGTGGAATCTAGCCTTTTATTTGAATGTGAAGTGAATATGGTGATTAGTATATTTAAATGTAAGCTAGTTTAATTTAACGGGAACTGTATATGCCAACAAACTGTTTAACAGTTTGGTAGAAGTATTATGTGTGTGTAATTATGTATGGTTTTTTTAACAAACGCTTTCTTTCTTACTTTTTAGTGTTGTTTTAATAATAACCACAATCTTACTTTATTTTCCTGTCAATTGATTTTTGTTTTAACAATTTGGTCTTCAAAAAATCTAAAATGAATAGACAAAGAACTAAAAAGTATTGTCTAATATTAAATACCACAAAATAAACAAGTAGGTATATTTTTAGATATGTCCTTGGTATGAAAATTCTTTTATCTACCAAAAATTTGCGTCTGCTTATAAGTACCAGGGCTGATGTAATAGGCGTCGATCTGAGATTATTTTGTATATTTTGCCGCAATTCGACACTGTGAGAAAATAGCGTGGTTGTTTATCGAGATTATTATCCCTCTTATATTCGAATTTTGGATGCTTGAGCAGAGGCCTGTAAATGGCTGTTCAATTTAGAAAAAAAATTGATGTTAATAATAACAGCGTCTCGTTCTATTGCTGTTCGAAACGGAGAAGAAGGGAAAGAGCTGCTTGTTGTACTGAAGGCGGATTATTATTAGTATGAGATAACTACATAGATCACTTTCTAATGACACTGTTTTTCACTGTTTATCAGTTTTAAAGTACAGTAATTTAGAAAGTACTTATAATTATGAAAAAAAATCTTCTTCTTCAGTAATGTTCTGCCCACTGTTGGACATATCCAAAGCGAAAACTAGTGGAATTGAATAAAAAAAATAACCAATCACGACATGTTATCAAATGGTAATCACACTTTTATGTTGATCTGCCTTTAAAATCTAGAGATACAAAGATATCATTGAATGTCAGCATTAAGGTTTTAACTGGTCGTTTTCGTACTAATATCGTAGAATTTGCTTTGCGTATCTGCGCACCCATCGCAATCATTTTGTTGGGTACAGTGCGTGGAGAAATTTATTGCTAGCGTTAGAACATTATTCCCTAAGTAATTAATTATCTCGCACTTGCTTAGTTCAAGCCTAAATAGAATGTGTTACGCGATAATAATGTAATCAGTGGTATGTGCTGTTGTAATGTGTAGCTATAAATAAAAAATAAATAAGCATTTTTTTCTTTGTTCGTTGGAAATGTTATAAAAGGTAGCGGTAGATTTTTCTCATATACCTATAATAAATAAATCTTATTTCGGATATTATCTGCTCAAAGAACTTTTATGTTTTAGCTAGTCTCTACCATTACTATGTAATTATATTCTAAGTAAGCTTTAATGTTTACTATATTTATAATGCTCAGATGTAAGATAATAAGTTCTCAAATTGCTAAAAAAGTTGGTAGATACTTTAGAAACTTACTGTAGCCAAAGGTGTAAAAATAATAATTAGATAAAATAGTTCGTCACTTAGCTTAATAAAATCTCTTTGAAAATAAACGCAAGAGCTGTAGTTACGTCACCTTGTTATGGACAAAGCTTGTACAATATTATTTTAAGCCTGCAAGCTACGCTAGTAAAACTGTCGGCTACAACGCGTATTTTCAAGTTATTTATTGGATGATTTTTAACGTCACCAAAAATTGCGTACACTTTATGTACTTCGCGAATATCGTAGGTATTAGTAGCCATTTAAAGTATATAAAACTTGTTATTGTTATTCTTGATAGAATCACTCAAATGTTTGAAAGTTTCGTGATTTATCGAAAAGCAATGCGACCTCTTTGCTTTTGAAAGAGTTAACTTTTTTAAGAACAAATGAAAGGCGATTTGTAATATTTTATCGAAATATTATAATGCTTGAAAAGTAAAGAATAGTAAGTAAGTAATAGTAATAGTGGTTGAACAAGATATTGAACACAAAATATACAGTAAATATTCCTGGTACCTTTTTATGTACAATGTTCTGTCTAACTGGTAATATAGACGATATCAATAATAGCTCTAAATATACAGAGCTACAATTTCCATTGTTTCCGAAAATGCTAAAACTTGGTGAAGCTACGTAACAATCAACAACACTTACTATTCCCAATCTCTTAGTTTCAGTAGGAACCTTGTCCTCATAATTAAGAACTTCTGCAAGTAAAGAACTACAACAAAGTAGCTAAATGATGATTCAATTGCCCATTGACTAAGTGCTTGTATATCAGCGTAGAAGGCGACCTTCATGCCAGCTAGTTTAGCACTTAGCACAAAGCGACAACTTGCAGGAAAATTCCTGACCGCGTCATCTGGCGTGACATTTATTCCTCTCCACTTCGTCTTAGTAAAATATTTATTTACGCTTTAAAATATAGTTAAAGTTTACAATGGGAGCATTTATTTTTATACCTAAAATAACCTAGGTGAACGAAATGACTTCAGAAGTATGCCGCGAGTGCTGATTTGTGGTTTATGGAAGAATTTGTGAAAAGATTTTCCTTGTATAGGATAGAAGAAAATACTTCCAAATCAGGATATACATACTGTTTTATCCATTTTGGTGATGTTTTACATACATTCAAATTGTATGCTGAAAGAGACCTGGGTTTAGATCGAATCATCACACAAAATATTTTTGCATGACGCCGCGTTTTCACTAGAAATGGGCAACTAGAGATGTGTTTGTAAGTAGTAGAATGACTTAACCTTATCAGACTTCCATAAATAAAAAGAATTAAAATAACACAAATAGTCACTTTCACATCTAAAAATATTTTTAGAACTAATGCAATAACTCTACAAACACGACTCTACCACTTTATTTCTGACAATTTAAAGTAGAGTATCTATTTGGCAATGTGTCAATTCCACTACTCCAGTTTACTGAAACTTTACCAATAATAGTTATGGTTTTACAATGCTCATCGATCACGTATGTCTTTAGATAGGCCGCAGTCACCTCAAATGGGTTTCCATGGTAATTTTCAATCTGTCCGTACATCGTATTTAATTGGACTAGTAAACTTGATGAATGGTATGCTAGCTTAGAGATGTACGTAAGGGTAATTGATGTATAGTCATCATTATATTATATTGATAATAATATGTATATTGATTGATAGACATTAATGTTGTACATGCCAGTTCATAAGAGAAAGAAAACACCGAAATTTTCACAACTCAACAACGTAGGTAACGAAGAAATTTTTAACTTCCAGTCTGCTGTACTATGAATTGGCTTGAAAATCTTAGATTTTCTTTTTTGTTAAGGAAAATAATAAAAAAATCTGCTGCTTTGTCCAGTTTGTCTTGGACTAGTTTTTCAGCCGTTTAGTTGATTATGACAAAAATGAAGTAAATCAGTACTTCATTTTTGTCATCAAACTGGACAAAGCAGCAGATTTTTTTATTATTTTCCCTTTCACAAAACCAATTACGTATTGCAGCATAAAATTATTATATTTTTAATCAATGCCAAAAATTAAAAGAAAAGTTCAATCATTTTGTTCTCTTTGAACAATTAAAAAATCATTTTTCCTATATTACGTATTTCAATTAACTTTCAAATCGTCAACTTTATGAAGCTTTACATTAAAGCTGTTGTTAATTAGCGTTCACCGCCGTTGATTGTGTTCGAACAGAGCAAGGAATGCGCAGAGGGTCTATTAATATCCCTTACCCGATTGACTTTTCTGATAAATGTCTGCTAGATAAGGACCATTAGTATGCGTGTGATATATTGGTTTCCTTCCCCTTTTCTTGTTACCTTATGTTATTAAAGATATTATTAATGACAATGTTGTAAGACTAGGATGGACGAAAGAGGATTTTAGTAACTTATCAGCTATCATGAAGTTTGTTTGTATTTAGGTGAAGCGGCCGAAGTCTGTTCTCATGCTAACCATATAGTCCTTTAATTATAAAAAAAAAATTCTTGATACAGGCAGGTTTTCCACGTCAGCGCGCACCAGCTTGCAGCGGAAAAAGATGGGGTCTCTAAGGTGGTTTCCGAGATATCGGCATCTGAAGTTTAGGTCTTTTTATGCTTACAACTTAAGCACTGTAAGACCTAAAATTCCGATTTTTTCAGATTTGGTCTTATTAAAGCACTGTCTAACAGCCCACAAATTTTCAGTGCTCTAGCACCGTTATTTGTCATTCACCTCGAGTGTTTTATGAAAATTTTTAATTTGGTTAATAACAAAGTGGTTTCCCAGCAGATTTCACCGGGAAAGAGGTCAAAATTTTCGCCTCAAAAAGGCCTATAAGACGTACACAAAAAACCCATAGGTCGTGGCTAAAGATTATGAGTTATTGGCAAAACACTGATTTTTCACTTAGCCAAAAACTCGTGTTTTTCACTTTTTCTTCAATAACTTTTTTCAACGATTTTTGCGGTTCACTCGCGATATATGTCGAGGTGCGCTGCACTGAGACGGACAATTTGGTATATCGCGCGATAGTGTACGCTTAGAAAAAAATACTTTTACAATTTTTTTAAGTGCGAGCTCTGAGAATTTGATGCTTTTCGGTCCGTGGCTGGACTTAGACTCATCTGAGTTAGGTTAGGTTAGGTTTGTTTCTGAGTTAGGTTTGGTTAGGTTTGGTTTTTAGTTAGGTTAGGTTAGGTTTGATTTTTAGTTAGGTTAGGTTAGGTTTGTTTCTGAGTTAGGTTAGGTTAGGTTTGGTTTTTAGTTAGGTTCGGTTAGGTTTGTTTCTGAGTTAGGTTAGGTTAGGTTTGATTTTTAGTTAAGTAAGGTTAGGTTTGGTTTTTAGTTAGGTTAGGTTAGGTTTGTTTCTAAGTTAGGTTTGGTAAGGTTTGGTTTTTAGTTAGGTTAGGTTAGGTTTGCTTCTGAGTTAGGTTTGGTTAGGTTTGGTTTTTAGTTAGGTTAGGTTAGGTTTGTTTCTGAGTTAGGTTAGGTTAGGTTTGATTTTTAGTTAGGTTAGGTTAGGTTTGTTTCTGAGTTAGGTTAGGTTAGGTTTGGTTTTTAGTTAGGTTAGGTTAGGTTTGTTTCTGAGTTAGGTTAGGTTAGGTTTGATTTTTAGTTAGGTTAGGTTAGGTTTGGTTTTTAGTTAGGTAAGGTTAGGTTTGTTTCTGAGTTAGGTTTGGTTAGGTTTGGTTTTTAGTTAGGTTAGGTTAGGTTTGATTTTTAGTTAGGTTAGGTTAGGTTTGTTTCTGAGTTAGGTTAGGTTAGGTTTGGTTTTTAGTTAGGTTCGGTTAGGTTTGTTTCTGAGTTAGGTTAGGTTAGGTTTGATTTTTAGTTAAGTAAGGTTAGGTTTGGTTTTTAGTTAGGTTTGGTTTTTAGTTAGGTTAGGTTAGGTTTGTTTCTAAGTTAGGTTTGGTTAGGTTTGGTTTTTAGTTAGGTTAGGTTTGTTTCTGAGTTAGGTTAGGTAAGGTTTGGTTTTTAGTTAGGTTAGGTTAGATTCGTTTCTGAGTTAGGTTAGGTTTGGTTTTTAGTTAGGTTAGGTTAGGTTTGATTTTCAGTTAGGTTTGGTTTTTAGTTAGGTTTGGTTTTTAGTTAAGTTAGGTTAGGTTTGTTTCTAAGTTAGGTTTGGTTAGGTTTGGTTTTTAGTTAGGTTAGGTTAAGATTGCTTCTGAGTTAGGTTAGGTTAGGTTTGATTTTTAGTTAGGTTAGGTTAGGTTTGGTTTTTAGTTAGGTTAGGTTAGGTTTGGTTTTTAGTTAGGTTAGGTTGGGTTTTTAGTTAGGTTAGGTTCGGTTTTTAGTTAGGTTAGGTTAGGTTAGGTTTTTAAAAAGGTTTTTAGTTAGGTTTGGTTAGGTTTGGTTTTTAGGTTTACCTAGGGATAGCCGGGCTAGCTGGGATAGAGTTCCCTAGGGATAGCCAGGATAGCTGGGACAGAGTTCCCTAGGGATAGCCGGGAAAGAGTTCCCGTGGGATAGCCGGGATAGAGTTCCCGAGGGATAGAGATCTTGAGGGATAGCCGGGATAGATTTCCCGAGGGATAGAGATCCCGAGGGATAGCCGGGATAGAGTTCCCGAGGGATAGCCGGGATAGAGTTCCCGAGGGATAGAGATCCCGAGGGATAGCCGGGATAGAGTTCCCTAGGGATTGCCGGGATAGAGTTCCCTAGGGATAGCCGGGATAGAGTTCCCGAGGGATAGAGTTCCCGAGGGATAGCCGGGATAAAGTTCCCTAAGGATAGAGTTAACCTAACCTAACTAAAAACCGAACCGAACCTAACCTAACTAAAAACCGAACCTAACCTAACCTAACTAAAAACCAAACCTAACCTAACCTAACTAAAAACCTAACCTAACCTAACTAAAAACCAAACATAACCTAACCTAACTAAAAACCAAACATAACCTAACCTAACTAAAAACCAAACCTAACCTAACTTAAAACCAAACCTAACCTAACCTAACTAAAAACCAAACCTAACCTAACCTAACTAAAAACCAAACCCAACCTAACCTAACTAAAAACCAAACATAACCTAACCTAACTAAAAACCAAACCTAACCTAACTAAAAACCTAACCTAACCTAACTAAAAACCAAACATAACCTAACCTAACTAAAAACCGAACCGAACCTAACCTAACTAAAAACCGAACCTAACCTAACCTAACTAAAAACCAAACCTAACCTAACCTAACTAAAAACCAAACATAACCTAACCTAACTAAAAACCAAACCTAACCTAACTAAAAACCTAACCTAACCTAACTAAAAACCAAACATAACCTAACCTAACTAAAAACCAAACCTAACCTTACCTAACCTAACTAAACACCGAACCTAACCTAACCTAACTAAAAACCGAACCTAACCTAACTAAAAACCAAACCTAACCTAACCTAACTAAAAACCAAACCTAACCTAACCTAACTAAAAACCAAACCCAACCTAACCTAACTAAAAACCAAACATAACCTAACCTAACTAAAAACCAAACCTAACCTAACTAAAAACCTAACCTAACCTAACTAAAAACCAAACATAACCTAACCTAACTAAAAACCGAACCGAACCTAACCTAACTAAAAACCGAACCTAACCTAACCTAACTAAAAACCAAACCTAACCTAACCTAACTAAAAACCAAACATAACCTAACCTAACTAAAAACCAAACCTAACCTAACTAAAAACCTAACCTAACCTAACTAAAAACCAAACATAACCTAACCTAACTAAAAACCAAACCTAACCTAACCTAACTAAAAACCTTACCTAACCTAACTAAACACCGAACCTAACCTAACCTAACTAAAAACCGAACCTAACCTAACTAAAAACCAAACCTAACCTAACCTAACTAAAAACCAAACCTAACCTAACTTAAAACCAAACCTAACCTAACCTAACTAAAAACCAAACCTAACCTAACCTAACTAAAAACCAAACCTAACCTAACCTTACTAAAAACCAAACCTAACCTAACCTAACTAAAAACCAAACCTAACTAAAAACCGAACCGAACCTAACCTAACTAAAAACCGAACCTAACCTAACCTAACTAAAACCCAAACCTAACCTAACCTAACTAAAAACCAAACCTAACTCAGAAACAAACCTAACCTAACCTAACTAAAAACCAAACCTAACCTAACCTAACTCAGAAACAAACCTAACCTAACCTAACTAAAAACCAAACCTAACCTAACTTAAAACCAAACCTAACCTAACCTAACTAAAAACCAAACCTAACCTAACCTTACTAAAAACCAAACCTAACCTAACCTAACTAAAAACCAAACCTAACCTAACCTAACTTAAAATCAAACCTAACCTAACCTAACTAAAAACCAAACCTAACCTAACCTTACTAAAAACCAAACCTAACCTAACCTAACTAAAAACCAAACATAACCTAACCTAACTAAAAACCAAACCTAACCTAACTTAAAACCAAACCTAACCTAACCTAACTAAAAACCAAACCTAACCTAACCTTACTAAAAACCAAACCTAACCTAACCTAACTAAAAACCAAACCTAACCTAACCTAACTAAAAACCAAACATAACCTAACCTAACTAAAAACCAAACCTAACCTAACTAAAAACCAAACCTAACCTAACCTAACTAAAAACCAAACATAACCTAACCTAACTAAAAACCAAACCTAACCTAACTAAAAACCTAACCTAACCTAACTAAAAACCAAACATAACCTAACCTAACTAAAAACCGAACCGAACCTAACCTAACTAAAAACCAAACCTAACCTAACCTAACTAAAAACCAAACCTAACCTAACCTAACTAAAAACCCAAACATAACCTAACCTAACTAAAAACCAAACCTAACTTAACTAAAAACCTAACCTAACCTAACTAAAAACCAAACATAACCTAACCTAACTAAAAACCAAACCTAACCTAACCTAACTAAAAACCAAACCTAACCTAACTTAAAACCAAACCTAACCTAACTAAAAACCGAACCTTACCTAACCTAACTAAAAACCGAACCTAACCTAACCTAACTAAAAACCAAACCTAACCTAACCTAACTAAAAACCAAACCTAACCTAACCTAACTAAAAACCCAAACATAACCTAACCTAACTAAAAACCAAACCTAACTTAACTAAAAACCTAACCTAACCTAACTAAAAACCAAACATAACCTAACCTAACTAAAAACCAAACCTAACCTAACCTAACTAAAAACCAAACCTAACCTAACTTAAAACCAAACCTAACCTAACTAAAAACCGAACCTTACCTAACCTAACTAAAAACCGAACCTAACCTAACCTAACTAAAAACCGAACCTAACCTAACTAAAAACCAAACCTAACCTAACTAAAAACCAAACCTAACCTAACCTAACTCAGAAACAAACCTAACCTAACCTAACTAAAAACCAAACCTAACCTAACTAAAAACCAAACCTAACCTAACCTAACTAAAAACCAAACCTAACCTAACCTAACTAAAAACCAAACCTAACCTAACCTTACTAAAAACCAAACCTAACCTAACCTAACTAAAAACCAAACCTAACTAAAAACCGAACCGAACCTAACCTAACTAAAAACCGAACCTAACCTAACCTAACTAAAACCCAAACCTAACCTAACCTAACTAAAAACCAAACCTAACTCAGAAACAAACCTAACCTAACCTAACTAAAAACCAAACCTAACCTAACCTAACTAAAAACCGAACCTTACCTAACCTAACTAAAAACCGAACCTTACCTAACCTAACTAAAAACCGAACCTTACCTAACCTAACTAAAAACCGAACCTAACCTAACCTAACTAAAAACCGAACCTAACCTAACTAAAAACCAAACCTAACCTAACTAAAAACCAAACCTAACCTAACCTTACTAAAAACCGAACCTAACCTAACCTAACTAAAACCCAAACCTAACCTAACCTAACTAAAAACCAAACCTAACTCAGAAACAAACCTAACCTAACCTAACTAAAAACCAAACCTAACCTAACCTAACTCAGAAACAAACCTAACCTAACCTAACTAAATACCTAACCTAACAAAAGCAATTGTTTTTTTTTAACATAACATTTTGCTTCAAAATAATAAGCTAATAATTTACTGAAAAGACCGAAAACCAACCACCAAAACAAAAAAAAATAGTTTGGACGGTAAATGATTTACAATATTTAATTATTAACTAGCCGTTGACTGCAATTTTGTTGTGTGTCACGCGTGGTTTTGAAGATTTGAGGGTACCTATACACTACCACAATTATGCACCGATTGCGATGGGTAGTTGCATACATAAAAGTGTGTTGATAGGCTGTCATTAATATCTATGTAATCTCGCGTACGAGTAAGCCTCGCACGCGTACACAAATATTTTGTTATGTGTACGTAACATTAACCTTCTTCAGGCTCAGTTGACTCAGCTCAAGCTACCAGAATTAGAAGCTTGAAACATTTATAACCATGTAAGTGAGCACTAAGAAGGGATTTTTGAAAAGTCGTACGTCAAGGGGTACAAAGAAAAAACCAAAATAGAAGATCGGTGTCCGGAATAATCTGCTGCGCATCCACCAAAAGGGGAGCGATGCCTGATGTTCTCCGCACCACAGCTCACAGTGCTCAACGAAACGTGTCGAATAATATCTATATCAATATCTATATGTGGTTGTTTGAAACTAACCTCGCTCAACAAGTTCTTCCTCTGGTTGGCATCGGCCTGAC
This sequence comes from Chrysodeixis includens, assembly GCA_941860345.1. Taxonomy (NCBI): domain Eukaryota; kingdom Metazoa; phylum Arthropoda; class Insecta; order Lepidoptera; family Noctuidae; genus Chrysodeixis; species Chrysodeixis includens. The sequence continues at coordinate 4,582,954 of OW796096.1, read as the reverse complement.
CTGACTTTAGAAGAGAAATCGCGCGCTTGAAAAACATGTCGAAGAATCAGACACACGACATCCCCTATACCATTTACACCCGGGTAACCTTAAGAGCCAAAAGAGCTTCCTCCGATGTACACTGGCTACTATCGAATTTCGTTAGTCAAACCAGGGGGTTTTAGTTTTCCGTAAGCGAGGATAGTTGGTGCGCCGTCACCGAGTTCTGCTTAGCAGTGATGATGCTAAAAAAACGTGGAAAGAGCACGGGAGGCCTCACCTGACCACCCGATCTGTTCCCGTCGTGCAAGGGATGGAAGAAGGGTTCAATATCTCCCTCCTCCAACCACCATAAATAGCTTACAGGCAGTAGTCAGGGGGCAGTCTACTGTACTGGATAAAAGCAGAGGCGGGGAAAACTGACTCCACGTTAATGAAGAAGCTTCCGTTAAAACGAGCTCCCCTGCTGGGGTTCGCGGTAGTTTGCGAAAACGTTCCCGTGGCCCCCGACAACAAGGAACGGAGAAGCATTCCGTTGGTTTAAGTCGGTAAGAGTCCGGCACACCGGGAAACAAAAAAAGGGTATTAGTTTGTAAAGCCCATTTTGAAGTCCTTCAATCCAAATAATCAAATCAGTGCAAGATAGTGGCCACAGCAAAAATATAATGCGACCTTTCATCATGTAAATGTTGGACAAACCTTTAAAACTAGCAGTGTTATCAGTTAAATATATTTTTATGACTACAGGTTATGAGGGTTATGAGTAGGAAGTTAGGAGATTATTTTGGAACAGAACTGGATTAAGTACCTTGCATTAAACATTATTAAGCTTTACTTTTTGTACAGCACTACACATCTTTAATACCACGTAGACAAAGTCGCGGGCAACAGCTAGTAAAATATAAACAAAGCCGCTTTCTACGGTCTGTCCCTATACTCTTCCTGTGTTATCTATTAAACTCGGCAATGGATTTTGTTAGAGATTTTAATACATTATTATGTTTCAACAGAAACGTTTATTATGTATGTCATCAGTATTGCACCCGTGCAAAGCTTGGGCATATCCTTAGTTATTACTATAATATTGTCTTGGGGTTCTTAACACTGTGCTTTTATATGACACATTTTAGATATAAATGGTACAGCAAAAACCTTGTCCACGTTATTTATTTTCACCTCAGATTGCCTCGTTAGTTAAACACATTTCGTTAATCGTACGTGCCTCCCGCCGTGGTTACGTGCTATAATTAAACAAAATGAGTTTTAAACTTTCAAATAATAACTGTTTAAATTGACCTGACGAAATGAAAAGAATTTATGCCTGTTTAAATTGTCGATGTATATCAAATAAATAATTTAGTTAAACGCTTAAAAAGTATATCGACTTTAGCCAACAGTTTTGAAACACTCAAACTCTATTTGAGAAATATAGATTTCTTTTTGTACATAATTGATTTTTGAAATTAAGTAATCAATTCTTAAACTTCGATACACTTCGACAATAGCGATAATAACTAACAAGAAGTGGCAAGACTCTGAATGTGATTATCTTGTAAACTTGAAAACACCTTAAAATAAAGTGACAACTTAAAATTTGTAATGTAATTACACCCCAAACCCACGAACCAAACTTTTATTCTTTAATCAAAGTCACGATAAAAAATAGCAATTAACTAGCGAGAATCCAGCGGCAACAAATAAATCCTCATGAAACCTAAATAGGTTCTCTTTTTGTCGGCAAGTGCATCCAATACGGAATTACCGAGCAAAGAGACCCTAGTCGAAATAATTTAAAATCAAAATTTGCTATACATTTTCAGTAAATAATGAAATAGGTAAACTTACTATAGGTGGAACTATTTCACTATTTACTACAAGCTATTTGCGAGAGTTTGATTCCTAGAAACACTTAAACTTTACAATATATTTACACAAAACCAGAGTACATACTCCACTACAATAAAGCAGTCTCAAAACAAAACACTGTAGCAATTTCCCTGCAGAGAATAAATAAATTGGACTTGTTTTAAACGCTATGAAAACTCGTACTACTATTTCACTCACAAACTTATTAACAATCGGTAAAACACGCCATTAAAACTTCAACAGTTGAAGCAAACCAATGAACCGTGGCTTCTCCGAGTATTCTCCAATCTCCATACTTTCTGAACACTATTATACTACAAGTGGAATGGTGTAAGTGAAGAAGTGGAGTTCCTCCGCCTGAATATTGTTGTTTACTTCGATAACTTCATCTGTGTGTAACGCTCGCGGGATTTGTCTTAGCCTATCGTTTCCCGTTGCCGGTCGAATGGGCACGTACCTCATTTGTACAACAGCTATCACCTGAGAGATATTTGCAAGATATTTGAACAGTAAACCCATTTCGCACAAAATAGATATTATGAAAAACTTGCTCTATAATCTGTACCTTAGTAAATAATATAAATACAAAGTTAGAGGCATGGCTTATTAATAATACTGAAATACACTTCGTATTTTGACTACCTATTTTAGTTTCCAATGGATATTTTAATATCAAACTTTAAAGTGGAATGTTCAATACTGTAGTTAAGCTTAATAAACCTCTCTATTGTAAAGTTTGAGCGGATTATTCAATCTCTAAAAGGTACGTAGTATCTAAACCATTATTACTAGAAGGAATTTCCCAGATAAAACCTTCATAGAACGAATCATAAACGGTTTCATAAATACGACTAATATTAAATGAGTCCCTGTGCTCTTAAAACAGGACCATTGCCATCGTACTAAATTGAACTAGTACTTTTAAACTTTTAATTTGTTAAATTCTGATTATTTCCTATTGTAAAAGATCATTAACCTACCGCGACAAAATCACACTAAAGAATAATTATGAACTATAAAAGTTAATTGGTTGAACGAATAACAGTCGTCAAGTTGATTAATAATAGCCATTTTAATTGTTATGACTCTTACGTGACTTTTGACTTCATTCCCTGGTTGTAAGTGCGCGGTACTCAAATCTACTGGTTCACAAGTTTCTGCTCACTACAGACTATAGTACAGTTTTTGAATATTAGATTATAATTAAGGCTCGATAATTGTTTTAAGTCGATTAACAACGTTCATTTAATGTTCTAGCATCACTATTGAGCTATTTAATTAATAAGTCACCAAAGTGAATTATACAATCTCGTAATCAAATCGTAACTTCTGACGTATAACTGCGTGAGCGCCTACACAGAATATAGTAGCAATTTATCTGCGCCCTGAGATCGTGTGTAGTGATAAACGGTGATCGATATAAGCCTAATAAAGCGCATACCGACGTGCCTCTGACGGATGTATCTCCACAAACACAAGTACCTGACATTAGTTGTGACGTGGATGTAATAGCTAATTAAGTCTGTATTTAACTGGTTAAACATTAGACAGGAAATGTTGACTGGAGTCCTTGCTATGAGCTCTTAAAGTGGCATTGTTGTTTTTAGGAAATCGTTTTCTATCCAACTTGGATGCAAAGAAAATTGGCTTAATATTTTTAAATTAAGCTTGTTTCAATTTAATTGCAATTGTACATTCTCAATAAATGCTCTCAACAGCCACAGAAAAATTTAATCTGTAAGTAGCTGAAACATTAAAAAAGATTTATTTGTTTCCAAGTTCAAGAATGAGGTTCATAGATAAGTTTTATCATGATCATCTAAATTAAAAGTTTTAAATTACAAGAACAGATTCCGCTTTCTGAATACTTGGAGACATTAACTTTAGTTGCCAATTAATATTATAACACTTCACTGGAAACTAGTTTAGCTACACTAAACCCAATCAATGTAACATTTTGTTTTCATTTGACTTTTGGAATTCAGATGAAAAAACAAAGGACACTCAAATAATATACCTAATAAATTCGCCAGTTTTGATATTTTTTAATTAGCGATAAAATTAGTGGTATAATTAAAACTTGTTAAATAAGGTATCATGTTTCAGAGCATACATATTACAAGATAGATGAGAATAAAATGCTAATCGAGGAAATACAGCTACTGTTTTATCTCATAAAATCTTATCTATGTGATAATCTTAACACGAATTGATTTAAATACAATTTAGTTTTAATTTATGAATGTATGTATGTATTATCTTATCTAAATCTGTCATGTTTTTTTATCTAAATATCTTGTAGCAGAAACGTTAAGATAGATAAGAAATGCAAAGCCGACAAATGAGTTTATTTAAAGCCTAAATTATCGCTTCATCTTTAATGTAACACAAATTTTGAATTAAATTACTTAGAACCGAAAACGCTCAGTTTAGATAAGAAAAGAGGTCGGGTAAACTTTGAATACTTTTTGGTGTCAGTAAAACTTTTTTTATATAAGTGTTGGGCAAAGAAAGTAGCCTCGACGCTTTGTTCTAGTTTAGGGATAAAATGTAACCTCATTTGTTTAAATTCTATTAAGAAATCTACTTTCCGTAAGTCGCAGTCTGGCTAAAGTGAGGCTCTTATAATTAAGTAACCCAGTCAGGCGTCAAACAGTTCATCTTGTAGAGTGACAGCAAAAACTTAAATGTTGGTGTTTTCTACATTTATTTCAACCATGTCAATATGAATCAGAATGCATTTCCTTATAATTATGTTAGATTAGAATTAATTTAGCATTAAAGTCGACCTACACTTAGTCCTTATGAAATTAGGTACTATAAAGGCCTTTTGAGAGCTCTATTGAGCTTCAGTATTCAAATTAAAGCACAGTCGGTAGTTTATTCAAAACGCCTGACATCTGCTGTCTATAATATAACTCATAGGTAGATATTACTGTACTGGGACTAGAATACTTCAGCAAGCGACTAGACGTACTTAACTTTAAAGTTTAAAATCAGTTTGAAGCGCCACGGCTGAATAAACACGGTAATATGTGGTTTAGCATGTATGCACGCTATATCAAGCTAGCTCTCGAATTTAAAATACATACGAGTCTTACCGTTTTGAATTTCCCATGATTAATTCTTTGATTTGTATTGATTTAATCTATGCATAACATCGAATTATCACATCCTTATCTAGAGATTAAATAATATTAGCAATTTTAGTATAGCATTAACATTTAAACAGAACATGTATTTTTTTTTGTGATCATTGAAAAAACTATACTCGATACAAAAAATATTGATCAACACATCAATTAGTAACATGCAAAACCATATTATCATGATTGGCTGTCGATATCAGTAAATTAGAACACAACGAATAAGCATTTTAGAAACCTAAGGCCTAATTTCAACATTAACTTTGCGACTTCTGCATATCTAACAAAGTATTGTATAATTTGATCACAATACAGTACGCAATCAAATATCTTACTAACATTTTAAACGCCAAAATTGTTAAAACAGATCGTTGTTAATGACTCTTTCTCGCTCAAACGACTGTATTTATTTTGATAAAATTTAGTATAAAGTTAGCTGACACTCTGGTTTAACAGATAACGTTTTAACCAACTGCCTCAGAGGTGGGTTATGTTTATGCAGCTATAACATGTACATACAAATCACCGGTAACAACAACAATAAAATTATAGAGACTAGTCTCAGCTATAGTTAAAAATTTTGCTGCAAATCACAAATATACAGTATATTATGGTTATAGCGATACATAAACATACAACACCCATTGATATTATCCTTTGTCCCCGTAAAGGATCAAGAGGCTTCTTTGAATGCCCACCGCATGTCATAACCCCTGCCTTATCTCTTTCAAATATGGGATTCTAACCTCTGATGCCACGTTGTCAGGGATACTGAATATTCTTTATATCCACCTTTAACTATAACTTAGATATATCTTATATAGGTCTTTTTTTTATTTTAAACGCATAGCCTTCCATTTTCCATATACAATAGGAATTTGAACAAGCTGCATCATTTTCAAATCAATTTAGCTTTATATTTATATTGAAAAAACTTTTTGTAAAACATCCCCACTGAATTTATTTCGATTGTGCTCTATCGTTAGTGTATTTTACATATCATGCAATATGTAGGTATACAATTTTATATTCAAACAGTTATTTTTACATTTTTTTACACACACAATAGCCTTTCTACGTTTTTCCTACTAAATTTCCACTACATTAAACTGGAACTTACCTACAAATTTGCACCTCAGCAACTCTATAACCAAACTAATTTCATAGCACAACTACTACATATTGAATAGTCCTAACAATTCGAAGAGGATTTATATGCAGTCCTACCTATGTATCCGCAAGTTCATCGTCATATGTATCAGTTATACTCCCACGCGAGTTATATAGTTTCAGGGACCATGCCACCATCTTTAAAAGTAATATTATAGCCATTGTGGAAGCATGACAGCCTAATACTTGACGTAGAGTGGCATCTCTCTTCCACAACTACAAAAATAATACTTTGAAATGTGGTGGTAGGCCCCCAGATATATGATATTTGTTTAATGATAGTAGGTGGACAAACCGTAGCTCATGAACTATTGCAATCCCGGTCGGGACAAGAATAGTCCGCATATTGTTATTGACTTAGTAAGTGCGCCGCATGTTGAAAAACTTTTGTTAATAAACCTCGCTTATATGGAAATTGTTTAATATATGCTCTTATGCTCCTAGACTTTAGTTTGCACAAGAAAATTGTGTTTTCCTAAAGCAAACAGTTTATATTTAAGGATATGTTTAACAATTTTAATTTAGACGGTTTTTTTTATTTCCCTCTTAGGCCATAAGTGCGACAAGATGTGGATTTTGAAGAATTGGAATGTTCTGATCATTTAACACTTTGAATATTCATTTATCACAAGCAGCTTAAAAAATGTCGAGCACTGATCTAATGCATGGTCTATACTGACTAGTTTCGCGTAATGAAAATATTCCCTTTGACCTTCTTACTAACAGCCCTTTCAAGTCTTATTTCCATAGCATTTCTATTATATGGAAAACCCATGAAGGTTGGTGCTCAGGTGGACTCAGAGTTATAGAGAAACTAGACTTGTCAAGGTACTAATTGGAACTATAAAGCTTTACAAACATGTGCGTTGTGGATTGTAATCAAGCCAAGTGTGCAAAACGCGGTGAGTGCAGTTCGTGTTAGGTAATGGGCGGCTAACTGCGAGCCTACAGATTGGAATTTTGGTGTATTGTGTACGTGTGTTAGTACTGTCTACAATTTACCTATATAGTCTTCTATTTCTAAACAAAACAGTTCTATTAGTATTGATTTAAATAGAGCATAAACAATTATCGTAAGAACGAACAAATGTAACAAACATCCAATAAATATTCGTTCTTTTCTTTGCAACCGTTTTTGGCCCAGTCTTTTTAAAGGTCTATTTAACTCACACACTCATGCACACAAATTCACGTCCTATTTAATCTGGTGATCTGTCCGTCTGTTTGTCCACAACCGTTTATAATGAAAATTGACGAAGAGATGAATCCCTAGAGAGAGAGTATAAAATGCTTTTATTTACATGGGAAACCCGAGAATTACTTAAGCTTTCCCTGTTATTTGTGAAACGTACCAAATAACAGGGAAACCGAATATGTTTTGTATGTTTATGTTTGAAATGTTATCATTGTACGAGACGAAGAGAAGCATCCACGTGTTAATATGAACTTACAATAGAGTGTTGATATGAAATTGAAGTAAACAAGTTCTTTTGCTTAGATTGAAGTTGGTTTCAAAGAATAGCGAAGGAAATAAATTAAAAATACTGAAAAAGAAAACAAATGAAAATCATGTTCATTTGTTTTCTTTTTCAGTATTTTTAAATATAAAAAAATATTTATTTTGTCAAGCATGCATTTTAAGTTATGTAAATCATTTCCTCAGGAAAGTTACCTATTCCAATAGTTACTACGACACAAGACGACTTGTTTACAAGCAGAAACAATTTTATGACATCTAAGTTTGTGAAGTTCACGAGTCAATATTATGAAGGAAAGCACCGTAATAAATCGATACTTCTCCAACTTGGTGCACACATCGAATAAACTTTGTAATGAGTAAATTTCGTACGAGTTTATAAGTATGAACTTATTAATGATCGATTGGTAAAACTTATTCTAACTTCGTATTGTCTTGAGGCTTGTTGTATGCTAGCTTTTGATCGTGGCTTCACCTTATGTTTGGTAATCGTAGCAATAAGTATACTTTGTCTTTTATAAATAACTCTCATATACAACGTTGATAAAAGCGAGAGGCATTAAATGAAACCACATATTCTGCATATCATTATAAGGCTACACAACAAAAATCAAATCAATGTAAGCAATATTTTTATAATAACTTTCGTGAGGATGATTCATACTTAAAACGTTATAACGGTTTACTCACGCGTATTTATCGGGATAGCCCGACTAGTTTCGGACCCAACCGGAGCCAACTAGATAACTATGCCTATAAAACTTAGTCACCTAATCAGGAAGATACAGCATGTTCAAACTAAATAAATAAATAAAAAAATATCCTGTGACTAAACTATTGCTTACATTGATTTGATTTTTGTTGTGTAGCCGTATAATGATATACAGAATATGTGGTTTCATTTAATGCCTCTCGCTTTTATCAACGTTGTATAATTTTCTTAAAAAGTTGTTGATGTGTGAATGCGTAACAGACAGAAAGACAGCTGTTTTCACACAAAATATTACAATTTTGATTAGATTTGACCAATATATAAGTTTTTATCTATTCTGTACAATATTTCTCCAGGGAACTATATAACGCTTGACCATTTACTCAAACCATTACTACAAGAGTAAACTGTCCCCGACGCACACTTACAAGATGTTTATTTATTTAATGAATACCAAATTCAAGTATCCTGTGCGGACCATTAAAGTTAATAATAAAACGTGTGAAACGTATACACAACCTACATATGCGGAACAGACCAGGTCGTAATTAAAAGTGCATTGATACTGTTTAAAGTTAAAGAGTAAGTAACTGAAACAAAAATTAAATGTAATAAAATTGCTCTGATATCTTATCGAATTCATCAAATGACTAATAAATTGACTACAAAATATTTCAGTTATTTAATAACAATTCAAACAAGGAAACAAAGTATTTTATCATCAACTTTTAGTTCGTCAGCCAACGTTAATTTTCATCAAGCAATTTCCTTTTCAACATTCTGTTATCGAGATTTATTTATCTAGAAGAGAAATATTTTATTACATTCCAAAGAGGTTTTATTTAGGCTAGTTATTAATTCAAGGATCTATTGTTTTTGTTCAGAAGGCTATTGACGCCTCTTAAGTACACGTTGTGGGGCTGCTTATTATCTCTCTCAAGCCTGGAGTAATTTCATTCGCTTTATCTTAAATCGAAAAAATATCAACATCATTGGACAAAGTTATTAGTGCTTTAAACGAATTTATTTTCGATCACATTTCACTTTTTCAAATCTATTTGTGATTGAATAAATGTTGTCTCCAATTTATTTTCGGAACTCCGGAAATTAGATTTTTACAATGATAAATTTATTAACAATACGTATAGAATTTTCTGTCAAAATAGGTTTTTTTATATTCGAATATCTATAAAAGTGTATTTTTATTGAACGCGTAGATCACTAAATGTATCTATTTACGGATGGACAGTGACTAAAAATATTGTAAGTGGAAAAAAATATTGATATATTTTGGAACACCCAAAATATTTTTATCCATACAAAAATAAGGTGACAAAAATAGCCAACTACACTGCGATATGTAAAACTATTCAAATACGGAAAAACACTTTCGCATATTTGTTGGCGTGTTTATTACGATTTAATCTATATTTATCGCAGCCCCCTTGACTTATCTCCGGAAATTGTTTTCGTATTTGGCCCATGTGGAACGATAAAACAATATTTCTTACACCATTCCAATAACAAAGCGCGACCTACCACTAACTCAGGAAGACTGTCAGTTGCGTAACAGTGACGCTGCTCTACGCCACGTAGCGCGCTGTCTCGCTTCCACAGTATTAATAGTCCTACTTTAAGATATCGTAGTACAGGCAAAGAATATTTTCTCTAAATGGTACTTGTGAAATAATTTTGTTAAGCTGTCTTCACTAAAGCCTACTTGTGAAACTGAATAACATAAGCAGGGCTTATTTTTGAAGCATCAGTAAAGATGTTTTTACTTTAGATTATAATATTTTTGTTTACTACTATATTTGAAAATCAGGAACCAGTAGTAGGTATGTCCGTGTGGTGTCCGGATATAAAGAATAGCACCACCCCATATCCTCCACTGGGTGTCGTAAAAGGCGACTAATGGACCTTAAGACCCAGTGCACAGTAATAAGCACCTTGGGTCACCCGAATGGTGGCGGGTAAACAACCAACAATCGCATTCCCAAAGAGGGTTAGTGTCAGGCAGGCGGCCGACTATAAAACCATAGCCAAAACTTTAAGCAACACGTCTAGAAGACGTGTTGCGCCGACCCCAAATAATAATAATTGGGATAAGGGCAGGGGAATGATGAAATGATGATGAACCAGTAGTAGGTATCTACCACATTGCAAATATTGCAATTCATTATTAAATACCCCAAGCTTTGTCAAAAAAAGATTCTTAACAACTTACTGATAATAGTAATACCTAATACCACTCTTTAAACGCCCCACCACTGGGCACTGGCCTTTTCTCCTATAGGAAGATTTATGCGTTAATTTTCACACTAGCTAACTGTGGATTAGCGATTTCAGGTATCAATATTTGGAATCCAGGTTCCTTAACAATGTTTTCTTCTACCATTTCTCAGCAGTGTCTAAAAATAAAGTAAAGAACATGATAACGTGTTTTTTGTCACTGTGAGTCTGGCTTTAAGCGATGGCGGAAGATGGGCTGCAAACTGTACTAAACTTTGACAGATTGGTTTTTGAACAAGATTGATACGATGAGGAAAAACTTCGCCTGACAAACTACCGCTCACACGCCAGTCCAGCGATAAAACCTACCATACCACCTAAGTTATAGTAAGAAGGTATTTTTTAAATTAGTCTAGAAAACAAAACAATAAAGCGAAATCTGGATTTCAAATTTTGATACTTGGTACTTGGTGGTAGGCTCTATTTTCCACACGTAGGCTCCTGTGACTCGTTGTGCGTGTAGTGGTGTTCAGGCGGTCAATCCAGCCAACCCTCAAATGTTGTTATATTATAAAATCGCCAATCCGCAGTGAGTTAGCTTGCTGATTAATGCTCAATCCTTCCTGTAAGGGAAAAAGCTTATGCCCAGTAGTAAGATGTAAATTAAGTGGTATTATTATAAATGCGTATTAAAATATGATAGTACTTAGGCCACTCTTTCCGCTGGATAAGTTGTCCGAACGAACATTTTCAATCAGACAACTGATACCACTATATGCTTTATATAGACAGAAAGAAAAATATTTGACATTAGATTTACAATAGGTAATTACAATATGACAAACACAATGCACGCGTTAATGGATTCTATTATTTTTGATTTTGTTAGTTGACAAAAAAGAGGATTTTTTTAAACTCATTTGGAACTGATAATAATTGTGCATAAAGTCAACATTTTCAGAACTCTGGCAATAGATAGCTCCCTTTAACATTTCCGGTCTCGGCAGAGGCAACTTTATTTACTAAGCACTCACATTCGTAGAACAGTTAATTCCATTAGCTTTTCTTTTCGATCTGTCAACGATGCTGAACTTTTCAAACCTGACTTTTAATTTAGCGAAAGATCTAAAAATACATTTTCGTTTGGAACCTTTTTATTATTTTTAATAACTTGTTTCTACTATGATTTCCTTAATATTGTTGTTCTTGGATATTATGATATCTTGTGGTTAAAAAAGACAATTTTAATATAATGTACTACAGGTTGTGACCTAAAAGTACTATCTCTTATCTAATTGTAAAATATGTCCCTTATTTCTTAAAGTTAAATAGTTTTATCGTCACAGACAGAAATAAAAATGGTTTCATTAAAAGTTAATTATCAAGATAACAGAAAATCTGACAGCACCGAGAATATTTTACAAACTTTATGTGATTGCACTTAGCACAGAGCTCACTTAGTTAATAAAATAGACGCGTCAACACAATGAACTGCTTCTAGACAATAAAATATGTACTTAACAATACTAGAGTTTTGTTGAAATAATATATTCTCTTTAGTTTTTATCTTTCTTGTCACGGACTGACGAGAGACTAATATATTTGCATGCCAACTGATAAGAAAAGTTAACACTTAGGACATTTAGACATGATTCAATTTATGTGGGTAAATAATTAAATCTGTATCTATTTATAATTGGATGGTTTTCTAGCAATGCAATTTAGACTTTATCTTGTAATTATAGGCTTGTTTTTACCTCTACACTAGCGAGTACAGCACATATTTGTCGTGGCTAAATCGTATTTTTAACTTCATAAAATGCTCAAGAATTTCATGAAATAGTTACATTTCGTGATGTGAGCTACTCAATTCGATCAGATTATTAAATCGACTACTCGATTTTGTAATCCACGTGCCGAATATCTATAAAATATTTACCAGCCAGCCAGCCAGCTCAAACACAGCCACAAACAAACTTTAAAAACAAATGCTTTACTTACTGTCAATACCATAAAACTTATATGTAAGCATCATTTCAGTTTGATAAGATTTGAGGAAAGACGAAGTAAAGAAAAAAAGTGGGTCAAAAACATCCGGAGTAGCCTGGGAGTAATTGCATCTGTTATTGGAGATATACCGATTACATGACAATAAAATGATTTTGATCACAACCTTTTCCTTAACAGGAATACCTACCATTCATACATCAATATTCTTTTGTGCACGTAACTTGTATTAAAAACTCCTTTCAAAATCGCCTTGAGAACGGTGGAGAAGGTAAATTATATAGAAGTCTTACAAACTAACCACTGACGTGTTTCTCCTTTCTCTGAACCGATATCTTTCCAGGAAGGTACTGAAAAAGGCCAAACATGTTTTTCATTTTACGTGAAAAAAAAAAACTCAAATTTACAATCCCTCTGACCGCAATATCAGTTTTAATCTACAAAGTACTTAATAAGGAATGAATAAAACAAAATTAAAACTCGGAACAAAGTCTATTAATTCACAACTCACGTCTGCAGTTGAATTGCTAATTGCTAAGTTTAAAAGGCGTCTAATATTCTCATTAGAACCTTTGTTAACTTTTCCACTTTCATAAATAGTATTCAGCATACCTACTTCCATTTTTAGTTAATCAAGATGGTGACATAGTGTATGTTCATACCACCACGTCTTAAATAAATATCTTTGCAGGATTTACAGGTGTGGAAGAGAGATAGCGTCACACCTCGTAAAGCAGCGTCCCTCTTTCACGTCTGTAATAATATTACATTGATAGTTGGTAGGAGGCACTCAGATGCAACGGCGCGGCGGCGTCGCATTCAAAGGTATCTTGTAATCTAGGGCAGGTATTAGGAGCGAAGATATTGTGTTCGATGGAGCGTGCAGTACCTGTATTGTGATTTCAGGTGAGTTATTACTTACGAATCTCTCCATCTTTATCTCTCGGATTCGTTGAGCCGCGTTGGTGCTGCGAAAACTGTTTATGAGTTCCTTAAGCGGCGAGTATGTTCGTATAGGAAATCTATAGTTGATAGTTAATACTTATTTAATTCGCTTAGGAATGAAACTATTAGACCGTAGTGTTCGAATGCAAAATTAAAATATACCTACCTCAACATGCTTATAACAAGTATGTCGTATGATTCACATTCATAAACTACCAACCAATTTAAAAACTATGAACATATTTTTATTAACTTTGGTATTTTTTCGTATGAAAAACTAGAGGTAACGTTAAAGGTTAATGCAACTGACAGCATTACAAAACAACTTAGATCAAAAACAAAGAAGAAGCAAAAAAAATACTTAACTAGTTCCACAAATAAAACTGTAAAAAATCATTAGAGTGTTACTTTTAATAAGGTATTTGTAAAAGGAGGTTAACAAGTTCGTTCTAATTATAAATGCAAGTAATTTGTGTATAGTCTGTAGAGTTGGTGTTAATTAAAACAAAAGAAGTAAGTTTGGAAGATTGTTCCTTTTAATTCATTGACATTACTATAATCAAAATAGATCACTCGTTATGATACTTTACAACAACAATTCATTTATCTACAATTAACAATGATAATTTAATCTATAACATTTTATTGTGACATGCGTTTTTGGTCCCATCTGATATTTAACTCCAAGATTTTGTAATAAATAAACGACCCCAGCTTTGCACGGATGCAATGCTGGTGTATTTTACATATAAACCTTCCTCTTGAAACATCCTCTTAAATCAACACGGTGAAACTTTTTAACGTTTAACGAATGCATTAATTTCAATGGAAGGTAAAAAACATTTTTTGAGAAATTATTGTCACCTACATTTTATTTATGGATAATAGGTATACAAAAAGCGTACTTTTACCATATGATACACTCATAAGATTACAAACGATATTTATTAAAAGTAGATGATAATTTAACCAATCTAAGTTCGATTTTAAAAACTTGTTTCTCACAAATGATTATGCAAAGATTTATAATTTCCAAATTTGAATTTGAATTGTAAAAAAGTGAAACAGCCGCACGTGTATGCTTCTAGTTCATTCACACACATTTCACAATGAAAGCATTTTTAGTTCACGTTAACAAAATTAATCAAGTCAAAATAGTTTTTATTTAACATGTTATTTCCTGTAGTTATTTATCAGATGGCACGAATTCATTTTATAAAAAGTTGCAAATAATTCAAACACAATGGGATTACACCGCAAAGTTACCTTATGTCCATTTTTTTCTTACGTCACTAAATCTTCTATCTAATAAAATACACAGCCAAAGCCTGTTAATACCCCTAAAATAATAATATGACTAACAACATCACATTGTACAAAACATGATCAAATAAGTTTAAATAGGCAACTCATTAAACCACGCAGTAAAAAATAGAAAAGAAAAATAGGTTTTACATTAACCATTCATTTTATTTAATTTTATGCCTAATCAAGTCAGTTACGCTTGTGTTCAAAATATGTACATATACTTTATATACAGTCTGTTTTATACATAGCAAATCATATTT
Source organism: Chrysodeixis includens (assembly GCA_941860345.1). Lineage (NCBI taxonomy): Eukaryota > Metazoa > Arthropoda > Insecta > Lepidoptera > Noctuidae > Chrysodeixis > Chrysodeixis includens. The sequence continues at coordinate 4,567,852 of OW796096.1, read as the reverse complement.
TATTCGATGACAATGTACAAAGTATTTTGTTGCCTTATCTAAGTACGTACAGTTCTATTACACACACATCCTAACGTATTTCAGTTATATTTTTTATCATCACACTGATATTCCAGTCTCATTGAGTATGGGCACAAATCTGTGTGCATGAAGGCCGACACAGACATAAAATCAAAGGTATAATACATTGGACATTTGTCTCAAATATATGAATAAAGTTTGTCGGAACGCGGCCCTGGATTCAGTGATGTATGGGTCGACCCTTACAGATTTGGGCGGGAAACAACGGTCCATTTAACGCTAGCATTTCTTTATTTTTGCGGCTTTACACGTACATAATTTATTCGAGTATTTTTTTCTGACGAAACATTAGCCTTGCCTTGCATTCAACTAACACACTCAATTTCACAGAGACGCTCGACTCTTAAACTGTGCTTAGCACATACAACCACCGTTCACACTATGTATCTGCAGAGTATTATGGACAAAGTTACTTAATTTAAACATTTTACATCTATTTTTCTGACGCGAAATAAATACTTTATTATAATTTTGGCCAAAAATCAATTAAATAATTTAATACATCATTTATATAAAACGTTAAAACTTACGCTGTTCATTACTACGTAAATCTGTAATCTAACAACATTATCGACGTAGGCAACTAGAAATTTAGGTGAGGTGTCGCCTTAAAGTAATTAATAGATTACAGAATGAGTAATGGGCAGTGCGTGCCAAAGATTAACAGCTTTATGACACAGTCGGTAACTCTCCGGGACGACGTCTCTAGGTATAGCCTGTACCCGTCTTATGTAAGCTATTACTTTGGCTCCGACCACCACATAAATTCTCAAGGACAAAGTTTTCGTTATTTTACCATCATGTTTCAGCTAACACAGATTATCACTTAACACCAAAACGGGCGTTTAAGTGCGATACTTAAAATCCTTAAAGCTGTTACTACAATGGACAACAAAGTTATGTACACATATAGAAACGTCTATAAAACGATCACTGGTTTTCCTTCACTGGAGTTTTGCTCTGGGAGCTATGGCATGGTCACTGGTTTACACAGACGTGTCTCAGGTTAGTCCACCGATATTACAGTTCACGTGGTACATGTAGGTGGCCAGTTCTTCGCCGGTGAGCTCGTCGTCGACCTCTCGAAGACTGGAGTTAGAGATGCTGCGAGGGGAGTCGACGGAGTCGGAGGGGTCGTGGATACGGAGTCGCCACGCGCGCGACCACCCGTTGCCGCTAGGGGACTCGTTAACGGTTGGTAGATCCCGCCCGTTGTAGCACTGCTCACAGAAAAAAAGTACAAGTTAATATGGACAATAGAAGCATTTGCATCAGCTGTATCCTGAAAAACAAAAGTCTTTATGGACAAAAAAACATTATTAAAAAAAAAGAAATGGTAAAGTGTTAAAAATCTATTCCATGATCCTAATCAAATAAAAATCTATTATCAACATATTCGCTTTAATATTTGCTAAAGCAATAAATGTTGGCACGCATTTAAAATTCCTTGCATAACACCGAGATAGCGCCGTGAACGTGTTTCCATTAAAAACATATTAATAACTAGAAGCTAGGAAAGAGGGCATTTATTTGAAATTTAATATAGGTGTTATAATTTATCTGCCACTGGACCGACTTACGTAACATATTCTATGATGAACATTACTTAGTTCACGTCTGAGGCATTTTCGCGACAATGGAGAATATTTTTTGTTATATATAATTATATTTTTTACTGATAATAGAAAGTGAATTCAGAATACGGGGATACCAAACGTCTTTCAGGCAATGTATTAGAACGTTTCCAATTCAGCGAGCTTAATATGGCTCATAATAAAGCAAGTCTATCTTGTTTTGAAAACGAGTTACCGTCACGCGCAGTATGCTGCCGTACAATACGCTACCGATTGACAACAATCCTATTTTAAGAGCACATAGTACCTACAGTAACCCTACCCTGTAAACCAGAAAATATACACAATTCAAACCAGGTCAAAGTTTCCGTTATGAAAAACAAATTTCATTTACAATGCATAAGGAAATGAAAGATGTGTCATTGTGAACGTCTTTCATGCACGCCGAAGGGAAAGCAATCAATCATACGAGCGAACAGGGAGTAATATGTTTTTTCTCCTGCATCAAACATTCAGTGTTGTATGAAAATAAAGACGTTGATACACAGGGATGTAAAATTAATAAATATTCACCCTTTTTTAAGAAAGGAAAAGTTCGAATTACGTGAAACAAAAATATCTGGAGGTCTACCACGAACTCTTAAAAAAAGAAAAACTTAAAAAAAAGAGTGCCACCTACGGTTGTAAAAGATAGACGCTGCTTTACGCTGCCTAGCCCCCTTACTTCCACAATTCCCAGAAACATACCATCGGCGTTATTTGTTCAAAATGCAAAATGAACAAACACCTTTTTGCTTATCTTAGAAAACTCAAGTAGCAAAAACCTTGAGATTACCTAGGGTATTGCTATTTAATAAATCCGTAAGCAGGTTTATAACTCGTCTTCCTCCTACTAAAATGAGTCAATAAAGTAGTTTTATGATTTATTTATTCAGTCGCGTGCGAAAAGTCGTGTGTACGAATCATTTTAACATGCAATACAACTTATCACATACAAACATAACAATGAAGCTCACAAGTGCATCTAAAAAAGCACTAAAAAAGATACGAGAGTAGTAACTTACTTTGTCCTATTTTAAAACAAGCCTTAAAAACAAGTAAAGCGTACAAACGAAATAAACTACGAGTGGAAGAATTAAAAATAAATAACACATCACTGTTCTGCTTTACAACATGAAAATACAAGCATCAGATGTATTCGTTTTAATCTACATTGTAAAACTTAAAATAAATATTCCACGACTTTCACACAACACCATTCAGTCCCAAACTAAGCAGAGCTTGTATTATAAGTACTAGACAAATGAAAAACATGCTTATGTACTTTTAAATACATACATAATACAGATAGATAAATTAAACCGAGACACAGAACAAATTATCTACGTTTTAAGAATGAAAGTGGTTCCTAAAGTGTCTGCCGTTACTTAAATTATAGGATTTTATATTGACCAATGACCTAAAAATCGGAGTTAAATGGTTTTTGATGCGGAAGCGATGGATCGACGGACTTAAGAGAGGCTTATGCCCAGCAATGGGCCGAGATGGATTAAGTTGATTGATACAGTTTTAATATAAACATATTTTATTAGAATTCATTGATAAAATTACTGATTTCAGTTAAATCATAGGTGCTCCAGTGTAGATGTTAGGAAATCTTACTTCAAAAATGTTGCATATATTTTTTTTTTAAGTATTTTCATTGTAATAAAGTAAGATCTCGAAAGCGATCTTCTGGAGCAAAAACATTTGTTTAAATATTGTTTAACATTAATCGCTATTTCCTCATTCTACAATTTATGTAATTATTTAATTTATGATGTAACATTTTTGGTAATTTCCACTTAAATAAACAAAAACGCAATTACGTTTAAAATTAAATGGAACAGATACATGTTTATCCATTTTAATTAAATACCAACTGCGCACTCTAAGGCCTGGTTTAGCTATAATGTAGGTTTTAATCCTAACATTATAATTTCTAATGAAATCTCGTACGTTGTGAGCAACTGATAAGAAGGGTTAGGAAAATTACCAAGGAGTAACGATAAAAGCGTAGAATCGTTATTCAGATTCATATACAGCTAGACAGATAGATTCATCTATACATAGAAATAGGTTAGCAGTAACCAACGTGTCTTCCCGCCTAGCTATGTCTACTCTTTGTGTGTGATACTTTCTAAATTCAAACTGAATTAATTTCAAAAAAGATAGTAACGACTTTTAAATAAAAAAGAAATACGGAAACGCATTTAAATTTAAATGTTTTAATATTTGTTAATAAAAAATATTATTTTTAAATATTTTTTCCAATGTATATACCTAGCTACGTTTACTATACGTATATCATAAAATGAAATGGTGGACAATACAGTCACTTAAATCATAAAAAATAATATTTAACTACCATTAATAGTTTAGTAGTTTCATTAAATTGTCAACACACATTAACACTTTAACGTCATTGCTCACATTTGACGTAATAGTTTTATTATTACAAGACAACCCTCCGTAGGCTTTGGCATATAAACCGGCCTTGGCAGAGAGACCTTTACCCGAACCCATTAACAGCTTGCTACATTACAAATGACAAAAAGAGGATTTATCATTTATGAGCACCAAATGTTGCAGAAAGGAAAGGTTGAACTTCTGAGAGTTAAACTATTATTATTCCACTTTATATTGTCCTAGTATACGTACAAATTAATTATGAATATTAGGAGTGTTTCACTACCTCTTAAAATAATATTTGCAGTTGTGGAAGCATGACAGCGCACTTTTTTAATTATGTCCGGACCGATTTCGGTCATGCAGTGTTACTATGAGTCCGCAGGATATATTATAGTGCACCAGCGTGTGTGCAAACACAGGTGCAATCTCTATTCCTTTACTCTCATAACCCGTTGGGACGGCAATCCGACATGACCGGTGAGAGATCAGGCGCAGGACCCACATTTTTACACGGAATGTGTGATATTTATTTCTAAAACGCACAAAACATTCGAAAAGTCGGTGCGCGCCGTGGGGATCGAAATCCACACCTTTGACTCAACAGTCCTGAAGTCTTACCACTAGGCTATCACAGCTTCATCTTCAGCGCACTACTAGTCTAAGTCTAATATTATTATAAGATGTGATAATAGTATGCCCTTTAAAACCCTAGTGTCCTCTATTGAAATAGAATTCGTTACGTAAATGTTACAGCTAGTTACTTAATATTACCATTTTCTTTAGTTCTAAACGTCTTTTCAAGTCGAAATTTTGCCAAACGTGTCTGTCTAGTGAACTAATCAAATTAATTTAATTTAATTCAAGCACTTAGCAATCAAATGTCACTTTCCTAAAGGACGGTCGCATATTAGATATAAATAAATGACTTTTTCTAGACATCTGTCAGACTGTTACTTTTTAATAATAAAAAAAAAGTAGAAAAGGGTGCCCTTGAACGTGGTTTCAAATGTCATTTTTTATCGTAAATTGTTTTAGTTTTGTACTTGAAAACGGTACACTTTAGTCCCTAATGCCTTAAGTTGGTGTTTGCTGTTGATTTATATCCGCAAAAATGAAAACCTAAGCGGTGTTAAGGATATACGACTTGCTGAAATCGCTGAAATCAGCAATCCAGTTCTAAGCTATAATTTAAGGGTTGCCTCAATAAATTCAAGATGAAAACCATCATATAACTCCAAGAAATATAATTTGAGAGGTTGACGTAAAATATTAAAAGGCATTTACACTAGAAAATCGTTCTTGAAGATTCTTCAATAAAATAAAAACGCGATAAAACGACCATTAAAGCGGGTCAAGGGCGGATTGGGCCTAATACGTGTTTTTAGAAACACCAATAAACTTGGAACATCCTAGTATCTATTTATTACTCACGGCCATAACATTCCGTTCTATATTAATGTATAAAAAAGACGAAACTAGATTACTATCAGAATAATTGCACACTGCTTGACTTAATAAAGAAAAAAAACCTAGTTTTTTAAGCGTTTTTGGCTCTAGACTTGGCAATCTCTTCCTGTACCTATATGTATTTTTAAACATTGAAAATTTATGATTACTGCTTACCAATATGGTATAAGTAAGAAATACTTGTTAAACGCCTGGTCCAAACGGCTATCTGTCCTTGGACGCAACAATCAGAGCACGTCATGTTATGACAAGTGAGTTTGAGTACGTTAATAAGCCACGTCCTGCCATCCTAGATTATGCACTAGACCGTTAAGTTTAATTATGTTTAATTTACTTAAGATAAAATATACTGGTAATAAACACAACTTGATTAGTCATGTAGTATTTCATACAAAACATTCGTCATAGAAAATTTATGAATCAAGTAAGTGCCTAGAACCACACATTTAAAGTAATACTGATGCAGTAGTGGAAGCGATGTCATGCTTTCACACCGCTTTACAGTGAAAAGATCGTTGTCTCTCTTCAAAAACTGCAATAATATTAAGAAGCGATGAGGTCGTCAAGAACCAATATAAATTACTGATATTTTACTAAACCTGCTCGGACTACCACTACTTCAAATTTTAGTCATTTATTCAAATTAGACTACAATGTTGAATGTTGCACTTTTTGAACGTCAAAATGATTATAAACAGCACTCCATCGCCTACCCTTCACCACATCCTGTGCTATTGCTGCGGTAAAAACAACCGCGCTACAAACTCCACAGCAGCACGCTGTCTTTCGATTTACGATATTCAATAATTCTAATATAATTTGAAACCAGATAAACAAATATTTGAGGTCCAAACTATTGATGCTGTGAAATTAAAAACTATTTATTGACTACTGACTGAGACCGAGGTCAATGGACCGAGAGACCTAGCCATCGCAAGCAGCATTCGGCCAAGAGTATGACGCAGGGGTCAGCCATTACATTGATGGAGTTTCTTGCCGGTTCTTATCCATAAGAATGACATTTTGGAACCGGGCAACTAGAGTCAGTAACACTCTGAAAGTCCCTGAAAAAGCCTACTCAAAAAAAAAACCTTTTGATTTCGATTTTAATCACCCCCTTGAAAAGGCTGTAGAAATACAATAATAAGACTTGATACAAGAATCTTGCGTTGATAGATTTATGTTAACCAAGGCTAAAATATACTATACATATTGGATTTACACAAATATGCAAGCGATTTCTATTCAAACGAGAATTTGAATAAAGCTAGTACATTTATCTCCATAAACTTTCATTCATGCATACATTTTCTGGTTTACAATAGTTTATATTACGTCATGTATAAATATAAAACTTTAATACTCTATTTACTGATGTATTCCGGAGTTTTTTATTCCTATACCTACTAATAGTTTTAACTAAGAAGGTATTTAATAACTCGCTCGTTCAGTTTTAAATAATCACCATGTAGGTTTTAATCTAAATGTCTGTTGTTAATCTCTAATCTAGACGTAAAGCTACCGTTAGCAATGGAAAAATTCGCGTTTATTTCTAAAAACAAAAATAATCTTTTTAATCTTAATACATCACATATTTTAACATGTTTTGCCGGTCTAGTTCGTAGACCTCAAGTCTGGAACACCTTATTAAAAATACTTTTACTTCTCACTTCAAAAGACAGTTATGAATGTATTAACACTAATAATATGTATATTATGTATATTTATAGTACCTACATATTAAAATGTTTAAGTAAGTATTTAAGCAACTTTAAACAAATATTATCAGCTAGTTTTTGATAAAGATTGATAAAAGATAGAAGATAGTTTGCAATAAATCTATTATTATATACAGATAATATAGATAGCAAATATTACAGCTGTCAAGTGTCATTGACCCAATTTGTTATGGATGACATTAGACGCAACAAAACATGTTTTCAAAAGTCCAAAGTTTAATGAAATACATTATTTCTAGGAAGTTTAATCGTCTTTTATTTTTTTCCATCACTAATTTATATCTTTATAAACCAGTATTTATAGTTTTATTGAGAAAACCAATTTAAAATTAATAAAATATTATGATAACATATCTTTATTTGAAACAGGTCGCGTGCCGGCACAGGTTTGCTCCTTATAAACAAAATGCGGTATTTTTATTTAAAATTGAACTTTGAACATTGAGTTTGTTTACGAATAAAGGTCATTTATAAAAGAGCCACGCAGTAGAATTATACAAAGGGTCCGAGCTCAAAAATCCACTTTGTTTTTATCCACTATTGGACATATTTTTTTCTTTGATAGAAAATGCTCGAATGCATGGAGCTGACAGCTCAAACTCGCGTGAACTATCGAAAAAAATGTCGGTTCCACACATTTTTTTTATAAGAATATATTATTTTAGGTCAAAATAAAAATAGTTTGATTATTTTGAAACAGTTTTTAACTTAGGTAAGTTGAAAACTGTTTAAAAATTGTGTAAAAGGCACCAGTCTCTATGTAATAAACACCTAATTAACTTTGTAACTAATTAGTGACGATAATAAAATATTTTTTTTTCACTTATTTATTATTTTGACTGTTTTCTATTGGCGCTAAAGATCGTTCAAATGTCACTTGGCTAAGGCTGCCTGCCCACCGGAGCAGACTAGACTGCGGAGTGAAGAATCCGAGAAATGGCTGACCAATGGTTTGCAAGGAGCGGAGATTTTTTGCAATCCTATTGGTTAATATAATTATCTGAGTTTCTCCGCTCCGCAACCTTTCTTCTTAAAGAAGACTACGACTAGTTCATCTCTGCTACTTTCTTTAGATATGATATCGGGTTGGAGTGTCTTTTAATTTGTTTTCCACAAGTCAGCCTAAAATGTCTCCAGTCCTTTTACAAACACGCAGGCAGTCATATCAGGTGACTTATTCCGTATACTAATATTCCTATTTTGATTTGATACCAGTTCAATGACGTCCTTTTCATAACAACAAAATAGCTATCGAAAGTTTTTTTTTTATTTACTAGAATTCATTAACACAATGATTTTAAAGGAATCACGTCGGTGTATTATTTCAGTATGAAATCTAATTTTATTTCAAGTTACATTTAGAAATAGGCAACCACTAAACCTCTTAATTCTTTTATGCTTTCCGGCCAGTTTCTACCCAAAGAAACAAGCAACACACAATTAGAAGTAATATTTGTTGCCAATTCTATTTAAAATATTATGACAACTAAACTCCGCTAACTTTATGGGCGGCTCCCATATTAAATCCCACAGCTTTCGAAGCAATGAGATTCTTGGTACGAATAATACGTACCATAAAATGCACGGATGGTAGGAAATGACTTTTGAAGTACGCGTAAGCTGAGCATTCATCAATGTAAATTAATGTGAATATGTTTCTATTAATATTTCCACCTGCTTGGTTTCAATTTGGCTTATCTGATCGGAGTCTAGCCAAGGTTTTAGTGAACTTTATAGAATGTATCGATCGCATATGCAAGTACCTATGTTGAATTTTACATTTTGAGCAAAAAAAAAAAGATAAAAGTGAAAGTTTAATCAGTTATCATTTCTCATAGATTCTACTAGACGTATACCTTCATCTAAGTTCATCTAGACTATTAAAACCAGCGATTATTGACTCAAATTCATTCATACTAAAACTTAAATTAACATAATATATTATTCGCTCCTTTCTTACAAAATAATCTGGTGAATACAAGACTTTTAATTTATTATTCTGACCGATAAAGAATCATTGGAACGATAAAATTTTAAAATATTATAGAACGAGTTATTTTTCGATTAACTAAGTAACATGATTGTTTACAGAAACTTTTCAAAAGTAATTAAAGTCTACGAGTTATAAAATGGTTACCAATTAAACGTCTAAAGATTAACCGAGGACTTATATTACTTTATGCAAGTTAAAGTAAACATCTCGGCAACCAAAGGTTTGTTTAACTGTTTCTTCCTCCTTTAGAAATCTTACGACTTGTAGTCTATTTTGCGTAAAGACAAAATTCTTCTCATTTCACCTGTATAAACTTCGTCTAGTTTGTAAAGTGCTTAGAAGCAACTTTAAATAGGTAGCCTTGAACCGCACACGAACTTTTTATCAAATGTATCGAATCTCAAAGCAAACACAGACAAACAAACAACACAGTAAAATGAAGTAAGAAGAGCTAAAACACACATTCACAGAAAATAACCTAAATACGCAGATATAGTCTATATTTTTGACAAAACGCTGATCCAGACAAATGTTCGAACACCTGTCAAATTTAATGTCGGACAGTGATTGATTTCAATATTTTAAATTGATCAGCTGTTCTAAAATATAGTGCAAATCTTAATCCTAAACTGAATTAGGCACCTGTACTGATGTGAAAGATCACACTACTCGGCGTAGAGCGGCGTCTCTCTTACGCTAAGAACTCACGGAGCGATTTTTTACCGCGCCCGCCGCGGTGGCGGGCCCGCAGACTCTGTAGAAAGCAGATTTACATGTAAAAAACAAAAGCACAACTCACGACGCGGTTTACGCCCGCAGACTGTGCGATTGTTTGCGGCTCCCGCGGCACCGGCGGGCAACTTGTAGAATCGCGCGGGCCGCGGTCGCCCGCAAGCTCTGCGGTTTGCGCCCGCGCGCTCTGCGGTCGATTAGCGGGCGATCGCAGTGGCGCAGAGGCCGGTCTTGCGTCTGCCGCTGCGGTTGCGATAGTCGCCCGCAAACGTGGCGGGCGATGATCGCGCCCGCAGCGGCTGCGGGACCGCGCGAATAACCGGCCTCGTGAGTTTAGAAATAAATTCGCGGTTCCGCAACCGCTGCGGGCACGGTAAAAAATCGCTCCGTGAGTTCTTAGCCTTACAGACGCAATAATAGTAGGCTCTCTAACTTAACTAGTTCTAGTTATGGACTTTCAATTAATCATTCAACTCGTGATAGATCTAAAACTAAGACATCTGCAAGACATGCAAAAAGCCATTAAAATGTTAGAATAAGCAAGCATAACTACAAACATTATTGAAGCGTTAGTTACCGTAGCCCATTGTTCCCATTTAGTATTCGATTGTGGGCCTGACCTCACCTGCGCTCGTGGGGGCGCATCGTACAGCTGTGTGGTGGCGGTGGAGAGCCGGCGCAGGCGCCGCGTGCCCCGCGCCCGCTCGCCTGCGCCCGCGCCGGCGCGCAGGCGCTGTGATGCAAGGAGAGCGCTGTAGGTGCGCCCCATGCGAGGCCCGCCGCGACCGCACCACGTAGCCAGTGTCATCTGTAAAGGGTTTTAATTAGTACCTTGTTTATATTTAAAAAATGTTGTAGAGTTGATTGGATTGTTGGTCTAGTGCATATAGCTTGAATTTTGAAATCATGAACATTCCAGGCTATAATTTTTTTGAGGTTGTAGAAATTATCAGACCTTTTCTTTGTAGACTTAGTTTCCTGATTTTCATTACGCAGTATCAAAAAAAAATTTGGAATCATGTTTGATTTTTTTTCTAATACCTAATAACAGTAACAGCCGTTTGCATGGCCAAGTTGCATAATTATCATTAATGTTTGGCGTAATAAGTAATAATACAAAATTCATATTTGAAATAAATACATGTATAAAAAACAAGTAAGTATGTCTATTCAGACGTTTTTATGTTTATAAAGTCACATCACTTTATTAAACTAATAAATTCTTTAAATTAAATGCATAGAACGTAACTCGATTTATCAATTGATTAGCAGAATAAGTAATAAATATTGATTCAATGTAAATGAGCACAAGAAATATTCGTAAATTCTGATGTCCGAAACCATTATTACAATTTTGCATTAATTTTAATACATTGGTCGAAAAAAAGTGAAAATAGGCGCTTATCGCGATCTCACAGCTATCATTTAATTAAAGTCACCTAACTTGTCCCATTGACAATATTTATTAAACGCCATAAATTTTTATCTATCTATGTTAATTGTTATTACAATTTATCTTAGACTATTAACTACCTTTCCGCTTACAAACAACTCGGCTATTCATAATAATCTTATGTAAGAAAACTGAATTAGGCCTGACACAGACACGGCTAAAGTACGAGTATATATTAATACTAGTGACCCGCCCAGCTTTGCACGCGTGGAATACTGATACTGTATGTTAAAAACTGCATCAAAAATCATTACGTAGTTTTAAAGATCTAAGCGCACATAGGGTGAGACAGAAAGACGTAGGAAGCCACTTTGTTTTATTCTATGTTTTATTATATATTGATAAAGAGCGACTACAATCAGCCACTGAATAATTAAGCTTGGCGACAATGATGCTAGATTTACGGTAGAGCACTTCCTTCTTATTGGAAACGTTACGTGATGTAAAATATGTGTTAAATTCTAATAAATTATTTTCGAAAGCGCTTCTCTCAAAATGATAAAAGTTTGAAACGGTTGCCTGGTTACATAATGCTCATACACGTGTTTTTCATAACCGTCGTTATACAAAGTCTAAAGGCGTTTGTCCACCGAACACAGATGTGAATTAGCGATACCTACGTATTATACTATAGCCGCATATCCAGTCCACGTCGGTCACCGCCGTTTGCCAAAATTTCGAGTAGTAGTAGTGCGTAACCGTTAGAATTCGACCCGATTTTATGACGGGCTGATACAAAGCGTACGTGCATCATAATAAGAGGAAAAATCCTATCATATTTATTTTGAATCTTAAATGCTTTGCACGGCTGTCAACTTAAAAAAAAAAACAGACTTCTAAACAGAATAAGCAAATAGATACGTACAAGGTAGGGGGCCATGCTTATCGTGTCACAAGTACTACGCTGTCGTATGGTTGAAATAAAATTATATTTTTTGGGTTTTAAATAAAAAACGAAACATAAACCGTTTACAGTCTTGGTCCTCGTTGAGTATTATTTTTAACCGAGTGGACCCGCAAAAGGTACGGTCTCGATAAAGACACGGTGGCGCCGACGGTGGACAAACGGCGTGAGGCCTCCTCGCCTTTGATACTCATTACTTTAAAATACATTTTAACCTCTTTACAAGCGATTCTTATAATTTTCATGTATTCTTTAAATGTCCTTTCAGTTTTATGTAATTGATAAGTGTTTAAAATTTTGTTACATTTGTTTACGCAAAGCTCTGAATAAGTATACTTACATACAATTCCAATAGCGAATTCGTTATTTAGTGCATTATTAACTTTTATTACCAATATACTTCAAAAAAATATTCTACTCATCCGCATATTTGTTTTTGTTTATTTACTTGAACTACTGACCTACTAATCAAGTATCGGAATCAAAACAAATCAGATTAAGTTTGGCAGTTTTAGGGCCGTCGTCGCCGGCTTTACTCATTCCAAGAGATTCAAAGTTTCTACAAATGTTTACCCCTTTCCTTAATTGAGAGCCGGGAGTTGGTACCAAACATTTGCATAAAATACGGTCTCTAGCACCACTGCGCCACTGCAGACCCTTTTAAGCCACAATGTGATGGCAGTGTGTAGCGCACAGCGTTTGATAACAGAGCGGAAAGATGATGAAAAATTGCGTAAATACTCTGAATTCTCCTGTGCCTTTTGGTATAATAATAAAATATTAGATTAAGACGTTATTCACGACAAATTTAATGTCTGACCTACGTATAAGATCGGTACCCAGCGACTTGTTACTACTCACGTTTTTTTACACCACTAAGGGCCACAGGTCATTTTTTACTTCTATTAAAGTACCTATTACCCTAACAGGTATTTTTTTAAATGCCTTTTTCTGCCATCAAAATGTTTTTTTGACCTTATAATGTTTCTTACTTTACAGTCAATTCATAAAAAAATCTGTAACTACTTCAGTCTATTTACACATTGTCAACATGTGACATTACAGTTAGAAACAAAACAGCCGTTAAAACTAACGATAAACAAACCACATACTTACTACAACTATCTTACGAAACATCCCTGAGCTCAACCAGGATATCAAATGGTCTATTCTACAGTCAAGTAGCGGATAAATGGACCCGCGCCGCTCATGGCCCTAACACCCTTCTTAGACCCTCCGTTGGTCTCTCAATTACACCCGTACATTTCCACAACGGCATCAAGAACGAAATTATATCAAGATAAGGCAACTGCGGAATCAGAGTCGTTTGAAAATAGTGTTACTTCATTTGTTTTTTTAATTTTTTGCTCTCAGTAATGGTTATTGTTATTACGCGGGTTGGTTCTTATCTATTAAATATTGAAGGAGGTTGGTTAATTTTCTATTAGTTGCTTGGATTTTTCTAAAAAATGAACAAGTCATTTAAAGTACGTAAGGTTTTTCATGAAAATTTAGGTTAAGTTAAAATTGTACATCAATATTTACATTTTAAAATGACTTAACAAGGATTTTAATTAACATAATAAATTTAAAATAAAATTGTTACCTTCGACTTCCTGACTTAACGAAGTTAATATAATTAAGCCAAGTAATGATAAACATGATTTGATGTACGCTTCCAGAAAATGTAATTATCGTAGGACCAATTTGGTACACATTTTCTTTATTATATTTAGTGAAGTAAGAATATTACTGATTTCCCTGGATACATTTTACCAAACTTATTTGTTTTAGTCCACTTATTACTTCTACTATATCCTGTTAGTTATTTTTTCTAATCATAAAGACTTCTAAGGCGAAATATTTTCGTATTTTTGTAACATTTACTATGAGTACTCGAATCGCATAATTTTTCGTACTCAGAAAATTATGTCTACCTATAACTACTTTTAAATTGAATCGGGGTGACGTTTTCGCTCATATTGAACACGTGTGATCAAAAGTAGTGCTATTACATTGTGAGAGCTGCGTCCTAGAATAAATGAATGAATTTCATAAAGTGAGTCGGTCGCGACGCAAACCTCAGGTGGAATTTTTTAAAGGAAATTCAGATTTAAAAATGAAGAAAATATTTTTTAAAGTCGTACGTATCGTAAATTTATTTAGGCATCGTTAAGCTATATTTTTAAATTAACGGCAAATTAAGAGTGAAAACAATTTATAATTACCAATTATTTAAACAGTATGTCTGATTAATTGAAAAGCAACAATTTCCTTTCCACTAAACTACGTAAATCGCTAAGTGTGCGTTATATTAGGAAACAAGCTGTACTGAGTACTCTAATATTATTCCCGTAATGTTTACAATTGTGTCAAGAAATCAATGTACTATGTTTCAAATCTTAACACAAGTCAGCTGTTTTTAATGGATACTATAAAACACCCAATGTTTGGACACCTTTACGACAACATAAATTTTATGCGTCATCTTAATGCCTACTTTTATTACTCCCATATATGTTTTGTATTAATATAAAAGATATTACGTATTGATATAAAAGGTATTGGTTTGTGAAGAAAACCTGTAAAGAAGGACAAGTGGTATTGTCGTAAGCTTTATTGTTGTAGTTTATTTCAAATTGCTGTATCAATAAAGTGATGTTTTAAATACTACTGGATTGTGTGAAAGATTATATGGCTGCGAAGAGGGTTACGAAGAGTTAGGAACGTGTAGAAGAACAAGACATGACACAACAAAAACAAGGATGTCACATCGTGTTAAGGGCAGGGAAATGATGATGATGTTTTACTGTTAGGAAACAATAAGTCCCTTTAAAGAAATACCGAGGCTAATTGATAGTGATTACCTAAGGTATCCTGCAATCAAGCCACCGTAGTGATGGTCGCTCATTTGCAGATTGAAGATATCCGATTCCATTTCGAAGAGGTTTCAAATTCCAGGTTTCCACAAGATACCACTTTTTTACTAGAAGATAATTCAGATGCTAAAAGGTCTAATCTTTATATTAAAAACATTTTTATAATAATATTTGCAAACTCTGTTATTGTAATCTGCTATTCAGTACTTAACTTTTTGCTTGAATGGTGTGAGTGATGCAATACCTATACTTATTACATGTAAGTTATTTTATTCAGGAACATTGAAACTCAACACCTGGAGGAAAGTGCGAGAGCTCTCTGAAAGGTTCCTGTTACAGTCCTTTCAGCGTCACAAAGAAGTTTCTAGCACCGCTTTATTCGTTTCATGGCTGTATTGAATAACTTTCATTAGTATTCATTACAAAGTGACTATTCAAAACGGTTTGAAAAGCAACGATTTAGAAAAAGGTTTATAATACAGTGCCCAATCTTTTAATCATTCAATTAGCGTGTTTCATACAGTAATATTGGTAACAGCCTTTTTTTGTTGGAAATCATCAAATGACCCCGCCAGAGTGTCAGACTTTGATTGACTAAAACCGGCTATGTTCCTCCTGAAACCCTTTGAGAACCAGGGTAGCGGTTACTAATAGGTAACACCTTTGAAGTACTTTAAGGATCTAGGCTAACATTTAGAAAGTTGAGAAATAAATCGAAGCTAATACAAACTTTTTAGAAATGTGAAGGGGCAAAACTGATAAACTTATATTCATGAAAATTGGTGAGGATTGAGCTTTCGTTTTATAAAGGACACAGACTTTTACCGTGATATTAATCGCCTCCATATTAGGTCTTAGGTAATAAATTAATAGTCAAGCCAAAAAATTAAAAATTACCATTTTATCTTTATAGTACTAATTGGATACTTAACGCATGGCTAACATCAAAATATTCATGTTAATAAATAATTAATTTGAATTAATTAACAGAACGCCATTCATTTAAACTAATTAATAGACTATCGTTAGCATGAGCGCCACGGGCTGTGGTTCTGCGGTAAAACGTGATTCAAATATTACTGCAATGTTTGGATTTCAGTTCTTTTAAGCTAATGCGTGTATAATATTTGGTTAGCACGCAAAATAATAATCGAAATTTTAATTTTAACATTAAACATTAAATTTGGATGAAATATCATTTGATTACAGTCCTTGATCATTGTTGCTCTTTCCTAAAGCTGCTTTCATCTAATTTCCGACCGTAATTATGTTTTGGTGCGTAGCCGTAATCGGAACTAAAGCAGTTATGTTTAAAAACCACCACTTTAGACAGTCGAGTTGATATCTACGTACCAAAAGATCCATGTAGCTTTATGCGGCCGTAAGAACTGTACCTACACATTTTATTACCCAGACAGCCAGGTAAAACTAAGCACAAACCTGTTAAAACAGTCTTAGACAACTTAGGACCATTAAAAATAAAGACAGGCGAAAGATACTCGCAACAAAGTTGTGACGTCACACGTCAGCTGTGCCGAAACGTGTAACACTAAGTAACAGTTACTGTGTCGTTATTCAAAGCCATTTCGGTAATGCTTCGAGCTTAACGCATTCCCACGCACAGTAAATAGTCCCTCGCAATATATATAATTATATACAGGCGACTAACATATTGTACCAACTGTATATTTAAATAATCTGTATTACGAAATGGAAGAAAAGCTTTTGTTTTATAGATATGTTTTCATAAGGATCGGAGCATTTTATTTTATTACATGGTAATAGAGCCGTTTTTTATATCGGCCCTAAAATGGATTATTAAATACTAGCCAAAGTGATTTTCTTATATAGTAAAAGAATCGAGTAATCATGTAAGCAATTCAGCGATTTATCGGCCCGCTCATTAACGGGTTGTCAATTTAAATTTCGAACTTATGCAATCATTAATCGACATAACTTATGTAGCTTTATTTTATTAATCAATTTTGGTCTATAATTAATTTATTTATTGTTCATTGCGTATTTTGTGCATATGAGGTTCTATAACGAATATTATAATTTTATTCTAAACGCAATATTCTATTTTGTTTTGCTCTCAATTATTAAGATCCTGTTCCGTTACAACCATTAAAAAAAGCTAATAATATTAAAGTTACCGTTTATACACCTTAATGCTTGATATTCACATGAACTGGTATTGTTTTTATAACTTTAAATCACAAAAACTTTATGCGAGTTGCGTGCTTGGGCTATCAAAGATCTTGCCGATAAAATATTTGAGTTTTTTTTACAACAGGTGTAGCTCATATATAAAGATAACTTAACGCCTCTTAACATTCTGATTGCCTTTCTGAATGTTTAGTTTTCGCTGAGTCATGCTGACTTGCAATTATCCTTAATTTGATAATACCCCGAATAAACGATTTTGACATGCACACACTAATAATAGTAATAATCCAAAACGCTGTGTTTAATGTAAAAGAAAATCAATTAAAAAGCATTACCTACCATTAAATTTACGAAAAAAGTAATTGTAGAGATAAAAGCTAAAAAAGGATTGTCACATTTTAGAAAATTGATTTACTTAAAAACTGCTTTATTATTTTTATGACTAGCTAAAGTGATGAGGATTGAAGATATTAGTTTTAACCTATTACAATCTCGTTAATCATAAATTATTTATAACATGAATATTGCATTTGTTATTGGTTTAAAAAAAATCATATCACAAATATAGGTACAGCAGTTAGCAGAAATAAAAAACTGCCAAGAATAAATCCTCGTAGACGGTAAATTAGTTATACCTAGAAGCATTAAGCTATAAAACCAGATTTTGAGCCATTCTCTTTGCTTCTGCAAAAAATCCGTGTTTTTAAAAGATTGAGTTTATGTAGGCTACTTGCTTCTGGGTAACTACAAGCGTGGATTAAAAGCTGTCACGAACAATATCAGCTACCGCTTCTGTGCATAATAATGAACGCTTTTCTTAATTATGAAACGGCGAATACTTGAAATGTTTTTTTATTTACCTTATATTATTGCCATCAGCTAACCAAAAAAAGGCGACATAATTGTTACTATATGTTCTCTTTTTAAAATGACTCCTGCACTAAGGAACTTAATCCCTGTATCGTGAGGGGTTTGGGGAGACAACCAGACTCAAAACAAGTATTTGTGGAACGCACAATTTATTCTCGTACTTTGCGGGGATCAAACCCGCGACACGTCGTGCACAGTGATAATTGGAGTGGTGACCTATACCACTCGGCTATCCTTGCAATCGTGCTTGTAGAGATAGTACTGGTGATACATGATTGTATACATGAGTACGGTTAGGTAATACTTATATTACACCTATGTTCTAGTCGAAATTGACTATCAATACACGCTTTAGTAGATAGGTACATTTTCCCTTCTACATATATTCGTACACTGTATACCGCAGCGTGTTACGCGTGTTCACATTAAACTTTAAAACCTCATCCCTGTCGAGCCTACGTCACTAATTCGCTGAAGGTATTGCCTTACACAAACTCCACAGCTTCATCGATTGTGAGAAGAAAGGTCACAGGTCACCGTATGACCGAACATGGCTTCTTCGCCTCGTGGAGCATTTGACCTGACCATCTGAGCTCCGAAACAAGTCCTATTGAATAAAGTACTTAATTAATATTATTTATCCTTATAAAACGTTTATTTTTGTTTTTTCGTATGTGATCAAACCTGATCTAGCGATATTTTAATTTTATTCATATTAATCTTTAAAAACACTTGTCGTGGTTATTCACCCAAACTTTAATCATAGTGTCACCTGTCATTAGTGTCCGAGTCATTTGTCTGAATAATTTTAAAGACACATTTTTATTGTTTTTACACTTGTATTTAATCTGGCTAGTATATTTGTTTGTAATGATGACTATTGGGAATGCTCTGCGTAATTAATTGAGAGGACAACGTACTGGTCAAACAAACATCGTCTAAAGTTTATAAATAAGACACAAAATATTCCAAACTTAAAAACCTCTTCGGAGATCATAATTTATTTGAAAGTCTATGAAGCGTCTCATCAAATACATTCTATGCTTTCAAAAACGCATTGCGAAGGTAAAAAAAACCTATTGTTTAAAATCTAAAAAATAAACTAACAAGAACACACAACTTATAACAAACCGCACACAACGCAACTGTTCAATAAAGCGACGTCGTTTCTCAACTAAAGTGCACGAAGTTTTGAGGTTCGAACTTAGTTTGTAAGGCAGGCTATCTATCATATATTGTATCAGAAATGGCTAGAAATCACTCCAGAACAATGCAGCACTTGATCAAGGCTGCAGCTTTATATGTGACTCACATTAATTAGACGCCGAGGCGCCAAAGGAGTCGTTTGCGGTCGCCTCTACGAGTATTGTCCCTAGTCTAGTATTACTTGCCCCAGTAACACTAAATCTCGGCGAGTTTATAACATAGAAGATGTTGGTCGTTGGTAAACAAAATGAACAAGAAATTTAAACATTCAACACACATTTCGGAAACGTCCTTTCGACCGTGATTCGATACGATTAAAAGCAATAAATTTCCCACGCCTTTATTACTGTCGCACTTTCAAGTTCGACGAGTACTGGATTATTGTGAAAACTTCAGAGAAACAGTACCCAATAAAGGTATTTCAAACGAGGGATTGTAAAAGCCTTTGTTGTTGAAATTGTAATTTGTCATGATTTAATTTAAGCTTTGTACGCATTGAACAGTTGGTATGCAATTGACAGAATTAGGTCATTGATCTCAATATACCTACTCTGAGTAAACTTTTTTGAGGCAGTCCCCTACAATAATATACCTACGTACAAAGTACTTACATTCCCAAGAAGGGACAAGGGAAGTCCAATCAAT
Organism: Chrysodeixis includens; assembly: GCA_941860345.1. Lineage (NCBI taxonomy): Eukaryota > Metazoa > Arthropoda > Insecta > Lepidoptera > Noctuidae > Chrysodeixis > Chrysodeixis includens. Next base: position 4,547,689 of record OW796096.1, on the reverse strand, counting down.
GAAGGGTCACTCACAATCAGCGTCTATTACAAAAATCCTTTTACAGATTGTACTTTTAACAAGCTCTATTGTAACATAGAAAATGGGATTCCAACTGTAATTACTATTAAGCTGACTACTAAAGTATTTTAAAAATAATTTTCCTGGTAAGTCTATCTAATAATAGAAGCTAATAAATATTGAATCCAATAAGATAATCACACAAATATAGACGCAATCAATTTTATAAGAAGCGTGATAAAAAAACTGACTGATGAACATAATCAATTAGTTGGTAGTGAATTTTAGAAACATTTTAAAATGACATCATGTTATATAGTTTTGCGACAGTAAATAAGGATGTTTTGGTAAAAATCTATGTCTTTTTTCTAATATATTAAAATAATCACTTCATAGTATACCGCAAAATCACATCCCGTAAAATGGATTTTGATGCGGTTTTTTTTTTAAATAGAACTGTATGTTTTAAGAGGAATGTTAAAATGTATAATAAATCAGTATTGCATCCGTGTAAAGTTGTGGCGGGTCGTGTTTTAGGTATAAAATCTAAAAAAAGAGAGCAAATAAAAATCATGAACATGGTCATGAACATTACGAATAATATATGCACGTTACATTATTAACTAAGTGTTCTGAACTACATAAATATTTTAAGACCAACATTCATTTGTACATACAACACTCAAGGCAAATAAATGACTTGATTTGACATAATTTAATTGTTTGTCTATTAATCAATCATTTTAATAAATTAAATGGGTAATCTTTTGATCCATATCGATCCAAATATTATTTTCCTACTTCTAAATCTCCTACAAATTATTTTTAGATTGCATAGACGAAGCGATCTATTTTATGAACCAGAAATAGATTGAACTGACATAAATATGACAGCAAATTGGATTCGTATTAAACTGTAATTGAAGCTTGTACTTTTGACACAAAAAAAAGTTATTTTAGACAAACGATTAACTCCAGATAATGATACATTTGGTATGCATAATTTCTTGTATAAAAAACGGATTGGACAGGACAAAGTTCACTAATAATCTATTTTATTTTGAAAATAGTTGCTGAGTCATTCGCATCCAATCAGATAATAATTATAGTATTTTTAGTAATATTAATATTCATTTTGGTGAAGTTAAGAATACTGATCACGCTAAATTTCGAATTTATAATAATCTAAATACGGATTGTGTACAGGGTGTTGTTTTTCTTTTACTTTCGAATTCCGTTCTAGGTTTGATATTCTTCCTGTATACTATTTGTGCTTCATAACAAATATCCGCAACGCAAACGTTTATTCGTAAAAATAAATAATAAAATATCAGCGTTTAGTCTCTATTCGTACACATCCAGGGCAAAGCCCGGGTTGTGAAAATATTTGTGAACGTGCATCTGTTTTTGGCTGATTGTTGATTGCCTTAGCTATCAATCAACAGAACGGTAATGGAAATATTCACCATTATGCGTGTCTATTTCAATTTTATACGTACTTTCTTTAAAAATAGCTTTCGTGGAAAAATAAACCTGATTCCGTCTTTGGCTGTTTGTGTATAATAATTATAGTATAGGAAGCCCAATGGTATGGGTTTAACGTCATCACTTGCACACTGATAAGAAAATTCCATGTACTCAATTTTTATTTGTTAAACTTATATTAGTGAACGAGGCCTTTAAAAAAGCCGTAAAATTATTATTTTTATCTTGACTCCGCAATATTATTTATTTAACGAGCAAATAAGGCAACAAGAACTAGGTCTAAAGAAGCACTCAATTGTCCTTTATATCCCAAAAGTAAAGATAGTGAACAGTTAGTATAATAATATTGTTTGCTTGTCCCACTTTCTAAAAAGTTAGAATGTTAATTCACATTCAAATTTCCTACGGTTGTTAAGTGACTTGGAGGAAGAAAAAAACAATTTGGGAAACTAATAAAAACAAATGAATTGACGGGGGTTTGTTTATTTAGAGTTCTATTTAGGTAACGTAGGTTATAAGGTTTATTTTTATCTAAAAATAGTATATTTAAATTCAGGTACAACCCATATAAAGAGGTTGGACATTTTGTACGGAATTTTCGTACAGAAATGTCAAGTAAGACACTATTTACGTCATTCTGAAGCATAAGTACTTTTACTTCTTTGTCATACGTTTGCCTTTTTCTATTTGTAACACGTAAGGCTCAAATTACGAACGTAATGTTTGCTAAAAATACGTAGGTCGTAAAGGTTTCTTTTTTGTTTTATTAAATGGTAAAGGAAAGTACTGCGTCTAAACTGAACTACCAAATATTGGATTCAGTACATACAAAACCTCGAGTGGATAAGTGTGAATTTTAACGCTCCTTTCTTCTTGAGATAGAGGTTTTAATCTCATTGTAGTACAGTTACAGGTTAGTATAATTAAAATTTTACTATAAGAACTTATACACGTACCATCTTACCCACAAGAAAGATGAAGCTATTGGTAAAAGGTATCACACGTAGTGAAGAAATAACGTAAGTGTTAGGTGAACCATAAAAACGTATTGAGTGGATGTTGGGAAGGCGAGACGAGGTGTAACGGTCGCCCAGCTCTCTGTTATACTACACTTAACGAGAAGGGACAAGCCTGAAGGCCTATATATCAATTTTACTTCACACATCTCAAAAACCAACCCACCTGGTCCCTGAATAAATCGATATCGTAAAAATGATAAGCGTTCCGTATAAAGTCGTAAAATTGAAATGTTTGGATGAAGATTCGAGATATTATATCTACTCATATGACAGACGACTATCCGTTGCTACAATTTGTACGAATGTCGAATTTTAGCATTTTTTTTCAACTTTATTGTAATTATGTCACCGTTATAAGGTACCAAAACCTATTCATTTTTCAACTTATTTATATATTGAATCAGTAATGTTTTCGTGCGGTCCTAACCATGGTTATCGCAAAAAGAAGCATAAAACATTAGTTATCTAAGACTTTAGACTAGCCTCATGCCAATTTTTATCTAAATCGTTTAAGTGCCCGCTAAATCTAAACCGACAGATATACAGAAATACTTTTGAATTTATTCCATACCGGGTCGCTACCCGACATAGCTTCGCGTGGGTGTAATTGATGTATTAATCGCATCAACGTCTCCTAGTTTTAAAGATCGAAGCACACATAGGGACAGGTATGTAAGAATAACAGTAAGATGCGACTTTGTTTTATACCATGTAGTCATCATCTTCCTGCCCTTATCCCATTTTACTTGGGGTATTGTACATCTGATGGTTTTGGCTATGGTTTTATAGTCGGCCGCCTGCCTGACACTAACCCTCTTTGGGAATGCGATTCTTGGTTGTTTACCCGCCACCATTCGGGTGACCCCAGGTGCTTGGTACAGTGCACTAGGTCTTAAGGTCCATTAGTCGCCTTTTACGACACCCAGTGGAGGATATGGGGTGGCGCTATTCTTTATATCCGAACACCACGCGGAGTTTTATACCATGTAGTGATTGTAGAATTAATACGGATATAGTTCGGAATACAAATATCATTTCCTACTATTATTACTCTTTATTAAAAGCCTTGATTTCCCTTCGATACAATTCCAGTTTCCCTATAGGTCCTGAAACCCTAAGTGATTTTGTCTTCTAACCAACAAAGTGACACTTTGACAGTGAGTAATTTCTGTTTAAAGCTTACACAGAAGCAGCTTTGCTTAGAATATTTAATATATTGGTATTCCTCTTAAGTTTGGGTTATAGATGTCACCCAAAAATAACTCGATTAATTTTGAGGGTCATCAATTTTCTCCTTCGATGTCGTTGTAATTTAACAATAATACTTCTACGACTAACCAGTACTTTAAATCTCATCTTAAAGTCGACTATTTGAACGAAATAATTGTAAGAGTTAGATACATTTTTTACTATTTAATAAGAAAAATATATGACGTCAATATAAGAATCTAGAAATACATTTTCAGACGGCATATTTAAGTAATTTGACTACACATTGCTATATGACATTTTTGCAATCTTCATTTCCATCAATCCTTACCTTTGATAGAAATCGTTCGAATGTATAAGATGGCACGTCTAAATCACGTGACTAATCAACACCTTCGGCTGAAAAGGTAACTCCAAATTACCAACCTCCTTTAAGAAGAATTTTTCAAGCCAGTAGCATATTGTAAAGTTTTAGTACATACTTAGGTACATAATTTTTAATTTTCGGAGCCGAGATGCAGTCTTTTGTTTACCACGTTAATTGCCTAAAGCTTCTTATCTTTTAGTGGTAGAGTTGCAGGAAGGAAAATGGCTGGTGCAGTTGCCCAAGTAAAGTAGAAACTAGTGCTATTTGAATAGTGTACGAATATTAGCAAAGTGTTCCTTTCAAAATATTTTACCTGGCTTATTAGGAGCATTGAGCTCTGTGGGTTACCAGGAAAAGTGTTGGTGGTTTTGTCTACACTTTTTAGGTCGTCGTTGCTTTTTAATGTTATAGGAATTTATATTTATTAAATTATAAATTAAGTAATGTCATGTGAAAAGTATTTTTTTATGAGCTAAGAGAAGTTTTGTACTCACAATCATATAATACTTGAGTAAAAAATTCTTGAAAGAAACCACAAACAATCGAAATAGACTGACGTAAAAAAAAAAATCGCGGATATTTTAGTAATACGGAAAGGAAATGTAGGTATGATGTTACAACAATGTCTTCTAAAGAGACATAAATGGCTTCATAAATCAAAACAGTGAAATTACCAAAATAAAAAGATTTCCTCGATTTGTTTGCACGCGGATACAACCGCAATATATTTGGAACACCTAAGGGTTCGAGCGTCGGCGACGTCCCAGTAAAATTGCTAAACCATGTATCGTCTTATATTACTTCGGAATGAAATAATTCAGCCAATATTAACGTTGTGGAATTTCAGTATTTCGCTACAAAAATAGTTTCGCGTTTGTTTTGTCTGGGAACTGCAGATAAAAGGCTTCGAAAGTTGTAAATTTACACTGGCATCCTATAAAAAGTGTGACGTATTTTGGTGTATTTTTAATGGTATCGGAAATTTTGTAAAATAAAAATGAAGTGGAGAAGGGTTGATAACGATACATTGGAAGTTTACGATGTAATCTCAGACCCTTGACTCTCCCTATCGCTTTAAAAGGGCAACAAAATATTATGAGGGTATAAATTACCAAGCTGACGTTCTAATAACCATGTGAAAGTTTTCGGAAAACTTTCGTCGTGAAAAAGAATTTTCAAAAATAGGTCAAGAAAAATGTGTTTATTTTTTTCACTTAAAGGAACTTAATCTCGATGTTTGCCCTAATACAGTTACATTATATAAAGTATCTTAAAATGGTTCCACTTATATAAATTCGTTTCTGGTTTATTACAGGTTAAGTACACTCATAAATTGCTTATAAAACATCAAAGTCTTACCTTAAAAGCGTTCCTGAACTTATTTGACATAATGTTGTAGAGGAATGGGTTGATGGCGGTCGATAGGAAGTATAACACTCCCGATAGAAACGTCAACACGATGTAAACCTGTTGGAAAAACAAAAAAAAATATATTATTGCCAAAAATATTCCGTTATGTGATGGAGCGAATGAATGAAACGTGTGTGGTTGTTTAGCGGTGAGATTATTTCTATGCGGACTAATTTTCAAATAGACTTTTTTTATTTTCAGCCAGCATTGTACTCTATGTAGAGATGTTAATCTGACATGTAAACTTTTTTTAATTCTTGTAGTCGAAACGAAGGAGTTCGATCACATTTTTAATAAAACTCCTCATTCCCTTTTTTTTCTTATTTACATGGTTGCACAAGGATGCAGAACGTAGTCGTTTTATCATTTTTTTTTGTATAACTAATGCAAGTTTAAAGTGTATAAATGTTGCTAGTAGTTTTAATAAAAAATCTAAACATACCTAGCACTTGTCTGTTATTTTGGCGAATACGTTGAAGTGCGGTTTACATAACCGGTTAAATCGCAAATTAAATTTATTCTACAAAAAATCTAAGTCAAGGAATCTGAATATAAAAACTGGGAAAACGTAACATAATCTTATTTTAAAACTTCGTTTTTTACAAAATCTTTGTCTGACGGAAACTTTGTAAATGATTAAGATGTGACTTTGTAGATAATAATTTATAAGTTTACCAGGTAGAAGGTGTCTGAGGGATGATCCAAACTTTTCCCGTAGATGGCGAGTAGACGCTGCACGTGAAAAGGCGCCCAGCAAATGAAGAATGACAGCGCCACCGCCACTGTGGACAAAATTATCAAATTATTTACAATGTAAGATGCTTGCCGGCTGGAGTATACAATGTTAATTTGCGTAATTTTTCGGAAGTAATTACGCAGAATGCTGTAAGTAAAAAAATGTGCAAAAATATTTTTTCTTTTTCCACCTGTTAATGTAAAAAGTATTATTGCAGTTGGAACGGGACAGAGCACTCTATTCCAAATCTACAATTGATTACTTAAAAGGTAGTAAGGCTTTCAAACGATTTTAGGTCAATTTACTTTTACAGTATATTTTTTAGATATTAGTATTTTCTAATACCAGTCTGTAGATATTAAGAATTTGTTATATTAGCCTCTAATTATCCAGCTATTGGGTAGACTAGACCTCTTGTCTATCATCTGTCTGTCATCTATTATAGAAGGAAAAACATTGATAAACATTAGTAGCATAATAGACCTATCATTAATTAAATATCAACTTATAACGACGTATTACAAAAACCATGTCAATAAAAACTATCAAATTATGATTTAAAATAGCATTTTGATACGATTCGTTTTTGTTTCTTCATATTTTATCATACGATAAATACAAATGTAAACATTTTGTGGTTCGTTATTCAATTATATGGATACCTATTTGGTATGAATAAGATTAAATATGTATCTAAAATTAAAATACGAAAATTTACCTCCTTACTGCTAATAACACTAGATTTCAAAACCAATCTACAGGGTGTATAATACAATTAAAGTCAAAATATAAAGTAGCGTTACCAAACCTAATTACATCAGCTTACTCTACTTAGGTACCCAAGTAGGCTCATAGATAAAACAAATATTTTCTACATGATAGTTGTTTAACTCTATAAACAGAATAATACTGCTTCTCCAATCGGACTATCGGTAACACCCTGTGTAAAAGTTTTTCCGTAGGTATGTCATAAACGTCTTCAAAAACAAAAACAAACAAACTTTGGTATGATTTTTTTTCAAGATGATGGAGTACCAACTAGCCGGAACTCAGATAGGAGGTCTGCATTCAACTTTTTGCTATAGAAAATGAGTTATTTTGAAAACCTACAAACGACGGAAAAAAGATCAAAATAAAATGTATAAAAAGAAATGGATTTGTAGCTACTTTTTTTATAAGTCGCTAGGTGACAGTTTCAATCGACCTTTTTTTGTTTTAATTTTGCAAGGTTATAAACATACCACTGGTTAGTAGAGCTAAAAAAAACCCACTATGTTCCTCCTGGAGCCCTTTAAGTGCCGGGGTTAGTAGAGTTTAATAATAAAAATTGGCACTTATTAATGAAATGTATTAATAAATGTTATTAACAATGACTGTACGTTATCAAAATACAGACATTGTTTGGACATTTATTTACTTTTTACGCTCTGAACAACTGCTTACAAGTATTGTAAATTCATATCAATTATTTTTTTATAACAGTGGCATATTACAGTAATATTTTGGCGGATACGTAACTTTTTATTGCCCGCACTGTGCATTCAAAATTGACAAGGTCGTTAGAATAAGTATGTAATTTGAGATTGTTATTTACAAGTTTTTATCATTACTTAAAACCAAATAAGCCAAAAAATATGTCTACGGTATACTGTACTTATTGCTACATAGTATGAAACAAAGTCTCTTCCCAGTCTGTCACTAAGTATATAGGTACCTATGCTCAGATCTTTAAAACTACGTAATAGATTTTGATGTTTTTTTTTATGTTAATTATAATTATAATGTTTTGAGCGGCAGTATTTTATGTAAAATATAGCACCCGTGCGAAACTAGGGCGGTTTGCCAATAGATGTAATAATGCTTGTATAGACATAAATCTAGGTATTCTAGGTAGTTAATAATATTCATGTAAATAAATCACGCATATTTATTTTCTCTCCAATTATTTTCTACTTAGTCGGAAAACACGCCAAGCTTGTTAAACTTGTGAAGCCAATTGCGAACGCAATTAAATAATATTCAAGAACTACACATACAAACGTAAATATGAAATATCTATAATTTATTTTGTATTAGTTTTTCGTATGAAAACTAAAATTGATTTGATCATATCAAAACAAATTCTAGTAAGACTTCGCTGTCTGAAGAAAACCAGAGAAATACGAAATGATCAAATTACTACAGTAAATAAGTTGAAGGAAAGTGAGTACTCAAAGATAATGCGAGGTGTTGACTCGTACCAAAACGTGACCTTTGAGAGGTCAGAACTGTTTACAAACAAATGAAAATACTTTGTTTTCGGTGTTAGCCTGTAGCCGAGTATTTCGTAGTAATTTTAAGGTATTTGCCAGGAATTCAGATACGAAAAGAAAATTGTAGAGACATTTATTATGTTGTAAAACATATATGTTTAATTAACTAAGAAGTTTATAAACATGGCAGAATAATTGAATAAAACCTAGATCTTAATTGAAAGTAAAGTGTCAAATTACATACTAAGGATCAATCCCAGCTTCACACGGGTGCAACAATGATGCAACAAAAAACTTTCCTCATGAAACATTTTTTATATTAAAAAACCGCATTAAAATTCATTGTTTCAAAGATTTAGCTATCTACAGGAATAGACAAACAGACGCGGGAAGCGACTTTGTTTTACGCTATGTATTAAATGAAGGTTTTGGTTAACCTAACGGTTTTCGTAATATTTCAATTTTATGCCAACAATTTCTTTACTATTCCGTAATAAATCCTCAATAATTATAATTATCAAGTCCTTAAACACAAAATCGCAGAAAAGTTTACAAAAAAAGGAAAAACAACCAGAAATAAAACAAGCCGGTCTCTCCGTTTTATTTTTTAATTCCTAATGGACACAGAGAAGCCACGAACTTCACTACAAAGTCTATTAAATCCTGCTACAACCATTACATCACGACATTAAACGTTTCAACTCTCGCTAGCACTTGTTTATTACACGCTCTGCAGTCATTACACGCTGATTTATTTATTTTAAACTTATGTAGAGACTTTTTTGTAAGTTTTTTAAGTTGCCAGTATTATATGGACAGGAATAAGTATTCGTTTTATGTGAGTATGTTGTCAGTTGTACCTAATTCTAGAGAGGCATAATAGGTATACAAAGAAACTATTAATAATAATAATAAATTTATTTATTTCTCTTCGACAAAAGTAACTTAGGCTAAGTTTTACATGATATTTTTTTTAAAAGAACAACCTCTGTGGGATACTGGCGTATTGAAACAGAGTTTTGATTGAGTAATTTGTTTGCTCTACCTTTTAGCATAAATTTTGAACTGTGAAAATATGAGGCTTTGGATTTTCATAGGCCTATTATGCCCCTTATGCGTGTTTAAAAAACTATATTTACATACACCTAAAATTACTCTATGAAAATGATGTGAAGTAAACCCAGTTTCTTGAGAAAAATAAATGTTAGTATTACGCTTCACAAAGTTAGGGATTATTTGTTTCGTATTGTTATATAAAATCAATACCGCCTTAACTTGTATTTTACAAGGTAACAGCTTTCGTTCGGCTTATATATTTCCATGAAAACAGAATCTCAACAGTTTTAGAAAATAGGAAAATGTACTCGTATTTTTCTTACTTCGTAGCATTTTCTGCTAGTACAAAGTGCAAACAAAGGTGAAAATATCTAGAAAACGCGATCAATCCATAAAACCTAGAACAAAAGTACACATTCTGAGCTCAGATTTCATTTTTCCAGTTCAATATTGATGTACGTGAATATTTCAGTAAGATAATGTATTAAACGAGACACACTACAGTAAGACTTTACACTATCTATCGGTATGTGTAGTAGTTAATTAATTTATGTTCATTTTAAGAGGAATCGGTTTTAAGAAAATTAATGCAACATTTTAATAAAAATAACCTGTTTCAGTATGCTCACAAGTAAACGCATTGGATATTCGGGTACCAAGTGCCACAGTCTTTCAGTTTTGGAAATTCCAAAGGATATTTTTTATAAACTTTATAATCTTAGTCGTCAAAATGTTTCTCACTAATACTGCAGATAAAATCTCATACTTCGAGAAACCCCTTTTTTATTCAATTTGTTTATTATATGACCAGATATATGATATTTTTTCGTATCACGAGAAATCCCCGTTTTTATTTTAATCATTTATTTACAACTGAGTAATCCCACAAAACATCAGTACCACCACAGTTAGCTAAATTAAACTCTATGCTCATAAACATAAAGTCCTTTTCCGCATTACCAATTACATTGTTTACAAGACGATCTATTGAGAGATAGTATATGTTGTATATTCAATAACAGCTATACCGTAAAGGCTGACGAATCGAGTGTCAATCATCGTTGATGTCTGACACTTGTATACATCACGCACCGTTCAAGCCAGTGATAGATGGTGGCTCTGAATACATTAGGGAAACGTTTCTTAAGCCGTCTTGCTGAACTAACTGAAACTTGGATTAATGTGCATATGTTCGGTTAAGGATAACTTTTGACGAACCTACTTCCTTAGAGAAATGTCATTTTTAGAAGTGTCAAAAATCACTCACGTTTTGTCAGCGCTACAGGGATCTTTTTCACGTGGCCGAAATCGGAACTAATTTCGTCGTAGCTATCGCTTTTGAGTAGATTATTGTTACAAATAAGCTCACTAACGCGGCTAACGCCTATGTTAATGCAATGCACCTGCCAAACGATGCTTGTAGCTCTGTTTTAAAATAAAGTCACATGATTTACTAAAAGTAAATGTCATTCGTTACGACAATTATATTTAAGTGATTTGGTCAGTATTAAACTCCTTCTTCCTTCCTTTAATGTATCAGAAATAGCTAATACATGGCTGTGGTCGTGACGGTTTGTGGTGGGGTGTGGTCGTTTGTAGTTGTCTGGGTAACCAGCAATTTAAAAATCTAATTTCAACGGTGTCTTTATAATGGATATTTTTATCACTGGATTGACTTTTTAAATGTCTCGTAAAAAGTATATACCCTTTTTAGTATGGGATTCTCTCTTATAAAAGAAGGTAAAGAATCGGAAACAGCTGTCGTTAAAGTTAGTAAAGCCAATTTAATTGAAAATACAATGACGCCTAAAACAACTTTAATGAACTTACTTTGAAATAGAATTAATGAAAAGACTATTGTATGAAAGAAACTAACAAATTATTATATGAAAACCCTTAAAATATTACACAAGTCTGGCCCTGTTGATTAAAAGGCAAGCCTATATGTTAATCTAGGGTTTAAAACTCCTCATCAAAATTCATTAAAATTGCTCCAGCCATTTGAGCATGAAAGATTCACAAACTTCCATCCATACTTACAAACTTTCGGATTTATTAATTCTAGTAGGATTAGATATTTTCTGAATATTTTTATTGATACAAAAACTGATGTTAAACTTAAGTACGCACTCACATGTGTGTACCTACATATTTAAGAGCCGCCAAAAGAAATGGCAGAATAAGCTTCCTCTATAAACAAATACACCACAACAGCGCGTAATAGAGACAAATGAATCCTAGAAAGAGCCTCTATCCCACACAGAAAAGTCCATCGGTAAATAAGCAAAAGGTATATTTCTACTGAAACCTCAAAATGACAGCAATTTTCCATGTCATAAAGACATAACCTTGAAGACTTAAAGTGAAATGTGTTTTGAATGTCAGTATATCTATTTATAAACACCAAGAATAAACATAAGATTTGTTTAACGATATTTTTCGGTAACTGAATATAAAATATTTCCCAGTTTTCATGGAAATATTATTCGTCACAACTATATCTCTTGTTGTTCTACATTAGTTTAATGTAATAGACTGTGACTGTGTATAAAACCAGAGGAATTTATTATCATTTTGAAAGTTTTGTTACAAACTAAAAGTAATGTCCTTTTAACACACAGCAGCTAGATAGCAGCAGCTAGATTCGCTATTAACTACTAGATGTAAAATTTACTACAGAAGATATGTTAGTCTACTCTTTCGGCCGTATAGAACTACAAGGATCTTTTTCTACGTGGATGGAATTACCATGAGGGCATGTTAGGGCGACGAGCCGACTAGAGAGCTAAGGTACTGTAAGCCTACGCTTTCTGTCCGGCCGTCTGTCTGTCAATAGGTTGTATGTGCATCTCATCAACCGTATTCCATTGAGGATTACATTTTCAGTATGTCTGTAGCTGGTATATTAGCAAATTAACAGCAAATAAATAATATTATTCTCCATGTGCGAGTTTTTCTTGTTCAATCTTTAAATTAAAATTTCCATGAAAGCTGTCAATTATTACGTACAATCGGACACAAAAGTCGTAAAACACTTCAATTCATAAGTTGCATTTGATTGCATGCTGTAATCAAATGCAATAATTTAGTGAATATTTGTATGTAGATTAAATACCAGACATAAAATACATTCACATTTTAATATTTTGACGGTGCGTAAATTAGCGTTTGTTCATCAATTTTCGTTGTTGATTGTACTATTTTTTAAACGGATCAGTTGTATCAACATCTGCGAATGATTCGAGGAATCGATCAAAATATTTTATTTCTGGATACTGGTCAATACGAACAGCCAGCGTGATTGATTTGCCGTTTTTCTTGTTAAGACGTAACACTACTGTATCGATGATGTTGTGTACAGACTGTAGTAAATCATAATTATTTTTAGTTATTAGACTTTGATGCTCCAAAATATTATTGTTCCTACCTTAACGACCTACGTTACCTGACATCCGAAACTACACGTTCATTTTTACTTTACATTCTGCAAAATAAGGACGTTACAAGTTATGGAATAAGTGGAATGACCTGGCACATCATTTATTCATATAAGGCTAGGCTAGGCAAGGCTACTTAGTAGCACATTTGTTTTGTGTCCACCCCTTTGTGAGTGCTTTTGTTGCAGGGGAAGAACCAACTGCACCGTAACAAACTGTCCAACCGATCCAACTTTGTGCGACTCTTCCGTATTTGAAACGTATACCTACTAATTCATATTTAAAACAGGTACTTGTTTTTAATTCGAATGCTTTTACAGGCCAATTGTCCTTGAGACGTATTTGCATTTATCAGGAAATCTTTTCCTTGATCCATCAATATTGGAATTCTCCACAGTAGCATTCATTTCCTTGTTATTAAACTTCCTAAGAATACGATTTTATTCCTTTGATCTCGAATTATCACTTGAACCTACGTAAAATAAACAAATTTGTTACGTGAAGCTCACAATAAACTTTATAGATTTCCCTAATTTAAGAGCGGCATGCGCGCAGCTTATAGTTGGCTTATGTTTATTTGAAAGAACTCTTTTAGTAACGTGTGTAAAATCACTATAGAATACAACGAATTTTGTTTCTTAAACCAACAAAAGAAGATCGTTTAATCTGTATGATTAGTACGTACTTGCATAGTTTATTTGCATTTGTAGCTTTAAAAACATTTTAAAAAATCACGTGCCAGAGAATACTCAGAAATAATAAATCCGTTTGTGGATCAACTAAATGACAGCCAATGCGGGTATGAAACCGCAACACGTAGGGGAGTAGTCAGTGATTAACACGGCACGTGCATTCGAAATAAATACGTCGCACATTTTCATGTCAATACAATGGAAAACAATTGAAAAATCCGAAAAAGAAAATAAGATAGTCTACATTTCCTTTTAGATTTGTCAAATCCTTTATTCATATGGCATGCAAAAAAGAATATCCTATCTATCTTTTCTTCTAACCCACGCGTCTGACTGTCTGAGTAAAATCATTCGTAATTTTGGTAAATCAGGATAAATCTGAGAAGCACAAAATCTACTCATCATTGCGGAAAAGCGGAAGAAAATCTCCACACATAAAGAAGGCGAGAGCTAGTATATAAGAATAAATAAACCGTCCTAACCTCGTCATACCAAATAATGAGACCCAGATCGGCTGAGCTCAACGCAGCGACCGTCTCAAGGGACTACCGTCTAGTCTTACCAATCAGCTACGTTGTTAGTCTCTGTATTTATTTTATTCTAAAAGGTACTACATGATAAATATTACCGCTCTTTCAACAAAGAGAAAATCCAATAAAACAAAGACAACATTTACTGATACACATTCGTAAACATGACTAGAACTTTTTGATGAAAATTTGTAAAAACAAGTACAAAGTTCTAATAAATTAACATTCATTATTATTCGATCACAGTTACTAGAATAGGGCTTGTTAATTATTCGTTCGAATACTTAATATTTACGCTATAACAATACCCGAAAAAGCTCATTATAATATGGAACAAGTGAATTTGTAATTTTGTTTTCCATACTTAAATTATTCAGTTCGCGAATTAATCGACTCACTAATTTTTGAATGTAGCACGACGATACGAATTAAAATCTTAATGTAATTACATTTAGTATAATGGAGGTATCTATTTCGTTTTCAGTTGTTAGGACTTACAAAGATTAGAAGTCTTCAAGAATTTCAGAATCTTTTGTTTTCCAAATTCAACATTATATCTTGCTAATATTTAAAACTCTTTAGTGCGGCACAAGATAAAAAAAAATAGGCAGGTATGTCAATTATTCAAAAATGCGGGTACCACAGCTAAAAAATAATTAAGGAACTAACTACTATATAAGTTCAATCTAACAGAAAAACTCAAATTATTCTGTCTGAACCTTGGGTACCGAATTAATAATCTTCCGAGTGTCACGTTTGCGGCCACAAGACTAATAAGTGGCCACTTTTTCTTCGCCAAAAAACTAAAAGATACAGGTTTTTGACAACGTTGTACGAGATCTAAACCTGTAACGTATCGAAAAATGATTAAGGAACAACTACTCAAAAACGACTATTTACTGACATCGAAATAAAAACTTTTGAATTCTCGGAAATGCTAGTTTAAAAACACTAATATAATATTCTATTCGAGATCAAAGGTAAGACGTAAAAGAAAAACAATAATATATTTTCAGACAAGTTCCACACTTAGTTTAAGTCGTCAGTGACAACATATATTTATGATATTTCTTTCGGATCAATCGACCGTCTTCCATTCACGACGATCGACAAAAAATCAAAAAGATAAATTTAGATTTGAAGTCAAGGTTTGACGATAGCCGGGTTAAGAAACGATCAAACAGTTAACGGCAACGATACACAAGTCTCGAACTCATCCAAGGCCTTGTCTATACCAACATGTATGTAAATACAAATATAATTCGAAGATCCATTAATTGGTGATAACAAGCCGTCGATTTTAACACATCGAATAAAAAACTCGTAGTGATACAAGTCCTTATGGAATTTATTAGAAGATTTAATTAACATTTTACGATAAGCTATTTATCATGTGACCTACATTTTTCATTTTATGTTAAGTATTATGGTCATGTAGACGAATGATAAAGGAATATTTAATACCTTTTGATTATGGAAAATAACGAAATATTTCAAGATAATTAATGTCAAAATCTTAGGCAGACAACAATATTTTTATTACACCGAGAGCACAATAATTACTTTTCTCTTCAATATTCATAACAAAAGACTAGACTAGTAATTAAAGTCTACGAAATTTTAGGTACTTAATTATTTTCATATTGACAAGGAATTCCTTTATTACATTTAGGTACGAGTAAGTACTGGGAGCAATACCTACAATTTGACCTTACCTACAAATTAGGCTGACGTCAATGTTTATACAATGAGTAAATTTACATTTTTTACAGTTTACTTTCATTCTATATACTCACCTAACATTCTGATGACCCTCCTTTGTGACGCGCCATTTCTGTACTGCATCTGACCACTCGCTCTTTCACTACTGTCCACTGAGAGCTTTTTCACTGGATGCAAGACGCGGGATGTCCGCAACTTAATACCTATCAACGCATACAACACTGAGATCATTGACATTGGCACCACGAAGAACACGAAACTAGATATAACAAACACTTGATGCACTCCCACACCTTTCACTGTACACGCGCTCGCGTTCTGACCATTGTCGTCATACGTCACTATTCCGAACTGCATCGCTTGTGGCACCGCGGTACAAAGCGCGAACACCCATATAGCAATAATAAACCGCACGGCTCGCGACAGCTTGGACATGGTGTGTGACATGAAAGGCCGACATATCGCTATGTACCGCTCCACTGTAAACGCTGTTATTGTCAACACTGTGGCGTTGGCTGACGTCTCGGACGCCAGGCCTATGGCGATGCAGTGCGCCTCGCCGAGAGGATACGTTATTGGATTCCATAGTTTATGCACTTCGAACGGTAACCCACAAACTAATAAAATGAGGTCTGAAATGGCGAGACTGAAGAGGTAGAAGTTAGTGGCGGTGTGCATGGATCGGTTCCTGGCGATGACGACGCAGGTGCTGGTGTTGCCGAGGATGCCGGCCACGAAGATGACGACGTAGGTGACGGTGAGCGGCACGACCAGGTCCAGCGCGTACGGCTCCTCGAAGGGACCGATGTGGCCCGTCACGTTCGTCGTGTTCATCACGGATGTGTCTTGATACTCGTCGATGGTCTGAGGCGCTGGCAACGTCATCTTACCTGTGAACAAGAAAAACTCGTTTAGCTAAAAGCCCTTCAATTAAAACAAACACATTGAAGCATAAAAAAGGTAAACTCCTATTTATATGATTAACCGGTTGCCGGATTTATGCATATGAATTATGTTAACACAGTTTCAAACTGTACGTCGTACATGTAAATTATAGGTTATGATGATTAAAAACAATAAACACAGGTACGTTAACTGGACGTTACATTGTGTTGTATTATTTATTTAATTGTGTTTTAGTGCACGTAAACATCTTGAAGGTCAGGCCCTAATTGGTCGTTAACACCACTAAATGTATTAAACTACGATTAACTTTATTAGTAGCGCTATGGTCACATGTGAGGTAATCAGTCTTATAATTAGGCAGTTTGGAGACAAGAAAAATAAAGAATACAGCAATTTTATAAATGGATACCTTGAACTAAAATGTTGTAGAGTTATCCATTCTAAGTTGACCAGGTCTGGTGATTCAATCATGAGTTGATCTTCTCTTGTTATTAACTAAATACAGGAAAATTGCTTCCTATACATTTGTGGCAGGTTTAAACAAAACTGTGTATTTTTGCAAGAAATAATATTTTTATGAACATAATACTACTAATAGGTCTATGTTCATATCCTTACATTACTTTACAGTATTATGTTAATTCTTCAAGTCCCATTTATCTTAAAGAACGATTCCAGTTCTTTCATGACACACATTCACGATCCTTGAGATCATCGGAGGATCTGAGACTTATGATTCACACTCCACAGGATTCCTCGACTGGTCTTTTATTGTTCAAGGTGTACGCTTGTGGAACCAACTCCCTGCATCAAGAAGACAAGCTCAGGCACATAACAGTTTCAAGAAACTAATAAATAAACACATTTTTTCACACAACTAGCTTTCGCAGCCTGTATTTATTTATTTATGTGTGTAGTATTTATATCCATTACTGTACGTATTTAGTATAACGATACAATAAAGAACATGTTTTATGTACAACTCTACAACAGTGCACCAGTCATCTACCTCTATTTATATCTTCTTCTTTCCTGTCCATTAAAAGGTTGTCTGAAAATATCGCTATTAGCGAAAAAGACCGCCATTGTACCCTTGCTGTATATAATTTCCTTTTCATAGCTGTAACTACAGTACAATGAAGATTATTATATTCTATTCTATTCTAGTATTGTTTACAGCTTCCACGAAACATGAATATTTGAAGTAAGCTATCGAAATTAGTTATCGTAAATATTTTATGATCTTTGTTGCAAGAAAAACGAATTTACTTATTCATTTATCAATATTATAGTTATTCGATACCATTCGTTACTATAAACATTTTCAAACATTCAAAATATGTGGGGAACGTAATTTTAAAGTTATTACTAAATTGAAATCAATACATATAAATAAAATTGGAGTGTTGGTTTGAAATACTCTAAAATATATACATTTTTGTTTCAATTTTGGTCTATCTGTTTGTTTCCGCTTATCTCTCAAATATAGCTAGGCCGATTTTTAAAGGTGATGAAAGGTGTTGAAACTGGTGTAATAAGGAGTAATTTAGGCACCTTTCTTTAAATAAAATATTTCAGAAAATAAACTAAAACTTTTTTGTTACATTTCACGCAGACGAAGTCGTAAGCACAGCTAGTGTATCATATAACAGTAGTTCGGCTACAAAAATAAACTCAGGGCAAACCAAAACAGTTCCGTTTCAAATATCACTTTGAAAATGTAAGTGTTGAAATACATTTTCCGAGGGAACATGTGTGATTCAAAGGAACTCAGTTAGTATTTGTATTTTCAACAAATATTTTCCCTGTGAAGGCGTTCTGTAGTATAAAAAAAAACAATTTGTAAAAATATTACAGTTATCGTATCTACAACAGAAATAGAAAACCAAGCAAAAAAAATATTGTTCGTAGTAAAATGTATTACTAAGACCCAGTAATTCAGAATCCCTTTCTTATCAAGGAATTCCCAGAAAAGGGCTAAAAAGGGTAAAGGTTAAGCACTTTATAAATTAAATATTGGTTTCCCAATCTTTTTACAATTAATAACAATTTCACAAAAAAATAAACCTCTAGGGGAGGTCTATTTCCGTCAACTAATTTACACATTAAACAGTATTATGCTGTTTGTATAAATTAATATTGTCATCGTAATTAAAAACTGACTGCACGGATAGCCGAGTGGTATAGGTCAACACACCAATTACCACTGTACGTGACGTGTCACGGGTTTGACCCCCGCGTACGACAAGAATTTGTACGATCCACAAAGGCTTGTTCTGAGACTGGATGTCTTTGTGCATGTGAATTAAATGTCTGTAAAACCCCCCAAGATAAAAGGATTAAATTCGTTAGTGCGGGATTAAAAAAAATAATTTATCTTAGAAGAGCTATGAATAAGCATAGGTACACTAGACTGTATATGTGTTTTACAAGAAAATTAAAATAAAGTAATTGGGCAACAATTTTTACGGCCTTCTTAGGACATGAACCATAAATTAAAAATACGTCAATCTTAGTTCTCAAACTAAGACTATAACTACTTTCCAATTATAGACTCGATAAACATTAAGAATGTAAAGTAAACATTCCTTGGGAAATCAGTTCTAGAGACGGAAAGCAATTTAGTTAAAACGAATGCGGATGCCAATAGGACTTCCTTAGAGGGTACTCTTTCTCGGTCGTCCTGTGATGCATCTACATACATCCCTACATAATGTATTAAATCTACATGTGTAGAGTCAGCAAAGAAGGTTTTTAAACTATATTAGATTTGTGAGGTACCATGGCAACATACCGGCTCCTTATAAAGTGTGGTTGTTGGTTGTTATTTACTTATTATTATTATTTATTTTTTAAAAGCTACATAGAAGGTGCTATAGAAGAGAGAAGTTGCTCTACACAGTGTATTGCACTGTTTCGTTTCTATAAAAAAAAAATCAAGAGTTTGGTGGTAGACTTGTTGATCACCATAATATGCTGAAAATGTTTTTTTAGGAATCTTATTTTTGATAGAGCTATTTGATTTCCTATCCGCAACAATTATGAAACATTTGATTGACTTCTGTAGTAAGTCTGTACTTTTCTAACTGACCGTACCTACACTTACCTAACTGGGTTTACAAATAAAGAGCTTTGAAAAATATCTCAAAACGGAACTAAGACGTAATGGAAAATGCTGATTGGGCTTTGTTTTTGAATCGATTTCCTCTTTTAGTTGAACATTATCGACTACTAATTATTCTGATTAGTAAATAGCACTTCACTTTTTTTCTGGTATGTCTGCCTACAACATAATGATAGATGTCTACTTATTACTATTCTTAATATTATTAACATGTTTTAATACACGTTCCGCCAAATGGCAAATCTAAACTAACACACGCAAAGAACAACTAGTAAAGAGCTCAAAAAAATCCTTACAACGGAGTTTCAACCTAATGGAAAATGCTGATCGGTGTTTGTTTTTGAATCGATTTTCTCTTTGAGTTGAAAATTATCGGCTACTAATTATTCTGATTAGTTAATAGCAGTCCACCTTTTTTCTATTCTAGCTGTCTATAAAATATTATTCAAAGGACACTTTGACTACTTATTACTATTCTTAATATTAATGGAACGGTTTGGATACACGTGCCGCCTAATGATTAATTATACAAATATTCATACCTAGATGAATATTTTAATTATAATCAAGGAGCTTATAACAAATATTAAACAAGAGTTTTTTTTCTGTTTGACCTAATCGAAAGCTCACGATGGTCTGAGGGACCATGATAATAACATGAAATGTTACATGACGTCACAAATATGTTTTTTCCTGCAAAATTCTGACATGAGCCCCAACCCCATAACTTTATATCGTCGCTATACAATGTTGTTTTTAATTTGAAAAATATATTTATTGCTACGTTTATACGTTATTCGTCATACACATTTTTGAAAAAACAACGGAAGTTCGGAGCTAACGCGGAAACTGCATTTCGTGTTTTTTAAACTGACGCGACCATGGTGGACGGTCCAACACTAGATTTTAATGTTGCAAAAAATAAGACACACGTGTACTTTTGTTACTCTAGCCTATGAACTTAATAGATTTTTTATTTCCATAATAAAAATACTCCTTTCTTATGATAATCAGTCTATTTTTTTCCCGCATAATACTATCATTAAAGAAATGTTATGATCAAAGAAATGTTACCCAACATCAATTATCTACATTAGCTCATTTTAATCACTTTCAGTGTCACGATTCCATTGTTTTGCATAGACGTTGAGTTTAATCACCCATTGTACTGCAATGCCATCACAAAGTAATGCTTCTGGGTACAACGTAAATGGAGACTCGCTATAAACTGCAGACTAGCGATTTGTTAACAAAGGCAATACGTGAATCTGAGAGCCTACCATCACCTCTCAAAGTGATATTATTGCAGTTGTCAAAGAGAGCCGCCATTCCACGCCGTGGGTGCCATGTGTGCCACGCCAGACAGCGTGCTGCTGGGGAGTTTGTTGCGCCGTTTCTTCTCCCGTAGCGAAAGCATAGAAAGCGGTGAAGGGTGGGCGATAGGGTGCTGTCTATTACAATTTTGACGTTCGAAAAGTGCTACATTGTAGCCTAATTTGAATAAATTACTTTTAATTTTGATTTTGCGGTACGCTTACACATTTTTAGAAGTAACAGTAAGCCCTCTGAAAGTAATGAATACTACGTGAATTTATCGCGACAAATAATGTTTACATAGACTATTATTAACTACCTTACTCTACGTAATAGGTATACCTTAAACCTTCCTAAATACAAGCTCAATCAACGAGTATTTACTTTAATTAAAGGACCCGAATTTATTAAGTCATAGATTTTGGATATTGGTTAGAAACTGGTATATTTAGTTATAACAAAGGATTACTTGACGCAAAATTCTTACCCTTGAAATATATATAAATAATAGAGCTTATGGTTTCCTATCTCTGTAAATAGAGATAAGAAACCATAAACTCTATTATTGAAACAAAACAAAAAATGAGAAACCAATATTTTCGACTAGGTACTTATCTTTCCAAAACATTCATTGAATATTTGCATCGAAATCTTAATGTAGAGTCATAATCATTTCCCTGCCCTAATCTCAATTATAATTTGGGGTCGGCGTAGCATGTCTTCTTCTTCTACACGTTCCTATCTGACGTCATCTCGCAAGTAACACTCTTTGCAGCCATACCTTTCTTTGGTCGTCCTTTTCCCCTATATTCATCGATATTCATGTCTAGCACCTTCCTTACCACGTGAAATTTTAATGTAGAGTATATTAAATGAAACTACCTAAATAAAATTGAAAAGAGGCGTCAATACAAATTTTCTTACTCGAGGTATGAAGCTTACAGTACTCCAGCAAGCTGACGTCACAACTACGAGTACACCGTAAATGTACGCCTAGATTTACAATAATTTACGTCAGAATACACACGACCGTAATCCACCAGATTATTGCATATCCAGCTATATTTATCTCCAGGCCATACAGATACTTACATACAAACAACCCGTTTTATCCAACCCGGCCCTGGGAATACCCAAGGATTAACCGCAGCGTAATAAAAAGCCAGAAAAAAGTTATTTATTTATAAGCAATTAATGATATCTTGGTGCTTGGTCATGTGCATATAAATTTACTTGTATGTTTTAAATAACTTGTTTCAAGTTGTCTGCTTTTTTGGTTCGGATTTTTACTTGATGCTTTCAGTAAGCTTTAATGAGACCAAGTTCGATTAATTTACAGATACTTTGGTGTCGTAATTTCATCTGTTTAAGAATAATTTTATATATTTTCTAGTATCAAAGCTGTTTTTGTGTTTTGTAAATTAGCTGAGTCAGGGTCCTGTTGCACGTAAAACGCTTTACTAGGGGCTGGTATGACCATAAAAGATACACGGCCTGAGTCTTTCGAATTTTGCGATGTCAGTTGAAAAATTGCTTATTCATATTTTTTATAGTGACATACGGATGGTAATTTGTCACGAACGTTTAAAAATATCTTCGAAGTGTCAGAATTCTGCGGAACACGATATTTTTAGCGGCTGGTAATAGCCGCAAAAAAATGTAAGAATTTTGTGTAAAGATAGACACCTAAAGTTCATAAGTTAATGTCTGAATATTTGTAGGTGTAGTTTTAGGAGTGCATTTTGAAGCATCATGTTTATCTCAAGTGTAGGTACCTAATACCGTATGAGATATCGTATCTTGGTTTGTTTGGATCTCGATGCCAGTAAGATTTGTATTTTCGTTGTACCTTTAAAAGACTTTCAGGGTCAAATGTCAATTCAAGGAACGCTGAAGTAATAATTACATCAATATTAAAACGGACGAAGCTACACACTGAGATTCTTTTATCTTTTTTTGTTGTAAGTAACAACTCTTTTACACAATACAAGCAACAATTTATAGCTGTTAGGATATTATGATCCTTGGATGTTTGTTTGACTCTCAATCACGCCTCACAACTTCGGCGACATCCCTGATTAACGCCCACCTTCTAAGACAAAGTTTGAACGACTTTTACTTATCTATACTTACTCATATTTTACGACGTCACCTCGACATGGTATTAAGAAGAACGTATTGCTTTGTTACAGCTCGATAAACAAAACAAAAGCTGTTTTATTGACAACTATCGCGGGCAGTGAATACAGTAGATTTAATTACTATGCATAGGTCAACTAATAATTATTCAATACAATATTAGACTTTACTTAGGTCAAATACCCCGTTAGTATGTTGACCCTTCCTGTTCGTTTGACCTCACTACAAAAACAAAAACCGTTTTTGCATCAATATTATTCCAAGAAGCCCATTGTGTTCTAAATATATTTTTAATAATGATTAAATCCTCGGATATTTGCAGTCGTTTACCTGTCAAAGACCTTTCGTTTGCCATCGGTGATCGCACCCGAAAGTTAACGGCCGAACCCGAATAAAGTTATTGAAAAAAAAGAAGAAAATGATAAGACTGGCCTCAAATGAATTCAAATGAACATTGTGGTTACAAAAATATCTCTGGAGACAATTATTTACGAATACCATGACCTTAACAAAACTGTGAAGACCTATGTACATTTAAAATTCGAATCACAGTTATCTGAATCGCGCGGATTCAATAGCAACTTTTCGAAAACCCTTTTTTAGTAGCCAGCGGCTGTATTATTCGATCACTGTTAAATTAATAAATGTAACTTTAACCCTCTTTTGGCTTAACGCGATAATAAATAGAGCACGCAGATTGTTCATCAAATGTATTATTATTTATGAATGCAGCGTCACTCAATCGCACGGTGTCGGCCTGACAGACTTTGATGAAAGCTGCGTTAATTAGACTGTAATATTATAGTGCACGTCGCATTAAAAACCGATATTTTTTGAACTGAAAGTACAGAAAAGAATTAACCTTTTACATACTTTTCATATCACGGTGACTTTTATGGTAACTGGCCTCTGAGTAAAGAAAGGAATGCAATCCATCAATCTGTTGGCATTGAAATATGCCAGGCATATATCTGAAATAACATTACAATAATCGGTACGTTTCTCTCAGAAGAAAACAATAGTTACAAATACAGGCAAACTTCAGGACCCACTAAAAGTAATTGACATTAATTCACAACAAATGACATTTGACAAAAAATGTTGATCGTCAGTCGAATCTTACGTTAAGCTGCTCTAAGTTTTATGGTCAACCAATCACAGTCGTGATTGGTAGATTTGACAGCAGCTTCAATTGATCAGTCTTCAAGAAAACGTGGGATAAGTCGCACATAAATTTATTAATTACAGAAAAGGTTTAAACTTAATATATCTTACTACTCTCTTTATTTCACAAGATTTACATCAGAATAGCTTATAAATTTTCTAAAGTAAAGCACTTGTTCGACGTTAATAAATCTAGACCTACATAAAGACAGCAATCTGTTGTTACAACAAATTTTAGACATATCAGCCAAGACTTTCCTTCATAAAATATTTTATCGCAAGCCCTAAATGTGTTTCGGGGATCCTTATAACCCTATATTTATCGGCGGTAGGTCTCTTGTGGTTAAAGATGGAAAGTTCCCGACGAGCTATTGTAAGTTAGCAACGTATAAATATGTCACAATTATCGGCATTTAATCGATCTACACGCGACTTGTTTATTGAGAAAAGGGATATTTATAATACTTAAATGAGAGCTTCAGTGTTTGTGACAGATCTGTTTCATGGCTACATTTTACGACACATACAATTAATGTTGCAAATTTGTAAACGATTGTGACTTTAAATTAATGAAGTATAACGGTTTACACTTAATTTAATTATATTGCGCATTGTACCGGATAACCACAGAGTAAATCAATACAGTAGTAGTAGGACTCGGCCGTGTCTAAAAAATAAATGCTTATGGTATAGGTCACCAGGTTCAATTATCATTGAGCGAAACGTGTCGCGGGTTCGATCCCCGCGTAGGATAAGAACTTAATATTATGTGCTTTCCAGAGAGATTGGTATTTGTTCTCTGTAAGATGTTCGCCAAGCGTCAAGTGCCAATAACGATGTCATACTGTTATATATAATTGCACTGTGGTATAACTGAAGCTGGGTTTTAAAATGAGCGTCGAATAATACGTGCGTATTTTAATTTTGAACGTCAAGATAATTTAAAAGCTTTGCATTTTCACATCGACGTTCTGTTACAATAATTTCGAAGGTACACGTGACTACATTCCATATCCAGATTGTCCAGTTCATTATTGACACGTGATAATTAAAGGTACAAAATATTTTAATTATGTACTGTACATATTAAAATATTTATGTCACGAGCAAGGTAATGGGAAAAAGTTGCACTTACCAAATTCGTCGTTTCATTGAATAAATAAGTACTTAACTACCTAGCCAATCATTATGATGTCGTGTTTTTTGAAGCTTTGTAAATAGGTATGTAAGTTTATGTAATTTTCATAGGCATATAAGTTTAGATGTAGACATGTTGATATTTACGGTATAGTGTCATAGTTTAAGCTACCTAGTTAACTAGGTATATTTGTATTGAGAGAGACGTTTTAAAGTCGATGCGTTGCAAGCGCTCATTTGAAACAAAACAGTGTTGTCTGTCTAACTTGATTTATCTCCTTGCAGAGCTATACGACAGTTTTGTCTGTAAGGCATTTTGTATCAAGAGTTCGCGTCTTTAAACATTTTGTAAAGGCAATAGACTGAGACAAAACGAGCGCTCGCCCTTCAAGCCACTTCAGTTTACTGTCGCAACGCCTCAAAGTGACAATTAATATTAATGGCACCCATAAACTCAAATTTGGTTTAAGAAACAATAATAGCATGCAGTCCTAATAAAGTAAGCTTGTACTATAAAGATATTAGTCCAGTCACGGAAAAGCTTGTTCTGAGGCAACTACGTGGCCTTGCGCATTAATTACAATTAGTGTCGAATGTGTCGATCCATTTTCACACGAATGATCAGTTTAATTAAAGCGCACCGACTGTCAAATACGATTAGACATCGATAGGAGATTTTTATTTGATAAAGTGACATTGTGCACACTGCGTTTTAAAGAGTAAGTGATTAATTAAATTATCGATGTGTCAGGTTACGATGAAATATGTAGAAGAGTGGGTTCTTTCGTCTAACCCACTCAGTGAGCTGCCCAGCGTAGGTACCTTACCCACCCGTGAATACCTGTGCAAAACCACAGACAAAGCTGTTAGCGTGGCTGAGTACCTACAGGTGGTCTAAGAATAAGTGGATGTTATTGATCGACGAGCTATGAAAATAAAACAGGTCTTCAAAAAATGTTGCTCACTAAACATAAAACATGTACAAACTAAATCTCGTTCTCCGAAAGTGGCAATCGTGTTTACAAACAATGTTCAATAAGAAAAGAGCCCTCAAAACAAATCGGAAGTTTTGTTAGTATACAAAATTCAAATCAACCAAACGACTCAACGATAAAATTTTACGACTAACTTAATAAACAAACTTTTTTGAATTACCAATTCGCGGAGGTTATTAAAGCCTAAAAAATTCGGTGGTTACACTGCCTGACAATTACACAAAAATGGATTAGACCAAGATCCGGTTACGAATGAAGACAGTTAAATTTACATA
Organism: Chrysodeixis includens; assembly: GCA_941860345.1. NCBI lineage: Eukaryota > Metazoa > Arthropoda > Insecta > Lepidoptera > Noctuidae > Chrysodeixis > Chrysodeixis includens. Next base: position 4,520,720 of record OW796096.1, on the reverse strand, counting down.
GTTCATTAACACACAAATTCTTGGTATAGGCCTTAATAGGCCATAGAGACTATATTGTTGCCGCTCCGGACACTGTTGTTGATTAATCTGAGTAATATCTGGTTTTATTAATTGACTACTACACGAAGTGCGCGACCTTGACCGCGGCTGAAAGAAGGCTCTCAACCCAAGGTTGTAATTATTTCATAAATAGCTAAAATTATTTGTTACACGATGTTGCAGTTATACGTTTTCTTAGATTAAAGGACTGTTCGTGTTAATTAGAAATTTTCAATAAACATTAGGAACCGTAACTAGGGAAAGTTTTGAAATATTGAATTTGTATTTTGTAAATAAACATTATTTGATAGGTATTAGGTAATAAGAAACTAACAAACGTTTCGGTGTCGGCAAAAATGTCTCTTGTTTAAGTACTAAGTTTCCAAGTGAATATAATATAACAAAGAAATAGAAGACCATCAAATTTGTACTTGTAATATTTTAAGCTGAAAAGCCTATTTAAGCAATCACACCGAATAGTAGCGAAAACTTTAACAACTACAGTATTGTAATTATCTGGTAAGTGGAGTAATCCCTCAAATTTTAAAAAAACAACGATCAATCAAAACTTCCACCAATTTTAGGCAATAATATTTGACAAACGCGGCGAGTTCCTAAAATGCAGTGAAAACATAATCGGATAAGTTTTCAACGTTTATTTATAAAACCAATTCTTATTTTCTTTTGTTTTCCACATAAACCCTTTTCAACCCTTCCCCTTTCGGAGACCCATTTCGAATTTCGCCATCCATGAACGTAATACTGAGTATTCAAATTGACTGATTTCAGCCTTTTCTATGTTAAAATACTTAAATGACGTATAATTAATCTAAAAACCTCTCCTGGCCTACCGCCACGATAATTGCAGTTGTGGAAGAGAGATGCCACTATATGCCGTGTAGTGCTCTGTCACGCTTTCACAACTGTAATAATATTGGTTTAAAATGTGGTGGTAGGCTACCTGAACTAGGTAACACTCGCATATCTTCTAATGACAGAAAAAATAGTTACGAAAAAAATTACAACACATACACCTACTTTTTAGTTAATTGGTTCAGCTTAAAATAAAGTGCCTATTGCACTATATTTATTAAAGTTAAATAGATTTTTGAAAGTCAAAATCAAGTTTTGACTTTGACTTTCAAAATGCTTGTCACGTCGCACTATTATTTTGACTTATTGCGATTATTTCTTTGCATATTAAAATGGTTATGAACATGGTAATGGTTGATTGATCGATCGGGTGACCGCAAAGTGTTTATGAAAAAACATAATTATACATCTAAAGTGGTTTATGCAGGTAGATTAAGAGACAAAAATAAATAACCGACTTTGTAGTAATAAATGATAATATGCTTCTGTACAAAACATTTTAATCTTGAGATTGAACTGCTTTCATTTTAAATAATTAAATTAAACTTAAATAAAGTAAATTAAATCAAAATATTTCGAAATTATACTCTTGGAATAACACATTCAGATTAAATTAAATGAGTTTTCCCAAATTCACTTTTGAAATAACTATTTAGTTTCTAAATCCGTAGATCTCTATTTAATGTCGCGAAACGAATCTGTCTGGTTATAATTAATGCTACATGTACACACAAATGCATGCCTCGATAGGTACATTCAAATATACATTGTGTTTTAATACCGCTCATGTAATTAGTAATAAATAACTCCAGCAATAGAAACGTCTCTTGGCTTAGGGTTAGTACTCTCGAAACAACATTCTTTTCGGAAAGAAGAATAAATTGGTCTTCATATAATTAAACTCGTATCGTTGGATCAGCTGTTCACTGTTTTGTGTGGACAACATATTTTTGTAAAGGATTATTATATCATTTATTAAGAAGTAAGCTGTTAATTTCCCTGCACGACTTAGCTATTTAGCTACTTTTAATATGTCCGGGGTCACTTTAAACATACATAAAGGTCCTAATTTAGGATACGCTTTCATAATTATATCCGTAACACAAAGTCAGAAATAACTTTCCCTCGTTCATAATCTTAACTTCGAGTTTGTATAATACTAACAGTTATTCGATAATTCATAGGATAATGACTTTAGAAATTAATGAAACGAGTCACGGTTTGCCGGTTCGAATTTTATGGATTTCATTTTAGATAAATGAAATATTTATTTATAGTCAATTAAAAACTCGTTATTTCACGATGAGTTCATCTATTTGTTAATTCATGGGTACGATTTGTTATCGTAATTTTGGCTTGAAATTAATAAAATGATTTTTTTTCGACAGTAATACAAGTGCCCACGATGTACAGTAAACCGGGTGTCAGTGATATAAATTAATTACAAAAACACACCTTAATTATACCAGCGTAGAGTCTTAACTTCTATTTAAAAAGAAACTTAAAGGAATGCTATGTAAAAAGGGGTACTATAACATTAACGAATTCTTAATGGATAAAACTATTTGAAATAATAATAAGTACATACATATATATTGCTAGGTCCATAAGATAAATACCCCATAATATTATATATTGTTTTAGTCTATAAGTTAATTATGCCAATAAAGACTTTAACTGTAGTTAAGTAAATGCCTAGTCTGTAGAAATTTATATAATTTTATTAAATGCCAAATTTGTACGCCGATGCGGCAGAACATGTTGATACCTTATTTATATTGTTAACACCACATTTAAAATGTTTTTTCACATGTTTCATACAAATAAACATATCTTTATCTTTATCTTTATCTTTAAGTCTATCCATCCCATAGCGTGCCCATTATGTGGCCTGCTATACAAATAACGTTTCCCAAACTTTCTAGAACATCATTTAAAGGCTCAGACCCACACTTTTAATCTACCTTTTCATTACTTACCTATTGGAATTCAGCCGTCGGAATTGCCGCACTTAATGGAAGTAACGCAGACAAACGCAAAGAGATGTTTGGAAGAGGAATCGATACTAATTAAAGGGGGGACAAAGGTGATCTCGATCAGATAGATCTTGATTAGTAATCATCGGGCCGAACGTAATGATAGGGTCAATAACCTTGCTGAATCCGATCAAATTTCGGGTCAATAAACCCTTATGTGTACGCGTAATGAGGGACTCCCACAAAGACAATTGCACAAAGGGCTTCGAAAAACCATAAAGAGATTGAGCTAAATAGGCATCAAATAAAAGGTACCGTGTTTAAAGGTAAATTTAAACAAAAGGCTGTCGCTACTAAAATTGGAACAATTCTCAAATAGACTCGGAAACTTTTTAGATAGAGAGAAAGAAAACTTAGAACTTAGTGTAAGCACTTAAAAGCCATTAAGAATAATTATTATAATAGCATTTAAATAACCTTTGAAATGCTCACAATGAAATTCACCTACACAAATCAGTGTTCTTCTGTGTTCATGTTTTCCTCCGCATATTGAAATAAAGTTATGTATGTAATAACAATATGTAGAGCTCTCAAATATTCAGTATCGAGACACGCAAGCTTACTAACTTTGAGAATAGTGTTACGAAGACTCGCGCCGTGCATGCGTGTCACGTCACAATGCCTACTGGGCCCAAATCTTTTCTCTCCAAGAAAGATATTTACAACGTACCTTTTAGATAAATAAACTAACAGACTTTTGTGTATACATACTTGTAGAGGAAAATTTTTATTGTTGTACCTAGTGAATATCAATAAAATATTAGATAGCATTTTTATGATTTTAATGTCAACTTTTTTCCAGTCTTTGAATTGGGAGATGTGGAAGAGAGACGTCGCTCTACGTCGTTTAATGCGCTATCTTTGTCTTCCAGTCAGCAACAGCAGCCAGGTTTCATGGTCGATCAGACAGAGATACGCAGAGCATGCGCAAGCGATCCCGTGACTCTGGCTTAGGTAGTAGAAAGGACCCGGAGTTTTTTTCGGTGGGAGTCCGACATCCGACGCCGCCGTGCCCTCGACGTGGGTTGGTCATTAGCGTTACACCCCAAAAACAAAAAAAATGCTTTATGGTCGATACTATTAATTTATTATCGGCATTTTTCTTTGTGTTATTTTACTATTTTCAACTACAAATAAAATGAGAATGAACAAACATTTACATTTTACATACAAACGGGAATTGGATGTTACTCAAATTTACTGCAAAGCCAGAACTAATTTCGGTCAGTTTAAAAAGAAGAGACGCGTGGTCAGGTTGCCGCACTCGCATAGCAATTTGGATAGTTTCTGTTTATCTACTATTTTCAGACTAGATACGAATTGAATCAGACAAATACATTTCCACAAACATATTTTTAACTTGCTTGTAGATAGTAGGTACTTTTAAAATAAACTATAAAGAAGGACCGGTTTGTAAATATAAGTTATTTCTTATTTAAAATAAAAGTCAAACGTACTCATTCTTACAAGAGATTATTTATATTAGGTACCTGCCTATAATATACTTATTGAATATACTTGTATACTAATATTTTAAGACGTATAATCAAATAATTTGTTCACAAAATATTATTACAATGAGCAATAACCTAAACAAAATTATTCCACAATCACGTTCACTTTGACTAAGTAAACAAATTAAACCTGCTTCCTGAATTTGAAGTTTGATACAAATATTGACAGAACGGAATGCTATTAAGTCGCATTCCGTAATTACGATTAAAATAAATGTCATTAACGCTTAAGATTGTCACAGAACTGTCGAAGCGAGGGCATATATCAACACTATCGAATTACTTTAAATGTAATGTGTTTTAATTATTAAACATTCGTCGTAAAATTTGACTGGCCTGTTGGTCTAGTGGTTAGTGGCTCTGTCTGCTATAGTCGAGAGTTCGATTCTTACCCAGTACAAATGTTTTTTTGATGACCAATAATAATTGTGCTGTATATTGGTGTAATTCATCTATTATATATAATATTATTAAGTATTTTATCAGTTGTCAAGTACCTACTTATAAAACAAGTTACTCTCGTATTCTTAATTTGAAACTAAATGGCGTTAGGGGAATGTTGAATAATATATTTATTATTATATTTACAAGTATATTAAATAAATATATAGGTACCTGAAGTCGAAACAATATAAAAAATTTACTTGTCAGAATGAGCAAGCTTTACCTTTAATTATATTACATTAATATGGAACTAAATGGAGGTCAAAATCAAGGTGAAACGGCGGTTACGGTTGCTTAACCACTTAACCAGTAACATACATGTTACTATTATAGTCAGGGACCTACCACAACCGTTCACAGTAATGCAGATGCTGTTGTGGAAGTCAGACGGCATACACGGTATTGTGGAACTTATGGAAAGGGGGTCTTTAAAAAGTGGGTCCTGCGCCTGATCTCTCTCCGGTCGTGTCGAATTGTCGTCCCACCAGGTTATGAGAGTAAGGAAACAGAGAGTGTATCGGCCCGCGCTTTTGCACTATTACAATTAAAATGTTTCTTTCGAGTAAAATATTCATAAGTAGTTCGTATAATACTCGTGGGCTAGATAATTGCAGATTAAATAAATTTTAACAGCATCCATTATATGTCCCGCGTAGCTGGCTGAGGTCTTAGTGGCTAAAATCGGCTAAAGAAAATTTTAATTATTACAGAAACATGTCTTGCTTCCCCAAATACGATATTCTTGCTAAAGTAAGAATATCGAAATAATTTTTACCTCTAAATGAAATGTAGTTGTAAAAAAAGAAAGCATACATTTAAATTGATTACATAATCTTTTTACTACAAAAACTGATACATATTTCGTAAAAAAAAATCTGTTTACATCGATATAAAAAGTTGTGTTTCTCTCGTATCTTGTTCATTATGATAATTAAAATATCAATAAAAATGCCATATCATAAAGTTTATCGACAGGCCGGCTAAAACGATTTATTTAAATCCAATTTACATGCGCGGTATGTAAATTTAAGTTTCTAAAGAATCATTTAATGCTTCTTTGCATTAACAGAAGCTGTTTTCATTTATATGGGTCGGTACTACATGACGACTAATGAAACCATTTTAAAAGTTACAAAAAAAAAGAAATAGGTTATGACACTCGTAGCGATACAATAGATTTTTTGTATCAGTATAATTCGACACCCGTAATTAAAATTGATTTACCTTAAGCTATCACGGTTTATGAGATACAGCTTGGAGAGAGACAGACAGACTAGCGGAGGCTTAGTAATAGGGTTCCGTTTTACCCTTTGGGTATGGAACCCTAAAAAAGCGTGACATTAAAAATCTCAATTAGGTTCATACCTACATACTATTACATTAACCTCTTTTTTGACACTCTTTTTTGTACAAATTCTCATCTTAGATTGTTTTGTCCAGTCATTTCTAAACGGACATTGCTTATGAAAGCCTCGGAGGTCGGACACAGGAAGCTGTTCGATGTTTATCGCTATTTGAGGGCGCTTAGTACGAACTGAATTATTTTATGGCGGCTATTATGTATCCTGGATATTATGTAAACGTTTACGCCTACTCGAAGGCTAAAAAACAAAGGCAGGATGGGGGCCGGCTGTATTCAAGGATTTTTGTACAATTTTATGAAAAGGGTAGCGATAGCTTCCTTTCATGCCCAGAAATTGGGAGTCTTTTATCTTTACTACATTTAGGTTACTTTTTATTATAAAAAAAGAAGATTCTAAAAAAATAAACTGATAACATATTGCTAAGTTAGCAGTAGCCGTTATGCGTTTTTCTGTATCACTTAATGGTTAAGGGTTAATAGAAATACATTCAGTCAGACAATTATTTCAAAGTTAAGTAGCATCTGTCTAAACGAGGCCTTCTCTTTGTAGTTTCATAACGGCTTAACTAATTTAGGTATATATTATCTAAACTACTACTCTACGTATATTTTCATACCTCCCAAAACCCGCTTTATGTGTGTAATCACTGCTTAAAACTAGATCATACATCTAAAGCCTCTGTTATTAAGACATCGTCCTCGACTCGGCTGCCGGCAGCGACACAATAAATTACGTGAAACCTCAGATCTTTAAACCGAGAGATTTACGAAGAGAACGCTTCTACGTATAGGTACCATGTGTTAAAATAGGTATTAGATGGTAGACATATTTTGAATAACGGTAAAGGTGTGTGTTGTCACGTCATAGGCAGAAAAAGAAGGTAAAAATTATACTAATTATAATTAGTGCATACCTAAATCAAAATTAAATTACGAATGAAAATGTTAGAATGTTCAATTTTACTTCTCAAGCTCAGAACAGACTTTAACTTTGAAATAAAAAAACTAAATTCTAGAATGGTTTATGCGTTTTCTTTTGTTACTACATCAAGCTGATTTGTCATAAATATGGCATAAAACAGGTGATAAAACGAATCCAAAAGTAGCTTGTAGTGTTTTCTACAAGCTACTTTAGCTGACCTATTTCTTCAAAGAAAACGTTACAGGACCAAATCTCTTTCTTTTATAAATCGAGGCCTTTGTAACTAAGGCATCATTTTGACAGCTGAATAATGTCCGACCTTTAAAACGGGTGTCAACGGAGATTTTTTGACGAATAATATTTGCATTCCCCAAATTCTCGGTCTTATTGTTTGTTTCCTTTTATTTCTGTAGAAAAATAGGTCTCAATTAGTTAAAATTAAAATTTTTGTTTGTGCCTGCTCTTTTGATGTTGTTGAGTTTTTGTTTTTACGAATCAGTAAATACAGGTTTTAAATAAAATGATTTTTTTCTACTGTTCGGTGTCAAGAAATAATTAGGAATAGTTTTAACATACTTCAGAAAACACCAAACATCAATTATACATATTATATCAAACTACTTATCATAAAATACATCGGAACCGTTTATGACATTGTGCTACAACTTACAATGTTGTTGTTATTCTAAAATCCATATTTATTATGACCACAGGTGAAGCGATGCAAATTTTAAATATTAAGTATCGTTCTTCTAGAAATACTCACACGATTAAAAGCAAATCTTAATTTATTTAAAAAAGGATTAATTTTATCACCAGTTTTACCCTTATCGTTTTATCTTGTAATCATTTTGTCCGAATCATTCTTAAGTCAAAAGTAAAAAACCGTTTTGGAAGATTTCCTATTTGAGTTCCTGCCAGAGAAGTTTGTTCGTTTTGCTCGCTACGCTTTAATTAAATAAACTCTTGTCAAACTTTCAAACTAACAACGTTTTAATAAATCATTAAATCATTCGTGTCCAATCTGTGTTACGTTTGGTTTTGAATTTTCAACAGAACGTTTTGATATCACCTACAATTACTCTTAGGTATACTGTGATTCTTAATACTGTGAAACGGTTAATTATAAAACCCGATTCTGTTTTGTAAAAAAAAAAATTCGTAATAACACAAATTGATCTCACCAAAAAGGTTGTATTTGTAATTCAATTAAGATTTATCAGAATTAAGTTTTTCCATACGGTATTTCTTGCAACTAAACGCGAATGCACAGTTTCTTCAGCTGTCAGAAATGTCAATGTAAATATTCGACAGTAAAACATTATAACATAGGTAGCCATCAATAAGAAACAATTTAACTAGGGGCATTGTAAGGTTAAAGCAACTAGCAGTATCTTAGCAAAAACTATAAATCATTTGAGCATAGTCGCTGGCAACACAGGTCAAAGTCTGAAACGGACGCTGAAATAACGCCCAGTTTCAAAACAATAGACGACACTTTAAGTGGTAATAAACCTTCTATTTCATAGCCCCGGCTTGTATTCGAAAGTATTAAAGTATCATCGATTCGCAGTAAATTGATGTAATTCTATTTGAGTGTAGATCAATCCCGACGGATTTAAACAATCACGGTTGTAAAAGTCGTATTCAAATCAGAAATATAAACGTATTTCCGCAATATTTGAGAGATTGCAAAACAAATATTGAATTTATTAGTGAAATCTATATTCCCCAAACACTGTGTAATCCGATCTCTGTTTGAATTTAAGTATCATGTTTGTATCTCCAGGACTACAATATTTTCTTTTCCATTCGAATTAATTAGTCAAGGAGGGATACAATTGATTCTTTCTCAATCATGTCTTTAATCAACTACACGCATTAGTTATAAATAAATTATGTACGACGATAAAATAATATAGAGAAAGATCTGATCTCAAGATCTAGAGGCTCTAAAAAGGTTTTATAACCAAACTTTTTCTTAAACTCTCATCTTCTCGCGAACTAATACATAGTACGCAAAAGTTATGTACAAAATAAACTCCAAACGTAGCGACGCGACAGAAATAAACAACAATAACACTACTCGTAGAGCTAGAAACGTCTATAAAAAGGTTAAATGGCCACACGTATACAGGGTGTACATTTGCCAATAAGGCTGACGTCTTAGTCTAAGAATAGCCACCCTTCTCTTGGAGGATTACCTGAGGTGGACGACATGGGATTGATGGAGCACCCCGATAATAGCGCAGTGCCACAGTGCCGCTGATCCGAGTAACAGGCTGGCGATCACGAAAATACACCAATTATCTTATAACAAAGGATCGGATTATAGCGGCGGATAATTTGTTATGTTTATGGAAGCTGTAGTGTCTTTTGATTGGACTTATTAGGCGTTTGTTTGTTTTGTGTCTGTAGTAGAAGATGTATTAGGTGTCTATACTGTTTCCATAGTAGTATATGAAAGCAAAAAGTCACCACAATATCATCAATCGAAATAGCACTTAACCACTTCGAAAGTGAAATACTAATTCACTCGAGTATATTTTAAGTAAACTTGATACTGTATTTTATAGTTTCTCTAACGACTCTGTTCAAATTGTCTGAACTAAGAAATTCATTAAAAAACATCATTTCATTTGTTATCAAACAATTGACATTCACGTAATGTCAAGTTTAATTATTAAAAATCTGACAGTCAAAGTTCAAGCACGTTGTTTTGGTTTGAAACATAATTTACATTGTCGTTAATCAAAACGTATTAAACGACATTTAGTACGTTTTATAGAGACAGAAAATAATGAGATAGATACGTTTATTTCTCCAAAACTCAAATCAAATGTATCTTTTTCCTTTATCTCATTTATCACATGCCAATACAAAACTCCTGCAGCTGTATAGTAAATGCTATTATTCAACGCTTGTTTGTTCAGTCCTACAAGTAATTTGAATACAAACAACAAATATATCTTTCTATCTAAACAATGTTTCACACTTCTACAAAAAGAACCTATGCCTGTACTATGAACTCTATTCCCTAAACTATTGCGGTTACGTAAGAGAGATGGCGCTACTCAGTACATAGCGGCATCTCTCTTTCACATCGACGACGGTATTCCTGTAAATTTTCGTAGTGTGGGTTGGTTGTGGTGACTTGAAAACCGGTAAATATTTGTGCGACCACGACTGTTTGTATATGTCAGATAGAATCGGATAGGTGAAGCGCAAACAACATATAAACACCAATATTTGCATCGCAAGTTTTACGATGACACGAAGACAACAAGCAAAACATATGAAAATAAATCGCGAAATAAAAATGACAAATATAGAGTAAGGCCTAATAATTTTCAAACGATTAAATTTGTTTTTCGGGCCGTGGTTCAGTGTATTCCTACCTTTTTCTTTTTTTCCACGCCTGCTTCACAAAAGTTTTCCCATTCTTCTCCCAAACCTATCTTCTTAAAAATTCACTGAAAGTCTTGTAGATAGATCCTCATTTAGATTATAAAATTCGCCTAATTCGGGAGTTAGGACAACAAAAACAGAACCCTTAAACACTTTAGAACCTTTAAACCTAAAACACTAAGAAATATAAATAAAATATATCAAATTACGTAACTCGAAAACGTGTCTAATAGTACCATTCTCGTGGTGCCAAATAAACCCGCAGTCACAAACGAGAGACACCAATTACCGTTATACCACATTAAACACCAAGTTCTCACAAAACATCTGTCTTGTTATAATTACTTTGAAATTACAGATTAAATTGGTAAACTCCATTAGTTGGCTCTTAAAAAGACGTATTTTGGGAGCTGTGAATTATTATTTCAGGACGAATGTCCTAGTAACTTATCATATGCAAGGCAGATGTAAATTAGGTTACATTATCATAATTTTGATAAAATAGAAGTACCTTAATTCTATATAGCTAAAGAAATTATTTTCTTTAACAATAAAGAAGTTATATCTTCTCCACGCGTGTTTTTGCCGTAGGTATATCGGTTTGTGAAGACAAACCGAAATTTTAATATCAATTTTATATAAATACTTGTTACTTACATAATTACTGCTGATTAAACACAGCGTTCAGATCTCAATAATCAATCTGAACAATCTAGATACATTACAATCTAATCGTGACTATCAACCAATATCAACTGAAGGTAACGGTGGTATTTAATAAATCTAATTAACTAATGGACGAACACTAAAACGTCAATCAATCTTAAGTCATCGTTAAGTTTTATGCTGTCTTAGTACCTGCTCTTAACTATTCTAAGGGTGCATTTCCAAGAAAACAAGGCCGGTAAGAGTGGAAGAGCGGACCGTGAATTGGTTATTCCATCTTCTTAATCTTTTCACTGTTGCTACTGATATGAAGTGGATATATAAGCATATTCATGGTCTATTGCACTATACTACGCCGCGTCAGTGGAAATGTACCCTAAATTGTCTGGTAGCAACAGTTACACGTTTAAGAACTCTCTAAACTTACGATGCGTTTCAGAACTCGCAGATTAACTTTGTCGTAACTTTACATATACTAGTATATTAAACTAATTAGTCTACGTGAGAACATTAAATGTTCTCAACACTTCTCGAATATTCTAAGCCCCCAAAAACAATTGATTCAATGTAGCCGGGAAGTTAAATTGCACAGAATAATTTGATCCGAGCCCCGAACAACTATTCAATAAATCTCAATGTGAAAAATCTATGGACGTAACCGAACAACTGGCACTACAGTGACTCTGATTGATGGACTAATTTAGAAACACTGTTTTATAGGGCTTTAGGATTTTATTGGAATCCCACTGCTATTGAAAATTTATAGTATTGTATCGGTTTGTAACGGTTAATAATCGAATTTGTTTCAATTTGTCGTCCTCTTGGGTATATATTGGCAAATGATTGAATATAAACAGTAATTTAAATAATAATTGCAAAGCAAAAAATAATATAAACAATAGTCGCTAAAAAGTGTCTACGTTTTTTACTGAAAATCAAGTAGGAAAAAAAAAGAACTAACTTATCTCTAACTTATAACTTAATAAAAACATCTCAAAATTATTAGTTACGATAAAAAACAACTCGCCTATACAAACTGAATATATTTTCTACAGAAATATCTACAAATAAGCCGTGTTATTATAGGAGTACTCTAGAACCCGTAACAGATTTATTACAAGGGAAATCCAGGCCAAATTTTATGAAGATACAAATATAAGGTTTATTTTTGCCTTATTTTGACGATAATGAGTTATTAAAGACGGAATATATTAGAGGCCACGTATCTTAAGTAGGACACTGACTATCGTGTTTTATATTGAGTATCTGTATTGCCAGGTGGTCTTACCAATTTACTTTTGGTATCATGTACTCATACTTATAGTAGAAACAAGACGATACTAAGACATGAAGTAATGGAAGTGAGTAAAGCGGCTTCTTCATATGAGATGAGATAAGGTAGCTGCAGGCCCAAAGAAAATATTCTGCTTTTCAATGTGTACTTACTACTAACTACCACGGTACTCCTAGTACCCTCCGACTAGCTCAAACTACCTTATTGCCCTAATCTAACGCGACAAGTTATGTGTAGAATTTGGAAATATTTTAATTATTAACCATATCTTAATGGCAATCTAAGATATAATCGTAATTTAAACACTCAGGGCCAACAAGGAGTTATCATCATTTCGCATTAAGAAACTGAGTGACATAATCTATAGCCAAAAGTAGGTCTGCAATACTGCCTTGACCAAACCCTGAGGCTATTCTCACATAATTTATTTATTCTAGTGGAGGACAATCGAAATATTTGTCTAATAGGTCTTTGTCAATATCAATTACATGTAAACTAGTTCTGCTATCAAATGTTTTATATGCTAATTATATTTTATGGGCATCAATAAAGCTGTCAAAACTCAGCAACGAATAAAATATCGGCTTGTAGACAAGTCACATTTCTCCAAGTGCTAATGTTGATTCAATCATTCAAATGTATGGAACTGACAAGTCAAAGTCACGACAGTTGCCGAAAAGGAATGTCATTCCCACGCATTTGTAGTTTCTAATGTGATCTAACTTTGACTCTCTGGTCTTAGTATACAGAACTTTGCACATCATACTCTTTATTTATGTAAGAAAATGAAGATACGAAATATATCAGCGCTTTATCTTATCCTATACAAGCCAAATTACTTTATCAACGGGCTTTAATCTTTATTTGATACAGTTAACTTTTAAAAGTCCTATTTGCAGAAAAAGTACCAAACTTTATACAAACGTTTTCGACATCACCCAAAACCAACAGCAACATTTTTAATTAGATTTTTGGAGGTAAACTGGTCATTTGAACGGTGGGATTTAGGCCCTCGATACCTTGCAATAACTAACTTACTGATATTGATTTGAAAGAACCTGTACCGTATGTCTAAGGGGTAAGGTTTATTTCCCAACTTTTGGTTGCTACTCCAAACTTATATCGTTTAAAATAATGCTCATTTAGGATTTTAAATGAAAATAACGACCAGCGTTGACAAGGGTTTGTTTGTAGTGCTTAAAATCGTAAAATACGGTCAATGTCCTTGACTTCAACGTTATTTTGACCTGATTTATATTGCTCGTGAGTTTCATCATTTAGAAAATGGCGGATGTAAGTCTGCGCTGCCACCAGAAATACGCAGCGAAGAGAGTCTTTCAAACCAATAGAATCATGTCACCAATCGTCTGTCAAGCTAAACAAAGAAAGCGATTCTTAGTCATACGAAGGATTGTTGTTAAGACCTTCGTTTTATTCGAAAGCTAGATCAGTAGGTACTCAAATATATCACAGACTATTTCACAAGACAATTAAAAAAACTAAGCCTAAAAGTTCAAGCCTAATTTCGAAACTAAGGCCATGTTTGGTTAGATATACATCATTATTCGTTATGCAATTACGATTACATAAATAGTAAATCAGTTCTGTCCTTAGTGACCGGATTCTTATCGCCTTAATTCATTTGTTATCTTAACACTATTGCCAAAACTTGAGAACAATATTATTTAGGAACCTTGATTTGACAATACTTCGTAGATAAGTGACATTTCCACAAACTGGTTTTTATGTATGGAATTGACATTGTCGATGAGTTACGTGACTAAATCTTGTAATTTTTGTACATTCGATTGTTTCATTCTTCTGGAACACCCAGAGTGCTCACTTGTTTTGATGTAATGAGTTATAGTAAAGTTGTTGAGTTGAGTTTAGTTGAGTTATAATAAAAAAATAAGTCGAACATAAGCTAGTGTGTCATTGACTTCCATACAACCTATTTCTGGCAGACGAGATCTCGTATTTAACATATTAATTAATGATATATTCAAGGGCTAGCAAGTAATTTACAAGAATTTTAAAAGATACACCGTAAACATACGATATGATGACTCGTTCACCCTGTGGCCTTATAAATAAACTCGATCCCTACATACGAGTTATGTTAGTAAGTTCCAACGTTATTTACAACGTTTTGTATACACAGTGTAATGCGCTGTTTATATTCAAGAAATAGTGAGAAAACAACAGACAAACAAAAACAGTCATCAAAATGTCATCTCAGATTTCAACACGCTTCTTTATAGATCGGTATCTTAAGATCAAACCAGTCAATTATGATTTGGAATCGCAGGTAATTCTGTGCCATAGTACAAGATATTTTGAAAATATTTGTAGTTTTTGTCGTTTGTTAATGCGCAAAAAACAAAAGTTCAACTGTGAAATACTATAAAAAATCAACTGCGTGCCTATTGTTTAATGATGATGTAAAAAAAGTATCGTTCATGAGAAAGATATAAAAGAAATGAAATGGTTGCTCGCTGGGCTACAGGTTTCCTAACTGACTAGCCTGAGGAAAAACGTTAAAACAAATTTCGAGTGTCATATAGACTACAGACTAGGCCGCTGACAGGCATTCGGCCGTGCTGTCAGCTAAAGCTTCAATTACAGTACGGAGTGTAAATTAATTTATGCTAATTAATGTATCATTAAAAAGATCATCATATATCATAAACCTAAGATTAAAACATGACAAATACGTAATTAACAGAATCAAACTGGTTAATATGAAATAATAACGTCCGAAATGATTGATGGTGTAACAAAAAATATCAATAAATACTTTTATTATTCTAGCTGAGCTCTAATGTCAGTAAGTATAATTCTGTTTACTACAAAAAAATATAAGAATTCGAGTACAAAAAAAGTTACGCCGTTATAATACTAGATGTAAGTTTTTGTAAGCCATAATTTAAAGTTAGATTTATGAAGCAGGTACAGTCGTAAATATTGCCATTATAAAACATATCTGTTAGCTAACAATATTCTTTTGCATATATTATAATAGATCATTTAAATAAGTGGCAGTAAGGATAAAGTGTAGAGGTAATTAATTCAAATTATCGATTTTTTATTTAACATCTTGGTAATGATTGAGGAACGTATGTCTTGGCTGGTTTTTAAGAGTTAGACCTTTTTTATGTCGTAGTTTTGTTTTGTAATATGTCTGCAGACAGCATAATGATTAAGTAGAAACAGAAAAACACGGTTAAGATGAAAATGCCCATGTTATGTCTAGAAACCTTTTCCAATTTTATGCTTTCTTTGTTCCTAAAATTGAACGCTATTTTGTTCCTTCGCTTCAAATTTATTTTCACGGGGTGTCAATACAGAAATGTTTTCTTTGACCTTTGTCACGTTTTTGTTTCTACCCTGCGTGACATGGAATATGAAATCCTACAAATGTTTGAATAGAGAATGAATTGTGTTCAGACCAAAGGCCCGTATTCTGAAGCCAGAATCGAATTTTAAAAAGAGATTTATTTTTTTCTACCTATCCGTACCTATTGTCCGTGTGGTGTCCGGATATAAAGAATAGCACCACCCCATATCCTCCACTGGGTGTCGTAAAAGGTGACTAATGGACCTTAAGACCCAGTGCACTGTACCAAGCACCTTGGGTCACCCGAATGGTGGCGGGTAAACAACCAACGCGGGTAAATCGCATTCTCAAAGAGGGTTAGTGTCAGGCAGACGGCCGACTATAAAACCATAGCCAAAACTTCAAGCAACATGTCTAAAAGACGTGTTCCGCCGACCCCAAGTAAAAATTGGGATAAGGGCAGGGGAATGATGAATGATTTTTTTCTACCTATCGCACTTTTTTATTTACTTGAACTATAAATGTCATTACCAGACAACCTTTTTACTCGTCTTTGAGCTACACTGTTCCAATGTTACACGGAATATTCGATGAGGCATTCTAAGAACAATTTTTACTATTTCTGTGAAATATTCGTGAAAAAGATTTAGTCGTCAATTGCAGAGATTGTTAGGGAAAAGCTGTGAAAAGAGGACACGTGTTTTATCTTGTAGCATTTATCAGAACAAGGAAACAGAAAATGTTGTTTGTTACAAATTCTAGGAATTTGCCTAAGGGTGAGTAGAGACTAGATTATACTTCTGACGGACCAACCAGCCACTTTGTGACATGTTCTAGTGAATCACCCTTTCAAGATCCTCATCTTTTCGCACCTTTTACAACCGAATTGTTCAAACCAACGAGCATATTGGTCTAAAGCTGGGTCCAGACGAGTGTAACGCGAAATGTAAGATAACAAATAATTTAGCATTACTGTGCCTTTCACACGGCACATGACGGCACATTTAACTGTGCCACAACTTTACTAGCATGACCACAATACATACTAAAATTGATAACGTGATTTTCAAAGTAGAATAAAATTAGTATAACCAAACCTGGGTTATTTTTAATCCCTTCTGTGCATAGAATTTTTTAAAGCCAATCAAATCGAAGTCTCAAAAAACAATTTGGTCTTACTACAAAACTATCATCAGCTAATCGTATTTCTATTCGAACAATAATAATTATGTTCTCCTCTACACTTTACTATAGTTTAAAATCGGAATTATCCAAATGGATATTACACCTATAACAATTCCAACTTGATCAGAGGATTCGATTTGCGGAGACAATGTAGCCACAAACCCCTCATTAGTATTCATCACACCGCCTTCTCTTTTAACTTTAGACCTCAGATCTTACAAAGCTGTGAGCATAAAACGTAGTCCAGCTTAACTCTTGAAAGTTGGACCTGAATATTTTTCTATGTGTAGGTTGACAATGGTAGTCCATTAATTAAGAAGTTTTATGTAAAAAGACGTTGGTCTTAATTTTCTTTCAGTCTCTTACGACTAAAAGAAAATTTCCTCTTTGGTTTAGCACTGGACTACTGTTATCAATATTACAAGTTAAAGTTTTTATCTAAGTCTAAGCTCGTCTGGAAGTCGGGTATCGCAGCGAAAAGCCTGTTAATCCGGAGCGCCAGTTACCTAAATACTAAAATCCCAAATTAGTTCAGACGTTTGACCAAAACTTTCACCTTATTAACACTTATGTGGATACATGTACTATTAGGAGACTGGGTAAGTAAAGCTTGTAGAAAACACATTTTAAATGACTAAAGGGTTAATGCCAATCAAAATTCCACACAAATGCCACAAATACGAAGTTACCTGCAAACTTAAATCAGGTTGTACCAAACAGTTCACAACACGACGGAATGAAAACACGTATGTAACTTAGTATTTGTATCGTTGTTAGCCAAAATCCAATTTCCGAACATAACAGCACACAAGCTGTTTAATATTCTTGGGACAAAAGGTCGAAAGAGCATTAACGACTCAATGATCATAGGGGCCGGACCATAAAACGACTTTACGCTTCCTCCCATTACTCCCTACTTTTGGAACATCATAAAAATATTGGTACTCTGTTCAAATTGTCATCTGGGACTGATATATTATTTTCATCGTTCACGGAATTTGTTGTAAGAATCAACGTTATATTCTGTTAGTGAAACGCGTCTGTCAAAGAAGCAACAGATACAATTATTTTAGATAAAGAAAAGAATATAGTTTTCTAAAAAGGATCCTTTATCGAAACCACATTGTTTAATACAAACTACTTCCTACCATATCTTGTCTATCTATCGATAACGCTATTACTAAAAAAGCTTTTCCGCATCACTATCATACTGTTAGAAACAGTTCCACAAGGACCACCAATAAGTTACACAAAAAATGTCGATAAAATGTGTCGATAAGGGAAAAAAACAGTTCTAGTGTCCCTAGTCCGATCATTACGCTCCTATCTAAGCTCAAATGGAACATGAACATGGATTATTGGAGTACACTTTATCTGTATCTATTTATTGGTCACACTATCTAAGCTTTGCTCTCATGAAACTCTGCCAACATGGATAACGAACATTATCATAGATTCATAAGCATAATAGTTTGCTAAGGAACAACAGTGTCAGGCTCTCTAAGTTTAATCCATGAACTTAAATGCAACGTTCCGAAATTCTGTTGAAATGCCGAATTTCTGTTCAACATTGCGTAGGGTCTTGTAATACGAAGAGTAAACTGTCAAAATGGAAACAGTCAATTGTAAAGCACTTGATCAAGCTTTATAAAAGGTTAAATTTAAATATAAAAGAACAATAGAAAGACTAAAAATAAAGGCTTTCCTCCCACATTGAATCAACGGTACTCTCTCCGCTTGTAACCAATCACCATTTGTCTTACGAGTGTTGTTTCTCTCTCTAGGTACACTTTAATTAACGTGAGCTACTCGTATATAAAGAAAAAAGAAATTAGGATCATCTCTAGGGTAAACGCGCTGACATAAGTAAATAAATACGAAAATATCGTGGCACTATGAAAACAGGAAAATGGAAAACTAATATTGATGTAGCAATATCAAATCACATTGTGTCGGTGTGAGCCGGTGTGCAACAGTGTCACTCCTAAGAGGTCCGTTAACAATAGGGGAATAAAACCGCGTGATTTATGAATGTATTAGTGGACGTGACATGCCCTATTGTTCACCTTTGACAGTACTTTATCAGTATACCACGTCATTGGACTTCAAAGGAAAACATTTAGTGAAAACACGATGTTGTGCACTGCCATTCTAGCCACTGATGTCACAAAATTTTCAGCGTAAATATTCGCTTTAGTGGATGCACACAAAATTATCTAGCCTATTATTCTAACTAGTTATCATAATGTTGTACAGTAAATGGCATGCGTAAAGTCCAGTTTACGGTACATAATATTATAGCAGTGAGTTCGTTACGTTGCTGTTTCTAATAATGTTATGGAGCTGGCGGTTTTTGACATGCGTCATGGCTATTATAGTACGCCAACACGAAAGTACGCTTTGGGTATAATCGGGAAAGCCCGTGGCTACAATCGTATTATTTATTATTTTACAATAGTTAAAAAGCCTCACGAAAGCACTTAAACGTGTAAAAAACGCGTCGAGATCACGAACGATCGCCATTTGTTTCAACATACCCTTTTTAAGGTGCTATTGTAATTTATTTAATTAACCTTGTTTAGATTACAATAATATTTATTTATTCACATATTTCCACGAGTTATAACGACTTTTTTTCTGGAATTTATGGTACTCGGGTTAAAAATTCCAACATGGAAACTTGGTTGTTACTGAAAATGGCCTTCTTTTCGAACTGCAAACTGCAGTTAACGACGAAGTGACATGTTTATGGTCGGTAACAGCAGTTACTTGTTGTTGTCGATGTTGTGTTTGAGTGCTTCCGAAATATTGACTAAAAGTCATACAAAGTTAAGCTGTTTGTAAGTATTGCGTCTAATATTCATGAACAATAACGTTATGATTTAAATTAATAATTAACTTAAAGTAAGAGTGTTATTTGCCAACATACACGCACTCATCGACACAAATATAATATTAGCAAACTTATACATAGAACAGATGGCAAGCTAACGATATCCTTTTGTTTCATTGATTTCTTATCAAAGAAATAGATACTAACGATTAAAACCCATCTGCTTATTAAATCTGCGCATGAATTAATACATGCACATTGCATGTCTGTGTTTAATACAACAAAATATCAGTATTCATAAATATCAGCTAGGAAATAACAATCCAATCATTCCAGTATCATTACCTTTTAAACAATTAAGCTGAGTGTCATGCCAGTAACCAACGGATTTGTATTTAATTAACTAAAAAAGCCTTAAAAATATACCGAGGATAACACTTAAATCAAGTTTTTGGTCATTTACATTGATATACAATTAGTGTAAAAGTATTTTATAATTAACAAATCTGTTGAAAGCTGGAATAAGGAAATTAATCTGGATAAGGATTAACACTATTTTTGACGAATTGTTATGGAACGTGATTGTTGGTTTATAAAAGGTTAAATGTAAACTTACGTAACAGGAAAAGCTTCAGTTAATATTTACTCATCATTTCGCATTAACAGATTCTGAATATTTGTTTACCAATATTCCATGTTCATATCATTTACCAACTTTTACGCAGAATTTCAATCAGTTTGATATAACAATAATCCAATTCGGAAAAAAATATTTTTCTACGTATTATCAAAAAATAAATAAAAATATTAATCAATTGATTAAATAAACAAGTAAACAAATTTTTTAGAAACAACTTTGATTGGTTTCTGAACAATATAGCTTACTAATAAAAACTAATATTAAATCTAACAATTGGTGGAATACATTTTGAACAATTGTTAATTCAATGAATACCTTTATACATGGACAAAGTTCAAACACCTACTAGGCACTATAAAAAGGACAATAGCCAATGACGACAGTGAAATTTGAAACGGATATTGTGGTAATAAATAAAATTACTCAGTGTAAAGGAAGCACCGAGAGTGCGAAGGGTCTTTGACGAGAATTTCTCAAAACAATGTCTTGAAGTACTTGTAACGAAGTACGATTAGCAACAAAAGTCAGGTAACATAATCAGATTTACAAAACAATTGTAGCATAATCAAATTCACTGAATTGTTGATTTGCTATGCTTCCTTTAGCGCGTCGATCAATTACAGTCATATTTTATTAGACCAGTATTCAACCACGCTAGCATCATTGTCGGTGGCTTTATACAAGTCTTCGCGTGTAGATGGGGCACGTTGATAGTATGTACGTATGGCTATACATAATGCTATTATATCTATGTAACACAGTAGGTTTGACACCTAAAGTTTAGACAAAAAACATAGATCTTTGAAAAATACAGTATTATGTATAAGGATTCCATAGCTATAACAATAGTATTTAATAACTCAGCAATAATCCCTCCGTTTTGTCAAATTTTGTAGCTAGCTTTACCTGTACAACATTCCACGGTTTAGTACAGGAATTGTCTGATTTCCTTGCTCGAGCTGGAGCGCTCGCTCAATATAATATAGGGAAGTCGATCGGAAGGAATCGAGCACGGAGATGCAGTCTACGAATGTATTGGGTTCCAGTTGACAGAGGGCGAGTTATTACTATTCACCGGGTTGAATTTCAACCCTATTCTAGTATGAAGCAGGTTTTATGTTTTACACGATAGTAAAGAATGAATAGAAACGTTGTTTTATTTTGATACGATTTTTACAGTGCCTATATGTAACTACTTGACTTTAAGGGTGAGTATTATTAGGGCCCAAGCGTAATCTTAAACGAATTTTCTCAAACGAATGGATATAACCTTTGAATTGACTGGTCAATAATACAAAATGTGTATTGACAATTCAACTTCAAAAACCTAAAACAAACAATTCTACGTTATTAGATAACAATTAATTAAAGATGGTATGAAATTTCAATATCCTCAAAGTTATGTGACCATCGAGTTTAACATTGCGGTTAGAGTAGGTATAACATTATTATGCATCATTTTGCTCTTATTTAAATATTTGTAAGGCTATCGTATAGAGAAACTCGCGTGATGGACCAATGAACGGAGTCGCGAAGGTGTGTCCTCTACATCTCATAATCCAGCGCTTTTAATCAGTCAACCATTAGCATGAATCTTTCCACAAATTTTGGCACGTGTATACTTAAATATAAGGTAGGCTACATTAGAATTTAGAAAATATAAACATAAATGTTTAAATTAGCATTAAACTTAGCCCCTGGCATTATTTATCGATTAATATATTTGACAGTTATCTGTTCTGGTGACAGACTAGCATTAAATTGATGTGATTTAGGCAAATTTTATGGAACAGTTCCGAAAACACTTACTTTCTGTAATATGATCTTTATTAATTAGTATTTGATTATATTATATTCACTGATGTGATGGTGAATAAATGCAGGATCAAACTTGGCAAGCCATTGTGACTTTATTTGGAGTTCTCCTAAGAGAAGAAACCGCTGATCATCGATAACAGTAAAATTAAGAAGACAATCTAATTTGAATTCAGCAACCTGTTCTCCATATTAGAAGCTACCGCCGTTCACCAGTGAAGAATCCATTTAACAGTCAAACCTAATCAATTTAATACCTCATGACAATTTTATAGGGATGATAAATGTATTGGTTAAGAACCTGTGTCCAGCGGTTCCTGCTACCTACCAACGTGTGAAGTACCTAAACCTATCGAGTGTCTCACGTCTCTAGATTGCAGTTATTAGATCTATAAATCACAATAAAACACATTTTTATGACAGGTTAATGGGCTATAATGTCCTATTCAGGCAGTCAATTCGTAGCTTCCGCCAGACAACGACCTGCTGATAATCCATACAGCTTCTGATCAGCAATAAAGAAATAAAAAGGGTTATAAAATATACAGGGCAATTAACGTACCTATATTTAAAAAAGAATATTAATAAAATGAGTTACTGGCCGCATCCTTTGAAGATAAAGGAAAAAATCTCTTAATAAATAAGCTTCGGTCACATTCATAATAAGAAGGTCAGACGTGTATTTAAACCTATATTTGGGTCATGTTTGACATTCCTATTATTTCCCTTAACAGTCTTTGAAAATCCTTGTATATTTTTTTAAGAAGTTTTAGCAAAATAACATTAACAAAAAGTAACTATTCATCCTGTCAAATTATAAGGTAGGTACATAATGTATGTAACTTCAATCTCGAGCCCAGTAAATTCAAATCTTCTGAATCCGGATCTAATATGTAACGTTTCCTTGGTTTTTATTACGTTTTTAGATCAGCATATCAATTTATACGAAGCAATCAAAATTGAGTAACAAAATTAAGCGACGCGATTATAGCGTTCAAGCGCTAAGCTTTTTGCACGCCGCGGTTCTGAAAATTCAATTGGACTTAGCAAACACGGATATTTGTTCTAGTTTAAATAAATATTAAAACGATTTAGCTTAGTTATGACTTCATTTACTATTTCAATAAACACTTTCTAAGAAATTCCAGCCTCAGTTTCGAAAATAAAAGGTACTTATTAAATATTTATTAAGCAGATAACATTGTAAGGAGTTTTCAATATGCCTAAATTTTCAATTTATTCTGATTAACTATTCAAATTAAACTATTCAAATTTTATTGCCTACGAACTTAGTTTATGTTGTTTCATTGATTAGGTGATTGTATTTGCATGACGATTTATTTGTTTGTTATCAATGTTAATTATTTTTTCTATTGCGACATCGCTTCACCTCAAATCGGTGTTGACAGCTCTGATATAATAATATTGGTGCGCAGTTTCTCTTAAGCGACTAGAAAATGTAAATACATAGTACTTTTCAAAGCAAAACAAAATTGAAAAATAGTATGATAATACAATCCATTTACCGTTGTTTTAACATTTAATGAGCAATATATATCTTTTAAGCATTTGAACTTTTTACCCCAAGAATTATAATTTCTTGTCTAAATAGAAATTATATGCAGTATTTGTTACTTTAAAAACCTTTTTCTTCCTCAGGACTATCCGCCGTGGGGGGCCGATGGGGTGTCGGACTCACTTAAGAAACCTTACGAACATTACTCTCCGTAGCAACAAACAAACCAGGAAACAGGTATTACCATAAAATATCAGTCAAAAGAAAACGAAATCACAGAATAATAGCTTTGATACCGTTTTAAATCATAATATACATATTTCTTGGTAACATGCCTCCTAAGTAAACGGAACAACATGGCAACGGTCCCCTTACTATGAGCAATAGAGTTTATAGTTAAGACTGTTTCCGTATATTTGCTACAGTTGAAGAGAGACGGCGTAATACAGCCCGTATAGCGTCATCTCATTTTTACAACGGCAATAGTCCTTTAAGAGCGCATAGAGCGGGCAAGGATAGATATTGTAGTAAATCGTGAAAACACTACCCATCTATAATAGAAAATCGCGTTTGTTGTAGGTATACTAATCAAAAATTCAAGTTAATAAACAGCTAGCTGTTTATTAAGATCGAGTACAAATTGCTTAAAAATTACGTTTATTGTAACGACGGGCCTGTTGGTCTAGTGGTTAGTGACCCTGACTGCTAAGCCGGAGGTCGTGGGTTCGATTCCCACCCAGGACAAATGTTTGTGTGATGAGCACGATCATTTGTTCTGTGTCTGGGTGTGATTTATCTATAATATGTATGTATTTAGAAATATATAAGTATGTTTATCAGCTGTCTGATTACCATAACACAAGCTCTGCTTAGCTTGGGATCAGATGGCCGTGTGTGGATATTGTCCCATGATATTTATTTATTTATTGTATGGGGACCCCCCTTAATAGGTACTTTTTTATGTTTTAGTTTTCACCTTTCTGGTTAACACGGTTTATGAGATACAGCCTGGAGACAGACAGACAGCGGAGGCTTAGTAATAGGGTTCCGTTACCCTTTTAGTACGGTACCCTAAAAAAGACCACCCACAAATAAGAATATATTTTTTTAAATAATATAGGAGGTCTAACTGGTGTAATTAATATTGCCATGACTGCCCCAGAAACCTGTGGATTGCGACATAACCTTAACCACTGGTACGTTAAAAATTATATTGCATTTTGAGTAATATAATATGCACTATAAAACTACTTTCACTGTAAGATATTACCGGTTCCCTGTACTCATGTACTTGAACCAGCTATAAACGACCTTTTATCATAAATCTCAAGCTGGAAATAATGTTCTAACCGATAGTAGGTATTTCCTAGAATATTAAATCCTACTAATATTATAAACGCGAATGTTTGATGCAGTACTGCTAGACAAACAGACCCCAAGTCTGTGAGTACATTTCAGTCAACTGTGGCTCCACACTTCTTTATGTCGCGATGTTTACAAACTTTATTTAACCGACTGCGTCAGAGGGGAGGGCAAAGTTTTTGCAACTATAGCCGATATTCGGGAAAATGAAGTCGCAGGTGGATACAGATGGTAGGTAATCTTAAAATTACAGCTAGGTATAGATAGTGTTCATTAGTATGCGAGAGTTCTGTATTAAATTAGAAGCTATTTCAGGCCGGGCCTTAAATCAAGATTCCTAGTGAACTACCTGCTTATTCTTGTTGAATTTTCCCTAAATGTTACATTTTCTTGATGCTAATCAATTAGTTTAAATTACCTTATAAGGCCCAACATGTCTGAAGCTAGTTTAATGAAAGTGTTAAATAGTAGGTACGTTTTGCACGGATTTGACAGATTCATTTTTAAAACCTTCAAATGGTGGTGGTGGACAAAAATATAAACATAAATAATCATAACAAATGTCATTTATTTATATTGACATAACTATAATTCTACGAAACGAGCACTTCAGCCCCCGGGGGTTTCTTGGTCCTTATGTAATTACCAGTTTCTTATTAACTAGTCAATCCACTCAAGTGACACCGAGTATATTTAGTAGTTACGCAATTTCTTACAAGTCTCGGGAACTAAGCCAAAAAATAATTCAAATGAAGGAGACAAGAAACTATCAAATGTTATAGATCTATAGAGACATCGATCGATTTTTTTTAATTTATATTGTCTAACGTAAACTATAAAATATAACTGTTTTGAATGCCTAAGAAAACAACACTGCGTTTCATCACATTATACCTAAACTGAAAAACGAAATGAAAGAAATCTTTGTAATAAATATCACTGCTTCTAGGTGAAGTTATAAAACAGAACAACGATAGCAAAAAAATATGTCATCAGACTTCAAAGTTAGGCTGTTGCAATCGAGGAAAAGAGACGTCGCACACAAAGTCTGCGCAGAGTAATGCGCTGTCTCTTTTCCACTTCTCAGATTTGCTAGATAATTAAATGTCAAATACAGCCACCATTGACATATACATGGTCGATTGGGTGTATCCCTTGCGCGTTTAATTGACGTATTATACCCACTACCCACACTCGATGCAAACGCAGCGACAACCTAATCTGCATACTAATTTGATCCACTTGTACGGTCAGCAAGGAAAGTCGATGAACGAACAACATTATAAAGTGACAAAATGTTAATTTTTTTACATTTTGTTCAATGGAATTCATAGGGTCAAGAATGTTATATTGCTTTAGAATAGAAAACGATTGAGAAAATTTAAATGTAAGGAAATACCTTATGTACCGTATGTCTTTGGCTTGATTTTTGAGACATTTGAGCGATTCAATACCGATAGTGCCTGGAAAATTTGTCATGGTACATAGGTTTGGTTTTTGCGTTTTCCATCCAATTCCACAGTTTCAATATTAACTAAACTATTTGTTCTCATCTATTTATTCCAACAGATTTGATAAGTCAGAAATTCAGTAGCCTTGTGAATCCAATAAGGTTTTAAACTTGTGTTGCTGATCGTGCAAGCTCAAATACCGTTTATTTGACCGGATTTATTCAGTTTTATTCCCATACGGTGCATATTTTTGTCGCTTTTGCGTACCTGAAATTTTAAGCCCGGAAAAGTCCAGCTTCGTAATAAGAGAAATTCCAAGCGTAACATTCAAATTCTTTCATGATGACATTAAAATCCTAGCATTGTTCGGGTGGATAACTATTTTGATGTTTGGGAAAACATTTTTATGACAATGTAGTTTGCAAACATATGTCGGGCATTCTCGTATAAATACATGTGAGTTAACCGTACAATTTAACAATTATAACTGTGATACTGTTAAAATACTGTTAATATTTTTGAAGAAACCAATTAATTATTTAGATACAGTAGATTTATTTACTTAAGTAGAATAAAGATCTCTATTAAAAGATAAAGTACCGTACCCATGTGTACACAGGAGCAAGATAAAGCACGCTCGTATGTGTACAAGCTTTTTAAAATATTAGGTACGACTCGTTCCATTTCAGCAGACGATTAACAACAAAACTTTTTAAACTCGATCCTCATTTGTTTTTAGCATGCTTTACATGTATACTTATAAACAGTATATTATTGTATTACGAGTAGATGCGATCCTTATTTGTTTTTAGCACGTTTCACATGTATTTATAGACAGCATATACCTATATTATAACGGGTATGTCCCTGCCTTTATAAGCCTCAAACAAACCCCAATCAGGTACCCAGCCCGCGTCCCAGTGAATTACGAATATTGTTCGCGTCACGGCAAATGAACCTTGTTGTTCCTACTGAAGCTGATTAGTGACAGATAGTGGTACCTACCTATCCAGTTTTAGGGTTGGCTGTCATCAATGTTTAACGAAAATAAGTCTTATTTCTTTTAACGGTAAGAACCAAATTTGTAAATCATTTGTTCAAAAGAAAGAAGGAAATTTGCAGTCGAATATTGTATCATTAAAAGATTAATACTCGTTGAATGCATAGATCCAGTTATTTGACACAGCATTTCATAAAGCTTTTTTTTTTCTGAAAAAAAACGTGTTTTTTTGCTAATCTAGTCGTAAATTGACTGGTTTTATTACATTCATCATAAGTTCATCACAAAACTGGATTAGAAGATTTACTTTATCATACCTACGATGAATTTAAATCTAAACTTGGACTTTGGTCTCTAGGTAAATAAAAATATGAGCTTAGCTTTATACAATTAGTGATGAAGTTTAAAGAATATAATTGATTCGCAGGTAATAAAAGAATCTTGTATAAGACCCAAAAATGATACTAAAAAGTTATTGGCCTTACAAACTTCTTACTTCATTAAATTTAGTAATTTCGTGTAATCATAACACTGGCCGTACTAAATCCGGTTCAATCTGGTTTAACCAGTTATTAAGATTTTTTAAACCTTAAAGGTATATTACACACCTTAGGGCTGTGCCCGGAGCGGGCCACGGGCCTAAAAAATATCTATGTGTACATTTCATATGAACTCGTTCACATATTTTGGTGTACGACCCGGCGCGACGACGGGGCCCATCTGGACACGGCGGCGATGTGTGTGGATGAACCTTAAATTAGAAGTCCTGTGTACTATTACTAATTAACAGGCTACACCGCACGCGCCAAGTTAAAAGATAAAACAATGATATTATAATTAATATTGATTATTTACAGTTTTTAACATTACCTGAAAGGCATCATTTCGAATTTTGTTGACTTTTTAAATGTATAAATTAAATATCTATGCCGTTTAAAACCTTTAAATGAAATTAACTAATACCAGTTCATTTCATCACGTTTGTTCCTAAAATATGTGGCAAGGGCAGAAAAAGGTTTGTTTCAAACATGTGTCTCAAAACACACTTATAGCAGATCCAAGTTTGTGATTTAACCGGCTAAACAATAATAATAGTATAGTTTTCATCAATTTTGTACAGTATCTCAAAAACTAAAGTGTTTCTTGGGATGAGAAAGAAGCAATGTGGCATAATATAAAAGAAATTCTCTTCCTGTTGCCTTAAAACG
The DNA here is from genome assembly GCA_941860345.1 of Chrysodeixis includens. NCBI lineage: Eukaryota > Metazoa > Arthropoda > Insecta > Lepidoptera > Noctuidae > Chrysodeixis > Chrysodeixis includens. Next base: position 4,491,814 of record OW796096.1, on the reverse strand, counting down.
TCGCAATGAATTTCAATGCGGTTTTTTTAGTAGGTAGAATATCTCAAAAATAAAATGTATATGTAAGTATATCACATCAGTATTGAACCCGTGTGAAACTGGAATAGGTAGCTAGTATCTAACAAAACGCGTTTACCACGTGGGGTAACTGGTAAAATATTACAAACAGATTCTGTCTTAATCAGTGTCCCACTCAATTGCACATATGTATTTGAACCTCGTTAAGTTTTTACATAACATTACCTTGTTCTAGTCGGTAATTTAACTCGGAAGTTTGTTGATCCCACGTTTTAGAAGTGTTCGTATTTGTTATTTTTTGCTACTTGTCTCTTATTCAACAAAAACATATATTCAACATATATTTTAGTACTTTATTTTTGTCTCATTACATGCCGATTGTATGTCGAAAAACTGGTCAAGTGTGAATCCGAATCGAACTGAGAGTTCCGTACAAAAAGCGCAAAAAGATACTTTGCGATCAATATCAAAAAAAATATTTATTCAATAACAATTATGTTGTAACTAAAAATTCACGGTTTACGTGATTTGTTTATCTGTGCTTAAAGCCGTTGTTGTTTGCCTAAATTTTAAAATTCTCCTTTCTAGGGAATACCTTTAGGTTTTGATTCTTTATCTTCTGTTTGCCTGTTTGAATTGAATGATTCAATATATTTTACGAGTGCTAGCCATTTTATTAGATACTAAGGTAGAAAATCAGTCTTCAATAGTTAACTAAGTTTAATTACTAGTTGCGCACATGTGACTATGACATGTGTCTAGCAATAGCTAATCTTTGGATTTATGTTCTGAAATCATCGCTATTCATAAACAAAGGGATATTACAGTAATGGATAACAAATGAGTATCTGTCATTAGTCTATGAGTATCGGTATTTACATTCATAACAAACATAAACAAACAGCGTAATTCTAAAAGTTTTACAAAAGTTCAAGATTCATAAATTCAGATTTATTGAAGACCTTTTTACTGCAAACATTCAAGGCAATGAACTTGACAAAGGCCATTGACCTTTACAATAACTTTTGATTGAACTAAAAAATTACGTCATCATTCAAATATAAGACGCCTAATGGAAATACCAGTCGAGATCCCAACCCTACAGAGTCAGCGACAAAGTTCTTTAAATTCATTAATTCTAATGTGAATTTTCTCAACTCCAATCAGCTGTTTCCAAGAAATGGTACCATATTTAATAGAATTAAGAAACCGCGAGATTCGGGATTCGGAGGCAGCGATAAATTATTCGTATCAAAGAAGGTTTTTCTACAAATGTGTTCTCTGGAACAACATAAATACATGAATGAAATTACAAACATACTGTCACATTAAAAAGATTATAAACATAAGTATAAGTTGTAGAATTTTATCTATATTGCTAAATTTAATTTGCAAACAAGCGCATCTGAGCATTTCATTTTCTCTCACAATGTTCTTATTTTCAAAAGCCATCACACACTACAGTCAATTGTCATTTCGTTTTTTTTTATTATATTTTTGACTTCTCAAACAAAACCTCTTTTATTGTACTTTACATCGAACCATAAATCGCTGTAGTCTAAAATATAAACAAAACACTTTCGAGGCGATACAAAAACATCTTAATTTCCACTATCAAAGCTGACGCGCATAAAAGAATACAAATACGCCGGCATTACTTTACATTGTTTTTAAATACGGCTATAAAAGACAATAGCTATAATCCCGGACAAATAGCAATTTAACTTTTACGAGGGAAATAAATAAAATCAATTGGTAATTACTGGGGAATCTCTATCTATTACCTACCGACACTTGTCGATTGTGAGTCTTAGTTCGTCTTAATTGCAATTAACTGTATTGTATTTATAATTAAACGGAATTTGCTATTAAGGAGTAATCGTAGCATTGTAATTAAGAATATAGTGAAGTTTAGAAGTCAGGATTTTAATGCACATTCTGCTTAAATCAAGACCAGGCAAGCCACAAAGCAGAAAGTTTTTCTGTCTCTTTCCAAAATGGTAACAGCTCTACTTAAATTCTTTATGGTGCTGCACTGTAAGCATTCTCGTGTAATGTTTTATTATAGATTCGACTTGTAGCATTACATTACAATCTCTCTCTAACCGACGAGCATTCGCATATAATGCATCATTATAGATTCGACCTCATGCATTAGCTATTATAGTTCACATTTTGTTAGTTATTACACATGGTATCATAACAAGGTGCTCATTGTAATACTCGTTCCTCTCTGTCACTGATGTAATGTAACGATACACTAAGCTTTATTTTTGGAAGCAAGTAAACTTTTGATTTTGTGAATACAAAGGAAACAAAATCGAATATTATAAAATCAAATCAATATCTAGAAGACTAGAAGGCCGGCCGCGACTGGATGCATAAAGCAGCAGACCGGGCTCTGTGGCGTACCTTGGGAGAGGCATATGTCCAGCAGTGGACTACAACGGGCTGATGATGATGATGATGAAATCTATATCACAAAACTTAACCAATCTTTCACGGTCTTCTTCACCTTAATTTATATTGACGTAACCCAAAAGTAATATGGATGTCATTAATCTAGACCGAATAGCGTTATGTATCAGCTGCGTATTGCCCCTTCAATTTATTGACGATGGGTGTAATGGGTTTTGTAAGGGAACTTTCCCATTACGTGAGGAATATCCTGTTAAATATCCGATACGCGATAAGGAAGACGAATATTTCCTCATTGAATATATTTGCATTTAAAATTTAAGACAGTTGAAAATGTCCGGTTCTTTTTACATCTAAAGGACCACTATCCGAAATGTCTCTGTGCGTTTCCGACGTTTGCAATCTGCTAGAGTCTACTAATAGATATTCAATGAAAAATGCAATAAATACCACGACAGACAAAAGTTATTCTGGCTAACGATATATTGAAAAGTAGACACGCAATTATTCGATCGAGTTGCAATTATGTGTACAAGTCCGAAAGTTTAAAATCGTTAAGAAAAGCATAGACCTTCAACCGCACAAATTTATCATTAGCTATTTAGCAATACTTAAGTCGGCTTTTAGACCAAAATTTTCTAATAAATAAATATTTCATATAATAAATAAATATATATAGTATATCATGCATTTTGTAAAACATATAAGCACGTTAATTTTAATTAGCTGTAGATAATACCACGTAAATTAAACCACATAATAACATAAACATTTGCTGTCAATCGGTGTGACATTACATTAATATTAATAAGAGATTTTTTACTTCTATATTTAGTAAAAAATATCTAATAGACAGGAATTAACTGTGCATTACATATGCAAATATATTGTCGTGTGTTGTCTTAGTGAACAGTGACTTCGATTTAAGTGGGGGTTTAAGAAGATAATTTCTTCTTAAGCCCCACTAAAATCGAAGTCGTTTTAAATTAAAAAAAGCACCTAACTGTTCCTAACTAGGTCGCCAATCGATGTTTACTTCAAATAACGTTATTTTCATCCATCTTAAAAGTTCAGCTATATCGTACATATCGTATAACTCGATGCATTGCAAATTGCGAACAACAGTCAAAGGTTTATTTTAACGTTAGCAGCAATAAACTTGCCTATTTCGGTGCTCCCACAAAACTCAAATAGCTTTTGTTTAGGTACTTGAGAGTTAGTATAGCAGAGAGCTACTCAAACACCAAGTCGCGTACGTAAGCTTTTTACAGTAAATTGCGATGTAAGTCTTTGGCGAATATGGAAATTTGTTCAGTACGACAATAGGTTAGTTTCCCTCTCTTTGGACTGTATCCAGTCATTGAAGTGCCGTGTACAAAGGCACAAGGTGGCGTAGGTACCTACCTTCTTTTGAAATTCTCTGCATTATATACAGATTAGGCCACAGATGCAGGTATTAAGTGCTTGATATAAGCAGTTTCCTTGATATTGCGTTGCTACGGCTGGCGTGGATAATATGTAAAATACCAGATCCGGGCATTCCTTACACCCCCGATATAATATGCAGACGCCAGTGAACATTGTTTCGTGTAATTGAATACAGGGTAAACCCACGCAAATCAAAACAGAACTTGTAAGACTTCGTTATTCATGTGCCGATATTCGGTAAAGAAGTTAATCTCAAAGTAGTTTTTGTCTATAATTAAATAAGAAATTCAATAAATTACTTATTAAATCCTCGGCTATACTAGAAACAAACTGTTAATAACCTGAGATATTTTTTTATAGCCTTGAACGTAACACACTATATTATTATGTAACCAAACGCCAATATGCACATGCACTCATAGATGGAAGGAAATAGACGTCTATTGTTAGCGTCAAATACAGGATGACTGGCCAGACCCATTGGAATCGCAGCAAACCTTACAAACACTAGAAACTTCCAGAAGTTTCTAGAAACGTCAAATAAGGTGTGTTTATGTGTTATCAGTGGTATGGGGCACAGGTTTGGTAGCATTTATATTCATCCGCGGTGTGTACAGGCAAAACAAAATGCGACACAATGAATACCGATCACCGATACAGTTACGCGTGACAATGTGAAATTGAAATTTCTGAACGATATCAATCGAATCAATGCGATGTTTACTGGTCATGGGATTAAGGGATTCATTTTTAAACAATAAGCTTTGATTAGAAATGACGGATGAAAAATGAAAGTAGGTCAAACATCAGGGCTTTATTTTTCATTACATCCACAGCCACAGCTTACATCCATAATAATACCTATGTGTGCTGAAATGACTCTGTAACTCTGTAATTACGTTGAGCAAATCTCGCGAAAGTAGAAACTGTAATTTTAAGGACTGACTGGTTTAAACAGATTATTGTGCTAGTAGAGTTAAGTTTGATTTAAAACACATATTGTGTGAGTCTAACTCGTGAATTGCTTGACTATCTCAGAGCCCTTAAAACAAACACCCTGTTTCTTTAGTTTAACTTAAATAGCTTTAAAATTGTATACTAACACTATTAAACAATCAAGACGCAAAAGTGATCCCTAAATTAAAATAATACTGTAATATTCACAAATCGAACACGTATATCAATTAAGCTACAACTTTTAACAATATAAGCCGCTATCTTTGATATTAATAAAGAAAGGAGCGAAGGTGTTAATAAAGAAAATTCCAGAGAGGAGCAAAGCGGAAAATTACTAAAGAATATTAAGCAATATGCACAAAGTTGGTCTGTCACGTGCGACAAATGAACGACCGGAGGCTTACAGAGGTAATTTATACGACAATTGTGACTTGAAAATGTATAGAGCGGCGAACGAACATATGTTACTTAGGCGAAACGTTATTTGTTAGACCGTATCTAGATATATCGGCGGCTTTTCTCGAAACTCGAAAAGTTCTAACAATCTGTTCGTCTTGAAAAATCTCTGCTGCATTGTATGGTATTAAGGGAATACTTAAAAGTATAAAGTCACAGACATAATAACAAAATTACAGAATACAATTTTATTTAAAAATGCGAAGTTTTCTCAAGGACTTCCAATTAAATAAATAGAAGAAACACATAATGCGACTCAAGTTCTTAGAAACGCATGCTTTTATTCTTTACATTGTGTAATTATTTTCTCTTCAAGTCTAAGCTCTATAAGAAGAATTTATTTATTAGTATGCGTAGTTTAATAAGAAGTACTAGCCTTTGTTCTGCTTAATAAAATCTTTTTCTTCGTTATATCTGTGAATACTTATAAATAGAATCGTTTCAGAAACGAATAAACAATTTAAACAATGTTACTTTGGCTTGCATTACAACATTCACAAATTCTTATTTAAATGTTCGTGGATCAGGAAATAAGCTTGAAACGTTAAATTAATATTAATCGGTGTTGTTTTTTTTTTGGAGTGAAGTAATTTTATGCTAACCACTGTTTTTATGCTTATACAGTAACAGTCGAATACTTGTAAATACGACTGTCTAGACTCGGACTATGTCGATAGCATGAAGACGTGTTGGAATCAAGTACAAAACAAACTTTACATGTGAAGCAATTATTCTCACAATTTTGTTATTAATCGAATCCTTTGTTAGAAATTTATATATTTTAGATATTTATATAGACTGATTAAGTCTACGATCGATTGAAAGAAATTTTAAGCTTTTTTTAGATCGTTTTATAATAATTACGTTTCCAATAATGAAAATCACTGCTTCCGTAATTGTAACACTTGTTTATTGTAACATCTGTGTGACTTTTCATTGATTTAATTATGTACACCAATAAAATGATAAACCAGGTTTTTGCCAAATGTATTTTAGCTGCATACATATTTAACTATCACTTGGAATCAACTTTTATTTTTTTAGTGAAGGTTCCTTGATATGTTAAAATAATTATAAAAAATTCTAATATTTTGTATGCATGCAATTTTTTGTAAAAATAAATTCTAAGATCTTTTTTGCCAGATAATTATTTTATGAAGTAAGTTTTAGTTTCGAAAATAATCAATATCAAAAATTTTATTAGTTGATAGCACATTAACAATTAATATTATAATAGTCATTTTTTTCATAAACAATTTTTCGCGTCTAGAACCACAGAAATACCATTTAAAATTACTGTTTCTGACCACGATGTTATCTATACATATAATAAATCTGTAGAAAAGTCATTTTTGTACATTGAAGAAATTGAAAAAAAAAATAGCCAGGGTGTGAAAAGATAACTAACAGAACCCATTTCCATCATTTTTGAAATTTTTGTCTGTTTGTCTGTTTGTCTGTTTGTCTGTTTGTATGTGCGCGCATTACGTAAAATCTACGAACTCAATGCAGACAATGTTTATACACAAAAATTATACGCAATTTGAGGTATAACTTAGTCTTTGTTTGATCAAAATCGGTTCACTCTACCAAAAGATATGATTAATTTAGTGAATTCAAGAAGTAAAATAATTACGTTACGCAATTCAGTGTAGTACTTGCAACGACATCTTATGACAAATAATAGAACTAATTTTGATAGTTAAATTTCAAATCCGATAGATGGCGTTGTGCAAATTTCGTCGTTTTCTGAATCGCGGTGTTAAGATTTGACACCATTATATTATTGCTGAAGGTCGGGCTAGCATAAATACTATATATTATTGTGCTATCCTATACAGGGGGTGATCAATCACGAATTTTCGTAACTGTTCTACTGTCACCATAGCTGTGTACGAGTCACCATAGCGACCAAAATACTGTTGCTATGGTTTTATGTTTTTACATTAATATGTATTAACATGTTATTTGGCTTACAACATAGCAATCAAAATAGCCGGGTTGGTGAATTGCGAACGTCGTATTTTTCCACTTCAAGTTCAAATTTCATTTCGACATACACTTTTTGAGTTTATTTTTCAATAATTTTTGAATATTATTTTTACTAAACAAACATTTACTTTTCTTCTATCGTTTTTGATAGTACAAAAGTATTGTATGAAGTACCTGGCTTTTTTAACATAAAATTGTTTTTTAAAATAAACAAAAACAATAGTTTGGACGGTAAATGATTTACTATATTTTATTGACTAGCTGTTGACTGCAATTTTGTTGTGTGTTACGCGTGGTTTTGCAGATTTGATAGTACTTATACACTACTACAATTGTGCTCCAATTGCGATGGTATAGGGTAGTTGCATTGGTAAAAGTGTGTTGATAGACTGTTATTAATATCATTAATCTCGCGTACAAGTATGCCCCATTCACATTCTCCCGCAAATGGTTTGTTACGTGTGCATAACATTACCCTTCTTCAGGCTCAGTTGGATCAGCTCAAACTACCATAATTAGAAACTTGAAACATTGATAACCATATAACACTAAGAAAGGGATTTTTGAAAATTCGTCCGTCAAGGAGTAGAAAGAAAACGAAATAGAAGATCGGTGCCCGGAATAATCTGCTGCGCCCGCATACATCCTCCAGTTTGGGAGCGGCGTCCGATGTTCGCCGCATCACAGTGCATAGCGCTCAACAAAACGTGTCGCATAATATCTGGCTGTTTAAAACCAACCCTGCTCAATAAGTTCTCCCTTTGGTTAGCATTGCTCTACCTGACGTTAGAAGAGAAGTCGCATGCGCGCTCGAAAAAGATATCGAGGAATCAGACACATCGGACATCCCCTTTGTAATACCAAAGCTTTCACTCGATTAGACTTAAGAGCCAAAAGAGCTTCCTCCGATGTACACTGGCTACAAGCGAAACTCCAACTCGAACTCGGTGCAAGATCTGGGCAGATCAGCATCTACCACCTGCCACTTATTTCCTACCTCATAAACGTCTGCCGCCCGGAATTCTTTGCAGTGGCCTGTTTGGAAAGCATTCAACCGTCTGAGAATCCAAGTAGGTCGCTGCAAACAAAATTTGTCAAATTTGGGTATACAGACCTCTCTAACATCCAGTAAGAATGCGTCATCTCCGTACAGACGATGTCACACCACCTATAGTGACGGGAATGTCTGCACACTTGCAATTCAGAGGATCTAATATTCACCAAATACTACGTACAATTGACACAAAAAGCAAAAGAAGAAGGTTTTTCTAATTAAACTTAAAAATAGAGAAGAAACGGCGTAACAAACTCCACAACATAATTCAATACATAATTATTTTTAGTGTTTCCAGAGGGTATTAGTTTGCCGTAACCAAGGATAGTTGGTGTGCCGTCATCGAATTCTGCAAAGAAGTGATGAAGCTCAACAAAAAACCGCAGAAAGAACACGGGAAGCCTCATCTGACCACTCGATTCGTGCCCAGCGAGCAACAAATAGAAGAAAGACCAAATTTACCCTCCTCAAACCACCATAAATAGCCTACGCAGGTAGGCTAGGGGCTTTGAATATTAACCCATAGCTGTGACATAAAAATAATAATAGGAACTTTGAAGCTTAGGTAGTACATTTTTTACTTAATAATATACTTAGTTCGTCATCTATTTTCACGCCAAGGTATATGTGTATAGCCTACTCTTATCTAAACGACGTTGTTTTGTTTCGACAACCACGCGAACGAAGTCGCGGGCACAGCTAGTGCATGAATAAATTAAGATATTAATTCAACAAATACAATTTAACTTTAAATTTAATAAACTCCAGATTACACCAGTTAATTTTAAACACGATTTATTAAGTTCACTTCACTCAGAACAATTAACCAACAGCCAAATATTTAATTAATACGCAAGTGCGTATCAAAGTCAAATTCGGTACAAAAACAAAATTCGATTTTAAATTAAGTTCTTTCCGCTTGAATAAATAATTCTCTTTGAATAAACATCACAGAAAATTAATTGCGAGACAAGTGCCAAACACTTACATTTTGACAACATACTTTTATACTAGGTATGTGTATAGTCAATTCACATACAAAAATCATAAATTGACATTAGTCTATTAAAGTATCACTTTTTCAACGTCATAATTACACTAGACAGCACCCTGACTTGCCCACGATTACCGTTTCTTGAGTGTCTGGTTTCGGAGAAAAAATGGCTCAAGAAACTCTACTAGCTAACTAGCTATTACTCTAACAGTTTTTTTCTCAAGTGAATGTCAGTTATACCTGCAAAACACACCTTTTACGCAGTCGAGTTGAATAAGTAGCCTATGTGTTTATCTAGGATGTCAACCAACTCAGTACCAAATTTCATTCAAATTGGTTTAAGCGTGAAAGAGTAACAAACATCCATCTATCCATCTATACTCACAAACTTTTGTATTTATTTCTAGTATAGGGTTTACCAAATGATCAGTTTATCTCCGATTCAAATGTCAACTGAATTAGGTCATTCTACGTAAAGTCTTAGAATATCTATTGACTGGTCTAAGGTCTGCGGTCAGATAAAGCCTTAGGGTTAAAGCAACGCTTAGTCAAGATTAAACCTTGGTTTCTGAAAGGCTGATCAATTAGGTCTATTCCCAAAACTAATGATCAAGTTTGTAGTTGGTTGACCAAAAAAGTATTTTAGGAACGGACTGTATGTCGCACTGATTATAATTATAATTTTATTGTACGCCGTTACCTCACAGATGAGATTTTAATTTATTTTTCAATATAGATAGCGTCCTAATGTATTATCATTTCTTATACACAACAATCAACAAATTAACACACATCAATAACGATTATTGATCTACTGTCATCACAATATATACGTTAATGGTCACCTAGTTCAGGTGTCGGAAACACGAAAGATGTTAAAAATCGACTGTCAATAGTTGACGATCGATAGTCGGTGTTTGACAGTCGTTTAGTCTCCACGACCTGACAGCTAGTCTTACTTTGCATACTTCTATTGCATTGTCTAAGTATAACGTATAAACAAAAGCTGCTCAGTATCAAAATTTGTTTTAATACAATTTTGAAAAAACTGCGTAAAACAATTGAATGCATATGTTACTTTGTTAGTAGTTATACTGCAAATATTACTACAAACAAAGAGCCCAGTTTTAGCCAAATGATATTTGATTCAGCAACCACATATTAACTATTGAAACACGCAAAGGTCAAAACGACAGATCAAATTTCGTTATAAACAAAAACTGTTTCCGAAAATAGCTCTCACCGATTTCAGTTATTTGCATACAATATAAATTACAATATGTAAACGTTGAAAACTATTTAATTACGAGTATATCCCGTACTCAACTTGCGATAGTAAATTAATTCGGAAAAGTTTGAGACTGCGACACTTGCTGTGGGCAATAAATGTCAGACACTCGGAAACTGTGGCACATTCGTACTTTCAGCGGTAGAGTCAATATATTGTATACCTACAGAGTCAACTAGAAATCATCGCTCCAAATAAATACACAAAACTGTTGAACGGGTATTTGACAAAAAAAAAATCTGTCATATAGATTTCCAAAAAAACATTAGATACGTAGGTATTTTTTCTTTTATCAAGACCATTAACATAACGAAGTTATTTAAGAATCAAAGATGGTGAATATTATGGAAGTAACGTCACACATTCAAAAGTGCATTGAGACGTGATACCTTTCGCATACATCCTATTCCTGCTCTCGTTTTATACTAAACTCAACTCCGTAATATCATAGACAAAAATCTTGACCACTTTAAATGCACCTTCGAATATCCCTATTCAAATTCAAAAACAAAGAGTTTTATTTCAAGAAGGCCTTTTCCAGGCACGAAACTCGACTATTATTCCTTTAATTATTTTACTTATCTTTCCCCAAGCTATATTAGGTCAGATTCTAGTCTAATTTTCGACGTAAGTAATTTTCGCCGAAATTAATGTGTGTCAAATAATTGACATAAATAAATTTAATTATATTATTATGTCAAAGTTAGCAATTATGTAACCTTAGCCTATATACGCTTTGGTTACTAATTATTATTTGGCATTTGTAGCTAGGTCCTAAGTGTAATTAAATTAGAACCTAATTAATGTCGTAGTTATTATAATTATCGTTGAAGGAGAAGAGGCTGCCAAATACGCAGATACCTATAGCAATATAATATATGAACAAATTTAATAAATCTGAAGAGATATAGGTTTAAATATGCTTATAATAAAAAAAAAATATCTCTGAAATTTATTAGTCGAATTACGATATTAATTTTTTACATTTGAAAGTCCATTTGCGAACGGTGAATCTGGGGTTGTTTAATACGTCACATTATGCATTAAGACTAAGCGAGTAAAACCACGGGTCAAGGCTAAATATAGAAAAATATTTTAAAGTCATTATTCTAGCACAATGAATAGTAACAAAACTAAAAAAATACCGTAATTACCCATATCCATATCTATTAATGGTTTTTCCATTCATAACTGTTTCATACAAAAAAAAATATAGTTTCGTAGGTCCATTAGTAGGGTTCATCAATGTTATTATTTTTTGTCCTAAAAACCAGAACTTTGAACTTGTTACGTAGTTCTAAGAAATCTCTCATCTCCCGAAAGTCGCTTAAAAGTGTAATTTAATTCACAAGGGGTTCAAAAAGGTTTTAATAAAATCCATCCCTAAGGTAGTCCGGAAGTGGAGAATTGTGTAGGGATTCCCAAATATTTGTAATTTACTGTAAATACACAACAAAATACGCTCTTCTTAGGATATTTTGAGATCAAACAGCCATAGAAATATATAAAAAATAGTATGTTTTTTAAACCAAAAAATATAGTTCCGTGTTTTTTACATTTTAACCGAATCACTGGCCCTGTAATTAAATTATTCAAAAACATGCAGCAAAACTTTTTTATAAAAAAATACTCCTAAACAACGTATAAAACTAAAAATACGTACTGTTTTAAAAATCCGGCTACCACATAACACAACAAACTGTTAAACTTCACTGTCACTATTATTATTATTTATTTTTTATTTATTAACACGCGTTGTTGATATCGTACGCGGAAACTGACGGTTGCGTCGCGCGAACGACAAAGTTGCGGCGCGGACACTTCGCGACTGAGCAACCGCGCGTTGCCGCGATGGCGATGGCGGAGTGCTGTCACTTGAGGGTCAGTGTCAGTGCTAGTGGGGTCTGCGTACACTGACCACTAGGCACTGACATTAATGAACCTGGTCTTAATGCACTTCAGCGATAATATGCGAGATTTGCTGTAACGCGTCTTATGGTACGTAAAATGACGTTTGATGAAACATACGCAATTGTTGTCGTTAGAATTTTCTTCGTTTCTACTTTTGCCGTGTATGATAGGGTCCACAATTGTGGCGTAATTTTTAAGATCTTATACATTGTGGAGGGTATATAACGTATTGGGAATTATTGTGTATATTTTGATCTAACTTCGCTAGCATTACATTGCTTCATATTTTTTCTAGATTTCCGTAAATAAAGTGTAAACAAACACGAAAATTATATGAGCAATTAGTATTTAAACGTTCTTAAAATTCCAATTTTATCTTTCCCTATTTAAAAATTACGACTACGAACAAAAACAATAGAATCCCATGCATACCTTGAATTCTCTTTCTTTATGTGTTTTCGCACTATTGACACGTGGCTCCATAAAATTGCCGCGAAACGTGACACGTGAACCGAAGTCATTCCAAGCGTATTTACATCATAGTTTCAGTACGCTGATAAGAATTGCGCGTAATTCATGCCGGTAATATCACAAACCAAAACATTGACATTTAAATATTTTTACCTGGATTTCTGTATACTGGTTTTTGGGTGAGATTTGAATGGAATAGACTCAAGATCCCTGCGATTGGTTTGAGACGGAGGGATAAAGTGAACTCTTTTCCACGTATTGGTAAAATAGAGCTTAAAGATCTTGGGTTAAAAAACCTGACCTGTTAAGGGAGAATCAGCTTCGAATCACTCTTTTCTCTTTTATGTTAAAGATAGATAGTCACGTGGTTCTAGAATTTTGTTGATTAACATCTAAAAGTCCTCGGATGGACTGAAAATAATCATCACCGGTCGCATATCGCAGTCCATTGCTGGACATAGGCCTCTCCAAGTGCACACAACTGAGATCTGTTTTCCATAAAAATAGATGATTATAATTTATGGTTAAAGGTTGCATCGGCTTTTACACTTATATAGCGTGTTGCAGTGAGCGTTGAAACATCCATTATCCTTCGTTTATCTTGCCTACTGGTTCTGAGTTATTTATCTTTATCTTCGTTTTCCTCAATTTTCACCGAATGTGTTGAGATAATTAACTGCAAATGTTGACATATAAGTGGTATCATTCATGACTTCTACTGGACAAACACAGACAGATATAAGGCTGTACTCACAAAAAGTCACTCAAACAAAACTCATTTTCAATTGTTATTGTGTCCTTGTCTTTTTAAAATAAAATGTAGAGACCAAAAAATCATTTAAGATGATTCTTAAGTAAGTTTGTTTTTGGTAACAGCTGATGGATTACTCAGGTGCACTAAATGCTATGTAATGATTACATTGTATGGTGTTTTAATGTGATAAAGTAAATAATATTATACATCTGGTGCTCATATGGCGCGTGTTCTTTCAGACAATGCATTGGCTTGAATTACGTTTAACTGCCGTTATTGTTTATTAATTGACAATAATTATTTTGTCTTAAACTTAAATTTTACACTTCCGAAATACAAATTCATTGATAGTTACACTAAATACTCTTGCCATATTATATTACTAAATATCCCACGCATTTTACTACAAAGTTAATAGTGTAAATAAGATTACGTGATTTTTTTTACCAACAGACCTGTCTCAAAATCCATTTGTTTTGCAGAAACACCCACATGGTTGAAACGCGACTGCGAAATATTTTCAAACAATTTAAAACTACGTTGAAAACTTCATCAAACCTCATATCGCAGGAATTTGCAGATAGGACTACACTCAGCTGGAAAAAATCATATTATCCGTAGGGGTAGTAAGACCGGTTTTCCCGTGGAGAAAATGTTAGCAATTTTAATATCGTGCGCGCTTGATTTTAAAATTATTTAATAAATCAAATATATTAACAAGAATTCTATGATTTCGTAATACAAGGAGATAAGTGCTCTGATATATTACTTTATTTCATATGATAAAGTTGAGTAGGGTTTTTGTTTACTTAGGCGGAATCTTAGGCTCAGTTTTACTAGCTGTTAGTTAGTAATTGGGGAAAAATTGACTTATTTTTAATAATTACCTCAACCTTAGACGGTCCAGTGCTCGATTTAGGCTTATCCCAAGACGGCGTGTCTTAATAATAGCTCAAAATAATATAGTAGTTTTTGAAAGTACTTAAAACACTAAGTTATGATCACGGATAATACATGGTAAAAGAATGTTGCAATATCACAATATTATTTATGAACAAGTTAGTGTGACAACTTTTGAATATTCAAGGTAAGAAACCAGCCTCTTTGGTTACATAAACGAGTGAGTTTGATTTGACAGGGTATTCAACTTAATAACACATTACGAATCAAAATAATTATAGGTATTTCACGAATAAACTTTGGTTTATGTACTGATGTAAAAGTTGTATGTAATACGGTTAATTATAGTGATTAGTTGCGGTCTAGACTAAAAAAATATTTAATTATTTATAAAGCTTAGTAGGCATAACTTTGACTATTCTCAGTATTCTTAAGAAATTTGTGAAGTAGATTACAGAACCGGCTGGTCAAAAGAGACTTGTAACTAGCTGTCATCCGCCAAAAAGGTAACAGGCCTAATGAAGGCCTGTAACCTCACCTTAATTTAGATTTTGTGGCAAAACTTTCTGGTATGATTAGTTAACTTTTGTTCTGCTGTAATTATTGATCCTACTAATATTATAAACGCGAAAGTTTGTAAATATGGATGGATTGATACTTGTTTCTCCTCTACGCTTAAACAGCCCGACCAATTTTAATAAACTTTGGTACGGCTTTTGTGGATGACCTGGATACTTTTTACCGACTGCTTCAGTGGAGTGTAATGTTTTTGCAGCTTTTAGTAACATTCGCGCAGGCAACAGCTATAATAGGTCTGCATATAGTAATGGTACCAACGGCGATATATTTGAGGCACTCTGCTGAAAGAAATAAATATTCCCATATGAAAATTAAAAGAGGTGTGTACATATTATATAGAATTTTCTGCCAACGTTTGACAAGGCTTCTTTGAAGAAAGTTATTTACATTTTACATGCTCCGAAACGGTATGTACCAAATTATTACACAATTCCGCCACATTCAGCGTAACCTCGCCAACAAGTTTAATATTATGTATAGACTTACACTTCTCACCTAGACCTGTCCAAATTAACGCTAAAAATTGCTCTACATTTTTAGACATCCTGGAAATTGCAACACATTACTTGCAGAAATCTAAAAATAACATCAAGAATGTAATAGTAGTAGCAAAAATAGATATGAAATGTAATGAAGCTTGTTTAAAAGTAGTTTAAGTTGCGTAAGTATGACGATTTTAGAGACAAGAACATTCATATTTTAAGCCTTAAGGTTACTTTTCTCACACACTCGTCCACTTACGAAAGTTGGTCCAATGTAGGCGGAAAGCCACGTTGGTTTGTAAACTGGACTTTTGAATCAAGGATCTTTTGGCACGTGGATAACATTAATACGAGGGCGCCAGAGTGCATATCCATGTGCAACAAAGACCATTCTATCTGTCAATAAAAAGTAATGTTTTCAGTCCAAGATCCAAGTTCCATTCATTTTGAAGAAACATTTTTAAAGGCTTTTCGTACAGGATTTTTTGTGTTTTTCATGCTCAAAACAGCTTTGCATGTTGTATGTTAACCGGTCTTCATTTATCAAGTGTAAAAATAGTCTGGGATCAACCCAGACTATTTACAATATGACAGCATTAGTTCCGATTTCGGCCACGTGCCAAAATATCCTTGCTCTACTGACCTTATGATATTTAAAATAGTCTTTAACAAATCAAAGAATTTTTCTGTTACACCGCTACATTATTGCAAATTGACAGTCTATTTATTAAAAAAAAGTTTTGTCAGTAATATCAAGGACGCTAACTTTCTTCTTAATTACCGTTAGCTGCAAAATGGTGATTTTTTTAATACGATTAAATTTAGTTATTGGTAGCGTTCGCTCGGTCTAGATAGTCAATGTTAAAATCGCATGAATATTGCTAAATCATCGCAAGCTTATGGAACGACAAGCGATTATTTATTACTAGCCTGAAATGTCCCACTGCTGGGCGAAGGCCTCTCTACTCTTCTTCCACTTGTCTCTCTCAAGAGCCGACAAGATATTGCAAAATAAACGGTGAACTCATGGGTTTACAAGAGAATGTGAATGGTGGTTACAAAAGCGAATACCAGTTCTCGTTAAACATAATATTGAATGAACTGGTTGCGTAATTACTCATTGTCTCCGCCTTACTTGATTCATGGCCACAAAATACTTTCTAGATTAAGAATTCAAATCTGAACTTAACTTTTAGAGGTTTTAGATACGCCTTCTTGGCTATCAAAAGTGCATGATAGCCATTTGTTTTATTTTAAATTAAATACTTGAATAGCTGTGTACATTTCCCGTTTTTTACTATAAATAATATGTGTAAAATATAAGTAGAGAAAGACTTATTCAATACGGACTCTCAGGACCTAAAACCTTGAGCCTATGTAAAACACAGCATAATAAAACTGCACTTATTTTATTGTTTCATCAGAAAATATCCATTTTATATTCTACTAGCTGTCACCCGCGGTTTCACCCGCGGATCATCTTAAGTTATTATACATAGCTGTGCCCGCGACTCCGTCCGCGTGGAATTTGGAAAATATCATTGTTTCATATTAACTACATAGTACTTTTTAAGCGACTTTAATAAAAAGAGGGGGTGCTCAATTCAACTTTATTTTTATACCTATGGGTGAATAGATAAAACGTCCACACAAAGCGTGTTAATTGTGCTAGCGGCATTTTGCTTTTTAGTAATTTTACATTATCTCCGAAACTGTATGACCTATTGATATACTTTAAATGGCAAATCATATCTGTATGATGTCGTTGTGATACTGAAATAATTTATTTTGATCATAATTAATATTTTATTGCTTAAATAATCAACCAAAGTAAGTAAGCCGATTTTTTTTTTTTACGTTAAAAGACGTATAAAAGGTAAAATATAAAAGATAGAGATCCGTGTGGTGTCCGGATATAAAGAATAGCACCACCCCATATCCTCCACTGGGTGTCGTAAAAGGCGACTAATGGACCTTAAGACCCAGTGCACTGTACCAAGCACCTTGGGTCACCCGAATGGTGGCGGGTAAACAACCAACAATCGCATTCCCAAAGAGGGTTAGTGTCAGGCAGGCGGCCGACTATAAAACCATAGCCAAAACTTTAAGCAACACGTCTAGAAGACGTGTTGCGCCGACCCCAAATAATAATAATTGGGATAAGGGCAGGGGAATGATGATAAAAGATAGAGATATGGTGTCGCGGACCAAATCGAATAGAAATCATTAAGACAAATCAGATTGCCATACATTGTTTTCAATTTTAAGCAACTGTTTAGGCAGCGCATGCATATGTTTCTGTTTTATGAGCAATTTTTCTCCGACTTGCTAGACAAAAGTTGTGATATCTCGGTTAATATACATGTTATAAAAATAATTTATAGCCTATAGCACTCAGGAATAATGTAGCTTTCTACCAGTGAAAACATTTTTAGGATTGGATCATTAGTTCCAGAGATTACCCCCTACATACAAACTTACAAATTTTACCTCTTTATAATATTAGTATAGATTGTCATACTAGAGAAAAGTTTGTAAAGAAGCAAAAAATAATGATGTCAAAAAAAAGGATTAATTAAAGGGCACCTTAATGAAATATTTGTTTTTAATTATAAAAGTATTTGTGCTAAGTGGAGCATGGATGTAACTGTCTCTTGTAATCAGCAAAAATGTACTAAAGTTACTCAACGTTAATTAAATTTCTAGAACTTTTAGGAACATTGGTTTCACAGACCTACATTATTATATTGGCGTTGTTTGAAATTAATGAATTATCTACTCTTTCGGGAATCAATAAACTAAACAAGTTGGCCGCAATATTTGATACAAATGTGTGTATTATAAACCGCACCAGACAGCAAACATATGTGCCCAACATTCCAATACCCAATACATAGACAAAGACAAATGAAGTAACTATTGTATAACTGACTCAAAACTTATTAGTATTTGCAATAATTACAAATGAAGTCATGAACGGAATTGTACCAACATAACGAATCACGCGGTTCAATAAAGCTGGGAGTTATACGCACCTCGTAAAGGTAACCGAGCGGAAAGACATAAAAGCCAAAATCAATTGTTCTTAGAATAAACAACTGGTGCTTATAGCACCCCGGTATGTGTCACGCGGCATGCAATTATCAACCTTAAGTGATAGCGGATAAAAGAGAAACAATAGTTAGTTATAGTAGTTTTTCCTTCATTGGAACCAATATTTTTTAAATGAATCCTTTAAATTCGGTAAAGATAACGTTTCGCAATAGAGCAATAAATTCAAGAATTAATATTAATTTATGGTAACATAATGATTATTTAGAAAATTCATGTCTATGTAACTTTTATTACCCTAAAGTACAAGTATATAAAATTTAGTATGACGTTTAGATTCAAATATAAAATACTGCTTTGGCAACAGAACCATCTGTGTCATGCAATGTTCTACAAACACCACTTAATAAATATTCGTATCATTCCCGTATTGTGAAGGTTTTCAATCTTGTGATAAACTCCATATCGTATTCAAAGTGTTTTCAAATTGCGTACCGCATAATATATTACGTGTCATGTTATATGTCATATTTTATGGCACTAAAAAGATTCAGGATAATGCTTGTAGCCGTGATAATATTAGAAAGGCTTTTTTATTTTTCCTTTCGAAGTATTTTCCCTATTCCTGTGAATAATTTCTACTTAAGCAGGTGGAACGGGGTACAATGAGACGGTGATAGGAATCCAGCTGTAAAACCTTGAATGTGTAAAGGTAGAGACAAACTGGTCACATGGTAGACACATTATCTTCCATTTTTTTGTATTTCCTCAGAAAATAAAGAGGCTAGATGCCAAAATATTCTGAAAACGAGAAACCAATTCGTCTCTACCTTTATTCTCGCATAAATATAAGCGTAAAGCAGTATTTCACACTTTACCTAATAGCATTTCAAATAAACTGCAAACTCCATAAAACCTAATGTTTTTCCCAGCAATTTACTTGGCACTACATTAAAATTCAAACTACTCTTTATTGTGTAGTCTTCGAGAAAACGTATTATGACATTGTAAGGCAGTAGTGAAGGGTTTACTCGTTTTAAGAAAAACAACGCGAATGTATTTTGCAGGAAGCTATTAACTCATAATAATATATTATAGGTAATACTGGCTATAATCTTGAAAGGAGTTTTTATTTACAGAAAAATGAACAAAAGACGCTGCTGTCTTTTGTTTATTTTTTTGTGAATTTCCTGCAATATTAATCTCTTCATTTCTGAGTAGAATGCAGTCCCGTCCAATGTCAAAGCCGTTCTAAACTATTTGACATTTCGATGCTGCGCTCGCCTTTAAATGTTTTTAGAATAACGTAGATGCTTGGGCTGACGCCAGCATAAGGATAAAAGGCCTTCTTAAGACTTAACTCTACGTAATATATCTCTTAGACTTCCTCATACCGAATTCCAAGGAAATCGCTTCAGTGTACACAAAGTGCTGAATTGTTTAAGCATTATGTTAAGGAAAACGCAAGAAAATTAATTCAATTTAAGCACCCACTTTTAATTTTAGATCTCATCGTTAGATAATTATTATTTCTGTCTAGATAATCTACTACAAATCCGAGCTGAGAATTGAAGAGCCAATTATTAAGTTTTGTTTTTAATTAAATTTCTAGAGCCTCGCCGTTTACTAATATGAAGCTGAAATTAACTATAATTTGTAATTTCATTAATTTCGATGAACAACTTATTATCAAAAAAAATCTAATCCTAAACCTAATTAATAGCTGTTATAAACACAATCGTTGAGATATTATACGGCTTCCATCTCTTTAGGACTCTCTCTCTCTCTCTCCGTGTTTAACGCATGAGACACTCGTAACTATTTAGAAGTACATGAGTATGTTTATCAGTTATCTAGTACTCATAGTACAAGCTCAGTATGACACTAGATGGCGATGTGTGATAGTCGTGGAATATTATATTTAAAAAACATTGCAACAAGCTGTTTCGTTATTCCAGAACACTAACTGAAACAATGATTTAATATGACATGTATTCATGATGTGTTCTTCAATTCACGTAAATTTATTCTTATTGATTCCTAACTGTCAATAACCTACTATTTGATATCCCATTCATTGACACGGCCTGACTTTTTTGATGCAAAATCAAAAATTGTGAAAATTTACATCGTTTTGTAGATTGGTTGATCTGGATTTAGCGTAAATTAATTTTAAGTTTGATTTTCCAAATTTTGTTAAAGGATCGCCATCTTATTACTTTTGTTCTAGAATAAATCAATACTGATCCATCCTATAAAAGTTTTTGCAACGTAATGCGTAGAAGAAACAATTACTACCTACTTATATCTCTAATTACGCGTTAAGCCTTCTCAAATGTAAAGCACCTTCATTACCAGTAGCGCAGCATTAGCTGAAACTAGCCAATGAATGCCGATTCCAGTTAGTCGCACAGAACATGATCGACTCATTGTCATCTGCCAGGCAGCAGCAGCCAGCTACCCACATCCCATACAGAACTGCATATAGAATCCCGCCTACACGTACCGAACAGTGCACCAAATAAAACCTATAAGTACTAATCACGAAAATAGACCTTAGCTCTTTGCAACAAGAGTCATTCCTTCACGAAACCACAACCAAACTTGTGTTGCCCATTGTATCAAACAGAAAATCTGGCTTCAACGCGTCGTAGTTTCGTTGAGCAGAACTAAATGGGATTTAGAAACATAGTATACTACTAGTATACGAAGTCATTAATTAAGTGTGACTATAATAGATAAGTATCACAATTTCAATGTTGCGATGCTGTAATTTGTAAAATGTCATAATATGCCAGGCGTTTTGCGTTATAATAAAGTTGTTGTTAAGAATTACGTATTCTTGGATGACGTTAGTTATGTTTCTGTATAAAAGAATTTCTATTTCGAAAAATATCTTCAACATTTATTTTGATAAATAAATGATTATTTTACACAATGAATACTTGGTTGACGTTATTTAAGGTCATTTATCAGAGGGGTGAGGACAATAATGGCATTTTTGACAATAATGAGGTTTTATTCTCTCACCATCATTTAATTCTTAAAGGAGTGACAATAGCATAAAATAATCATAAAATTGAATAAGTCGTTTTCATTCCCAAAACTCATATCAAGCACGTTTAGAAACTATTAACCCTAACGTGAAGTTGTTTTATTCTGCCCTTAGTTAAGAACAATTGCATACTATTTTCTTGCTATTAATGTTTATATAATACGCTCGACTGGCGATACTCTACTTTTCTATATTTACCATTTTACCTATGAGACCAGTCACGTTAACAACACAATAAAAGTGTGTATTTAAAACGAATATTTGCCAAGAAACGTCGATCATTTGCAATTCAATTCTGTTACTAATCGCCCTCAGCAACTAACTTTTATAGACTAGCTGTACTTTTTTTACGTATAAGCCAATCTAGAATAATATAATACAGGTCAAAGTGCCTACCACTACGTCTTAAAGTAATATTAAAGCAATTGTGGAAGAGAGACACCTCTCTATACCGTGTAAAGCGCTGTCACGCTTCCACGACTACAATCATACTATTTTATAAAAATCGCCCTCTCGTACACGTGAAATATAAATAAATTCTTAAAAGTTATTAAGAACCAGTTGACATATTGGTTCGTCCAACGCAGCAAGCAAACAATTCCTGTGACGTAACATCTTCGTATTCTCAGCCAAGACTATCGCACGGGGAACTAATATATTTTCACGGTTCAGAATATATTATTATATGTCAACAGTGTAAATTAACCGATGACTCGTAAACATCACGAGTTTATTCTAAATATATTATGTTCGTGTGACATAATAATATTTTACGATTTTTATGTGTTCGTACATTTTTGTATTGTGATCTCTCTAAGTCTTAATCAAAATATTTATGTAGACAGTTCTGTTTTTTTTTTCTGAAAATCAGCGGGGCACGAGCGAAGTAGTAAAAATTTAAAACGTCTGAACTTAAATAAAAAATCTTCTTAACAATACTTTTAAATTTTGTTATTCAATTTGAGCAACGATATGCGATTTTTTTTGCGAATTATGCAAAAACGAACTATAATTATGTTTTTTAACACTGTACGCTGTTTCGTCGCGTATTCCGTATCTCAATATTCCAGTTAATAGCCACAAAGTGCCTTTAGATGATCTCTAAGTCTCAGCTTCGCATCGAGAACTTCAAAGATAAGTTCATAAGTATTGCTTCAGTAGGTATCTCACCAACTCAAGTGCTATAAGTGTGTACTCGTAAAACACTGTATTT
Organism: Chrysodeixis includens; assembly: GCA_941860345.1. NCBI lineage: Eukaryota > Metazoa > Arthropoda > Insecta > Lepidoptera > Noctuidae > Chrysodeixis > Chrysodeixis includens. The sequence goes on along the minus strand of OW796096.1, from coordinate 4,468,793 downwards.
GACACAGCCCGCCAAAAGAGTGCTAGAATTATCGTTATCCCTTTTTGGTGCTTCCGCCACACTACCAACAGTGCTAAGCTTCAAATATTCTTATATTAATAATCCTTTTGCACATTTCTTAAGGTATTAGCTGATCCCTATGTTTTTACTCACATATTTTGCAGTTTGAAAATAAAAAATGTCTTTTCGTGATTTTTCCAATCCGTCATTCTGATCCGAGACGGAGATAAGTCTAAAGAGACGAAGACACGAAAATCGTACTTTCCTCTTATTCATCTATCTATAAACGGAGTAGAATATGGTAGTAGTAGAATATCATTCACTAACTTAAATTTGTTTCATCTCCCATACATTTAAAACATTTCTATTCTACGAACAAGCTTTTAATAAGTGCCTAGAGCATCAGCTTATAAATATTACTCAACATTCGTACAATGTCATTTAGTCTCAAATTAAGCGTACTAAAGTAGCCTGTGTTATGAGCACTAGATAACTGATAAAAATACATAATATACTTCTATAAATCACACCCAGACACAGAACAAATGACCATACTCATCAAACAATCATATTTTGTCCTGTGTGGGAATCGAACCCACAACCTCTGGTATAGAAGTCAGGGATACTAACCACTAGACCAACAAGCCAGCCATCCTATAATACATACAAATTATAGTTTACAGACAGAAAAACAAGTAAGAAATGAAGTGACATAACTATTATGGAGATTTTAATTGGAGCCCCTCTACCGGTGATTATCGTTTACGACTTAATTTGATGGCTTTTATACAGTCGACGATCCTTCAGCAGGGTGACGTAACTGTAACTCGGACGCTTGGTAAGTTGATATTACAGGACTGATTTCAATAGCTACAATCTTGCAGAACTACTATTTTGTTGTTGTTTACCTTATACAAAAGAAATCTGTCATGTTTTAAGAACCGCTTCTGGAAATTTACTACATGGAATTTTCGCCAAGAAAGTCATAGTCTATTCCAAAAAAATGATTTCATTTCTATTTGAAAAATTCAAATTCGTTTTCTAAGAATTGTATTGAACAGATTTGTTTATTTACCATGCACAGAAAAAATACTTTAGATATAACCGGGGCTTTTCCTACACGTTTTACCATACGACAAATAAACCTCCATGCCAGATACTTCTTTATAACTTAATGCATTTTTGTTAGCTTTGCTTCGAGCGCCAAACGTTACCCACTTTCAATCCAACCCTAAATCATTTTTCTGTTAAAATCTGGCATATTTCTGACGACACTTAAAGTACCACTAGTCCATAGCAACAGGTAACATTCCTTACATGTACATTACACAAGTTACAAAATGGCACACAGGGGTTGGACTCATATTATTATAATTTTATTCTATGCATGTGCTCCGTGCATTTGAGTCCAACACGTTGTGGCGTATTGTTCAGTTATGCAGCATTTATATCATGAATAGTTGTAATATAGGACAGGTGTTTTGCTTTTAAAGCAGGGACAATAAATACTTATTAACATAATAAGATTTACTGAGGGAATTAAGGGGTTTTCGTTGATTTTCCTTCTGCAAATCTATTTGTTATCACCAAACTAACACTAACTATTCTAAAGCAAGAAATAAGGATAAGAATTACATCAAGAAAACGTCTACAATATTTTATTATTATGTGCAAACTTGAGAGAAAATTCTTTTGAAACTAGATAACAAGTAGCGAGGATCTTCAATTCATTGAAATGAATCGAGAAAGTTACAAATTGACACGATCATGAATGAGGCTCTGATAACGTGATAACGGACTTCTATTTCCAGTAGAATTGTGTTTGTTAGCAAGATGAATGTATATCAAATATCCTTATTTTTACGAACACCAATTCATAGATGTAGATCGTTCTTTGTTTTACACCTTTAGAGAAACGCCCAAACCCTGGCTAAATGGAAAGATGCATGCGGGGGGTATAATTACAAAAAGAATTACAGCAGTGAAATAATAAGGTTGTCAAAGATTACAGTGATAGCTTATCGCTAATAGTGACATCATATTAAGTATCTAGCCAAAAAGATCCCTAAGGGAAACTGTGTTACTAAAATATGGGATGTGGGAGTCAGATAGGCAATCGCTTCGAGTAAAATACGATATTCAACTGAAAATAAGACTGGAATCCGACCCCAATATAGCTTGGAAAGTCCTAGGCTAAAGTCGAATATAGGTCTTAAAATAAATGGATTCATCTACCATCAAGTACCTTATTTAAAGAAACCCGTATTTTATTTCTTAGAGCAAATATTATTTTTTGTTTTGCTTTGTTCGTTCGCAAGGAAAATCTTTATAATAGCAATGCTTTGTGTTGAAGGAAAGGGATTAATTAAAACGAGAAAAAATGAGTTTAAGAACTAATACTTTGTGTAAATCTCAGTAAGGGTATTTGAAATCTCTACAATGTTTATAATTCGACTTGTGGAAACTTAAAGTGAAGGACGGGGAGACTTTTAAGAACCTACTCGAAAATAAATAGAAATTTAATACAGCCACCAATTTATAAGTTAATAATTTTAATAACCTTGGTAGATTGATCATAACGTTTTAGATATTAAAGCTCTCAACAACGCCTTAGCATGTTGAGCCTGTTCGCCCGTAAGCTTTTAAAATGGACCGGATTACTTACCACTGTCAAAGAGATAAAAGTATTAATAATTATAATTCAATACTTAAGTATAAAAACATCATACGACTTATAGAAGTGACACTTCTCACCAGCAACATTAAAAGCCACAATAAACCAACAAAATATGAAAGGTCTAGTCGTAGGTAGTTGAATTCATTTCTACATAATGTCCCAGATGGCCCTAGGATTCCTATGAACCTTCTATTGTAAAGCTATATTCCTTTACAAGTTTCCCGATACCTACCTACAACTAGAGCTCGTTCTGCTTCTGACAATGCATTCCGGAGTGAATCTGAACTGTAAAGCATTTCCAAGCAAACTTCGTGGAATGGCATTAAAAGTTTTATTCTTTACCTTGAAAATCTTGGATTTCTTTCATCGTTGTAATCGAAACTTTATTTACAACTAGATGTTTCGCGCGACTTCGCCTGCGCGAATGGCAGTTATAGCCGCAAAAATATTGTCCGCCTGATACAGTCGGTTAAAAAGTAGCCTATGTATGTATCCAGGGTGTCAGCGAACTCCATACCAAATTTTATCAAAATTGCTTCAGCCGTTTGAGCGTGAAAGAGTAACAAACATAACATACATCCTTACACCTTCGCATTTATAATAGATATTAGTAGGATAAGTCACTGGATAGAAGTATTCAAACTATACCATAATTAATATTGCTAAACCAACTCCATCCATCTGTTATAGAAATACTATACTTTATTTCCTACATTCCAGGAATAGAAATGTAAAACAAAAACAAAACACGATCGTATTTATGGAACTCAAACAAGCATAATAATTACTCAAAACCTGAAAATAATTAAGTAGTTCGTCAGTGAATTTAATACATCAGCTAGTTTTGCGGACCTACCATTATCGCGCAAAGTGATGTTATTGGTGTGTAGAAGCGTGACGGCGTATTACACGGTGTATAGCAGCGTCTCTCTTCCACACCCGCAATGATTTTATAGAAAGTGTGGTACTATAAACCATGTAGTAAGTACAAGTCCGCTTAATGTTAGGCATCCTTGAAAATTCTTGGTGCATGCATTAGTATGATGGTGTAGTTAGCCCACTATCTCTCGTCTTAGCCAGAGTGTTATCAATTAGGCTTATCCACAAATGTATAACATTCAAACTAAGCTCTTAACGTCTTTATTGTATACCCTTTTAATCAATTGGTTAAGAAAAACATTACTTTAATGTTAAAGCTATTTGGTTACGACTCGAACTCAAAATAATATTTAGTTTTTGAATTAGTGCAACTAAGGAGTAAATATTTTTTATTACAGTAGTGTATTTTTACTCAAGTTGTTATTTCCATAAACGGTAATTAGAATATGAACAGTCTTCGCCGAAATACATATACGTCATCAATAACTATTATCATCAACCAATGAATCTGGTATACTGACTGCGTCAATAACCACCAGTCTATAAACAAAAACACTAATAAATATAAATAATAACAATTATGTAACAGGTTCATTTTATTTCTTTTTTAGGGTTCCGCACGCAAAGCGTAACTAAGCCTCCGCTGTTTGGGTGTCTTCAGGCTGTATCACGTAAACCGTGATTGCTAGAAAGCAGAACTTTTTATAATTGATGTATTTTTGTAACCGCTTTAACGACAAATACTAAAAATTAAAAAAAAAAATATTTTAAAAAATAAACGTTTTATCTTTCATATTTTTTGCTCAGTTTTATTAAACAGCCTACAACAAACGTGATTTTCTATTACAGATGATAGTACGGAACCCTTCGTGCACGAGTCCGACTCGCAAGTGGCCAGTTTTTTTTTTAATTTCGTTCCAAAATTATGCATACGTAAAGTCATCGTGATACAGCACTTTTAAAATCAATTTAATGATATCTCTAATCGATATCCTGATACTATAATCTGTTCTTTATTAAGCTATCAATATCGATTTTATTAGTATTCGAATAAAAACCTAGTTAAGTTTTTAGTATCAAATACCAATTTGACGGGCCTGCTGGTCTAGTGGTTAGTGACCCTGACTGCTAAGCCGGAGGTCGTGGGTTCGATTCCCACCCAGGACAAATGTTTGTGTGATGAGCACGATCATGGGTGTGATTTACCTATAATTTGTATATATTTAGAAATATATAAGTATATTTATCAGCTGTCTGATTACCGTAACACAAGCTCTGCTTAGCTTGGGATCAGTTGGCCTTGGGTGGAAAAAAAAATCTAATGAATTATAATTAGGCATAGCAGGGTTTTATAGCTAGTTTACAGTGCTTTCTATAACAAATGCGTGTAATTTATTACACTAAAACATGAAAATTTCAGTATCTGTAAGATGTTGTCTGCAGCCAACTAATCAATTATGTATAATTTAAACAAATACTTAGGAACCATCAAAATATTCCAACTAAACATAGAAATCTAATAATTCATCTGGATTGAAGGCAATTAATTTATGTTATGACAGGCCAGTCTATAATTAAAACGTTTATGACGTTACTAGCTTCTTCTTGCGACTTCGCTCGCAAAGAAGTCGGTTATAACTGCAAAAACATTAACTTTTATGCAGTCGTTTCATAAAGAATTTCATTAAAATTGGTTTAGCCGTTTAAGCGTGAAGAAGTAACAAACATACACACCTTCGTTACTATGTTGTACATTATGTTACTACTAAGTATGCTCAGTTTGAAACTGGATGGCATCATGTGAATGTTGAGGAATATTATTGCTAAGAAAATATTTAACCAACTACATACAGAAAAAAAACTTTCAATAGCTTTTGTGCATTAACAAAGACCGCGGTGGTACCAACATTAGCATACTACACTGAGACATGACATTTTCAGAGCGCGGTCAAGATTTATACGCTGCCATCGATCGTATTTTGTTATTTATTTGCTTTAAGAACCCGTTTCCTTGAATAATTTTCTTGGCTCTTTTCAGTCAAGGCGCACAATAATTTATTGTGATCGATATACTAAATATTTTGCTGAATAGTCTATTGAAATTTTCTTTCACTAGGCACTTAATATAAGAGCGTTACTGATAACACAAGGTCAAATTGAAATGTTTACAATTCATTTTGACAAAATTAAATAACAGATATACCAAAACCAGAAACCTGTGTCTACATAAAAATAATTTGAGGAAAATACGAAATTCAAGGTAGGTAAGTACCTACTTCGTACTTTCCTCAAATTATTTTTATGTAACCTACCTTTAAACTACCTTAACTACGTTACTACGTTAACCACCTTTCCTAGTCGAAATACATATTTATTTCATACTTACGTCAAAGCAGAAACAAAATTATACAAATGAAAGTGTGTTGGAAGTATTACAAATTATATCGGATTAATCTTTATCAGTATCACCAGTAAGCGTCCTCGACATCTAATTGGCTTAATTAAAACAACCTTTTTCATTAGCGACCAAAATTAATAAGACTATGACGTGACCAAACTTGCTTGTGACCAAGCTTGTAAGTATGGATTTTTTTCACGGTTAAACGGCTAAACCAATTTAGATGAAATTTAGTATGGAGTTAAGATACTCTGGAATAATTTCTAAGTTGTATACAATTTCTTAAGCACTTATGTCATTAATATCTGGTGAACTTTAAATTCGTGATCATTGAAATGAATTAGGTCCTCTACAGTGTAGATGAATGAACATTTAGAGACGTCGCAATATCGCCACTAGCCACAACCACAAATGCTGCCACCTGCATTTTCCTAGTATTTTTATAGTTTATATGGAGAAGTTATTACGATTTTGTAGCATGTGGCGGCCACCGGCTACCGGTAAGTATAAGAAATATGCCAATTAAGAGATTATGAGATTGTGGTTAGTGACCCGTGTACACCTTTTGGACACGCCTTCTACTACCAAGTGGGCAAAAGTTATTTGAGGCTACATTTTGTTTAACAACTTACTCGCAATGGGTGACGCAAATATTTCTGTTATAGTGTTTTTAGCGGTCTACTTTGATATATGAATGACAAGTATGTAACACTTGGCACTTATAACTTTCAAAAGACTACTGCATGTCGTCTCCTAACGGTAGGTGCTCTTCCTCGGAGCGACACCAAACTTTATTAACACTCAAACTATATTTAGAATGATTCCACAAAAAATAATGATTAACATTTATACAAATTGGTAGATATACAACAATTGTTGTGAACGTCAAAGAGGTGTCACAAAAATGCGATTTACGTAAGTAGCTTCAGAATGCATTGTATAATTTAAATACCTTTCTTTATTATCTTATATACTTAAATACAGTCTTCAAAATAATTTATTTAATTCCACGTAGTTCTAACCTAATAAATTTTCAAAAGATTGGTTCTGTGCAAACAGTTTTACTTAAATACATTTCAAATAACAATTCAATATGTCAAAAAAAAATATGTAGGTTAATGGAATAGTAAATTCTTCTCACGATATTTGGAAATCCATTTCCCACGTACGCCTAGATAGATTTAAAGTCTGAATATTCTAAACAGGCACAAAATAGGTTTTATTCCCTGAAGTAGTTTTGTGCCTGCCATTTGCGATACAGAAGAATTACCACCACCGCTTAAAGTAATATCGATGTGAGTGTGGAAGAGAGACGCCGCTCTACACTTTGTAGTACACTGTCTCGCTTCCACACTCACTACAAAAATACTTTAAGCGATGTTGGTAGGTCCTCAGGACTACATAATAAAGGTATACATTTATGGAACAATCTGTCTCTCTTGCTCAAAATCTATATAGCTCTACAATTCGTGACAATAAAGCTACTGGCTCACATGTTCTGATTAAGTGCTCACAATGGTTTTTAGACAAATAAAGTGATGAAATGTCTAGAATTCTAGATAAAACACTATACTGAAACAGAGGAGGACTACCTCCACTTTTTTAAACAATATTGGTGCTGTGGTAGAAGAGAGACATCGCTACGAGCAATGTAGAGCACTGTCTTACTCCCACAAGAATATTAAGGCCTCCTTGCTGCTAGCATTCTTATAGTTTTCTTTCAGTATTTCACATGCTTTTCCGGTATTTTCAAAAGTTTTCTCAATACAACACCAAGGCTATTTATAATATAAATAAACACATTAAAAAATAATGTGGCATGGCATTGGTTTCTATTTCTGTTTTAGTAACGGATATTTCAATCACCAATTATCTAGCCACATCCGTCTTGATTCTTACAAAAATAACATGTTTTGACTTTTATATTTTCCATTTAGACGACTTGATGTAAAATTACTAAAATGTGTCAAAATAAAACATTCGGTATTCATTCATCGTGTTAGGATGAAAGAAAACGTATACCGAAGGAAATGATGTTTTTGATCTCTAAATTGTATTACATTTTCGGCTTATTGCTTCATATTAAAAAGTGTGAAAAATCACACAAGACCAATATTGGCTAAAATCTAACGTTATTATTTTCTGATAAATAGGTAAAAAAATACTTTCGTCCTCTAGTCTAAGCTCTTTTACAATACGTACTTATTTATTTATTTCTAATATCAATAGGTACCGACCTAGCAATAGACTACAGAATTGGTACTCGGAAAAACAAAAATCAAGTCGATTTCCAGCACCAGCCACTCGTTTTCGAAACGTAAACGGTTTTAGCGTAACGTATACTTCCCCCTATATTATTTCCTACGGCCAGAAGCGGGTTAACGATCATAAATATAGAACAGTACGTTAACCCAGTTACTGTATAGGACTTCACGAAAACAATAACTTAACGACATGTAATGATTACTAAGGGTTTACCAAAACCTCTTAAAGTAATAATTTTGTAGTTGTGAAAGAGAAACGCCGCTCTTCGCCATGTAGAGCACTGTCATTGTCTCACATCTGCAATAATATTACTTTAATACTATCTTCTTTAAAACCAGGCGATATGTCCTCTGATGTGTTGACACCAAACTTGGTCCGACGGGCCTGTTGGTCTAGTGGTTAGTGACCCTGACTGCTATAACGGAGTTCGGTTCGATTCCCTCCCAGGACTTATGTTTGTGTGATTAGCACAAGCATTTGTTCTGTGTCTGGGTGTCATTTGTAATATGTATGTATTTAGAAATATGTACTTACGTTTATCAGTTGTGTTGATACTCAAAACACACGCTACTTTAGTATTCTTAACTTAAGACTAGATGGCGTTGTGTGAGTGTTAAAAAAAATCAGCCCTAAGTGCTACATACAAAAGACCAAAGTCTTTATTCCTTGTTATATTAAACATCCAATGTAGGCTCTTTAAAAATAAGTAAATAAGTAATATCGCGGGAATATGATAGTCAGCTACTTTATTCCAGGATCGCTAACATCAAAACTGATGGGGCGGATCAAATAACATCCCTGAACTATAAAAAACCGTGCGAAAAACAAGTAATATCGTACATCAAAGATATAGACCATGAGGACATAATGATGACTCTCCAGGGGGTCTACCATCACCACACACAGTGAAAGCGAGATAGCATAATACACGGTATAGACTTGTCTCTCTTTTCCACAACTGGGAGAGTACTAGTTTAAGCGGAAAGTAGTAGATTTCCTGACCGGAATAAAATGACAATAAAATTTGTAGAAATACAGCGAATCGATCGGTATCTGATAAACCGTCGTACTTTATCAAATAAGCTCAGATATCGGGCCCAGGATATATCGCCTATAACCTTATACTAGCTACGAAAGAGCCGCATTAGACAAGTGAAAAATCTATCTTTAACGGTGATCAAATCGCTTTATTGTATGTAGCCATTATTACTACGTACTTAAGACACATTTATCATCATTAAAGCTAGTAGAAATCACTTGCCCGGTCCCACTGAGCAAATCCCTATGAATTAAACGAGCATGGTACAGAAGAGATCTAATTTATTCAGCCAGCACTTAACTTCTTCATGTAATTAGGTCGTAAACTTTTTAGTTCTATTGAATCTAAAGCGTAAAGTGCTCATAGTATTAAAACATCCTCTCAATCCAATTTGTTTGAAATCGCCCTAAGCTTTGAAAACAATTAAAAAGATTAGGAACATAAAAGATATTGTTTAAGTTCCAGTGTACTTAAATAAACACAAACAGATATCTATGTTTTCTACAACAGTAGCATACATTAGAAACTGAATTTTGAAAACACAAAGTACGTGCATTTACATGTTCTTTAAAATGTTTTTAACTGCAAAAACGTTTGCGGAAACAGACGCAATACGTGTATCTACAAAGGCAACGGTTTTGTATTCCATATGTAAAGAAAAAATACAGCATTAAAATGCAACACCTAGATATCTACAACTGAACTTCCTGCAGCGAAATGGAAAATGGAAATTAAAGAAAACTTATAAAATAAAAATACAAAAACTTTCTGAACAGTGCAATCTTAACGAATACTTTGAACATCACTACCTATTCAGAGGAATCTTTACTTTACTCTCTTGAATAAAATACCTATAATACTTCGAATAACTTCAATAAAATTATATTAAAGTTTGACAAACTAGCTTTACAGCGATCGTTTATAAATATGTAAGAAGTATAACAACAGGAAAGAGCTGGTGGGATAACAAAACCGGACCATTCGCATTCATGAGAGCCAATGTTGTCGATACCGTAACTTCGTGATTATAGCTTGTTGGTAAATATCTGGAATACTGTAAGAAGCTTCAACTACGTATTACGGGGTTCTAGAACAAAAACCGTTTTGTAAACAAATGAAAAGAAAATGTGTACATGGAAATACGTACACATCTCCTTCTTATCGTATGGTTGGATTACAATACAGTCAGAGTTTTAAACTCGCCCCGTAAAGCATCTCACGAGGTTGAACATATCAACACTCTCAGATGTGCCGGTTTCCTCATGATGTTTCTCTTCACCGATTTTGGCAGGTGATAATTACTCTGTATTACACACATAAATTCGAAAAGACATTGATGCGCGCCGGGATTTGAACCCACGTCGTCTTACTTGATATTTTCATACCACTAGGCTATCGCCGCTGCACATAGGGGTATTTTCAGGTTAAACATTATTCGAAATATTTGATCGTTGTGACAAGACAGTCAACGTTCGTATGAATAAATCGATGTATGTATGTTGTATAAATTAATAAAGTTTACAGAAATATTTGTCATAAAAAGGTTTTACAACGAATAGGTTTTGAGACAAGTACCAAATTGTCTATTTTAAAGCTTAACCTCGAAACATCGTAGTCGCATCGGTGGAAAATTTTAAGTGATGGAAATCCGACGGAATTTGTTTGAGAAGCACCGAACTGTATTCGAACTTTGTGTCTGAAAAATCCCTACTCCGAATAATTATCCGCTAAGCCAAGTTAAAAACTGCTTGGAAAAGAACATGTGTTTTTACCTACTAACGATATTAGCTTTACATTTGAGCTTTCAGTGCAAGGTAATTATGTCAGCACATATTAGATTGAACTACTTATTAATACTGTTAATAAAAAAATGCTAATTAGTACCTATCGTAAATAAATGCGAGAAATAACTACCTACACGAGAAACAAACATGACCAACTAAGTTTTTAAATATTCTAGACCAATACAGGACTTAGTTTTTTTTATAAACTAGAGGCTATAACTCCTTAAACTAGGCCATAGCAATCAAAGCTTAATAAAAACAAATCCGTACCTCACATCGTAACCTCTTTCGCGACAAAACTTTGACCAAGGTTGTGACGATCGAACCGGGTAGATTTACAGTCGGACGGAGTATTTTTGTTTTATTCCCAACGAATAAAGATAAGGCCTACCATGATAGCCTGAGGGATTTACTGTCGAATAAAATCGACCTATTATTAGAACACATCGGCCCTAATTGAGAATCATTTACTATGAGAAGCGTTTGGGTTTTATTGTAACTGTTTCATTTGAAGCTAAAATTTCTCGATATTATGTAAAAATCATGTCGAAACTATTTTATTTGCTGTGACAGGAATTCGGTCCGGAAGACGATTTTAAATGTACCCACGATGTAAATACAAATTTATTATACTACAGTCATAATAATAAAGCTATCGCATAGCTTCTTACTTCACAATTAAATACCATAATGTTCATAGAATGTTAAACGTGCTTGAAAATTAGCCATCGTCACAATCCTCACAGGCATGTCGTTCTTGCGAGTCATTTAGCGTAGAGCCGGTGGAGTTTATTGAAGCACTTACATAATAGGAACTGAAACCCAATTAAAATGGGAAGTAAGCGATGCTCAGTTTAAGCCGCTGCTTCATAAGGGTTTATTGTTTGCTAACAGACCGTACTAAACACGACATGGGGTTATTGTCTCTCCAGCCTTTGTGCGCTGTTCGCTTTGCCGCGGCCTGTACTCTGTAGCCCCTACAGCTAGGTGTACAATACGGCTTAACTGTTATTTGCTAAGCCATTCCCGTATTTCGTTCCAACGAAGACTAGAAAGTAATTTCTAGAGTGGAAATCGGCTAGTTCAAACAGTACCTTAAAACGGCCTTAAAAACTAATAGATGCTTATATTCCATTAAGGAGGTTGTTTACGAACTACGCCACTCATTTTACTCTATTCTTTCGTTGAGTTACAAATATGAAAAGTTAAATGAGCTATCAAAGTTCCGCTCATATGATAACATTGTATTAAAACGTAATAATGCGTTAGGGACGGGTTTATCACGGGCTATGGCGGTTACTTTTATTTAGTTGCTGAAAGTCATTATCGTACCCCCTTTTTGCTCCATTATTTTAATCTGACTGTTCGTCATTTAGATGAAACTTTACTCGTCATAAGCCTTATAATAAGTTGAGTTACACATGAGAATATTGTCAAACTTGTGAGGGGTGATTTGACTAAATTATATGTTTGGCTTACAGAAGATTTATTTTAATACACAACGCAATAAGAGCACAATAAATCTCATGAATTAAACCAGGGTATCAGCTGCCAATTTTAAGTCTGCCAGTGAAGAGATAACAACACACACTCACATAATTATAAAATTAGTGTGATGATTATGATATTACAAGAGTTGAAATAAATATGTAATAGGTATACCATACCTACTGCTTATTATAATAAAAAGTATCGTAATGTAGCAATAATAACAAACTCAGATCTAGTATAAAAATGTAATAGCAAAACCTCATATTGGTTTTAAATTCGGACATAATTGTGTATAAAAGTGGTATTTCTCACACTTTTTAGCTTAATTTCAATGTGTTTTAGATTAGTATCTTTTAATAATGTCAACAAGTTGTATCTAATTAGTTACATATGCATATGCACGTATGCAGTTATGTGAATGACGTATTATTGTATGCTTTTATTCTGCTACTTCGCCCGAGATTGTTTATCAGTTATTTCTGTAGCTTTAAGAATGCCAATAGCCGAGTGGTGTACCTATATAATAAAAATATAACTTTTGTAAGTATACCTACATTTCCTAAACGAGTAGCTTATACAATCTGTACCAGTAAATCAATGTATTATTTCCATTGTCTCACAGAACAATATATTTTCTGTAATCCATAATCGAATCGCTCTTTATGAAAGTGACTTGTCTATGGGGCTGAAGGCGAGCTTTCACCGAACAGCTTTGAACCTGCACCTCGTGCGTACAAATCCTTACAGAGTCAATATCATTCATATTAAGAAGTACAAAATAATAAAAGCAAGTAAAATGAAGTCATAATAACTTATTAGGTTATACATAGTTATTTTATTAACGAATACGATATTGATTTTATATGTCGGTTTATTTATGTTATCCATCCTTTTGTTTCAGGACATCGTTGTCTTTGATAGCAACCTTTTACGGAGAGGTTTGAGATTTTACAATCGAATAATCAGAAACTCTTAGACACTACAAACCCCGACCTAGCCTAACACAAAATAGCCAAACAGATTATGATTTTGTTTGCATAATATACATTTAAATATGACGTGTTTAATGTAAAGGATTCGCAAATAATTTACAAATATTCATTTTATATTGAGACAACCTCGTTACAGTTTCATAATTATAGGTTTTATGCAATAAAATTATCGACTGACGTCTGGTCGATTCTTATCTTAATTTGTAATTATTAGATCAAATAGTGCCAGACGTATGTAATTAAATACCAAATAGAAAGCACCTACTTACATTAAAATATTTTAAAATGTATCGTCAATTCGATCTTTTTACGGATTATTTGTCAATGACATTAATTTATTTTAAATAACAGACTAATTAAATGAATTTGATACAAATCCAAGTGTAATATTTCAAATAAATTAAGCATTGACGTCAATTCGATTGCAGTGCAACTTATCACAAATATCGTTATTTTTAAAACTGTGTCTCCATTGCAAATATTTGTTTTGATTAAACTGATTAATTAATATGTTCAATAAACTTTAGTACTTCAATTAATCTTGATAGCCTATTTAAAATTATTAGATTTATCTATTATAATTTTGATCAAATTTAATAACCGTCTAGCTAATTTAGTTTACAATCTATTATCTGAAACAAAATACGTAAGTTATGTAACCTTTTTTCACAAAATTTCCAAAAATCCCAGACGAGTACTGCCATTAACAATGTGGTTTCTAATTTATTTAAGAGACAGCTTGTTTGAAATTGTTTATCTGTCAATATTCAACCCCGCCCGACCCAAATACAAGTTCGACTCAACACTTTCAGACACGTAAGGGTTGAATACTTATGGTATTTATTTGATACACGTAATACATAGACGTAATATATTTTTATTATGTATCCGTAAAGCAACAGTTACCCTCATATAGAATCTACTTTCTACGCTCAATATCTCGCATCTGAATGAATTATTCATTTTTATTCCAAAAGAGAATGTTATATACCTATGTGGGTATGTAATTCAAAGATATATCCTAATAAAAATGTCAAATAAAGGCTGTGATTTCAAATAAATAAAAATAAGATGGATGCTGCATGCCTAATACGAATCAGTTTTAGATAAATTACAATGCTGTGGATCTCGAAGCCACTAAAACAAAGCATTCAATAATGTTAAGGGTCGTAAGTTTTTACTTTTAAATAGGTCAACCTCCAAATATAAAACCTAAAATGTTCTTTTTTCGTATAACAATTATTGTGCAATTACTCTTTCTAAAATTTTAATAATCGAACAATAAGTTTTCCGAATCGCGAGACTTCTTCAGCAGTAAGTCTCGTGATTCGCAAAACCTATTGTGAAGAAATAATTAATGTCTAGTTCTGCAAACAACTTCATAGTACGTAATTGTAGTAGTTCTACAAATGGGAACTCATCATTGAACAATAAAAGCAAATTACATCGTTCCTTGAAAAAATAACAACGGCTTTGGCAGCGTCCCTGGAGCTTGCGAGGCTTCCAATGCTATGGTAACAAAAGAGGAAAATAATTACATCTATACGTATTCAAACTCGCTATGGTTTTGTTTATTGTATTATGGAATTTTGTATTAGAAAAACATACTTACTTACCTAAAGATTCCGTCAAAGGTAGAACGGGAAACAGAGGCAAAGGTTAGTCTGATGAAGCAGTCAAAACTGGACTCGAGCTTACTTTATTGGTGATGAGCCTGAAAACAAATGACATTAGAATTATGAGAGGACAGTACGGACTTAACAGAAGTAGCCGTGCAAAAGTGCATAGTACAAGTACAGTATAATTATTTCCATCTGATTGGCTTTGACTGAAACTGACATTGAGACTTACGTAAACAAAAATGCTTAATCTTTATTAGAATACCTAACATAGACCGTTTTTAAGTAGCTACCCGGCAAAAGAAAATACTTAAGGGCCATAAAAAAAAATGAAGTTCTAATACATCAGAGCTTATAAGAAAATACCTTAATAGGATTACTTACAAAAAAAACAGCCAATACAAGTATATCAAACACTTGTATTTATGAAAATTAGAAAACTTCTATGTATTGTATTTCGTACACGAATTTGTTTTTCCAAATTCGCACGTGATTATTCTTTTTTTATTGCCATCTACCGCCATTTGTATAAAATGTATCCGCGTAACAATGTGATAATGTTGTCAGAGCGTAAATTATGAGTTTTCTTATAAAAATAATGTAACACTGGTTGGAAATGTTTGAGATAAAAGGGACACGCTTCATTATTTTTTATCGATAAATTGTGTGTCACGATTTATGCAAAATACTTTTTCCACACTTGGCCCTGAATGGGACGGCGAAATAACACTGTACGCTTTGGTACCTACTTAATCTTATTAGTCAAACATTTGCCAATCAACATATTTAGGGCCGGCTGTTACGACGACCGTTCTATATAATATGTTGTACAAAATGTAACTTGTAAATTTGGCCTTTCTCCTCGAGCAAGGAAAGGGTTTTGTCAGACTTCTTCCTAAACCTTAACTCTTTCTAGTCTTAGTATTTTCTCGGTACGTGGCAATGCATAGACGTTCATCACACAGACATGTGACTTGTACCTACACACTGTACCATTATCTATTAATTATTGAACAAATCAATTAAATCATTCCGAAAGAATTGCCGTTGTAATAGCAAGACATCCCTATAGGCAGACATCCCGATAGCAGTTTATGTACGCAATCTCAATTTTACAATATCAACAATACTGTTTTCAGAGCCCATAATAGAGGCACAGTACACAAAAAGTTTTTAGACAGTACCGTGTACTATTCAACTAAGGCCTCAAATCAGACGAAAGTTAATCAGAACTTTTATTAAAATAAAATGAAGCGGAAAACACGGAGTAAAATTACGTAGTTTGAAACAAATACTTCGTCTGATTCGACAACATTACCCTCGAACTTTGTTTTAATCAAAGCTATCTTATCTTATGTAATATTGATCTTGAATAGATGGGACCTACTCGTAATATAGGCTAACCCTTTTTTAGGCGCGGTAAGGCTTGATTAGATTGCTAAAGCTAGAACATTTTAAGCAGCCTTACCTTATTCAGTGGTTGGGACTAAACTTATACTGTTTGATATTTTTGGGAACTGAAAAAATTGGGGCTTTCAAATATCATAAATTCTCTCCTACACTTAGTATATTAAATACTGGACAATTATGAAATTTAGGTACATTAATTATTATCACTTCAATATCGTTTAAGTAGGAAGAGGTTTTTTTCTCTAACTTCCCAAAAATAATTAAAATGGGTAGGCAGATAAGATGCCTATAAAGGGGATCGCATAACGTTAAAAATTTATGTGAAGAAATTCAACCAGAACTCCATTTTTAATAGCCCTCTCCTGCACTTCCGCCTTCTAATCTAAAATGAATTAAGTACATTCTTATTATTCTGCAGTGACATACATAATCAAACTGAATTGATATTATAAGCATTAAAAACGAATTATGAGAGCAAACTTTATCGTTCTATCGGTTTAAGGTGCCCTCTGGTTGGTAAGTAATTAAAATTTCATCGGCATAATACCTGTTCGAACGCTTCCAACGGGGTTGTTATAATTGAAGCTCCTCTTAATGTGAACAGCGTTAACGCCAGATGCCAGCCATTATTTCATTTTATCAAAGATATTTTTGAAAGGAACTCAAAATCGTCCCTTTTTAATTACCTAGATATTAAGTAAGACTAGGAATGAAACTGTTTAGAGCAGATGCGAAAATACAATTAAACTTTGTTGAATAGCAACTGATTGGGAAAGGACAAAGGATCATGTTCCTTTGGAAAACCACGCGTGGATGAGTTGATTGACGAATCGTTAACTGTGTTACCTACGCACACACGTTTGGCAGACTATTTTATGTAAGTACGAGTCTACTGTTTTGATGATTAGAACCTTTGTGTCAGTAATTCGAAGATTTGGGCAAAAATAAGCGGCATATCTGATAGGCACAATATCAATACCAGGGTCTAGCCACATAAATAACACATCAATAAAATTATTTGTTCATTGTAGAAGTTCCCTTACCGATCAATAATTATATGACTTGTTTTCATCTCCGAAAATTTCTATAAGTATTTTTAAAGGTCAAATGCCTTCTGAAATGTATTTCGGCACAAGGTAATATAGTTAAAACACAAATTCGATAATACATCCAAAGCGACGAATTCTAAATGTTTCAATTTGGGACAAAATTTTACCGACCGTTTATCAGCTAAACCTTGAATTCCCAACAAGGTATTTCAATAAAACGGGAACTTTGGGGAATTTACTAATATCTATGCGCATACAGAGGCCTAATTCTAAAAATACCCGTAGTGTTGTAGCCAGTTTTATCCAATATCTTGATGATGATGGCAGTCATATCGGGGCGGACAGTCGCACACTGTCCCTAATGTTTATTCACGACCGTATAACCACACAGTAGGTAGCCACTATGTTTTTACGACAACAAGCGATAGTATCCATGGATTTTATCTCCGCAAACGCGCCTATTCAAATGACAGCGTTTATTTCTACATATCTACTAACCTTTATTAAGGGCGGCTCGTATTGTCTTTCATAGTATCGTAAATTTTAGGTCCTAACCACATCATACGCACCGCTAACAAGCTGTTTTCGCCTTACACCATAACAATCACGAGAATTATGAAACTGAACCCCTCACTTCCCAAAATGAGGTGAAGACGAACATTTATTTTCATAACCTACACGAAATTATTTTGTGCCAGTTAAGTTGACAACAGACTCTAGCCTTGTAACCTAAATGTTAACTATGAGCTTTTGATTTTCTCGTTGTCCTTTTGAATAGGACTGTGCATGTAGCTGAGCGCAGGCTTTGACTGCTTCACCGGTCTATTTTCTCACTATCTGTAAAACGTTAACATCAGGCCTTAATTAAAGCATGACTACAAAGCCAAAATTTGTTAAGCGTAATATTTCACCGGATTGTCTCGTGTGCTGAAATCTGCGTTAAACTCTATCTAGGTACATCTATTTTCATTTTAGTTTTTGGTAACTACCTAATGTTCATATTTTTGCCGATTTTGGGATATCTTTGGTTATGTTAGCTGATGCGTAAAATCGTGACATCCATCAGGAGCAAGTGGAAATCGCTACCCTTTACAGTAAAAGGAACATTACACTGCAGTACGATGCGCTTAATAATAAATTTAATTTAATTTTATTAAATTAAAACAATACGAAACTTATTTTTTAAATACGTTGCTAGTTTTATGAGTAATAAGTAATTCCAACCATCCATCATCCACTTAATACGGTAATGTCCTCATAATAATTTTAATAAATCTTCATTAATGTTTCGTCAAGTCAGTAGCGGAATATTTTTTTAAAAGCTCGCTTTGGGTAACTCGCTTAGGAATATTATGAAAGTTAAGTTTCAATAAAAAAGATTATTTAATCTTCAGAAAAACGTAACTAAATGAGCAATTTTGGGCTTTGCCGACATAAACAATTCTTCTGGAGGTTTTTTTTATGTTTTGCAGAAAAATCATTAAGAGTATTCTCTATCTATAAAAGGGGTCATAATGTTTCTATGACAAATCTTATTCATTGGGTTCATAAATTTGAAACTTGGCACAAACTCGTACATAGGCAAGTAAATAAGTTTGGTATTATAAGTTTTTCCAAACTACCCTCCAATAGTGATTTCGCGGGTGCGATTTGGTGACTTCTTTTTTTATAATATCTTGGGACAATAACCACACAGGGCCATCTGATCCCAAGTTAAGCAGAGCTTGCGCTATGGTAATCAGAACGCTGATAAACATACTTATACAGGGTGACCCAAAACTCAACGATAATCTGAGACCGCATGTAAGGCCAAGTTATACTAGCCCTAGAAAACAAAAAACGATATCTCTCAGTTCAACGATAATAGACATTCGACACCTTTGGTCGCGTTTTGAAGTCCTGTGATCACCAATGTCACAATTTCTCTGTGAATTCATTTATTTCGTCCAATTTGTTCATTTCGTTCATTTCGTTCATTTCGTTCATTTCGTTCATTTCGT
This sequence comes from Chrysodeixis includens, assembly GCA_941860345.1. Classification (NCBI taxonomy): domain Eukaryota; kingdom Metazoa; phylum Arthropoda; class Insecta; order Lepidoptera; family Noctuidae; genus Chrysodeixis; species Chrysodeixis includens. The sequence continues at coordinate 4,449,190 of OW796096.1, read as the reverse complement.
TCATTTCGTTCATTTCGTTCATTTCGTTCATTTCGTTCATTTCGTTCATTTCGTTCATTTCGTTCATTTCGTTCATTTCGTTCATTTCGTTCATTTCGTTCATTTCGTTCATTTCGTTCATTTCGTTCATTTCGTTCATTTCGTTCATTTCGTTCATTTCGTTCATTTCGTTCATTTCGTTCATTTCGTTCATTTCGTTCATTTCGTTCATTTCGTTCATTTCGTTCATTTCGTTCATTTCGTTCATTTCGTTCATTTCGTTCATTTCGTTCATTTCGTTCATTTCGTTCATTTCGTTCATTTCGTTCATTTCGTTCATTTCGTTCATTTCGTTCATTTCGTTCATTTCGTTCATTTCGTTCATTTCGTTCATTTCATTCATTTCGTTCATTTCGTTCATTTCGTTCATTTCGTTCATTTCGTTCATTTCGTTCATTTCGTTCATTTCGTTCATTTCGTTCATTTCGTTCATTTCGTTCATTTCGTTCATTTCGTTCATTTCGTTCATTTCGTTCATTTCGTTCATTTCGTTCATTTCGTTCATTTCGTTCATTTCGTTCATTTCGTTCATTTCGTTCATTTCGTTCATTTCGTTCATTTCGTTCATTTCGTTCATTTCGTTCATTTCGTTCATTTCGTTCATTTCGTTCATTTCGTTCATTTCGTTCATTTCGTTCATTTCGTTCATTTCGTTCATTTTGTTCATTTCGTTCATTTCGTTCATTTCGTTCATTTCGTTCATTCCGTTCATTTTGTTCAAAACGTTCATTTTGTTCAAATCGTTAAAAATCATTCAAATCGTTCATTTCGTTCATTTCGTTCATTTCGTTCATTTCGTTCATTTCGTTCATTTCGTTCATTTCGTTCATTTCGTTCATTTCGTTCATTTCGTTCATTTCGTTCATTTCGTTCATTTCGTTCATTTCGTTCATTTCGTCCATTTCGTTCATTTCGTTCATTTCGTTCATTTCGTTCATTTCGTTCATTTCGTTCATTTCGTTCATTTCGTTCATTTCGTTCATTTCGTTCATTTCGTTCATTTCGTTCATTTCGTTCATTTCGTTCATTTCGTTCATTTCGTTCATTTCGTTCATTTCGTTCATTTCGTTCATTTCGTTCATTTCGTTCATTTCGTTCATTTCGTTCATTTCGTTCATTTCGTTCATTTCGTTCATTTCGTTCATTTCGTTCATTTCGTTCATTTCGTTCATTTCGTTCATTTCGTTCATTTCGTTCATTTCGTTCATTTCGTTCATTTCGTTCATTTCGTTCATTTCGTTCATTTCGTACATTTCGTTCATTTCGTTCATTTCGTTCATTCCGTTCATTTTGTTCAAATCGTTAAAAATCATTCAAATCGTTCATTTTGTTTATTCCGGTCATTTCGTTCATTTCGTTCATTTCGTTCATTTCGTTCATTCGTTCATTTCGCACATTTCGTTCATTTCGTTCATTTCGTTCATTTCGTTCATTTCGTTCATTTCGTTCATTTCGTTACTTTTATTATTTTCGTTAATTTCGTTCGTTTCGTTTATTTCCTCAAAATCGTTAATTTTGTTTAAATCGTTGAAAATCGTTAAAACCGTTTATTTCGTTCATTTCGTTCATTTTGTTAAAATCGTTCATTTTGTTCAAATCGTTGAAAATCATTCAAATCGTTCATTTCGTTAAAATCAATCATTTTGTTCAAATCGTTGAAAATCATTCATTTCGTTAAAATCGTTCATTTTGTTCAAATCGTTGAAAATCATTCATTTCGTTCAAAGCGTTCATTTCGTTAAAATCGTTCATTTCGTTCATTTCGTTCATTTCGTTCATTTCGTTCATTTCGTTCATTTCGTTCATTTCGTTCATTTCGGTCATTTCGTTCATTTCGTTCATTTCGTTCATTTCGTACATTTCGTTCATTTCGTTCATTTCGTTCATTTCGTTACTTTTATTATTTTCGTTAATTTCGTTCGTTTCGTTTATTTCCTCAAAATCGTTAATTTTGTTTAAATCGTTGAAAATCGTTAAAACCGTTTATTTCGTTCATTTCGTTCATTTTGTTAAAATCGTTCATTTTGTTCAAATCGTTGAAAATCATTCAAATCGTTCATTTCGTTAAAATCAATCATTTTGTTCAAATCGTTGAAAATCATTCATTTCGTTAAAATCGTTCATTTTGTTCAAATCGTTGAAAATCATTCATTTCGTTCAAAGCGTTCATTTCGTTAAAATCGTTCATTTCGTTCATTTCGTTCATTTCGTTCATTTCGTTCATTTCGTTCATTTCGTTCATTTCGTTCATTTCGGTCATTTCGTTCATTTCGTTCATTTCGTTCATTTCGTACATTTCGTTCATTTCGTTCATTTCGTTCATTTCGTTCATTTCGTTCATTTCGTTCATTTCGTTCATTTCGGACATTTCGTTCATTTCGTTCATTTCGTTCATTTCGTTCATTCCGTTCATTTCGTTCATTTTGTTAAAATCGTTCATTTTGTTCAAATCGTTAAAAATCATTCAAATCAATCATTTCGTTTATTTCGGTCATTCGTTCATTTCGTTCATTTCGTTCATTTCGTTCATTTCGTTCATTTCGTTCATTTAGTTCATTTAGTTCATTTCGTTCATTTCGTTCATTTCGTTCATTTCGTTCATTTCGTTCATTTCGTTCATTTCGTTCATTTCGTTCATTTCGTTCATTTCGTTCATTTCGTTCATTTCGTTCATTTCGTTCATTTCGTTCATTTCGTTCATTTCGTTCATTTCGTTCATTTCGTTCATTTCGTTCATTTCGTTCATTTCGTTCATTTCGTTCATTTCGTTCATTTCGTTCATTTCGTTCATTTCGTTCATTTCGTTCATTTCGTTCATTTCGTTCATTTCGTTCATTTCGTTCATTTCGTTCATTTCGTTCATTTCGTTCATTTCGTTCATTTCGTTCATTTCGTTCATTTCGTTCATTTCGTTCATTTCGTTCATTTCGTTCATTTCGTTCATTTCGTTCATTTCGTTCATTTCGTTCATTTCGTTCATTTCGTTCATTTCGTTCATTTCGTTCATTTCGTTCATTTCGTTCATTTCGTTCATTTCGTTCATTTCGTTCATTTCGTTCATTTCGTTCATTTCGCTCATTTCGTTCATTTCGTTCATTTCGTTCATTTCGTTCATTTCGTTCATTTCGTTCATTTCGTTCATTTCGTTCATTTCGTTCATTTCGTTCATTTCGTTCATTTCGTTCATTTCGTTCATTTCGTTCATTTCGTTCATTTCGTTCGTTTCGTTCATTTCGTTCATTTCGTTCATTTCGTTCATTTCGTTCATTTCGTTCATTTCGTTCATTTCGTTCATTTCGTTCATTTCGTTCATTTCGTTCATTTCGTTCATTTCGTTCATTTCGTTCATTTCGTTCATTTCGTTCATTTCGTTCATTTCGTTCATTTCGTTCATTTCGTTCATTTCGTTCATTTCGTTCATTTCGTTCATTTCGTTCATTTCGTTCATTTCGTTCATTTCGTTCATTTCGTTCATTTCGTTCATTTCGTTCATTTCGTTCATTTCGTTCATTTCGTTCATTTCGTTCATTTCGTTCATTTCGTTCATTTCGTTCATTTCGTTCATTTCGTTCATTTCGTTCATTTCGTTCATTTCGTTCATTTCGTTCATTTCGTTCATTTCGTTCATTTCGTTCATTTCGTTCATTTCGTTCATTTCGTTCATTTCGTTCATTTCGTTCATTTCGTTCATTTCGTTCATTTCGTTCATTTCGTTTCATTTCGTTCATTTCGTTTCATTTTCGTTCATTTCGTTCATTTCGTTCATTTCGTTCATTTCGTTCATTTCGTTCATTTCGTTCATTTCGTTCATTTCGTTCATTTCGTTCATTTCGTTCATTTCGTTCATTTCGTTCATTTCGTTCATTTCGTTCATTTCGTTCATTTCGTTTATTTTCGTTCATTTCGTTCATTTCGTTCATTTCGTTCATTTCGTTCATTTCGTTCATTTCGTTCATTTCGTTCATTTCGTTCATTTCGTTCATTTCGTTCATTTCGTTCATTTCGTTCATTTCGTTCATTTCGTTCATTTCGTTCATTTCGTTCATTTCGTTCATTCCGTTCATTTTGTTCAAATCGTTTAAAAATCATTCAAATCGTTCATTTCGTTTATTTCGGTCATTTCGGTCAATTCGTTCATTTTGTTAAAATCGTTCATTTTGTTCAAATCGTTGAAAATCATTCAAATCGTTCATTTCGTTCATTTCTTTCATTACGTTCATTTCGTTCATTTTGTTCATTTCGTTCATTTCGTTAAAATCGTTCATTTTGTTCAAATCGTTGAAAATCATTCATTTCGTTCAAATCGTTCATTTCGTTAAAATCGTTCATTTCGTTCAAATCGTTGAAAATGATTCAAATCGTTAAAATCGTTCATTTCTTTCATTCCGTTCATTTTGTTCGAATCGTTGAAAATCATTCAAATCGTTAAAATCGTTCATTTCGGTCATTTCGTTCATTTTGTTAAAATCGTTCATTTTGTTCAAATCGTTGAAAATCATTCAAATCGTTAAAATCGTTCATTTCGGTCATTTCGTTCATTTCGTTCATTTCGTTCATTTCGTTCATTTCGTTCATTTCGTTCATTTTCGTTCATTTCGTTCATTTCGTTCATTTCGTTCATTTCGTTCATTTCGTTCATTTCGTTCATTTCGTTCATTTCGTTCATTTCGTTCATTTCGTTCATTTCGTTCCTTTCGTTCATTTCGTTAAAATCGTTCATTTTGTTCAAATCGTTGAAAATCATTCATTTCGTTCAAATCGTTCATTTCGTTAAAATCGTTCATTTCGTTCATTTCGTTCAAATCGTAGAAAATCATTCAAATCGTTAAAATCGTTCATTTCGTTCATTTCGTTCATTTTGTAAAAATCGTTCATTTTGTTCAAATTGTTGAAAATCATTCAAATCGTTCATTTCGTTTATTTCGGTCATTTCGTTCAATTCGTTCATTTCGTTCATTTTGTTAAAATCGTTCATTTTGTTCAAATCGTTGAAAATCATTCAAATCGTTCATTTCGTTAAAATCAATCATTTTGTTCAAATCGTTGAAAAATCATTCATTTCGTTAAAAATCGTTCTGCAATGTGGGGCGTTGGGGACAGCAAATAAAAGATGTTGCTCTTTCTAATGTTAGGTTTATAATGACTAATCTTACCGAACTACGTTACAATATATGGGGGCGATGCGTCACACACTACACCTCCCCCTTTTATAGAAAAAAAAAAAAAAGGGATACAATTTTTTTTTAACCAATATAAAAATATGCAAAATTAATTCTATAAACTAATATAATTTTAATAAATTTCATGCCCTGTTGACAATAAAAGCGCCAAAAAACTTTTAAAAACATAATGTATACTTTTTTATTTTAAATTACAATTACTTTTCCCAAAAAAAAACAAAACAATACATTTTGCTTACCACTAAAATAATATGAATATCAAGTGCACAAGGCATAATAATTCGACACAAAAAAAATGCAATTGAACCATATAATTATATTTTTAAACCTTTTTTACTTAAAAATACGTTATAATTTTTTTGTCCTAATAATCTTTCTCCACTAATAAATTTCAAAGTATAAGCACAGCATGGTTTCTCAAACACGTTTAATTTTATTTCAATCTCTTTTTTTTTCATAAATTAAACTAGGTATTTTCCACAAAAAATATAACATCATTCCTTTTCTTACTCTTCCATTTTATTTCCTTTTCTATTAATAGCCATCATTCCTTCTTCTGGTACACATTTACACATATCTTTTTTGAGGGTCGGGCCGCCCATTATATCATCATTGAATAATAGGAGGTACATACTTATTTATTTATAGTCGACTTTTACCATTATTTAATATAAGGACCATCTTTTTAAAACTTTATAGTTTCCAACGATTCTCACTGAGGGAAGCTCGTCCGCACTATGATCAAAACGAAGGACTTGGCCTTATTTGTACCTCCATATTTGTGTACCTATTATATTTAATCCTTTAGTATTCTAATACCATAAATAAAACCTCAAACAAAAATAATAATTTGGTCTATAAGTTCTCTGCCGTCAGAGCCTTATGTACCAAACGATTTCCTACTTCTTAATACAATATCTGTAATCAAACAATTTTCCTTCGAAAAACATCTACCATTCATTATCCAACAACACAAGTTAAACAGAAAATGTAACTAATGGCACTCAATAGGTGGCCAAAGATATTTAATACAAATCCTGTAACATTAAACTTCCTCATAATTTAATTTTTATCCATGCTTTCTTTACAATAACATATTTCAATATAATTGTTTATCCTCATAGTATAATAATAAAATTTCAAAGCCAAGCTTTACCAAGTAACAATATCTATCAAAACATTCCCATATCAATCATATATTAGGTTTAATTCAAAACTAAGTATAATGTTTCATTTGTATCATCGCTATACGAATATGGTATGGTATGACACTGACATCAGTAACCAAGAATGCTGCAAGCGTGGCATTACAGAAATATAGGTACCAACTTAACGTGAGAAGAAATTATATTATATTATTACACAATATTTTTTTTACATATTAAACATTATAATGATGACCAAAACTTATATATTTTAAATTATTATTTAGGTACGTGAAACATTTTTTTTTTAATTATTCATAATACAAATCAATTTATTCTTAAAATGAAGCTAGTAGCGGTACGTACAAATGACTACAAATTTTCCAATTACTTTTTATATCTGTCCAATATTCTAGTAAGCGAACGATACCTAGTTGCATTCTATGGATAACAAAAGGAATTTTAATATCGTTCGGATAACTCAACCTAAATTATCTATACCATCACAAAATCAGTTACTTCAAATTGTCTTAAAACCGGAATCATATTAATATGCTTCAACATTAATTAAAATATTTTAATGTAAACTTCAAATTGTGTTGAATGCAATGCAATGTTAATTTCGTTAATTTCGTTCATTTCGTTCATTTCGTTCATTTCGTTCATTTCGTTCATTTCGTTCATTTCGTTCATTTCGTTCATTTCGTTCATTTCGTTCATTTCGGACATTTCGTTCATTTCGTTCATTTCGTTCATTTCGTTCATTTCGTTCATTTCGTTCATTCCGTTCATTTCGTTCATTTTGTTAAAATCGTTCATTTTGTTCAAATCGTTAAAAATCATTCAAATCAATCATTTCGTTTATTTCGGTCATTTCGTTCATTTCGTTCATTTAGTTCATTTAGTTCATTTAGTTCATTTAGTTCATTTAGTTCATTTAGTTCATTTAGTTCATTTAGTTCATTTAGTTCATTTAGTTCATTTAGTTCATTTCGTTCATTTCGTTCATTTCGTTCATTTCGTTCATTTCGTTCATTTCGTTCATTTCGTTCATTTCGTTCATTTCGTTCATTTCGTTCATTTCGTTCATTTCGTTCATTTCGTTCATTTCGTTCATTTCGTTCATTTCGTTCATTTCGTTCATTTCGTTCATTTCGTTCATTTCGTTCATTTCGTTCATTTCGTTCATTTCGTTCATTTCGTTCATTTCGTTCATTTCGTTCATTTCGTTCATTTCGTTCATTTCGTTCATTTCGTTCATTTCGTTCATTTCGTTCATTTCGTTCATTTCGTTCATTTCGTTCATTTCGTTCATTTCGCTCATTTCGCTCATTTCGTTCATTTCGTTCATTTCGTTCATTTCGTTCATTTCGCTCATTTCGCTCATTTCGTTCATTTCGTTCATTTCGTTCATTTCGTTCATTTCGTTCATTTCGTTCATTTCGTTCATTTCGTTCATTTCGTTCATTTCGTTCATTTCGTTCATTTCGTTCATTTCGTTCATTTCGTTCATTTCGTTCATTTCGTTCATTTCGTTCATTTCGTTCATTTCGTTCATTTCGTTCATTTCGTTCATTTCGTTCATTTCGTTCATTTCGTTCATTTCGTTCATTTCGTTCATTTCGTTCATTTCGTTCATTTCGTTCATTTCGTTCATTTCGTTCATTTCGTTCATTTCGTTCATTTCGTTCATTTCGTTCATTTCGTTCATTTCGTTCATTTCGTTCATTTCGTTCATTTCGTTCATTTCGTTCATTTCGTTCATTTCGTTCATTTCGTTCATTTCGTTCATTTCGTTCATTTCGTTCATTTCGTTCATTTCGTTCATTTCGTTCATTTCGTTCATTTCGTTCATTTCGTTCATTTCGTTCATTTCGTTCATTTCGTTCATTTCGTTCATTTCGTTCATTTCGTTCATTTCGTTCATTTCGTTCATTTCGTTCATTTCGTTCATTTCGTTCATTTCGTTCATTTCGTTCATTTCGTTCATTTCGTTCATTTCGTTCATTTCGTTCATTTCGTTCATTTCGTTCATTTCGTTCATTTCGTTCATTTCGTTCATTTCGTTCATTTCGTTCATTTCGTTCATTTCGTTCATTTCGTTCATTTCGTTCATTTCGTTCATTTCGTTCATTTCGTTCATTTCGTTCATTTCGTTCATTTCGTTCATTTCGTTCATTTCGTTCATTTCGTTCATTTCGTTCATTTCGTTCATTTCGTTCATTTCGTTCATTTCGTTCATTTCGTTCATTTCGTTCATTTCGTTCATTTCGTTCATTTCGTTCATTTCGTTCATTTCGTTCATTTCGTTCATTTCGTTCATTTCGTTCATTTCGTTCATTTCGTTCATTTCGTTCATTTCGTTCATTTCGTTCATTTCGTTCATTTCGTTCATTTCGTTCATTTCGTTCATTTCGTTCATTTCGTTCATTTCGTTCATTTCGTTCATTTCGTTCATTTCGTTCATTTCGTTCATTTCGTTCATTTCGTTCATTTCGTTCATTTCGTTCATTTCGTCCATTTCGTTCATTTCGTTCATTTCGTTCATTTCGTTCATTTCGTTCATTACGTTCATTTCGTTCAATTCGTTCATTTCATTCGTTTATACTGTACTGTTGTACTGGCAAAAAATATAAAAAAAAATACTAAACATATTGTTTATTAGCAAGTCGTGTAAGGCCCTTTTGTCGAGTCGATGTGTTTGTCTTGCTTTACTTTTTGTTACATAACTTTAACGACGATTACGATAAACTCCAAAACTACTGAATCGTTTTCAAATATTCACCATTAGAAAGGTACATCATTCCTGAGTAACTCAAGCTGTATGGTAAGTTGTCTCACTTTGAACCAGGTAAATTCAAAGTCCCATATTGGGCTGGATTTTCAATCAATGCCTTCAATTTTTTGTGTATAGTTAGCATATTTATTTAGCTTCAATTTTGTAAAACATTAATTTCTCATATTCTTTTTAATTTCGGCGTAAAACAGGTTTTTCTGAAAAAAATTTTTTGGTTCAATGAGTACCACCGGTGGTACACATTTAACCAGGGTGTGGTCCACATTGAGCCACCTTATTAACTATGACTTATAGATCAATTTATAAGGCAAATACTTTGTAATAATAAAAATCAGTCTTATATTTATTAAAATCACTTAAAATCTTATGATCCTTTAATTGGATAATTAGCCAAATCGGGTTCCAAAGGCATCCGGAGTTTCATGGCACCTGATCTGTGCAGCTTAACACTTAGGCTTGGCCTCAAGCATGTTGGCAGTCGAATGCCGCCCTCTTTTTCTTATCGTTACTTTGTTTCGCACCATTTTATAACAAATTAAAACAATTGTAGAAAAAATACTCATTTAACGACTTGGATGTACACAATAAATCATGGTTCAATGTGTAACACCCCCAGGTGGTTCACTGTGAGACACACCAGGTTTTGATAACTAATCTTAAAAATTTACCGGCATACCAATCACTTAAAAACTCGAATTGTAGCGCTTTTAATTGCTAAATAACCGTAGAATACAGTGTACATATAAATAAATTGACATTGTTTAATTGAAAAAGCTAGAAAAGAATGAAATTGGAAAAAAATATTTACTTTTTGAGTCAATTTGCTTTCAAATGCTCCTCACACAACCAATTGGCACGCGATCGCCACGCAAATTAGTGGGCAGTAAGGGATCGTAAATACCTCTCTTTCACTCATACTAGCGCGGTTTAGCAACGTGGCGTTTTCGAGATTCGGCGGTGGTTCAATGTAGCTGCCTGGTTCAATGTGAGACACCCGACCCTATATAATTCTAATTGTAATAAGTTTTTAGCCTATGGAAGAAAGCCTCGCCAAGATCACAAAAAAACGCTATAAAACCAAATTATACGTGAGCGAAGCCGCGAGCGGAATGCTAGTAAACTATTTTTATCAAAGTAACTAGTTATCCCGGTGAACTTCGTAATGGTTTTTTTATGTGCGGAATTGAGGAATGTACTGTACTATTACAGTACCGTTAGTACCGTAATATTGCGCCTTGCAGTATTTCCCGTTCTGAATGTATCAGTACCGTAATATATCTTATAAATACATATCTTACGAACAACAATTATTTCTTGTATATTTAGATGTCCTTTTGAAACCCACGACATACATACATATATTACGTCAATAACATCATGTTACAGGGGAAGGTTAAACATTTACATCTGTTTTAAGTCCTCCTAAATTCAAAAAAGTTCGCCACCAATATCGCCAAACCATTTACGAATACCGAATTCATTTAGCACGTAAATTGTATGTGGGGGGACGATGTGTCATGCATACGCAAGCGACCACAACTCGTGAAAAATATAGGAAAAGCGTATTACTTCAGTTCCGCGACCGATAGTATGAAGCTACGCGAGTTTATTACCTACACACGAGTATTAAATTCGTAATATACCAGCAGTCTAAAAACTTATTGTAAGTATTGTATTAGCTTGCCTTGAATAGGATGAAGAGCCGTCAATATCGACAATATCAATAAGAACTACAAAAGCGAAAAGCTGAAAGCCGGTATAATATTTGCCCAGGCCAGATATAGATCTAGACAAGACAGTCTCAAAGCCAAGGATAAGCTGTTTCTTATCAAGATGTTCGTGATTTGATAAACTTCACATTGTATTATTCTGTCTATACAAAGCATGTCGAGTAAAAAGTACAACAAACGAGTAGTCAATAGTAACTGTTATTGCTGCCTCAGTCTTATTGACAAACAAAGAAATATTACATTACTTTACAGTATGTTAAATAGATGCGTTGCGGTTTTGTAAGTAAGCCGAAGGTGCCGAAATTAAAATTTTAACTTAATAGATGTATGTATCACAAACAGTCTAGGAACGTAAAGTGTACATTTAAAAATTTAATTTAGTATTTTATGAAATAAAATAAAATCATTTATTTTGTAACTAGGATAATTATACCACTTTTACATGTCTTATATATATTTTGAGCTCGCTGGATTCAACATTTCCTAATTGACTACCTAGAGAAAAAATGTCGTAACAAAGTCAGGGTCACGAATTAGTTATAATGGTTTTAATATTAGTTACATTACATTCAGGGTAGCGTTGACGATACTATGTTATCTATTTTATTATTTTTTTAATGCTAGCAATATTAAGCTGATGTCATGTTAATAAATAATGTCATTGCCAAGTGACAAGTGTCATAATTATTTACTTTACTTTTGTTATAATAGTTTTCAACGCATCAGAAAATAAAAGTTTATTTATTTTTTAATAAAATGTGTGAATTAAACTATGAATAGGAACTTACGATGATTAACTACGACGTTAAGTTTCTTACATGTGACGAAGCTTTGCACTTAAAAAGCAGTGACTTTAAAAGTTTTAAGTAAGTTTTTTAAAAGCTTTTTTCTCATGTTTGTTTTTAACTGTTCATTAAAAATACGAACAGTACTACAAGTATTTGATATTCGTCGTATTTATAAAATCAATTATATTAGAACAGGCGAGTTCTTAAGTCTCTAAAACCTATTGAGAACAGTAGCTGTATTTCTCCGAAAACTTAATAAACTCAACAATAATTTATCTCGTATTCAGCTATCGCTTTAAAGAACTTAACTTAAGCTCCAAACTTTATTTTTCAGATATGAAACAAAGAAGAGAGTTGATGAATCAGTCTATGATTCTGGCAAAAGAAGTTACTGTGAGAGGCGAGGTGGTCTCTGGCGGGCGTCCCATCCGCGCCAAGTGCGCCAGCTGGAGTCCAAACTGAAAGATAAGAGCATCATCACCTGCGAATGGACCACAGACAACCTAATAACCATAGTCTTCTCATCAGGAGTTATAGCCTACCTAACAGTAAAAGAAAACTCCTTGGATGTGACTCAGATACTCTTTGATAAATACTTTGTTGGGAAACTCTCTGGTCAGGCTATCACAAATGGTACAGTATGCATGTATTTGATGTAACCTAGATAATTAACATGTTATTGAACATCTAATGCTTGCTGCATTTAAGTAGCACATTCATTAGAAAGTAGAATATAGCTGTCAATTTTTTTCAACTAGAATTATATTGGTAGATTTGGCACTGCATACTATTTAAAACTTAAATTCTGTAAAAAAAATTAGGACATTTCATTCTAAACACTATAATAATATATGGTCATTTTAGTTTTTTAATATATGCTTATGTACTTCAATCAATTTACTAATGAATGTTTACATTTCAGCGGCTATATGCAAATCACACATATTGCTAACTCATAATGACCGGACAGCTACTCTTGTGACTTTTGGTAAAAGCAATATTAATCTTCCATGCCGCATTGCTGACAGAGATCCACATATACAGGTATAATTAATAAATTGTAATAGATTATGCATATGTAGAAGTCCTCCTTATTAATTGATAATACAATACTAAAACAAACAGAAATATTAATATACTCTCAGCATTTATTGCTACCTAGAGATGATGGCATTATCTGAGAGCCATTATTTAGTTACTAAATAAAAGATGAGAAGAACAAATATATAGTATTTCCTAATAAAAATAAACTTATTACCCTATTTCATTCTAGAGTATAGAGCTTGGTGGCAGCAACAGACGGACAGAGAGGCACATTTCTACCAAGGAGAGTAGTAATGGTGCGAGAGTTTTAGTGTGGAGTGTCACTACAGCGGAGCCGGCGCCCTGGAGCCCTGTGCTAGAGGACCATGCTAATCTCCACCTGTACAGTGTTAATGGGTATCAAACAGATTTCTACTTTAAATTGACATATCGAAACATTGAAATAACAATTACACTATGGCATCTACGACACTATCTCAAGCATTGCAATATCAGGCTTAAAAATACGAAAACATGTCTTACTGTAATCCATTTTTTTTAAGTCTTTCAACCAATCAATGAATGAATACTATTGAATACCACATTCCTGACATGATTATTCAAATCTTTGTTTAATTGAGTCTAATAATTCTCTATACTACCGATGTTATTCATTTGTTTCGTACTTTTGTTCCTATTTTCACAGACACCACATCAATTTAACAGCATATCATCAACTTGAGAATGAGACTTTATCTGCGGAACTTTCTAATAATGGTGACAACATTGTTCACATTGTAGAACAAGTCACATGTCATAAGGTAAAGAGAAATTCTCATATTATATTTAATTTGTAGCAGTTTATGTGTATTTGTTTACCTACAATACATTTTCTTTGTTTCACGCATTTCTTTAAAAAGAATATCATAGTAACTTGGATGGTACATTTATGGTAAATAACTTTCTATTAAGTAGCCTGTAGTATATATGATTTGTCACATTGTCAGCTTCTGAAGATTCAAAATGTTATCTGCTTATTAAGACTGGTTTATACTACATTTGGTTTACTAAAATTGATCTACCTATTCTCTTAAATTAACTCTTAAATAAATCCTTCTAATATTGAAGTTTTGCTGTCATATTCACATAATTATATACCTAAATATTTGCAAAAAATACATACCCATAAGACAGATTTTTGCAAGATATATCTAAATAAAAAAACTTTTCCAGAATGGTGTGAATCTAGACTGGTTACGTTACGAAGTGAGCGCAGAGGATCGTCTGAGCAAGTTGTCGCTGGGGCGGGAGAGCGCCACGCACGTGTCGGTGGGGTCGCCCGTGCGGCTCGTGCGGCGCGCGCGGTGCGACACGCGTCTGCTCATCGCCTGTATCGACGGCTCGCTGCATGTCGTGCATAGGGCGGCCGGACTCACGCATACGACGAGAGCTGGCTTTGTAAGTTTATGATATTTTTGCTATATTATCTTTAAATGGCAAATATCAATATCCCAACTGGTAATTAAAGCTTGAGATGACATAGGATGTGCTAGGTTAAGTAAAGTATTTGACTACTTGACGTAAAAAATTAACACACAGAATGAGACACATACACTATACATTTATATTTATACCCCACTGTCCAAAAAATAGTAAACTGTCCAGACTAAATCCTGTTGTATACGCTAGTCTCGCCAAAAAATATCTAGGCATTAGAACACAGTTTACATAGTCGCTTCGTAGCACTAAAAGATTACTCATATTGTTCTACAGATAGCGACAGACGTGCGTTGGGCCGACGAGTTGATAATAGCGGCGGAGGAAGGCGGCCGGCTGCAGTGCTTCGACCGCGCGCTAGCACTCCTACATCATCACTCCAAGTGCTTAGATCTGACGTCCTACTTACGGTAACTAACTTATCCATTGCTTAATTAATAACATTACCTTAACGAACTTATTTATAAAAAGCAACAACGGATGCATTGTGTGAAAGATGATATGGCTGCAAAGAGTGTTATTTGCGAGATGACATCAGATAGTAGTGTGTGGAAGAAGAAGACCTGTTGCGCCGACCCCAAATACTAATTGGGATAAGGCAGGCAGGGCAGGGGAATGGTGAAAGGGTTTATTTATACTCACAATGATAAAGAACTATGGTACTACTGATCAAAGTCGCCGTTCTACGCCGTGTAGGCCTGTTTCACATAGGTGCAGGTCCTCACTCAGGTTCCCAATTTAAATTGTTATTTTTTTCAATCAGCAATAAAGTGTTTGTTACTTTTACAGAGATTCTCGGCGGATGCAATTGCTGGCGACGAAAAGTTCAAAAGGGGGGCCAATCATATTGACTTCTTTTTCTGGGGGACCACTCGCGCTTCTACATATCACACATCCGCGCTTATTAGTGGTAAATTCTCTATATACTTTGAATTTATGCCGAATTCCTAACTTATTTTAGTTTGTAAATTGTAAAAAAAATATTACATTGATTGTCATTTCCTTTAATTTCATATTTTTATTATTTCAGGCTTGGTTGCGTGCAAAAAGATCATCTGATGCGGTAGCGCTATTACGAGCTATGGACTGGGATCTAGAAGGCACTGAATGTCTATGGGCGGTCAACAAAATTGTATGTACAGCATTAAGGAGTAAAGCAGGTTAGTTCTTCTTAGTTCGGCTGATGTATTGAGATTATTAAGTTGTTGAGATGCATACGGTATAGCTATAGGGTATATATTAAACGTTAATGAAAAAACCGGCCAAGTGCGAGTCGGACTCGCGCACGTAGAGTTCCGTACTATCATCTATAAAAGAAAAAGCTTCTACCTTTTACCGTTTTTATTAATATTGATCAAAAAAATACGAAACAAAACACGTTTATTGTATGGAGCCCCCTTACCATTTCATTTTATTAAATTTTTAGTATTTGTTGTTCTAGCGGCAACAGAAATACATCATTTGGGGTTCCGTTTTACCCTTTGGGTACGGAACCCTAAATAGCTCTCTGGGACGGTTTGATGAATTTGCAGACGTTGCAGTTTTTTTTTTTGCTTCAAATTGGAAATATCTATACTATAATAAAAATGGTCGGGGTCAAATTCTGTACATTGAAGATATTTAAAAAAAAATGAGTGGGGGGCGTTTTATTATCGATACTGAAGTATAAAATGCAATTAAAAAATTTTTTGTCTGTCTGTCTGTCTGTCTGTATCTTGAACGCGAATCACGCAAAAACTACTGAACGGATTTTGATGAAACTTGGTATGGTTATAGTACCTACTCCGAGGAAGGATCATATCTACTTTTCATCCCGGAAACCGATACAGGGGGGGAGGGAGGAGAGGTGAAAGTCCCTCCCGCATCACGTGAAATCTACGAACTCAATGCAGACAATGTTTATACACAAAAATTATACGCAACTTGAGGTATAACTTAGTCTTTGTTTGATCAAAATCGGTTCACTCTACCAAAAGATATGATTAATTAAGTGAATTCAAGAAGTAAAATAGTTACGTTACGCAATTCAGTGTAGTACTTGCAACGACATCTTATGACAAAAAATAGAACTAATGTTGATAGATAAATTCTAAATCCCATAGATGGCGTTGTGTAAAATTTCGTCGTTTTCTGAATCGCGGTGTTAAGATTTGACACCATTATATTATTGCCGAAGGTCGGGCTAACATAAATACTATAATAGTTACCACTAACATAAATACTATAATAGTCAATAATAACTAGGGCTAACATAAATACTATAATAGTCAATAATAGTTACCACCGCCATCTATTATCTACGCCCAAAGTAACACCACAAACTGCCGTTTTGATATACTAGATGGCGCAGTCACGATGACGTCATATTTCTGAATCGCGGTGTTAAGATTTTCCTGCATTTAATGACCTCTGTCAAAATATTTATTCGTTTCGTGCAGTTCCTGTCTCTAACAAGATGGGTCGCATCATTATGATATTTTAAACTGTTGTCCAATTAGTAAGTTCTCCACTGCATGCCCAGTGACCCCAGTGTCACATTTCTGATTTCTGTGCACGCCCCTGGCTACGTATATTTAAAGTTTAGTTTCATTTCTTTATTCTTATTATAAAAGTAATAAATTATATTATAATCTATACTAATATTATAAAGCTGAATAGTTTGTTTGTATGTTTGTTTGTTTGAACGCGCTAATCTCAGGAACTACTGGGTCGAATCGAAAAATTCTTTTTGTGTTGAATAGACCACTTATCGAGGAAGGCTTTAGGCTATACACCGTGATTTTTAGGTCGTTTTAAAAAAGTCGTCCACACAATGTATCCGTCATAAAATACCTCTAGGCGCGAATATAATTTTTTTATCATTAATTAAAATAATATGCATGAAAAAAATAAATAATACATTGGAAATATGAAACATCCTGTTAAAAATGTTTACGTATCAAACTGTTGAAGATACATGCTACATACTTACTGCGAACATTATGATTGCAATAGTAAGACAGCTGTTTTACGCTAAGGTGAATGACCTGTGATAAGACGCCGCCGCGCCGCCCGCGCGGCCCCTTTGGCACAAGGTTCGGACCGCGCTCACTACAGAGTGTTCGTAAAACTGCCTTGTGTCATAATAATGAATAATATTTTTATTCATTCAAATCTTAAAAAAAACATATTTTTTTATTATAAACGTTTACTAGTCATTGGATACATGAACTGGGCTGCTTTTTTAAAACGACCTAAAAGTCACGGTGTATAACATCACGTTGCAACTCTAAGGAGCGAAGAAATAATGGAAAATGCGAAATAAACGGGGAAAATTATTCATCCTTGAGGGCTTCCGTTGTGTGCGCTGCGAAAACGGTTCAAGATACCAAAAATATATGTATGAAAGAATTATTCCTATTTAAATAACCTAAAAAAATGTCCATAACAGTATATGTCTATCTTTTAAGATTAACTCACTAGAACCGTTTTTATGGTAATTAAATTCGGTTGAAATTAATGCATTTGTTAAGAGTTGTATCAACGTATCAGGTTGTGAAGTCAAAATAATTATGTTCTTTTAAAAATTTTAAAACTAAATTGTCTAAAATAATAACAAAAAATGACGAGGACAAAGTCGTGGGTAACAGCTATAATTTATGAAGCTAAGAAGGTTGTCCGCAAAAATAAATGATGCCCAAAATAATTATTCCACGCGGACAAAGTCGCGGGCACAGCTAGTTATTAATAATTTTAATTTAATCTCGGGTACTTACCTTGCCAATGGTCAACAAACATAACTGTAATAACAGTATGTAACTTAACATGTCCTGTTTGTACTTACTTAACTGTACTTAACATGTCCTCCCATATAGCGGCTCGCGGGGAAGAATCAGCGGCTGAAGGTGCTTTAGGCGCATTCCTGGCGCCCGCCGCGCCGCACGCCGCGCGCGCTCACCGCTACGCACCGCCCGTACACGACCTGGCTAGAAAGTTCTTCCATCATCTGCTGAGGTATGTCTCTGCTTCGTTTCCTTGATGACAACGAAGGACTGCAACGTTTTATTGCAATTTTATAGCCTACTATTTGACTAAAAAAATCCAATTAGTCCAACAGGTAGATTTCAGAAAAAATATTGTATACATAGAAATACCACACTCGTACAAATACCTACCACACGTACAAATACCCAATTTGTTCAGCAAACAGTTTTGTCCATAACTCCTCACCTCGAGTCCTTTTTTGTTTGTTTGCCGTGGTGATACGCTAATGACTTCAACTCACGCTGAGGGCACGGCGTGGGGATATGTCGGACGCCCACCGACTAAAAACTCCCCTGTTCTACTACCTAAGCCAGCGTCACGGGATCGCTCGCGCATGCTCTGCGTGACCCTGGCTGGATGTACACTTACCCTACCCTAATAATAATATAATCATGTATACATTCCCCCATCAGACGCGGTCGTGTAGAGAAGGCCCTGAGCCTGGCGGTAGAGCTGCGCGCGGCGGACGTGTGCTGCGACGCGCGCTGGGCGGCGCGCCGGCGGGCACTGCCGCAGCTGGAGCAGGAGGCCGCCACACTCGCCGCGCATTATAATGCCGCCGCTGGTAACTGTATACATTCCCCTATCAGACGCGGGCGTGTAGAGAAGGCCCTGAGCCTGGCGGTAGAGCTGCGCGCGGCGGACGTGTGCTGCGACGCGCGCTGGGCGGCGCGCCGGCGGGCACTGCCGCAGCTGGAGCAGGAGGCCGCCACACTCGCCGCGCATTATAATGCCGCCGCTGGTAACTGTATACATTCCCCTATCAGACGCGGGCGTGTAGAGAAGGCCCTGAGCCTGGCGGTAGAGCTGCGCGCGGCGGACGTGTGCTGCGACGCGCGCTGGGCGGCGCGCCGGCGGGCACTGCCGCAGCTGGAGCAGGAGGCCGCCACACTCGCCGCGCATTATAATGCCGCCGCTGGTAACTGTATACATTCCCCTATCAGACGCGGGCGTGTAGAGAAGGCCCTGAGCCTGGCGGTAGAGCTGCGCGCGGCGGACGTGTGCTGCGACGCGCGCTGGGCGGCGCGCCGGCGGGCACTGCCGCAGCTGGAGCAGGAGGCCGCCACACTCGCCGCGCATTATAATGCCGCCGCTGGTAACTGTATACATTCCCCTATCAGACGCGGGCGTGTAGAGAAGGCCCTGAGCCTGGCGGTAGAGCTGCGCGCGGCGGACGTGTGCTGCGACGCGCGCTGGGCGGCGCGCCGGCGGGCACTGCCGCAGCTGGAGCAGGAGGCCGCCACACTCGCCGCGCATTATAATGCCGCCGCTGGTAACTGTATACATTCCCCTATCAGACGCGGGCGTGTAGAGAAGGCCCTGAGCCTGGCGGTAGAGCTGCGCGCGGCGGACGTGTGCTGCGACGCGCGCTGGGCGGCGCGCCGGCGGGCACTGCCGCAGCTGGAGCAGGAGGCCGCCACACTCGCCGCGCATTATAATGCCGCCGCTGGTAACTGTATACATTCCCCTATCAGACGCGGGCGTGTAGAGAAGGCCCTGAGCCTGGCGGTAGAGCTGCGCGCGGCGGACGTGTGCTGCGACGCGCGCTGGGCGGCGCGCCGGCGGGCACTGCCGCAGCTGGAGCAGGAGGCCGCCACACTCGCCGCGCATTATAATGCCGCCGCTGGTAACTGTATACATTCCCCTATCAGACGCGGGCGTGTAGAGAAGGCCCTGAGCCTGGCGGTAGAGCTGCGCGCGGCGGACGTGTGCTGCGACGCGCGCTGGGCGGCGCGCCGGCGGGCACTGCCGCAGCTGGAGCAGGAGGCCGCCACACTCGCCGCGCATTATAATGCCGCCGCTGGTAACTGTATACATTCCCCTATCAGACGCGGGCGTGTAGAGAAGGCCCTGAGCCTGGCGGTAGAGCTGCGCGCGGCGGACGTGTGCTGCGACGCGCGCTGGGCGGCGCGCCGGCGGGCACTGCCGCAGCTGGAGCAGGAGGCCGCCACACTCGCCGCGCATTATAATGCCGCCGCTGGTAACTGTATACATTCCCCTATCAGACGCGGGCGTGTAGAGAAGGCCCTGAGCCTGGCGGTAGAGCTGCGCGCGGCGGACGTGTGCTGCGACGCGCGCTGGGCGGCGCGCCGGCGGGCACTGCCGCAGCTGGAGCAGGAGGCCGCCACACTCGCCGCGCATTATAATGCCGCCGCTGGTAACTGTATACATTCCCCTATCAGACGCGGGCGTGTAGAGAAGGCCCTGAGCCTGGCGGTAGAGCTGCGCGCGGCGGACGTGTGCTGCGACGCGCGCTGGGCGGCGCGCCGGCGGGCACTGCCGCAGCTGGAGCAGGAGGCCGCCACACTCGCCGCGCATTATAATGCCGCCGCTGGTAACTGTATACATTCCCCTATCAGACGCGGGCGTGTAGAGAAGGCCCTGAGCCTGGCGGTAGAGCTGCGCGCGGCGGACGTGTGCTGCGACGCGCGCTGGGCGGCGCGCCGGCGGGCACTGCCGCAGCTGGAGCAGGAGGCCGCCACACTCGCCGCGCATTATAATGCCGCCGCTGGTAACTATACACTGTCTTATTGTAACCTGATGTGTATCCAATTGCACGGAAACCGAGTGGTATCGGTCACCACGCCAATTATCAGTGACGTGTCGCGGGTTAGATCCTCGCGTCGGACAAGAATTTGTGGGAAACAAAGGCTTGTTCTGAGTGTGGGTGTCTTTGTGCTTGTATCAATTTCTGCGGAACCCCCCACGATATGAGAGTTAAATTCTTTAGTGCGGGAGTCGTCTTGTAAAAGAAAAAGAAACTGAGGCATTAAGGTCTTTCAGTTGACTCCACACCTTTTTGTACATAATCACTTCATATAAATACCTGTATCCATTAAAGGAGATCTATAGGAGGTATCCCGCTACCGTTTTTGACCAATCTTAATTACAACTTTCTCGAGTTTTAAATAATCTGCCTTTGTATTTTTTCAATGTAAATGTATAAACAAAGCACTTACTGATATGTATTTTAAATTTTTATTTTAGAATCAGATTGTTCAGAAACCTGTTCGAGCTGCAGTTCTCATTCATACACCGGCTCTGAAGAGGAAGAACCGAGCGCGACGTCGGAACTCGTGAAGACAAAGCCACCGCCTCTACCTCGCGTCTCACTGCCGAACCATCCCACACTCATGCAGGTCCCCATCACACAGACCGAGCCCATATCCACCAACAGCATACGACCCAACCTACACCAGTACCTAGAAAGAGACAACACGATATGGACCACTGACGTACGCGACGACACCTACACGAGAAACGACTGCTACGAACGCGACTATCCCAAACCGATACGAAACACTCAAAATGTACGATGGCACAGTATGGACATGCTCTCTAACTACAACCCCCCCAAACATAAGCTACTCACAATAAGCGAGGCTCCTGTCAAGTCCACACATAATCTCGTCGACATCATCCCACGGCAACACGAAGACAGACTGAACTCCAACCATTACAAACATTTATATCAAACGGAACTGAGAGAGGAGACCCCAAACATGCTATATCGTTACCAAAACAATAATAACTATCATCCTAACACGAGCATAAAGGATAGAGGTTATAGAAATGATAATGAAACATTAGAAAAGCAAGGGAATCGTTCTGGTGAGAAGAATAAAGTGAAGTTCTCAGACACTGTTACCATCGCCGTTGTACCGGTAAGTAACGTATATTTCTCACATAGTAGTGTACCAAACAGTATTTTTTAGAGACAGACTAGTTCATTTTAGTGAAAGGTTCAGTTATAGTTGTAAAGTGTTTATCTCAGTAGCGGATCTAATTTGGAAATAGTTTTAGCTGTATAGCTAAAATTTTCTACTCCAAATAATTAATCAGAAATCGCAGAAGACAGGGAGGTTTGGAAGGAGAAAGGGGAGGCCTTTTTCCAGCTGTAGGATCTTATGTTTAATTGTAAGCTATATAAAAAAATTGTGCTAAAAAAATCTATGACTAATCAATACCACATGAGTAGTGACCTTTTTTTTCGTGTGAAATCATCAAATGACCCCGCCCGCTGTGGGTGCAGCGGGAGGGAGTGTCAGACTTTTACTGACTAAAACCCAATATGTTCCTTTTGGAGCCCTTTGGGTGCTGGGGTCGCGGTAACTCTCACGAACATCCCGCAGCCCCGGCAGGGAGTAGTGAGTACCTGATAATGTAAGATGTGTGAAACAATTCCATGCGTGTGCAGGAGTCCCGCGAGTCCCCGGAGCCTCGCCGCGAGCTGGCCGCCAGCCTGCCGCTGTCCGCGCCGCACAACTACCTCGCGGCCTTCGCCCCGCACACCCCGCCCGCGCCGCCGCCCGCGGGTACTACGCTCGACTACGTAGAAGTGTGATGCACGCCCGCACGCATGCCACCGACCTACATTACATACACTTTATCGCACGCAAATGCACGTTAACTGAGATTATGTACTAAACAGATTCTTGAATGATATTGCTAAAATTTGTTAAATTATACGTTTACTCACGCGAGTTTATCGGGAATGCCAGAGTTTGACTCGCGACCCTGCTACTGCCCGTTCATGATTAAAGACTTCGTTTGCGTCCGAAACTAGTCGAGCATTCCTAACGAATACGTGTGAGTAATCGTATAGTTTAACAATTATGAATCCGCCTAACGAAAAATATAATACGTTCTTGATCTCCCATTTTTAAGCCATAAATTTGTCATAAGTTTCTGTATAGTATGTAATCTGTGTCATTGTATCGCTTTGTAGTTTATAACTTATGGTTTTTGTTTGTGGTCTATGTTAATTTTGAAAAATAATTAGTTAAAACGAATTTTGAAGACTGTTTTGTGTTGCACATCGTTAATAATGTTTATTCATTGTGAGTAACCCTAATGTACGCACTTAGCATGATTTGATATTTGCTACCAAAGCATGTAATACTATTTATTCACTTGTTCTCGTTGCACTTCCAATTATTTAATTCTAAAAATCCTGTTTTCAGAAAACGCAACGCAAAAGCCGCCGAAAATCAAAGTTGTTCATTTCGGCATGGTATAAAGTGACTGCCATTTTCTTACAACATTGTGCAATTTTAGTGATTTTATTCCGTCCAGTTTTAGATGTAAGATTAGTATATAAGTAAGAACCGCACAAAATTCATAACTAAGCCTACCTTCATAGGAGACTTCTATTATGAAATTGTACTAAATAAAACATACCGATTAAAGATACTAAAGGAGTTATATTTGTACAGCTTAGAGCATTAAACCAGTGCTTCAAGGCGTACAGTAACACTAACCAAATTTTAATTCATAGACAACTGTTATTTTTTTTCAATTAGATATGATAATTTTCGGCTAATTATGAATATTGAAGAGGCTTATTTATAGAAATTTCTCCGCCTGCGGATCAAGAACCTCAAATATATTAAACTTATTTTTTAAGAAATTAACATTCGTACGTAAGCGATCATAATCGACATAATGTGTAACTCGAAATCATTAAGGTTTTTTACTGTAACCAATAATAATTTCTAAATTAGGTAAAATTTATATTTTTATGGTTGTGACTTCTAAGTGACATTACATAGAAAATGTATGAAGTTATATTGTTGATGCATTTATTATTATACAAAGTAAAAAGTATTTTATAATTATTCTGGTATTTTTCTTCTATGTCCCAACTCCTAAGACCAAGTCCGAGACAGTACCTCATGACAATAAACTAAATTTAGCAAGATATATATGTAGACAGGTACTTAATACATATTGATGCCAAGACTTGATATCATTTATAACATCCACTAATTAGTAGTAATTACTATCATGCAGTTTGCAAAGCATTTAATATTAATTTTCAGGATAGATCACCTGTAGTTCCTACTGAAATAAGGCTCTTTCCTCAAAAAGTAGTATAACTTTAATTGAAACAATTGCATATTAATTGTGCAATAACATCGACACCAAAAACTACAAGCAAAATAAAAATCATTGTGAATCTTTAAATTTAGTGGCTGTAAATAAAAAAAATGTTAATAGGGTGTTACACTTTTATTAATTTTGACTTAATTATGTTGTTTGCAAATAAGATGATATTTTTGCAAGTATGTAGATGAAAAAAATAATAATTTAATCCTTCAACTTCTTCTTGGGGCGCAGGTTGTTAGTGTGTCCACACTTGGTTTTACGGCAGTTGGTAGCACGAGGGTGGAGGCGAGCGTAGCACTTGCGGCAAATCATTTTGTCACAGTTGTACTTCATGGCCAAGATACGGAGGGAAGGCTCAATGGTACCTGTAAACAAAGGATGTTTTTAGTAAACAAGCATTGTTATATCTTACAAGACTATCCAAATTAAAGTCATAGTGGAAATAATTACCTCCTCTAAGCCTGAGCACCAAGTGAAGGGTGGATTCCTTCTGGATGTTGTAGTCAGAGAGGGTGCGTCCATCTTCCAACTGTTTACCGGCGAAGATAAGACGTTGCTGGTCTGGGGGGATACCCTCTTTGTCCTGGATCTTGGCTTTCACATTCTCGATGGTGTCTGATGCCTCCACCTCAAGGGTGATGGTTTTACCCGTGAGGGTTTTTACGAAGATCTGCATTGTAGGGCTGAAAATATGGTAATATTTGGTTATTGTAACATCTATGGGGGTTTGTATGGCAGGTGGACCAAATATGTGTAAAACAAAAACCCATCGAGTTCCAACACACATACGCCACGCGGGTATTTAAATTTCGAATATTAGATACATATGACAGCAGAATTCAAGGAATATATGTTTTTAACTGTACATCATGATAAAATATATCACTTTTAGAGGAAATTAACACATAATTTACTAAAAATAACGATATTTCACAAACCTACCTTCTCCTAAAAACGTGCTCAAAGTAAAAGAAATGTCAAACTCTATGAAAAAGATGGCGGGCTTTTCCGTTTAGAAATCAAAACCACGGACAAAAACCTCTGGGCGAATTGGTTGAAATTAAATTAATTTGTATACATACCCGTTTTAGAGCTCCATTTATTCATGTTTTTATTTTATTTAAATTTCAATGCTTAATCATTTTACTTGTTATATTTTTCAAAATCTTAGAAATTAAAGTTTTATAATCAAGTCGCACCTTGCAACTCAAAACATATTGAATTCCGAACGAACAATTTAGAGTTCGTTCAAAATCCTGATTATTTCCCTGTACTTTTAAATATTTTACATATTTTAAATTTATTATTAACAGTTATTAACCATTACAAAATATCAATACTAAATTTTTCAAACTGCGATAGTAATTTTAGATTAATTAAATGAACAGTGATAGTATAATACAATTTATTCCTTCACGTCACTTTTTCTCAGTTCAGTAGAGTTTCATAACGTGACTGATAAGTACTTGTTTCGTAATCGTTCGATTTTCAGCTACTTTGCAGGCCTGAGTAGATTTTTCTCTTCCAAAAATGTATCACCAACTCAGCAAAGTTTCTGGCAGGCTTGTTGCCTCAACCCACTTGCAGAGCCCGCTTTTCCCCGTGGTAAGTAACTACTTACATGATCACATTAGTTCTTACGGGTTAGGTCCATTTTTATCTGTTTCTGGACTTACTGTGATAATGTTACCTCACAGGCGCCCGTTGCTTTGCAACGAGTGGAGGCTCCGGCCATCCAGTACACCAGCACTCATATGTCTACGGTTGCTGAAGCCTGTCCCGCTGGCAAGACCAGGCTGATCCCAGGAACCAACACTCCTTACGCTCCTCTCTCAGAGAAGATCCGTCAAAGGCAGGCTCTATTCCAGGTACGTAATCAATTGGCACATGTATCTAGTCCATGTTGACATTGAATTATTGATTGACTACAACACTTCTAATCTTGATGTTATTTTATGTTATGAAAAAGATAGATTTTCCAGGTTAGGAGAAAACTATTTTTAGTTATGGATTTTCTTTATTTACTAACATTTGTTATAAATTAAATTTATCATTTTTGCCATTCTAATTTGAATAAATCAATAGTGTTTCATATTATTGCTATTTAGTGTGATGACTGCTCATTGTGTTTTATAAACATTCTTGTAGTGTTTACTCTTTTACATGTCATGCTCCACTATTGTTTGTAAAAGTTTACATATTGCAGTGGTGTTAGTTTTGAAAATGGAATTTGTAAAAAGGTTAACTGTCAAGGTTTTTTTTATTTGCTGCCATTATAAGGCATAGGGGTATGCCTTTTCTGTATTTAGGTTTATGTTAATAAACAGGTATATTAATGATTGTCAAATGTATACAAGTGCATTTTATAGGATTTAATATTAGTAATAGTTAATGCTTGACAAGGTTGGTAGAGAATTTATAAAGTGATGATAATAATCTAGCCAAATAAGCAAATAGATCACAAGTGCAAAAATTGTTACAAGATAGATAATTAATTATGTTGATATTACAGTCATCCTAGGCATATTGATGTCTGCGTCTACTTCCCGTCAAAACAACGACAAGTCAGACTAGGATTAGACTTATTTTCCTATATCACATATGTAATGTGAATATTGATATCTGTATTCCAGAAAGAGGATGATGTGCCCGTGTTCCTGAAGGGTGGTCCCTTCGACGGAATCCTCTACCGTTTCACTCTCGCTCTCTGCATCATCGGCCTTGCAGGAGTCGGCCACACCATCTTCAGCCACGCCGTACCCAAGAAGTAAATACACGACTAAATTAATTACTAAATATGTATTAGTTGCCTGTGTTATAAGTGTCTCAGCACTGTAATTAGAAATAAAGGAAAAATCATATTTATATTTTGACTTATTATTTGCTACATACGTTGAGTAAGACAATACACACGTACATCATTTTAATGGATTGCAGACAACTGCAGTAATTTGTAACAATAAAGATGAATAGTGCTGCATGGTTATGTAATGTTCCATACCAAGATACAAAATAAAGGTGTACCTCAAGGCTCTTATTGATCGAAACTGTGTTCTACACTTATTATGTCATGATCTGTAGTTGTATTGTTTTTTTTTAAGAGTAACTTATGAGGTTTCTTGCCGGATCTTGTCCATAAAAATGACATTTTCGATTCGCGCAATTTGAGTCAGTAACGTTTTGAAAGCGCCTGAGAAGGCCTACTCGAATTAGGAACCTTTTGATTTTTAAACGGTTTTATTTAGCTCACCCCGTTTGTTTTATTCTTGGGTCAAATTTAGTAATTCAAATTTCACCCTCTTCCTGTCAACCGATTAATCTGAAATTTTGTGTACACTTTGGATTTTGGTGACAATACAATTATGTTTATTCATTATCATTATAAATTCAAGATGGCCGCCGCTACAAAATGGCGGATAATTTAGGTCTTATTAATCCCATCAATATGGGTATCAAATGAAAGGGGTCAACAAGCAGAATACAATATACTATAAAAAAAATAAATCTAAGTTGGCGGCCGCTACAAAATGGCGGATAACGTAGGTTTTATCAATCCCATCAATATGGGTATCAAATGAAAGGTCTCAACAAGTAGAATACAATTATCTATGCAAAATTGAAATCTAAGATGGCCACCGCTACCAAATGGCTGATAACATTTTTTTTAGTAGAGTAAGATCTTTGCAGGGACTATGTATAGAGGAATTGGACTGCAATAAACTAACGGGCAAGAAACCTTGCAATAATAAAGCACTAAATAAATTAAACAGAATGCGAAATAAAAACTAAAAACTAGAAAATAAAAATAGGTAAAAAAACTTTTTAAGTTAAACGGTTTTATGTGAAACATACATTGCAATGTTTAAGATAAATGTACTAAAAACCAAAAAATAATAAAATAGATACAGTCGTGGGAATTATAAACATATGCATAGACTAGACTAAAATAAAACCGTGGGGCACGTCAATTGTCTACAAATTATCGACTTAATGTGCGATAGAAGAATCATTTAATTCGTCGTTAGGCAGTTGGCAGACGGTGAGGAAATTACTTACTTACTATTTTCTTGCTCATGGATATTCCAATATATTTACGTGCCCCACGGTTTTGTTTTAGTCTAGTCTATGCATATGTTTATAATTCCCACGACTGTATCTATTTTATTATTTTTTGGTTTTTAGTACATTTATCTTAAACATTGCAATGTATGTTTCACATAAAACCGTTTAACTTAAAAAGTTTTTTTACCTATTTTTTGTAGAGACTATTTCGTGATCATTCTTAATCCATTTTGATAAAGATTAGAGTCATACCTAGTTTAGAACAAGGAGTAATAAAAAACAGTATTTTAAATAATTCTATATTTGATATAACTGTATAACATATCAACACTGGCCTTCACCTATAACGCTATATTGCAAACCATATCTTGTGAATCCATATAGCTTAACATTCATAAAGCACTACTTTGTAACACCGACCTACTTTGTAATGAAAGAATATCTTAATTAAGTAAGATTTTAAATATATAATTTGTTCGATATTAATACGTAACAGCTTAGAAAACTCAGTACATAATTGTAGCTGATAAGGGTAAACAATCAGGTACCTACTTCTTGAATAGTCTAAACAACTACCCACTTAAATAAAAAAATATTTTAATATAGGTCATTAAGAAATCTAGCTAACAAAAAATACATATTTTTGGAACTTTTTACCTTTAAATTAGACCAGCTTACAGATGCAACTGAAAAAGCACAATCCATTTAAAATTTAGGTATAGAGAAATTAATATTAAATCTCAAGTGAAG
Source organism: Chrysodeixis includens (assembly GCA_941860345.1). NCBI lineage: Eukaryota > Metazoa > Arthropoda > Insecta > Lepidoptera > Noctuidae > Chrysodeixis > Chrysodeixis includens. The sequence goes on along the minus strand of OW796096.1, from coordinate 4,420,267 downwards.
AAATGCACAACACAGCCTTTAAATATATTAAATTGAGACAATTTTTGTAAATCAAATCACCATTTTCAAACCTTAGTAGGTAATAGCTAAGCAATGTAAATATAAAAAGATATACAATACTTGATTAGGAAATATTTTGTCGAAACATAAAATTATTTTTAATAAAAAATGAGAGTAATGAGATGCGTGGTTAAGTGTTAATTAATATCCTAAACGTAAAATATAATTGAAGCCGAATTTAAATTTTAAGAATATATGTATTATAATCTTTAACAGGAACAAATAATACAAAATACCTAATAGTAATGAAACAATATAAATAAGGACGAATTATCTGACATCATGTACTTTCTAACATAAATTATAATAATGTGTACTTCATTGTAATCTACCTATTTAAGTCCAATACTATCTGTACCATCAATAATTCGTGTACACAAGACGTTATGATAATTCGATGCACATCTACTTATAAACGGCTTTAGGGTCAGCTTAGACGAGAGTAAATTGCACTGCGAAGTTTTGGCAGAAAACATTAAAAAAGAACTAAACACACGTACCGATAGTATGTTAAATAGTCTGAGCATTCTTTACACTATTGATATTCATTTAACACAGAATAATTAAGGGTTCTTTTTCGTGTTATTCAGCAATCTTCCGCAATGCGCTTCACTCGATTTACGCCGTCTCTATAAAGACTACACGGCGTTGTTAAAAGTTTGCAGCACGATGTCGTCGACACCATACCAACGGGTCATTGACCGATGAATACCACGTCAGCAGATATCTATCGTGGAGCCAGCCACCAAACGTCTAACATAGCCGTGTAGTGGAGCTTGTCCCATAGAGCTCGAGACCAAAGAGAGCGGAGTAACTTCTAGACATACATAAGATATCAGCGCAAGTCCAAGCCGTGTTAATTACAATAATACGAGCCGTGATATATACCTACACTAATTCTATCCCAGCAATATTAGTCTAATAGACAGACACAAATAGTAAAATAACTACTCCATGCCGTTTTTGTTCGGTAGGAATGTAAAACCATAAAAAAACGAAAGTCATTCAGATCAGATATCGAGCACTCAGTTGTAAAGACAAGGGAAATACAAACCCTGTATAAAATGTTGGCAACAACGGCGGCCTTAATACATATCTTGCAAAAACAGAGCGACGACAATCAACTGCAGTTTACATCTACAGGTTATTTGGAAATTTTGAGATCGCTTCAATACGAACGGAGTGGTTAAAGGAAAAAAGAGGATTAGGCCAAAATGTACAAAAAAATGGATGGAAAACAAAATTATCAAAAATCTAGCCTAGAATTTTAGAGATTCTCCCATCCACATACCACATCTAATTTTACACACATTTTAATAAGGGAATCTGATTAACCAATCGATTGCATATAATTGTCACGAGGACGTAGGTACTTTGATAAGGATAATCTACTTTTTGTATCTCTCTATCGCGGTATCAATTTCTACATAGTTATTGGCGTTGTGATACATTTTACAATACACTAATAAACACACCGTAATAATTTCTCTAGCACGAAATTAACAATAAGACATGTAACGATATACCAACAACAATAATATACAACTGTTTAACATGATTTCTAAAATGTTATGACACGATAATCAGCAACTTCGGTTTGTTTTGTATTGATCTTCGATTAAGCGTTTCAGACAATATTTCACTGGGCCGTTGTGTTTGGAACAAATCCAATTCTGTATAGTTTAACTGGTTATACACGTTTGAGGAAAGGTTCAACAGCGATACTTTTACAAAACTGGTGATTCCTCAAAACCATATTTTTTGCTTCCTAAGCATTGTATTCTATTCTCCCAGTAAGCACTTGTATTGCAGTTTTCGTAAATATACAATCAGTTACAAATACAATCAATAGGTATACGCACATACATAAATATTGAGTATCATAACATTTAATTTCACACTTACGACACACACCTTTTAAATATATTATTGCAGCTAAATCCATAGTTATCAAAAGGTAATGTACAGATGTTATAAATTGTAGTATGTTATATTAACCCAAAACAAAGTTTATTTCATCTACTAAAACTTATGCATAATCTCAAAATCATTTTCGTCTGGTAAACTGGCATAATTGTCACCTAGATTCCAGTCTAAGTAGAGAATTAAATAAAGGCAGCCTCATCTTCTAATAACTAAACAACTTATATTTTTTAATATAAATCAAAATACAAAAACCTACAGTTATTAAGTATGCAGTAGCTAGAAGATTATATTTCTTACTTGTTAGTTAGTTTATGTTACGTAACAAAACATAAAGTGTTGACGTTTATTTCCAGACATGATTTCTATGTTATCTAAAAGGCAATTGTATCGCCGTAAAAAAATAGTTACCAACCTAAATTACAACTTAGTTTGTTCATAAAATAGGTTTGAATAAAAAATAAATTAAAACTATAATTAAACTAAATAAGGTAACATAAAATATACACATTACTACATCATCATCGCAAGTTGAATGTCTTACGTTACTTATGGTCTGGGACGTGCTGGCAACGGTGGAGGGGCGCCCTGCCTGGCGGGCACGGGGGGCGGCGGGCCGGCGGGCGGCGGCGTGCTGCTCTCCGGCGGCGGCGGGGGCGCGCACGTCGGCGGCGGCACGCTGTCTACTGGCGGCGACGCTATCGGGGGTTGGCCCGCTGCCTTACCCGCATCCGGCGGCAAGGGTGCCGGCCGCGGAGGCGGTGGACGAGCAGGGCTTATTGCTGGAGCTCTAGATGGCACCAGAGGAGTCGGTGACGGTGCTGGTGGTCTGCTAGGCTGTTGTCTCCTAGGTGTGGGAGGCGCAGACCGAAGCGGTCGCTCTGGTTGAGCTTCCCCAGACAATGGCACCGTATTATTTGAGCATAAGCTTATTTCAGATCGCACGATGTCAATCCAGTTAGGAGTTTTTAATGATATATGCAATGGGATGGAACAAGCTGATATCTGCCCCTTCTGAGCGGCTGCCAAGGCGTTTTGACCTTCTCTAAACGTGATACTCAGAGAATTATCATCAATAAACCGCACCAACGTTACTTCACCAATCGTAGATAATTCTTGTAGGACTGCAGCCACGACGTTATCATCAATAACTGATTCTTCGCTAGCATACTCTTCATAAGGTTGTACGATTATGCTGGCATCAGGAGGCCCAAGGTCTTTAACTACTTCATAGAACACTTCCATACATTTTGTATAGCTAACTTGCAGTACCTCGATTTCCAAAATAGCTATAACTGGTCTATGGTCACTTTGTTTCAGTTCTGCGCGACCATAATGTAACAATTTTCCTGCTGCTAAATCCGAGGTAGTCTCTGGATCTATAGTATGTTTTCTGCTTCTCCATAGCACTCGGTCAGTCCAGGCGGGCGCTCTACATTTTTCGCTAGTGTCGTAATCATCGCTGAATAAATCATATTTATACGTGGGAGGGAATGTGATGTCACCTTCAAAGCAATTTTTGAAAACCAAGCCCAAGTCCTTTTGTTTGATTAATTGATCGTTCTCTAGTATCCGTGATATGTTATTCTGCGCCGCTAAAGATCGCACTTCATCTTTTTCTAGATCGACACGGTAATTAAAGTCGCCACACCAGAACACATAGTCATGTGAGTATAGTGACCGGCCCATGGGGAATGCGATTTTTCGTGTTATCTCTGTGTAATCAGCATTACGCTCTGTAACCTGAGATTGGCCGGCAGCAAAATGAGCACACACAAAACACAGTGAAGTTCCATAGAGTACCATCCTAATGCCTACTGCTCCTTTGTTCCCAGTAGTTCCACCAAGACCAGTTTTAACGGAATCCAGTGCAACATCTCTAATATGAGGAATCAGATCTTTCCTAACAAATATAAACAGACACACACCAACAAGTTGATGACTAGAAAGCAAAGTGTATGGAGCATCTCGACATAATACTTTCTCCAATTCTTCACTCCAAGCTTTAGCATTGTCAGAACTGGCAGCCATGATGTTACTAGCATTCAGGTCAACAATTTCTTCAAATCCAATAGCAAATATATCTGATGGATGTTCCTTTAAGTTGACAGTATTAACTAATGATGAGTTAGGGGAATCCAACAGCCAGTCAGCTAGTGAAACATCCTTGTAAGCTAAACTCCTGAAATGTTTTCCTCCATTGACATTATATGTACCAATAGTTATGCGAATAGGAGTAGGCTGTGTGAATTCATTTGATCTGCGACACATTTCTCTAAGTACTGGTGTAGAAGTGTGCAATAAGTTGGAAGGCAGTAGTATCCTTGAGCGGTCTGCCAGTTCAGAGTTCAAAGTGGAGCCTAAAAGTAGTATATCAATAGCTTCTTGTTTTGAGTTATCTAGCAAGTTATTCTGAATGGTTCGAGCGGCTGATCTTGCTCCATCAATAAGTTTGGATCCTCCTTGAATGGCCCCAGTTCCAGCATAAATTTTGGATATCTCATTTCCATTATTTACCCACATCTGTTTAAATACTTCCTCAAATCTTGTCACATTCTGTTTCTTGTCAATACATTGTAACAGCATGAGTTGAATAGCTAACATTTCTAATCCTATAAATGTTTGTATAGAATTTGTTCTATCCAGGCAATCTAAGCAATTTGTTCTTATAACTCCCTTTTGTATATTATATATGTCTGAACTCTTTGCACTAAAAATACTTATCTCATCATAGTGTTTTTCTATGATTTTCCTGAACTTTGACAATGCAGATTCTATTGAAGAGGCCCTGACTTCCTGATGATAATCAAAAATAATTTGAATGACATCACAATGAGCCGAATCATTCAAATGTTTCTGGAAAGCATTGCTCAAGGTGGCTTCACCTTCACTCCCACCAATTAGGCTTGACCCCAGCAGATTGACAACAATTAAAGATCCATAGTTACGCTTGAGTTGTGAGAAATGTCTATCACAAGCACTAGTAGATGCATCATATCCTCTAGACATTTTCACTTTATGTGATCCCACTTGAATACCAGGTTGTTCCCAAAACAAAGGAACTGAGCCTCTTGTTTGTACATAAGAAGCTACTGAATCATCTATGTATATAGCTTGTTCTGTTTCCACAAAATTGGCTACATTGCCATCATCATTGCACCCTCTCACATTAAATCTGGTCCCAGCTCGTTCACAGCTAAGCCTAGACACTAGTACAGCCCTTGCTTGTCTGTGCCCAACATAAATGGTTCTAATTTCTACTGAACCACAAATAGCCCTTGTTAGCCATTCATCACAATCAATGCCATATCTGATTAAATGTATGAACAGAGTTCTGTTCCAGAAGAATCTATTATCAGGGCTGGCTCCTTTGCTTTTTCGTTGAGAACATAGTGTTAAATCAAAAAGATTGGTTGTTTTGCCAGAATTCCATGAAAAATAAAATGTACCAGAGTTTATTAGCTTCCTTACTTCAGAGACTTTATCTTCGCCTTGTGTTTGATAAAATAAAGGCAGAAATTGAGTTTGTGTGATTTTGAAGACTTCTACGTCAGCAATCTTACCGACTGAGCAGCAGCCTGTGACCAGTACCAGATATAGCATACAACTCTCGCCAGAGTTCAACTGGAGAACTCCGAGGCATCCATAAGCGTCGGCGATTTTATGATATTGTTTTCGTAACGTTTCCGTTTCTTGAGATGATAAAGATACTACCGCTTGAGATTCGAAGAGAAGTGCAGTGTCTTTATTTCTGTGCTGCAGTATTATACTGTACGGATTCGGAGGTGCCGATTTTTCCAGGACTTTAAATCCTTTTGACATAGCCATGATTAAAACCGACCGCCAGACTTACGTGTTTTAATCAGCCATCCGCCCCCTTAATTCACTCCGATTTTGCACAACAATCGACCAAGTAAATTCTAATGAGAATAGGAATTAGAAGTAAATCAGAACTGTCAGAAACGTCAAACTTGTCAAACGGTAAAATAACATGGTATTGCCAGCCTTACGATTAAAAAACTTATAGATGCAGCAAGTTCAAAAAAGTAATCTATGAATCAAATTAAACTTATTGTTTTTTTTATTGTAAATCGCTAATCGTGACAATTTAACATAATATATGTCGGAGAATGAATAATTATTTATTTTTCGAGTGGCAAAGAGGCTGAATATCGTTAGCTTCCTGACCTTCATGTTGATGTTTTGACGGTGACAGTTTAAAAAGAAGTTTATTTGTATGTCAGTTCAATCTGTCAGTAGTGTGAATGTCGATGGAGCTGGCTCGCTCGCTCCGGAGACTTCACCGGCGCCGGGTGTGCGCACTGACTGAGAAATATTTAGATGGCGGACGGAAATTATCAACACGTGGATTCTAATCCGTTTGAATCTGCGACAGCAGCGGTGGGATTACCCCAAGGGGCATCCTACGAGCCTACTGCGATGCCAGCTACAGAAGGATATTTTACGTCCTAATCTTCAGCGTAAAAAAAAAATGTGGCGGATTTAGCTTGGGTAACCGAAGAAAGTCAACCATGTGCCTCCACACCGGAAGCATGGGCGACATTCTTCCAAAATATGTTAGCGGGTTTTCAGAATTCTGACCTACAACCTTCCACGAGTACTGGTTTACGTAGAATACTGAAAGCGAGTGAAATATTCCTACCACCATTTGATCCAGACGAGTGTCAGTTTACCTACTGCGGTGCGTACGTATCCTTTATGTAAAAGTTGCAAAGAATTACAGGAGCGGCTTTCACGGCAGTTTATAGCAACAAAAAGGTTTCACGACCTTTCTGTGACATGGCGGAGTACAAGAGCGATCTAGCAGCAACGTATCTACGTCGAGTATTTTACGAACAAGTTGGCGCTGGTAGATCGACAGGAAACTGGCTGGAACGAGCCCAACCAGATTTAAGTTGTCATTTCTGGTATTACGGATACTCAGGTATGGTCAGAGTTTCTTAAAATACCCAAGATGACGTTTGTAAATTTTTGAAAATGCCTTTTGGTCTCTCAAATGCACCTTCTGTTAACTAAAGAGCAATAAATAATGCTCTCAAAGGGCTAAAAGACAAAATTGCTGATGATGTTTTGGTTATTTCAAAATAAACCTTTTAGAATTTGGAGCGCGTGTTATCGGCTCTGTCAATGGCAGGTTTTACATTTTATTGGAAAAAGTGCACTTTCCTTAAATCTTCAGTAGAATATATGGGCTATGTCATTAGTGTCAATTCTATAAAACCAAATCCTAACAAAATAAAAGCTTTGGCTAACTCTCCTTTGCCTACATGCGTAAAAGAACTACGGCAATTTAATGGTCTTGCTGGGTATTTCAGAAAATTTGTACCTAACTTCTCATCTATCATGGCATCCTTGTACGCACTTACTAAAAATGATGATAATGGGTATGGACCGCCGAGCATACATTGGCTCATTCTGCTGTGGTTGGATATGTGACTTCTGCACCCGTGTTGACTATCTTTGACTTTAGTAAACCAATCGAACTCCACACCGACGTGAGTTCGATTGGATATAGTGCGGTGTTATTTCAAAAGGATGATGTACAACTGAAAATTATTTCAGTCAGCGACCAACCGATGCGGAAAGCCGATATCACAGCTACGAGCTATAGACTCTAGCCGTTTTTTAAGCCCTGAAGTATTATCGTCATTTTAAAGTCATCACAGACTGTGATGCCTTGAAGGCATCGCGTCATAAACGTGAATTGTTACCCTGCGTTCACCGATGGTGGGCGTATATGCAATCTTTTGATTTCGAAATAAAATATCGAAAGGGTGAATGGATTCCACACTAGATTGTTTTAGAAAGAACCTAGTCAATAGTATACTGGTAAATGTTTCTCATTTAAACAATTATTGGTTGCAGGCCGAGCAGAGGTTATATCTCGAAATAAAGCGCATTACTGACCATTGAAAGCGAATTGATTGATGCTGGAGTTGGAGCGCCGTATACTTGTAAAGATAATTCACTTTTTTTAAAAACTTACAGATGAATGCTGGGGCTTTTAGTGGAACAATAGTTCCCGGTAATTACAGATAATTCAAGGATTTCATGTCGAACTGAAACGCTTGGGCTGGGATAAGACCTTGTCAAAAGTAGGGGGACCATTTCTGGTTTCCTGATATGAGCTCATCTGTTAGAGCCTGCGTAGACCATTGTTTACCATGCAAAGTAAATAAAAGGCCTTTCTGGTAAAACACTATTCATGTTGACACTGGTGTTCACGAAAACAAATCTTGGAAGTCAATTATTATTGGTGAGGTTAAAGAGGATCGGTAAAACGCCAATTTAGTTGTTGATCGGCTGCAATAAAAGTTCCCCAAGATTTAATTTCCTAACTTCTGATCTTGACGCGAATTTCAGTCGTAAGGGACTTCGTAAATATCCAGTTGGATGTTTACGAAGTCTTTCATGACAGATGATAGACTAGATAGTTTGCTAGGCCTGTCTGAATGTTTAGATGGTACAAAGAATAATGCTTGAGTTTAATATTGTAATGTAGTCGAAGTTGTTTTTATTGGTGCGTGCAAATTAGCATCGATTGAAGTGTTATAAGAATTACGAATTATTTTACTATTGTAGGTAATAGGAAGATCATTTTTGTTTTTAAAAATGATTGTGTATACAACCGTAACCAACAAATGGATTGTAATGTATGGAAACTTGATATTACACTGTGACTGAAAGCTCCTACGCTTTGACTGAGAATTTGACTGAAAGCTCCTACGCTTTGTCTGAGAATTTGACTGAAAGCTCCTACGCTTTGTCTGAAAGCTCTTACGCTTTGGCTGAAGGTATGACTGAAAGCTTTTACGCTTTGTTCGATAATTTGGAAAAAAAGCTGATATGCTTTGTCCGAAACAAGATGAAAGCTTTTACGCTTTGTTCGATAATTTGGAAAAAAGCTGATATGCTTTGTCCGAAACAAGATGAAAGCTTTTACGCTTTGGTTTAAAGTTGCTATGCATAGCCTGAAAATTAGTACGCTTTGTCTACGACATAGATTGAAAGCTTGCTGCTTGATCCAGTGTGACTGCTGGAAGCTTCTACGCTTCGTAAGTTTGCTAAGCTAAGGTGTTATTAAGGTCCTAATGTTGAAAGCTTCCTCGCTTTGCGGGGTAATCAGATTAACTTGAGTATCCGAGACAGACCTGTTGTATCTATGATATCAACGGGCAACGCGAGAGCGCGTTGATTCGCAGAATGGCCGTGTCGGAGAATGAATAATTATTTATTTTTCGAGTGGCAAAGAGGCTGAATATCGTTAGCTTCCTGACCTTCATGTTGATGTTTTGACGGTGACAGTTTAAAAAGAAGTTTATTTGTATGTCAGTTCAATCTGTCAGTAGTGTGAATGTCGATGGAGCTGGCTCGCTCGCTCCGGAGACTTCACCGGCGCCGGGTGTGCGCACTGACTGAGAAATATTTAGATGGCGGACGGAAATTATCAACACGTGGATTCTAATCCGTTTGAATCTGCGACATATATTTCAACTTACTGGACTTCTACACGGTACTTTACCAAGTTCATTTCATTCAAATGCAAAGTTTATACTACCAGCCTGTAAATTCCCCACTTGCGCAAAATCGATATAGAAAAGGATTAGGCATTATTAAAGTATAGCCTGAGATAAAACGGCTTCTGCCATGTAGAAATTAACTCACGAGTAAAGATAAACAAAGTTTCAAATGATTTTATTTTATATTTAGAGATTACATTCTTCATTTGAATAAATAATATTTGAGAATACCTACATGGTAAACATAACAATAGTATTAGGGGGGGGGGGGGGCAGTGCCCCCGCCAAGTCAATTACAATTTATTGACAAAAATTAACATATTTTTTATAAGCAGCGACAGAAGCAGAGTTGACCGTGACTCGGCCAGTGTTGCGCCGGACATAATCTTGGTATATTTCGCGAGAGGTTTTTGAGACTGTAGGCGGAATAACGTCGACGGAACTATCGATAGTGAAGGCACTGTTTACTGTCATCACTATGTGAATATCTGACTTGTAGCGAGGATTTGAGCGGCGTTCGAAGTTAACGTATCTTCTGTACCTGTAATATTAAGCATAATTTTGTTTAATTTAGATACCCATCTATCGATAAAAACAGAGAAAATGAGGATTTGAATTGTTTTATTTTCTTACCAAATAGTATTTTAAGAGGATACTTACATGATCATATCTCGTTTAGTAGGCTCGTTTAACAGGATTCTGTTACGGCGTTTAATAGCAGGGAATAAAGACGGCTCTTCATCGTCTTTAGCTTTCAATATTTTCCCGACCACGGTCAGCGGCGACGGTACTGAGAACCGTGTACTTGGCGTAGAGTTAGTTAAATCATCGTCAGTCGAAGAATCTCCATTGGAACTGTAAGATGAATTTAAGTATTAGTTTCGTGCCTAACTCTGTATCTACATTATTATGGAAGCAATATATGATTTTCTAAAACATGTTATATTTTGAAAGCCATTTGCTATGACTTCATTCAACCACATCCTACTTGTTATAATCCTACTTAAAAATTACATCAAGCACAGGTTTACTAAACAACTTTATAATTATACATACTCGCTCGAATTATTAGACGTAGTACTAGATCGCCCACTGATGACTGGATTCTTAGAAGTCGGGCCTTTAGTCTGGCCCATAGACCGCCCGCGAACTACAAACGGACTGAAGCTTTCCGAAAATGTTGGCGCCAAGTCACGTAAAGTGTGGAACATCTGGAAATATGATCTATTTGTACACACAGTTTGTAGGCATCAAAACCATCTAATTACATTAGTTTTCAGACTAGATATTGTATTTAAACTATTATAAGTAAATTTGTACATTGAGATGTGTATTTTTTTACATTTAATGCAGAAGAATATGGCATAATAAGTAAAGTTGCAATAAAAAAAAATCCCCCAAATCTAGGAACTTACAAGGCACTCAATATACATTATGAGTTATGTACCTTAAACTCAAAGCATTCCATTAGCACAGTATATTCGAACGGCCTGTTATAATCGTGGTAAGGGTCCACCATCTCGACAGTACTGCTGCTGTCCCCTTGCATGCCGATGATCTCACAGCACAGCTTCCTCATCTCATTGCAAGGGAGAGGTAAGTGTCGGAGCATGTCATCATCCCACCATTTTGTTAGAGATCTATAAATCAGAATTGTTGTAAAAACTTCGCGAAACACTACTATTTTTTACTACTGGTAACATTTTGTTATTTTTTTACATTTTCCGGGAAGGCCCGGTTTAAAGAAACATTAAATAGACAAAAAAAAATGTTTTATGTGCGAAACATCCTAACAACATATAATTGTAAATGTTATAATATTACAAAAAGTATGTCATTATATTCAGTAAACCTTTTGTGTAGGTAGGTACCTCAAATGTTTTTATTTTTCTAGCGTACATAATTACATGGATTGACGAAACAAACTTTAGCTGACTTTAATAACATGCAACTATGTGTTTTACCCCTTTACCTGTTCCTAGGAATATACACAATAGCCTCTGGGTGGTGCAAGTAATAATCACTTTGGTACTCCCAAATGGGTGGCTTCGATATATCGGGTACAAACAGGCCAAGAAACAAATTCATTGTGTTTTGTTTCTCAGCGTCAGAAAACGTGTTGGAATAATATCTGCTCAATGTTTGCATTATATCATTTCCGTGGGACGACCAAGGCGCTGTTTTCCGGTATGTCTTGATTCTGTCAACAAAAGTATTGTATTAATAATATAGTACTTTCATTAGTCGTACTAACTTAATAATATTTGTGATATCCGGCCAGTTATCTTGCTACTGTCAAACAAAAACAGTATGTCGGGCATTGGTGACCGAAGCCTTAATGTATGAGTTATTATGTGACTTATTATGAATGCGATCGACCTGATATCTACTTTATGATATGGAATAGTTAACGAAAAAAATATTTAAATTACCTGTGCACTAACTGGGACCCTCCATATTGCAAAGCCAAGGTATCACCGTGGTCCTCATATAATCCTTCTAGAAGCCTGGCGCAGTCCGAATCGAACTCTATATTTGGTTGTCCTAATAGCCCCAACGCATATAGCTGGAATTACAAAAAAATAGTCTATTAGTAATTGTTTAAAGATGAAACTAAATTTACTTCAAAGACAGGAAAACAACACGACACGTTTATTGGACAGAGAAAACTTATGTATCTTGGACGGAGTGGAGACATTAGTGGTAACTTCTCTAAAATATCTTCAAATATAAGAAATAACCCTGAAAACTTTGTTTTAATTTGATGCAATTACCTGATGTGCTAAAACGCATTTCCCGATAGCGAACTGCGCAGTATTAGTCCTATCGAGGCAGTCCACACAGTTGACGCGGACCAAGCCTGTTTGTAGGCGGCCGTCTTGATGGCCTTCCACTCCGGTCACCTCACCATAACCATTCGTGCTAAGAAATATACCCGTTTTCCGTACTACTGTCCGAGCTATCGCCGACAATCTGGAAATGACAAAAACCGTTGTTATATTCTATCTGTGTACTAAGTAGTACACTTGAAACTAGATAATAAAAGATTATTTTTATTAAACTTTTTCTTACACAAAAGTTAATGATACTTTTATATTTAAGATATAAAAGTATAATTAACTTTTCAGCCAGTCTCATGGTAACTTACTTATCTAAAACTTTAGCATCAGATCTTTTGTTTGTCCTGGCCATATCCAAATGATAATACTGCACAGTGTGTTCAGGTGGCAAAAACTGATTCAAGTACTTCACTCCATTGCTTATCACATCTGTCAAAAGAGATTCATGCTTCTTTTTCTCTCTTTTCTTTACTAAATTCAAAAACATGATTGGAGAACCATATCTTCTCATGAGGTTGTTTAAATGCTTTCCAGGAATTTCTGCGAAGGGGTCACTTAGATCTATTGATATAGCTGGCTTAGGTACCATTTTTGAGACATCTTGAGACCAGTAACTAGGTATTGATCCTCTCATTTGCACAAAGGAACTAAACCTGGAATTAAAACAAATAATAATTAAAAAGGTTTTATTTCCAGCAACCTGTTGTCTCTGGTTGCATGGTAACAAATTGTCATTCATATAAAGGAGAACCGAAACTCCATACATAAATTGCAGTTGATACAATATGTTATTAAATTTATATGTAGTAAAAAATGGTTGAATAACATTCTTGTCATAAATAGTTTAGTTTCCTTACTTGCCAGCAGCAAATGAAGACACCATAGAGTCATGTACGATCTGTTCTGTTTCTACCTCATTAGCCACATCACCGTGCATATTAGCACCTCTTTTTAGGAACCTAGTCCCGGCATATCTGTTGCTTCTCCTTGCTATAAGAGTCAGGTAAATAGGCCGGCCAAATATATTCAAATTGCTCTGTTCTATGAAACCATGGACAATGTATAGGATCCAGTCAGGGTGTAGATGAGAATGCACAGCTGATAATAAATGGCTGTTCCAAACGAATCGCCATTCAGGCACTGAGCGGACACCAAAGTCAAGCCTTTGGTTACAACATCTGTAACAAAAGAATAAATCATACCATAAATTAGGGCAAATATTGATTTTTATTTCTTATTGAGTAAAATCAGTTGAAATCAGGACCTATAGGAAAGTAACACTACCCCGCTTACCCAGACTTTTGTCTCTGCTCCAATTGACTCTTCCAAGTTTCAAAAATATCTTCATCATCATCATCATATTTGTTGCACTCACACTTCTCATTCAAGTCCTGACTGGAGGTTGATTTTAAGTTTGAATGATAAACTGCAGCAGTGACAGGTTTAGGAAACAAAGCTGGCGCCAGCTTTCTCGGCGGCGCCATATTCATTTGCAAAGTATGAGTGACGTCATAACTGTAGCTATAGTAAAAATTCGTTGATAGATCAAGTGCTAAGAACATTTTCAAGTATCGCTGTTCATCTGGATGTGGTGGTTTACTGCTGTCATTTGGAATGTATATTGTGTTTGTGTCTTCAATCTTGTAAATGGAATGTGAACCAATAACTGCAACCTTTCTTCTTTTAGTAACTAGTATGATGTAGTAGCCTTCTAGGAATCTGATGAAACCTGTAAATTAAGAATATTTTTTACAGATTTAAACATTTTCAGACTACTTATGGCCTTTGATTGGGATGGCTGTATGACAGCCGCCCCGCACCCTATTTACAAAGGTTCACTGAAGCCTTTATGCAGAAAAGGAGGCCTAAGTAACAAGTAAATGACCCTAGATCGATTGTTCAAGCCTGGATTTTATGTTACACTAAAAATGGCAAATTGACTATAGAATATAGATGTTAGAGCAACAAAAAATATGTTAAATTGAGTTTTGGTCCTTTACTAAAGTGTTCTGAAACCCATTTTTAATAATAATTTCAACTGATATTTACCAACAATACCAAAAGCAGACACAAGTTTGTTGAACCCTGCCATCCGTCCCGTCCTGTTCCCGAACCCAATCATGTTCAACAGCTGGTGTATCTCTTGCTTGTTATACTCCACTTTATCATCAACTAATATCAGCTCTCTGGGATCAGTCCTATCTATTTTGAGTACACGAAATCTTGTTTCTGTATTGTTTGAGCCAATTAAATAGAATCTCTGAAATGAGAGAAAAAAATATTTAATTAATGCTTTGGTAAAGTTGTATTGTTAGTACAGTTATGTTTGGTTTGTATGTATTATTTTTACGTAAGTATAAAACTTCAGGGGCATGAGACAAAAGTGGGGATATCCGCCCATTTATTTAACTTTTCAGGCAATCCATAGTTTGCATCGTAAAAATAAAAGCACAAAAGGCAATGGTTGAATTCTAACAGAAAATTGTATTTAGGTCATAAATGGCTTATTAATACTTACAGCTTTAGTTTCGTAAAGAGCTATCCGTTGGATGGAGCTGATGATCGGATGAAACATAATGCTTCGCTTCGACATTTTTGAAGCTTATATTTTCGCAGCTACAAAAAGAAAAACAATCAAGTAGTCACTATAATATTATTTTTAACGTATTTGCTCATACTATTATGTTTATAAAACAGTATGAAACTTGTATGTACATTCACAATAAAACATTTCTTATCAGCTGGTCGAAATGTCAAATCAAAATGTCAAAACACGTAGAGGTGTGGCCACAGGAAATATTTTACTATAGTCCGTGCGTTAAAGCATGGTGCGGGTGACACTTGCCTGTTTGACGTTGACGTCTGTCAGTGCCACATGATTAGTGATGGGCATTAGAAAAATCTTTTTTTATTGTTGTCGATTTTCGTATATTATATAACAATCAGAACCAGGTTTATGATTCTTTTTTACTCTTCTTTTTTATTTTGTTTACTCGTGGCAGACAGTACGAGTGCTAGCGCCTTGTATGCGACACATATTTTGTTCTAATTCATTTTTGTTAAGTTGTTTTTGGTTTTAGTTTGTTTAGTTTTTTCCTTAGCAACTTTATAACCAATCCTACAATGTTGCGTTATTTCATCAATATAATTAAAGATTTTTTTTAAATAAAAATTGAACTACGCACGATTTTCGTTTTTTATTCCAAAATAACATCGACAACCTGTCCATCGTAGCAGTAAATCCCATCACTAAATACGTCTATGACGTTACGTTATACGCATAACACTTTACTTTATTTTTCACTTCATTAGATCTTATTTGAAGCCTAGAATATTCTGGTTGGCTTTAATTTAATCTACTACAGTTATAAACGATTTTGCATAATACGAATGTGATACAACTACAATAATAAGTCATAATTTTTACATCGCAGCAACTTTCAAGAGTGACACGAAACGTTACAGAAACTGTTACCCGCACCATGCTATAACGCACGGACTATACAGGTATGAAGTTTATCGTAATTTTTGCATATAATAAAATGTTATTTGCCTTTCTTGTAATGTTATTTTAAATTGGGCCAATTTATTTTATCGCAAGTTATTCAATTAGTATTAACCATTCATATTTAGTTAAGTTTCATGTTAACTCCTTGATCGCATGATATAAAATTGTGTAGATGTAGAAATACACTTTTAAAATATGTTCTGTCTTAGCCTTATGACCTTATGTATCCAGGTTATATAAGGAATTGATAAAATTCGTATGCAAATGTATCTCATTGATCAATCAATTACTTACTGGCAGTGATTCGTTGGCAACGTAGTTCAACGTACATTTATAGAACGTAAGTTTATTCGAGTATAAGCTAGGCCAATAGCATTAATTACACTTTAACACATTATGTCCACCTTAATTAAATGAACCATAAGCACGCAATAGGTTACGAAGGGTGCGGCATGCGTGTTAGAAGGTTATCGTTTATTTGTACTTTATACACCGATGTAGTACAACGCTAAACCTGGGGTATAAAGTCATGATCGATAACCATTACAGTCAGTAGATATGAATATAAGTTTGATAGATATTTTATAGTGGTACCTAAGGTCATTTTATACTAGGTATGCCAAATAAATAAATTAAAACCTAATGAACTTGTTTGAAAGTACTGACCATCCCCCTCCCTCACTTACAATACTTAATTTCATTCTAGTAATGATCAGTAGGTCTGCTGAAGCGATAACTTTGTGTACTTGATAAAATCGGACTGTTGTTATTACAATACAAAATACATCACGAAATATAGTACTTAGGTACATACCTAGGTGAATGCTAAGGTGAATTATTACGTTACTTCAACGAAAACTAACCAAACGTGAATAGTGACTTCCTACGTTAGAATTATAAATAATTTATTGCTAGCCAAAATGCGCTCTACGTTCAAAGAATTTGTTTGTCAGATCAAGTACCATAAAAGGAATATATTTCATGTTACACAAAAGAGATGTAGGTTTTTAAAAAGTATTATAAAATATTGTGAAGATGATCATGCGCACTACATAGTATAAGTATAAAACAAAGTCGCTGTTGCTATCTGTCTGTTTGCTTAAATCTTTAAATCAGCGCAATGAATTTTGAAGCGGTTTTTTAATAGATAGAGGGATTCAAGAGAAAGCTTTATATGTATAATACATCAGTATTTCACCCCTTCGAAGCTGGGGCAGGTCGCAAATCATATTGTCGTAAGCATATCCCGGAATCCTGGGACACTACTACCACTTCTAAAAGTAAAAGTGAAGTTTTGAAAAAAGTGACACTTCCTCGCCGCGTAGTGTGCCGCCTCGCTTCTAAAACTGCAACAATATTACTTTAATAGTTCGTAAGTAGTTGATTTCTTAAAGGCCTTTTTTTGGACAAAGTTGAAAGTCTTAAAACAAAATGTGTCAAACGTTTGGCTTCTATTGTAGACAAAACGGCGTCTGAGAGTTAAGTTAATGTTATCACCTTTTTATACGAAAAATGTTTCGCTAAATACGTGAAAACAGATGGAAAACTTTTTAAACACATCTATATTTCTCTATACAAGATTTCTTGAAATATAAATATATAAATAACCATCATTAACGTTTTTATATTCTCTTAAAAGCCGCATTCGTATGTTGAAGAGGTTATTGATTTCGTTGATGTCTTTCCTATGCACATTTTACAAGATAGCCTATCTGTCGAAGAAATTTATACGCCTGTGCCTTATATCAGTACAGACCGTTGTTAAAGTGTGTTCTATACATTTAGGTTTAGTTCTATTAAATCTTATACATTAAAATATATTATTTGAAAAGTTATATTATAACTATTTGTTCCCAAATTATTTTTTTAAAAACGTAAATGCCGCCGTACGTATTTTTTTTTAAAACGTAAATCACAGTAACCTGTTTTTATATAGGCCACGAATCACGAAGGCACAGAATATATATTTGTTCTTATTTGCTGTAGACAAGGTACACGTGTTATATATATACATTTTATCACACGCAAGCATCTTGTGCGTGCGCGCAGATTGCGAGTACAACGCACTTCTGCTATAACTGTTTTGAAGGACATCTTCCATTTAGAAACACAATTTAATTCGTTTTATATGTATAAAATCTACGGACTAGCTTTTTTATTCATAGAAAGTTACTTTTAACGATAATTATTTAATGCTTTAAGTAATGAAAGAATAGATTTTGAAAGGAGAAGAGGAAGGGAGGAGGTCAGGAAAATATTTTTAAAACTTTTTTTTGCTTTGAACTTTTTTTATTAGTAACAAAGGAAAGCCACCGAGACTATAAGTTTATTGTCTTGTACAATCGCAATAGCACTTCGAGATTTTAATAACGAAGACGTAAAATCTTTAACGGTTTTGAGATTTTTATTGCTCTTGCTTTTGTAATCTTGGAGTGCAGGCCTACAACTGTATACTTTTAAAGTATTTTTTTTCTTCATGTCGTACTTTTACACCTTTAGATATACATCCGAATTATACTTAGATCTCTGTTTAAGTCGTCTGACGAGATTTTCAATACGTTTCAAAATTTTACTTTTAGATAAAAAAATGTCAAAGTATGTTTTAAAAAGATTTATGTCTTAAGGAGAAGCATTTTAAGTCCGTCTTTGCATTTTATCCGGAAGCTTTTGTGCAGAGCTTTCCACGGATTTTGTAGGCAGCAAGTAAAGGGTTTAATGTTGGTAAATATATTTATAATCTTAGCTTATTAGCATTGCTAATGAAGATGAAAAAGAAAGATTTACGCAAAACGAAGTTGGGAGGCTTAGATTTAGAATTTACCAAGAACCTCTGTTATTTGAACGGGACACTGGAGAACTGAACAAAGTAATATATTTATGTTTTAATATATTTCGGAAACTTCATGATGCTCAAATTTCACATTTCCCACACAGTTTTCATTTACGAAAGAAACGTTTAAACAGTTTCAAACTAAGCTCCTTCAGTAAATATTTAGAGATCATTTGCTCTGTCGTTAAGGCTGCATTATTTCAAAGCTCGTCAGTGTAAGTGGTGTCAGAAGCTCTGCAGAGTGTAGAGACAACATAGGTGTATATAATAACATGTAACGAGACATATTGTTACGTCAAGGTGCCACTCCCAAGCTCACTCAAATATTTGTGTGAATTTGGAACTGGGTCAATCTGTCGTTATTCACGAAGCTCTCCCACGAATTACAGCAAGCCTCGGCTGGCGAGCATCCCGTTTTGTATTCCGAGGGTTTTTAGATAACCTGCCGGTCTGCATTGAACATTCATTGTGTGAGTCCATGTGTGTAAATGAGGCTTTGGGCCTTCGGACTGGAGGCAGCGGGTGTGGTGCGGCGCGCACGCGCGCGGGGGCGCTGGCGTCGCCGCCGGCCAGTCCCGTGCGCGTCTCCGCCGCCGCAGTACCTGTGCGCGCCGCTCTCCGCCGCCGCACCGCTCCGAGCCCTCTCCGACGACACGACACAACCTCTCTATGAAATAACAATGATTTCCCACATCGGCCCCCTCGCAGCTGTGTTACTATAATAGTTTATGTGATCGCCACCGGCCCAGTGCTCTCCCGGCCGCTCGACCGGTCCAGATAGGGA
Source organism: Chrysodeixis includens (assembly GCA_941860345.1). Classification (NCBI taxonomy): domain Eukaryota; kingdom Metazoa; phylum Arthropoda; class Insecta; order Lepidoptera; family Noctuidae; genus Chrysodeixis; species Chrysodeixis includens. Next base: position 4,400,781 of record OW796096.1, on the reverse strand, counting down.
AGCTGCGCCGGCCTCACGCCCGACTACAGTGGAATGCGGCAATTTTAACTACTGCGGACCCCGGGGACCCATATAAGAATAGGGATCGAACATTTACAAACCGAGCAATAAGGTAAGTCATATGTCTCTATTTATTTAATACATAACCAAAGGACCGCATACTTGATACATGTAGTTTCATGAAGTAGACGTCTGAAGTAAATATCGCTCTGAGATGTTTGTATGACACCTCAGTAACTTTAAGCTATACACACTGGTACAGTTATGGTTGTAAATGTTGTTAACTGGCAGTTTGTCCAGCTTTACCTTCAACTTTGAGAACAGTTTTCACAACAAAGTTACACAGCATCATTGCTATTATCTGTATTTCACTGAGTATTATTATAATTAATGCCAGATAACAAGTTAAAAAGGCTTTAATTAATTTGGGTTTAATTCAAGTTAATGCAAACATTACGCTTTTTTATTGATCACTCTCTTAGAGATCGTGATTAGATTACTTTAAACGTCTATTAAAAATATATGACTTAAAAATAAAATAGAATTCCGAATTAAAAATTCAGCATGTTTCATTTTATGTTAGCCATATATTACAGCATAACTTTTACGTATAGCTTATTAGTTTTTCGTGGTTTTCTGTTATATATTTTACAGCTTATAAGAAATATATTATAGACAACGCCCTATATATTTAAGATTTGCACCTAATTTTAATAATTAAGAAATTAACATGCACATGACATGAATAGACATGGCGATATAAAAAATAATATAACTAAAATAGGTTTCTTATTAGCCTTTAAAAATATATAAATCACTATACAAAAACATATCGGTATGTAGTAGTTTTTAATCATGTTTGAATTTAAAATTGGCTTGATGAATATTTTAAAGTGTTGTTTAAGATTTGAAAATAAATACCTATAATATAGGTATACAATAATTTACATGTCATGTATCTAATCTACATTTTATTTATGCCATCCGTTTACATCTATCGTGTTTCACATACACACAAACACACACGTGGAATAAATGGTGAACAAATCAATAAAAACACAAACCGTTTCAGAAATCAAACACAATTAATTTCGAAACAAAGCGGCTTAATACTCGAGCGGCAGAGTAACTAATTATACGGCTATGTGTTAAGTCCAATGTCCATAATAATGCCGAGCTCACAATAGCGAAGCTTGTACCGAAGCCCTACTATCACATTAATTAAAAGTTTTGAAGAGAAAATCTCCGATAACAATGATGACCTACTAATGAGCCGCGTATTCAAACGCTTCGATGTAACTTGCGTTTGAAAAATCTGCAACGATAATTCCAATGGCGCACTGACGTTCTAAAATTGCAAAAGTTCCGTGATGTCAGAGCAAGTATACGACGGATTAAGTAAGATAGCCGCGGATCGCTTTCTTTTCTGCCGACAACGAGACTAGGAGATCTATTCAGTTTCGCTCTCAATTTCTCACGGTAAGCGCGGAGCCTGCGAAAAACGTGTATTGTATTCCATCACTTACTGCAAAGTCAACGGTCTAGATATATTCTGCAACGGCTAAATGTAATCCGACAGAAACCTTGTTTTGATTGACGTTATTTTAAACAAGTAAACTGATTTAATTTGATATGACTGCAAATGTATCGTTGTACAAAATATTGACGGCTAAAAACTGGTTTGTATTTTTATTACCGAAAATATTGACGTTAATTACTCTATAACGTTAGTTGGTATGAGTTATTTATACCACATAACAATTAAAATAATTACGGAGGTAAAATAAAACTAACACTACGTACGTCGTGTGCCCTGTAAGCTGATTTTCAATATTCATAAAGTTTATTAGGGAGTGAAGCAAGCGCGCGGTAAAGAAATTAATATCATACATGTAACCACACGCCTGACTGGCCCCATTTTGTGGTAACAGTACAAAGACTTTGTGAGGTACGTAATTAAAAATTAAACTAAGTTTGTCTGCATTAAGGTATGAAGGTACAATCAAAGCATATGCCGAAGGTACATTTACTAATGAGGTATCTGTTATAATCAACGTAACTGTTATTATTTATTATTACAAGATTTCTTATAAACTATATCTTAAATCTATGCCGTTTACACGGTTTGTCTGCGGGAATGAAACATACTTATTTATAATGACAGAGATATGAGAACTGCACGAACAACTTAATAATTATTTCGGCTTACAAGACCTTTAAAAAATTGTTATCTTATTTGAAGGACTAAACGATGTTAAACTCTCGTTTATGTAGGATGTAGGTACCTCAAAGCACCAACAGCAGCAAAAACTAATAATAAGTATAAAACCGGCCTGTATATGGCCCACTGGGAAAGGCTCATAAAGAAATGGAACGAGGATTGAAAAATATTAAAGTATTAATTTTGCACTACAGACGGCAATGCAGACAGTCATAAAAAGCATATTCCTTTACTCCGTTTACTGCCTTTCTCCTAATTCGTTGAGCTTTAACCAATTTTGACGGCACCAATATTAAGATAATAACTACAAAAAATACAATGTTACCGTGCATGGGTCATATTCAATAAAATAATTTAAATAAATTGGTTAAAATGCATGTACTGTGGTTAATGTCCAATTAAAATTCTTGAGCTAATCCTATGTGAAGTTTGCATGAGGCGTTACATGAATCAAAGATACATCAATGTCAATTTGACATAAGGCATGTAATGACTTCCGTTTGTGTGAACAAGGAATCTCGTCTTGCATGATTATTAAATAGTAATTCATTTTCGATATGCTTTCAGGAAATAAGGTAATTTAATAATATCTATTACAGTATGTAGGTATTATGGTTCTATTACCATAGATGTTCCAATATTACGTTATCAAATTATCCATGTAGGTAGTATTTAGGTGTTATTTTTTCGGTTAACGTCGCTTTCTTAGCTAATAAAACAATTTAAAACATTCCTTAATTTTAGACTTCTAACTTTTAACTTGTTTTAGTACTAAATAAATGAATATTTCGTCAACATTTATGAGATTCACTTGCATATTAAAATTTTAGAGATGAATAGTTTACTTAAAGTCATAAAAACCCAGTTTATGCCTCCGGAATCTTAACACACGGCTTATACCAAAGTGTGTAAAATAAAATATGAGTATAAACTAAGTACTGAAAAATTAACGGGTGTCAAAATGGACATAAAAAAAACTTAAATATGTTCGCGCAAAAGATTTAAACAAATAATTGAGATTAAACGTGGATTAACTCTTGACGAAGATATTTTGTCATGAATGTATGCTCTAAAGAGGTTTATCGTAAACTGTTTTTAACTTCTTACAATAGACGCAGAATTTATATAATAAGTGTCTAGGTATTCATAGCACTCGTATAGGTATCTTGACATAGCTAAATGGATAAGTAATGACTTTCATCTACTACTCCTTTCAATTGGCTTTCTAAAGAACTCAAGACACACGATAATCTATAGAAATAGTAATGGATGGATCTTATCTAAAAGATGAAAAACATATGAATCGAAAGGCTCTCTCGAATAGTGTAGAATCACCACCGGATTCATCGGGCCATAGGCACTTATTAGTTCAAATAGATATTGGACAAGCCATACTAAAGAGGAAATCTCAACGGATATAGGGTAGTGTGAAACTAGCTTTACGACTAAGATAAACTTGGAAAACTAGGGTATAGATGCGATACGACGGTGGGTCGTAAGTGAATATCCGCTGGAGTCAGGAAATGCAATTTGGATGCGGATCCCGGCCTCGCAGCCGCTTGCTGACTCCACTGGCTTTCAGGGAAACCTGATTTTCAAGTTAATTTATAGAAATTCAGAGGTGTTAACTGTTAAATAGTAGGTTTTTTATCTTAATCTTACACATTTTGGGAATTGTTTCCAGTATTTTACTGTTCAAAAAGAGCAATTTAAATTTAGGATAAAATAAAGCTACACACGGTTTAGCATGTTTTAAAGACATTAATATTAGTCTGAAGGATACGTCAAACTGCCAAGCATCTGGTCATTCAAATGTTTTCTAGAATGTAAAATGTATATTCTTGTAAGACAACTGAAACATTTTGCCCAACCAAAAGTTTTCGAGCTAACATCTGTCGTCCAACATATTTCAAGTTATTGTATAAGGAAACAGCAGAGTCAAATATCCACATACAACTTACAATTTCAAAACTGTGCGGTACACGTCTTGAGTTTCAATGGCAATCGAATAGAAATAACAATGAAATGAAATAGAGGATTTTGAGACTTGTGTAAACAGTTCAAAGTTTATTTTTCAACGATAAGACGGATCAATTATATCACAAACTGCAAGTCAAATGTTATCTACTGCTACGAATGATGTTTCGCAAAGTCTGTACAAGTGTTCAATTGGTGGCCATGGCCGTGTGACCTGCAAACGCATGCAAACATATTGTATGTATCATTGATATTAATTAACATCGTTTTTATAATAACGCCAGTTTTACTTCCGGGTATTTTCTCATTGGACGCCCTTTCAACATTGACAATGTCGTTTCGGACAGTGGCTCTGATTGGCATGAAGAAAGATAGAAAGAAATAAAAGAAATCATTCGATATCTTACTGGTTATGGCACGTTAAGGTTGAAGAAAGTAAAAAAAGAAGATGCAACCTTAAACCATGGTCCGTGCGTAGCGCACATACTTTCCCGATCTTTTGAGAATCTCAATTTCAAGAATCCAGATGTCGCTGATGTTAACTGACGGAGAACGAAACCTAATCAGATTTTCAAACTGTTCCTTACTTAAAATGTTCCTTGAACTAAGAGTTGTTTAATTAAATTGGTTACGAGGTTTAGTCACATCTTATTAGGCAGTAATAAAGCTTGCTTAACCAGCTCGTTACTCAATGAATTCTCAATGCATCATCTTAGTCTCGGATTCTTCGATTGCCGCTGGTTCAAACTTGAATGACAAGATTTTAATAACCGTTTAGTGCCATTAACTCGTTCTCTCGTGTCTTCTAATAATAAAAACCGTCAAGTTCGAGCCGATTGCGCGTGGTTACGATGTTGTGAGACAATTCCGGTTTTACTATACGGAATACTTCGTTATTATTACGTAGACCACTATAATTCCACGTATTTTTCGAACTTAAATAACATACTGATACTCTACTATAAAGTGCTATATAATATACACTTTTCGTAGTTAATAAGAAATACCTAGTTTTATGTTTCTTGTATAATACTAGGATCGCAACAAAAGGGAAACCCATCACATGTATTTCATCATGTGGCACGATATTGCCCAAATAATTACTTGCTAGGGTAAGGCGAAATTCAATTTTCAGCAAACTATTTACTATAACCGCATCGTTACTCGGTGTACCTCATCGAGTGATTATGACGATACGCCAAACCGATTAACATCCAATTAATTGTGAACGTAGTTATAATTGAATTTACACATCATTAACTGTTCCTCAAATAAGTAAAACTTCGGGGCGCCGAGTGCCGTACACCGTTATCATATCGTAATCACACTTATTGTCATCGAATGCTCATGAATTTCGTGTTTGATACAATTTAAAGAGGTTATTTATGTCAGATTTTAATGTTAATTTATTGTTCCTGCCTGTGACTTACCATTTGTTTCCCCTTTTCATCAGAGTTAAGCTGAATTTCAAGCAGTACTTAATGTTTCACCAGTTTGTTTACGTCAGTGAATTCCCTCTTACATAAACATTAAATTAATTTATCTAGACGATTGCAGACGTCAGTTTCGCATATCATTCATGAATATCTACTTGTTTCCTGTGTATTGTTAGTTTAATTGGATTTGCATTCATTATAACTATCTGATGAATGCAATACTAATTTACCGTCATAAAGTGCTCAAGCCTAGACAATAGTATTATATTAGGCCACCAAACTTTACTTTATAATAGGCTCATGCAACAGGAGATCCTTCTTCAAGTCAACACTATCGAGTTGAGTTGTTGAGAGGAGGACCAAACCGAGTTCCGTGTATCGGGGTCTGTTGTAAAGCGGCCATTGTGCTGGTCTCATTCAAACCTAACGCGAGGGTGGTGTGAAGTGTTTCATGCGAGCCCGTTCAATTGAACAGGTAGAAAACTATTGACAAAGCGGCGGCGGCCGGTACGCGGGCTCGCCGCGCGCCTCCGCCCGCCGCGCCGCGGGACTCTCCTTCACTAAACACGCATAACAGTACAAGTTTGCTCTATTTGAGGAATCAATGTAGAGCCTTTCATAGCACCTTATTTTTTAACCCGGTTCCCGTTGAGAATGTGTCTTCGTGGTGTCAAGTAATGTATTGTTCGACCCTTTGCGCCGTCTCTCATTTGTTTATTTCTTGATTGATTGATGTTTTTACATACAAATAAATTATGTAACAACATAATGGTTATGAGAAAATAGAAAACACTTTTTATGTCAAATATTATGAAAACGTCGAAAAAGAACAATGGTACATTCGTATAAGCTGTCAAATTCGAACATTGCGAAATTTGGAGTTAGCAGTCATTCAATGTTGTGTGAGAAACGGCTCAGCCTAACGTGGGAACCAGGCAAGTCAAATAAATAAGACCTATTCTGTTTACTAATGTCTTTCGAGTGTTGGTGCTTTTAAATATTTGCTTAGGAGACCAGGACTAACTTGGATCCCAGTAATATGTTTGCATACGTTTTGAGTTACACATTAGCCTGTTGAATTAGTTTTACTTTTATTTATAGGCTTCAAAATATATGGCAAGGTTTGTTTAGACTTAATTAAACTAGTTTATGCCATCTGATGAGAAGAATCTCTCAGTTATTTAAAGCGCCATAAACATGCTTCATATTGAGATTTTCATCGCAGCATCTATGAATATTCAAGAGCAATACTTAATGTATCGATAAACTGTTCGGACTTGAGAGTAAACTATGCAGATGAGAGAGCATCGAAAATGTATTCTTTATCACTTCTTAACCCCCTCTTGCCGACACTTGGCTCGGCCGCATCGGGAGAAGAATCGATACTAATTTGCATAAAGCTGAAGGGTACAAACTACGCTGGTCAAATCGCGGGCTACTTAAACGCTGCCGAATTCTCCAACAGTATCCAACTTAACTTAGTACGCTGAGCAGCAGCGCGGGGTTAATTTCGTAACCTGAGCCACAACTCGCGCATTTAACTAATAAGTGGTAAATAAATGAGTTTGACTCTACTTTAATTAAAGTCCACGAAAAAACAACAGTGTTTTCGAACTCGGCTCTCGTCGGCGCGGACAGCGTTAACGAGGCGCGGTCGTTGCTACAACACAAACTAATTCGACCACAGAACGGGTAGCTACCCTACCCTCTACTTTATGTACGCAAGCAGAAGTACATTTTGTATCTTATGGCTTTGTGCTAAAGGGATTTTATTTATTAGATCCATTTTCTTGACTTATCTTAATATTTCTACCGACTGAATCATTCATAACACGAGATCTATCTTAGCAAAACTGAATATTGCGGGAATATGCATAATGTAATTAGGGAACATTTTGGAAACCACTGAATTAAATATATCTTCAATGATTTTATGTCAGTTTCTGTTATGTTTGATATTCTTTACGTAACATAGATGTAATACAAATTAAATAAATATAATTTCATTGTAATGAATGCCTTTACAGCTACACTAAGTGTCGAGCCAGACACCGTGACCGAGCTTCCGTTACTTTATTTAGATAGATATTGTTACAGTCTAGTGTCAGCGCTAAGAATACAGCTTATTATCTAAACCAACAGAAAGAGCAAATGCTAACATTTTGAATTCAACCTTAAAGAAATCCAAAAACATGTCAATAATAAAAAACAACCCTAAATAAAATTGCATCCACCTTGAAATAAAATTTTAGGGATGGCTCCCTGCCCTTTTCCCAATTATTTGGGGTCGGCGCGCGGCGCAATGCGTACTTTGCTTTCATTCATCTCTACTACTCGTTATCTCTACATTCACTCCTTTTCTTTCCCAATAAATTTTGAAGAAAAGAATAAAATTTCGTTTTTTACATAAGTAGTACACTATATTTATATCCATTGACAGTTATATTTACTCTTTGTTACCACACAGATCTTTTGTATCCGCCTTAAAATAAGGTCGTAATACCTTTGTCACCGTATGTGAAGGCTAGTGTAGGCCAGGGCGCGATTAACATGCGAAGGATTAAAATTCCCGCCGCGTAACTATGCTATGTGTGACCGGCGTTACGATTCACACTGTTATTTCACTCACGTACTAACGTTACAATAATTATGGCTCGTGACACGGCGTTTGACATGCTTTACGATTTGATGCATAAAAATTAGAGCGACATTAAACTTTTATGTACAGATAAAAACTTAAACACTTGACGAAGTGTTGAGTTATGTATAACCCGGTAATTCTTAAATTTTTACCGCTGTCGACATCTTCTCAAGTTACATACGTCATCGCTTCAGTTACAATCTAAGTTCGATTCGTCTGGCAACCCCAAAGGAGTTTCGAAAATATCAGCGAACGAGAGTTTTATTGTCGCCGACATATGCAAGACAATCCACCAGAGATTGCTGGCGGTAATCGAATTCAACTCTAGATGGGTACCTATTTGTAACATATACATAGGGCTATATCAATATTTATCAAAGAGAATAATATTATTATTAAACTACGTTTTAAAATATGATTGTGGTGACTCACTTTCAAAGGGTAAATTTTCTTATATTGCCTGCGTATAAGAACATTCTTGGCTCTATATACTCGTTCAAAAACAAGGATACCTCCCAACCGATCCCTTCACGTATAATCTGTATTAGCGTTTCTCACAAAAGGCACCGTAAGACGATACCATTCTTCGCATTATATTTTGAAATGCAAATGAGTGTTGTCGATGGTACGTATGTTTCGGAAAAGCAAAACAATGTTACATAACAAGTCCCGGCTCACATTGCACATTTACCTTTATTTCTCGGCGAGCTTTTGTCCCTTCCAAACCTTCATACGCGTACCGGATAGGACGGATAGTAGTGTTTATAAAGACACGTACGGACGATGAGTGATGAGCGTCATGTTGGCTTTTGCTAATGATGCAGCGAGCCGGCACTAATAACGTGTGTCCACCATTATTTAGCTTGTCCACAGTAGGACCCCACAACATTTGAAGGACTCTGGTGTGACGCGGACACAATGTATTTCGCGTGTGGAGGCGACACGCCACGCCCCGTCTCGCATCAAATGCATGCGCTATTGTGCCGTTATGTTTTGTGTAAAGAAGCATTATCTGCATATGTCTAATGCTTTGCGTGTTTCGATCATAAACATTACGTATTTGTGCAGAGGAACAAAACGATTTTACTATTTGTCGTGATATAATCAACATTCTCTGCGTTCAGGAAATATTCACACGACGAAGTTTTTACAAACATGTCAATAAATGTCAGTTGTATAATCTTCAATAAGTTTTTTCCTATCAACCGCAGGCGGCTATTGTTTCTGGAGTAAGATTAGTTGAGTTTCAAACTTATTGACTGATGTATAGAATAGTGAAAGGAGCATTCAACCGCCCACTCAAAGCAGTTAGGAACATACCTCGCACAAGTATCAATCTAAGTGCTGAGAAGTCTGGTAAGTGCGTGCAAAAACAACATCATTCGAAAGCTCTCAAAAGCGCCGTGACACTATTGTGAGTTGATTTCTTGAAAAGATTGTACGCAAACATTGTAGGTAGGTAGATTACGGGGAGGGTGAAACAACACGAGCCATTTGTAGGCGCCAAGTGTTTGCTGAAGAGTCGGTGTGGCATCGCTAATGAGTAGGGAATCGGAGAAAGTGCTCGTGTGCTCGCGTGGACCGCAGAACCACAGACAGTCTGCGCACTTGTGCGGGTGGTACGTGTGCACTAACCGCCGCCGCCTACTCCACTCGCCCTCTTGTTACTCTGTACATGTTTAACATACTATCTCCGACCTCCTTACTAATTTGTATAGCCAAATACAGACTCACGTGTACCCACTGTAACACAACGTTAATTTGGCGTTTTCATAAGACGGCGTGTTGGTTTTGAAAGCTTTGAGCTGCACGCTATGCCTGACACTCGTATTTATGTAGCAAAATAAAACCAATGACAGTGTTAACCGTTAGAATAAGAAGAGATAGCGCATCTTGTAAGTTAATGGCAGTTTCCCTTTAATGACGTTGTGATTGAGTAAGTTAGAAGGTTGGCCAAGTAGCGAGTGTCCGTTACATAATTGCAGTTGACGCGAAGAGACGGATGCGTAGTGGCCGGAGACGCGACAGGCTCTGGACAGGCGAAACCTGCTGGACGGGCGCGGTTCGACGCCCGGCGAGCACTTGTCGCACTCAGTTCGTTCGTATCATTTTTTATCGGGTCTCCCATGATCACACACTATCATGACCTTGATTTTTTTATACCAACGGCCCGTAAACGACCACATAAAATCGAGCATGGAATTCTTGTTATTTTGTTTTGGATTTTTGGAAGTTCAATCTTTGAAAGAGTTCTTAACGAAGACGGCGATGCTGCAGATAACATAGCACCTTTTAGACTTCAACTGAGTCTAATATTTCACAGTTCATGAAACACCTATTCCATAGACTTTTGTCTTTATTGCTATACTCGTTACAGAGCTGAATTGCCATTTGTTCTGTTTGACGTCCATCCGTCGCCATCCACCTGTCCTCACAATAGCCTGTTTGCTGAGTAGTTCTATGAGATCCGCAGTTATTTAATAATTTCGCTGAGCAAAGACGCGATGCCCGGGCGAGTGTTTGCCAGCCCCGGGCGTCGTGTTTGCACTCAATAAGCCGCAGCAAACAGACTTTGGTCGACCTATTCTTTATCCAAAGCCTTTAACACTCAAATTGTAATGTCAAGTTATAAAGATCCAACAAGTCTTATTTTTGAAGAAAGAAAATACGGGTAAAGTTTTTGTTCGTTCTATTTAAATAACTATCTCACGTAATATTTTCAAAACCAAGATTTTATAATTTTGTCGTAAACGTGTAGGTAATGAATTGATGTATGCTTAATTTTTGGTGTACGCTAAAAGACTTTTGTATCTGAAGATCAGTAATATCAATTTATAATAAAAAATCCGATTGTGATTATAAAGCTATTCAAACACAACTACACAAAGCATACCGATCATGACACTTTTAACCTTAATAACTAACCGATACTGGGTCAGACGCACATCATTAGTTATTGTCAGCGGCAAATTTCCATTTTTTAACGGTCTCGCGGCAATTGTTTGTAGATTACCCTTTCAACTATTGTGCAAGTGAAGTTCTATGGCTTGGCTTTTGCACTACGAATATAAGCAGAAATGTAACAAACAAAGGAATGGTCGGAACACTCGGAACTGATCTACTCTCGAAGCACCTCACGTCAATGTTGATGGATGGCCGTACATAGCTATCCCCCGACTGCGGAACATTCTTTTACCTATTGTCGCCGAATGTAACCAAAATAGAAATGCAAATGTATTTTGCATCTGATTCTCGAGTAGCGTTCTAGCTGGAATGCAGTTCTTTTGAGCAATGTTTTCTAAAAATCTTTGTCCCATATTTATTCTGTTACAAAACTGCAAGTTTTTTTCTTTGGAAATATATGTATATTGTGTTCTTTTTCAATAGAATGCAGAGTCTTTGTTTTGTGAAGACAAGCTTGTACCTGACTTTTAAATATATTTAATGCTTGTACTCTAGTGTCCACATTTTCCTTTACGTTACTTTTCATATTTATTTTTAAAGTGTTTTCATAAGCGCTCTCTTTAGTATGCGGTTTTATAACAACGTTATTATGTAGCGTCGTAAAATTATATGCCGAACTACAAAAGGAAGGGTCCTGTCTAAGGAAAGAGACGGACGATATCGCCCGCTCTCTTTCCGCGCAGCTACATCCGGGGTGGCCTGGATATTAATGGACTACTTCGTTTTGGTCTGTTACTAATGACAGCTATGTAATTTATCTTTACTTTGGAACTAATTTTATTTTCTAGAAAAGGAGGTCTTATCGTGCAATCAACATAATAATACTAAATCACCAGCTATTTATGTTATCTGTTAATAACTGAATAAAGCGCCATTATGTTTCATATAAACACGCCAACTCTTCAAAGAATTCGCGTTTTGCAGCAAAATAACTTATAACGGAATACCGGTGTCGTAATACAATGTGGACTACTCGGTAGATCGAATAACTTATTACAATAATTAGAATAATTTCCCATACTACGGAATAATATCGCTGGTATTTCGTGGAGGGTATCTCATTTCACCATCTGATAGAGACTTGGTCAGGTTGTTGATTCTAAATCAGCTTTCACAATATGCAAAGTAGACATGACTTTGGGAGTAATCTTTATCAATCATGGTATTCTCTAAACCGCATTCTGCGTCACAAGCAGGGAGATGTCAAACGTTATAGAGTTGTGACGTTGTTCCGATGCCGAATGTTTAGAGAACCGCGCTGGTTTTGGTGCGTTGTACGCAGTGCAGCAAACAGCCGTAAGTTGATCACCGCGTGACACAATTTGTGTTGTGATACTTGAATCTACTCGTACTTGTAGAACTGTGTTGTGAACACTTTGATGTGAAGATTGAATTCGATCCCCTGCCACATTACACTACAATATGAGTTAGCCATTATAAACAGTAACTCTAATTAAACATGGAATCTTTCCGAAACCGTTATAATAAAATATATTATGTATATTGAAAATGAAAATAGTTACTTTTCCATACTTATTTTAAGTTATGTAGACACCCACTTTAAATATTCATGAAACATCGTTTTGACTTTGCAAGTGGTTTGAATTATTAATGTAAACAAACAATTTATCATAATGAATACCACAAAAAGTTTGTTTCAATGACGGTAATATGTAACAAAATATTATAAATTCTGGTATTACATAAGTCGACTGTGACCGTGACACAGCCTAAGAAAGTTGTGTAACGTGTGAACAGTACGTAAATAGCTGTGTTGGTATGCTCTATGCGTGTTTCATTTTATTGTATTAGCTATAACCGGCAGGGATGGGCAAAAGAGAATATTAGATGAGCCATTGCTAAGCCACTGCGAATCGGGTCATTAACCTACCCTCACAGATTTGTTGGGAGCGGGCCTACCGTAGTGCGAATACTACCGACCAATAATCTAGCTTTGTACCGTTTTACTTCTCTTAAGTATACATGTAAGTAAGCAAGCACAAAAATTAACCAATTACATTATTTAAGTCAGAGTTTGGTCCAACTCAGCCTCTGCTATAACAAGAAAGTCACGCTTTATTGATTTCAATTGGTCTCCGTCAGATAATTTTTTTCAAACTCATTGAGTTACAGTTTTTAACCATATTCCGTTTGTTTAACTGATCGTTTTTTGTTTACAGGTATGAGCAAACAGACTTTTGGAGCCTTCATTTTGTAAGTTACTGTTATTTTTTATGTCTTGTCATATTGCTAGTGTGAATTAGTGATTGGAAAAGTCGCTATGACATATTTACCGATAAAACAAGAGTCGTATCGACTAATCAATTTCTAAAAATAAAATCTTTAAGTTCTAATCACAGTTATTACAGGAAATGTAGAAGTACCGCAGATAACTTCCTAAATATGTATCAAGCGATCCAATTTTGACTTAAACCTTTTGTTGCTTTATACTTTTATGTACGCATGGGTATCCAATTTGCAGTTTAGGGCATTTTTAATTTTGCATACCGACTCGATGGGGCGAAATAGCTTTACGAATGTTGAATCAATTAATTGTTACCACTGTATACTCTCTTACTGATAGATTCAAATACAAAAATGTACTTTTACACAATTCGACACCACTGTGATACATTTATATGATGTATAATTAACAATTTATATTGCAAACAAAGTTTTACGTACTCTTTGAACAGTAGATATTGGAAGCGACGAAATCAGATTACTGCAGGACGATCAATTAAAATTGAAACATAGTTTAGTGATGTTGCAAATGTATCGAATCAAATATCGCTCAAATTGTTAGAATTAGTTATCTGATATCTGTACTCGTGGATTCTAAAGTTACACTTGAACTGAATCTCGCACTCGAATTGGAACTTAATACCTTGTGTCGTGTTGATAGTAGGTATACTACAAATAAATTTAATAATTTACAGAAATTATAAAAAAGTGCACACAAATATTAATAATAAACATATTTTTATCGTCTAGCGACTCTCCTTTTTCACACTTTAAAAAAGGAAGAGTTTCTCTTTTTTTGTATTAGTCATCCTAATTGATTTTCAAAAGCCACTCCGTCACTCATTAACATGCAAGTGTATCTATTTTAAAGTCACGTCCAACAATAATACAACATTTAATAACAAATTCGTAATTCACGTTGATAAAACAAATTGGAGCCGAGCTCCGTAACCATGACAAAGAAATCATAATTCAATGATATCACGTCACAGTCGTTTGTTTCACAAATACGACCGACATGGCATAGTCGTGTGCGCTGCGAGCTTAAATACTGTGAAAACGACGAATATGAGAAACAAACATTTTAAAACAATTTAAAAAGAATCTGAAATTTTATACTATACTAACGACCCGCCCTAATTTTGCACGAGTGAAATACCTACTCATGATTCAAGTAAACCTTCTTGAAACATTCTATCTATTAAAAAAAACCATATCAACAGTAGATACCGTAGAATTAAAGGTCTAAGTATGCATAGGAACGGTACGTCTCTATGTATGCCTTGATGGAAGCGTCTTTGTTTTATACTATGTATTAGGCAATATATATGTGTACCCACATAACGTAACCTATATTTTGGAAGTGTAAAAGTCCAATTAACCTACTATTCAATTAACCACCTCAATTTTAAAACTATAATATCGAAAATATGCTATTCAGTCAGGAGTCAATCCCTGCATAGCTAGGCGGAAGAAGTCAGTTGTAAACTTTATTTCAAACTTACGAATGATGAAATCCAATACCGATGCAAAGCACATGGCGAACAATGCTAGTTTACAGTGAGGTTTTATTCACAAACTTTTTACTGTTATCGGCAGCAGACAATATGGTACAGACGTTTAAATTGGATGTGTTTTGATAGCTTTGAATCAATGTTACATTTTCACTAAACCTTTTAGCGACCTTTGACAAAATAATACTTCTATGTGTTTCAAGACACCCTTTTAAGACACGGCAAATATAAAGAAAAACGCATCGAAACCTTTGGAAGTTGCTCTGGGCCTCCTGCAATAACTACACAAATCGATGTGGAACGGTTTTTATTCGATACATTTGTGCGGCCCTATAATTGCGTCAGCAGTGTGTACGCAAGCCTAAACTCACCCTCAGCAAGCACAATAAATGTTATTATAATATTCCATGTCGCATATCTAGTGGACACATCTAACTGGATAAACAAGGATAACGCGGAATGGAGTAAAAGTTTTTTATTACAATAACAATATGGGACCGATAAGTTGACGGGCGCGGTATCATTGTTTAGCTGTTCAGAGTTTTCTCATATCGCGCCTTCCGCTCGTTTCATCGCAACTTATGCCGACGTCCTGGGCTAAACTTCAGGTTAATTAACTCGTCTCAACTGGCGGCCAACTACTGATAAACTAGCATCATTACCCGTTGTTTTACTGTCTGCTGGCTGCGACCCGAACTCTCGGCGACTCTTTACTTCAGATGCTGAGTCAATTCAATCGTTTTCGATACTTATTTTGCGATATTTAAAAAAATGCGGCGAAATTGTAGATTTTGATTCGAGTTTTTGTTTATGGCAGTTTCAAGTAAGAGTTTTCCAAAACACATACAAATTCTAAAATAAAAAATAAAATATTTATTTAAAAATATATATTTCTTAAGCTATTTAAATTAAAAATAGTTGTATTATACAATAAGTTTAACTGTGTTATGTTCAACTTTAGTGAAAAATTAATAAGCTCTACCTACATTGCTACGCCGCTATCTGTTCAGAGTCAATACGAAAGCTCGTAAAACTTTAATTAAAACAAACAAATTAGTTAATGTAATAGCAGAATGGTCGGAACAAACAAACGCTGAGGTAAAATTAGATAACAGTGACGGGTACAAGCATATCGAGCAATGTCGGCGGGAGCGATCGCGGCGACGAAATCTATGGGCAAAGTTTGACAGGTTGCTTTAGTACCGCCGTAATGAACGAGAGTTTATACCCCACAGATATCAGCGGCCCGATACTCACCCACCAACTTGTTTACACACAGGTAACCTTTACCCACGATTAATTAAACAGACACCGCTCACTGGATGACGTATTATCAGATAGGATTGCTCTACATTCTTTATCCCCTATTTCCGTTGTATTGTGGAAATGTTCCAGCATGACTAAGTAACAAAATAACTAGTCGTAAAGAAGACTAATCAAACGTATTATTAAGCACATAAACCGACATTTAACAACATAGTGTAAAGTTCTAAAAGTAATACCGCGCATACTTAATTAGTGTACTTGCCGTGCTTCTACGAGTAATTACAGTTGTTTGAAGACATTATAAAGTCTAGCTACTAACTGTTCGAAACACGAAAAATGTGTTCCATATAAATAAATCAACATGCCAAGAAAATAAATAATAGCACACACGCGAATACTCTAGTTCACTATAGCCACAGACGTAGTAATCAATAGGAAAGGGCCGGTCGCGCCGCCGCCCGCGCCGCTCGCGCCATTAACGTGCGTACAGTTAGCTGCAAAATACTTGCGCGGTGCAACAAAGCTACCTGCGGCCGGCACAGCGATCGTCGATAATAACTCAGCTCAGTAATCCGACGACCGGACAGGTACTTATTATATAATTTTAACGCTGACACAGAACACAAATTGTGCGTCAGTAATTGTCGCATTACGCACTTCTGTAACTGCTTGTACTCTCTGTATTAACTTATACGTTTTACTTACAACCGTGTTGATTTACTTTATGTTTGGAGTACGAAGCGATGATTTGTAATGCTCTGCAGGAGGCCGACTTTATTATTACAGACGTTGCTGTAAACTACTTCATTTATATAAACATTACAGGTATATAAGACTGTAAGTTTGAGTAAAAACAGGGTTATTTTTTGTGTACGTTCGTTGCTTAGCAAGCGGCGCGCGGAGCGGCCGCGGACTCAGGTCACGCAAATAGGTTAATAGCTACCGAAAAAGCGCCGTAAAGGAAGCTTAATCAAAGAAAAATATTGCTACTCCTTTTGAGCCAGACGCTTTTATTGAATAGCCGAGGTGAACGGAAGTCGCCTCTGATTCATTCGCTGAATTCGTTCGTACCTCGTGCTACAGATAATACAAAGCATGGACTGAGACTGTTTCAGCATGTAGTGTAACTGTTAATGATACTAATGAACTTTTATAAAATTGTAATTATCAAGACAGAACATAATGTAAGTTTTTACAAATGAAATAATGAACTTTCACGGCACTTGACCTTTTACTGGTATTTAATTCGGTCGTTTCATCGATAATTCACGGCATTAAACTTAAACCGATAAAGAAATACGCAGTAACACTTTATACATAGCATTAATATTCAATAAAATAACACATTATAATAAAACCTTATCATCAAAGTACATTACTAAAACGGGGCCTCGTAAATATTCTATTTACTGAACACTGAACACGACCACACCCTAGTTTTCGGATAACACTAATATAATATTAACATCACTGCTCGAAAAAGGTTGTAAATGACAAATTGGCCGTCATTATAGGAAAGGGAACGAGGTTAGAAAGTTTGTACGTATTTTTGTATAGCGCCGATTATGTTAGCATGCAACGCTTACAACACGGGCCTTGGAGCCACTCATTACACTACATGTACAGTTATTAATGTTGTAACATCTATTCGAAGCATTGCTCTATAATGCCGGAGTATTCATCGATTGTAGTTTAACCCCTCATTACACTATTTGGTTAGGTGTAATGTCGCTTGTCGTTGGTTAGCTTTTGGTAAATCTGTCTCTACTATTTGTGTTAACGGTGACCTTATTGTTGCTACCTCTTTTGTAGATCTCTTTTCGATATTTGAAATGTTGCTTTATCTAAAACTTTAAAACACAAGATTGTGATGATATATGTATACCTAATCGAAAAATAAAGACTTACTAATTTACTTCCTGTTTTTATGAGGAATTCAATTTCTTTCCAATAAATACTTTAACAGTTAAGGAAAGTATCTGAAGCATCCTCCCTCTAGGATAACCTTAATAAAATAAGCGTCAACGCCGATCGGCATCAGACAATAGTAACGGTAATAGGTCCGGACTGCGCCTCCCCGAACCAATACACAATCTTAGGCAAGTCGACAGCTCTCGTGAAAACAATTTAGGTGTTATAAAGGTTTATATAACCAAGATAAGAGAATCCCTAACACTACCGGCCCGCGTGGCAGCCTGCCAACGATTGCAAGACTGTTTCCCTCTATACTTCCATTTTCAAATGATAATTTATTCATCTTCACGCTATATTCTTTTACGGGGCGGAAGTCGGAAGCTGTCGGCAGTAGGTGTAATTGATAGATAACTCTACGAGCACAATAGCCTATCTCGACTAATATTATCTGTTGCAAAGCATCGAAAAGATTCTCGTTTTTTCAAAGAATCGATTTACATATCAAAGGATATACGCCTAAACACATTTAGGACTCGATTTTTAAAAGCTTTTCAAATCGAGTTAATTCGTTTCATATAAATGCTTTCAATAGAAACTTCATTCGCAGATCACGTAACGACGATTCACAGCGCCACTCACATTACTCAAGCCATTTATTAACCGAAAGGCAATTATTTATATTTTAAAATATGATTTGATTCGTTGGATTCAGGAAGGAAAGTCGACAAATTCTTTTTGTTTTAATTTATTAATACTTAAGTGAAATAAGTTTCCGACTATATGCATTTAGTTTGGCTCTTGATTTGTCCACTTACTACTTTCAAACTATGATAATAATAATTACGACAGATCTTACGTTCTACATAGGTACATGTACTAATACTACGTTAAGCATGCAGTGATTAATATAAGAGACATGTATAATGCTCCATTTTACCGCGAGAAAACGATGAATGGTGCTGGGAATTCTTAAGAAATGTTATTTCTGTTATAAAGGAGCTGACGCCCTCATTCATGCCGGAGTTCTTAAGACCTGGCATGCCCTAGAGCAAAGAGGATTATACTGCAGTGAATGAGATCCGATGACGCTAACTTTGCCGCCTCTATTAACTATTACACCATATTTTAAACGAGATCATTTTAAAACATTTATTTTCAACACGTTTAACCAATTTTCGTCTTTCAGCATCTTGGCCACAATTTAAACGAATTAGTTCTAGAAATATTTTACGATATTTGCTGACGCTAAGAACCGTAAATGCGGTATAGTTTTTGTTTTATTATCCAAATAACGTTACGCGTTATTATGAGGATATTGACTGTGGAGAACAGGTCTAAGGCTACAGTTATTCTTATAAATACCCTATTCAAATGATAAAATTATGCTAATATAAACTAAACATATATTTAAGGACATCGACACTGCGATGGTTACATTATTCTCGTTTGACTTACCGCAGAGATAATAACATAATAATATCCACCTTTATTTTTCTGTACCAAAGATAGAATAATTTGGAGTACTTAATTCCTTTCCTAGTATATCCAAATTTAGTTTTAATAAGGTAAGGTATAGATCGGTTAGTTACTTAAATAATAAATATAAATCCTCGACCTTTAAAACATTGAACTTTTACGTATTAGTCAGGTACAAGTACCTAACTTCCTTGAAGTATGAAAACAATATTGATTAAATTAAAGGTTCTTACCACGCCCACTGACGGCGGCTATTAGTCAATCGATAGACAAATTTGGATTCAATTTTAACGAGTACTCCTTTTACACGTTCTTGAGTTTTGAGCTTGCTTAGCGACCACGCGCAATTTTAAGGTCATTACTGAACAATTAAATACGAATAAATTATCTCGTACTTTGATAATTCACACCTTCATTCGAAACTTTTGAACTCGTATAAGAGTGATGTTTAATGTGTTTTTAATCTGTGACATTCAAACTTTTCAATGAGTTTAATTATGTGCGTGCGTGTTTACTAAGATAATTAAGTTCTTTTGTTTATCTTTCACATAAAATTTATGACCCAAAGAATGAACAGGTATAAAATGTAGATTGGGCAATGTACAGATACATTTCTAAAAACATAACCGACAATTAAAATTAAACCAAATTCAACAAACCTAAACTATAGTTAATCAGCTTGAGCCTCTTTTAAACCAGTCACCAGAACTCAAGAAATGGTTCTAATATATCTTGCAATTTTGCCATAGTGATTGTATTGATAGAATTGCATACCGCACCTAAGTATAGGTACATATTTTAATTACATCGGCATGTAAAAGTCAGTGGAGAGTAGTGCATTCCTTGTAATTTAACTCATAGGTAGACATAATACATAATTATTACATAATTGTCTTAGAAACAAGCCGTGACTATCGGATCGCATTCCAACTTCCACTCGACGTTACACTTAACACGTACGGTATCTAAAAACTCATAATAAATTAAGAAACTTCCAATTCTATTTCGTTAAATCGTTTGTTTTAATTAAAACCTCTAAATAACTTTGAAATATGTCTATACCATCAAAGAAAAAACCCAAGTACAATATCTATTTAACTTAAGTGTTACCCTAAGAAGGAGAAGACAGATGATCCCCAGTTTTTCAATTAAGTAATGTACAGGGACATAATTTACATTGATTGAGCCCTAGCTATCTCAAAAAGCACGTGTGTGACGTAGCGAAGCCGCAACGAGTATTGCGTAAAATTGCCATCGTATAACGTGGAACGTGTAATATTAGGTAGGTAAGGCAAGTTCTGATTAAACCGTAAAAGAGATTGGTTCCTCGGCTGAGTGTTTTATCGTTGACGTTATGCCGGCAATTTGGTGTCATCTCCCTCCAGCCCACGGTGCCTCGCCGGGATTTCTGCCGAACGAGTTACCTACGCATAAAACCGACGAACGAAATGAAAAAAGTTCAATCAATACTACCGAATACTAATAGAGTGTTGAAATAAACCCTGCAATGTTAAACTTCAATTGCCTATTAATACTAAATTAATGGCTTTCAAATGCTTCTTAGATTATTCGGTAGGACGCTCACAATAGTGCACACGATCGCTATGTATTTATGAAGTTTAATTAATATTTAATGACGCCCGTGCAAACTTGAAACTAGAACGGTGTTCTATTTTCCATTTATAAATAAACAGCACCATAGTATGCATACACGCCTAACACACGTCACAGCTAATTACAGCCGGTGAGTTTGAACAAAAAAACACTAAGCCTTCATTCCCGTGGGAAGCTTTAAAGGATAATACCGTATAAAGAACGATTTCGAAACAAATAACGCATCATGTTAAAGTGAAATATATTCTCACGTATTAATAAAATATAAACTGTTCTATAAAAATGTTTTTTCTGTACGAAGTGTGCATTCGCGTGAAGAGCGGTGTGCGGGGCGCACGCCGCGGCGGCGCGGGCGGCAGTACGGTAGGCACTTGGCACTTGCAGTAAAAACATGCTCAGATAAAACAGGTGGTGGCTGATATATGGGCCCGCATTGGCGAGCGAGCTCACTGCAGCTGTCCCGGCCTGCGCTCACCTAGCCGCGCTTACGTATGGCACCCACTTATCAAATCATTATTTGTACTAAACTTCCGAATTTCTGCTAAAATTTGCACTGGAGTATCGATAAGTGGCAAGGTCGAACATTTAGAAATTCCGTTTAACTTTAATACATACAATTTGATTAGAGCTGTGAGTGTAAAGTAACAAAACATAAGTTTTAATACTTAAGTATGTTTTTACAAAATAACATAATCGAAAAACAGATTTTCTAAACAGCCGAATGCCAACGCAGGCATAATTCGCTGATATAATTTTGGTGTTAAATCGACAACGGAGAAATTAGGTGTTTGTAAATGATTGGGGCATATGAGCTTATTTTTTAGGCAAAGGCACACAATGCAAAGCCAGCTTTTATTACGCCTGCTAATGTTGAAAGCGCTCATAACGATAACTTCAATGTTTTGTTCTGATTCTATTTAATTAAGTCACATTAAAGGGTGACTAACATGCATTAATGGACATACTACTTACCTAGCATATTATTATTTACGCAAAACCTGGTTAGACGATTTTATTTAACATTTTTACTTCGTTCATAAGAGGTTAATGGGCTGCCACCCACCCTGTCAATATAATCCATTAGTTGTGCCTTCCAGCATCCGCAGTGCACGGCAGGGTGGTCTTCACACCTTCTAATGTTATTTACTGCTTTAATTTCAACTTTACAACACTAAAAAATCATAGCCTTACACTAGAAGAAGCGCCATATTGGTTAGCACGTACTGTGCCTATACAGATTGAAAATAAAACAATGTTATCAGTGCACCGTTACTGGAACAAAGCCACCGTTTCAAATATATAAAACGTGCCTTAAACAGTTCTAAACGGATGTTTGTTATTGTACTCACGTTCGAATAAATCTGGTTCCAGCTGAATTTCAGTGCCACAACTCTGCGATATCTTACCAACTCCACTCACCTATGGACAAACTGGCCATTCAATAAACCTCCTTGGTGATATTTTACATTTGCTCTGTTTATGAGAAAGAATTGAAAATGGAACACTATCGACAGTGTTCGAATTTTAATTCTTAAATGAACCATGTATTTTACTTTTACTCAATTGCACAAAAAGGAGGTTTCAGATTAAAGCTATTTATTTATTCTGTGTACTCAATGTAGACTTCATAAAAGTTAATGTTGAGTGCAACGTTTATTTAAAACAGAATTATAAAAAGAATAATATTATTGTACGAATTTCGAACGTGCGCAGCCATCATAATTGCGAGTAGCCAATTAATGTTTTACTTTTTGGGAAATGGTATTTCGTTGTTTACTTTCGTATGATAAACATGTTTAATGTTCATATATTTAATTAGCACATATTTTTCCTCCATTATGGTTGGCTTTTATCACGTTTATCACTGTATGAGGCTCTTATCTCAATGAAACTTCACCGTTGAGTAGTCTCGTTATTTTATTAAATCTACTGGGTTTAAACATTTTTAACGTTCAATTTACTCGTAAGTAGTGTAGTGCATTTAGTAGAATCATCATAACAAACGACTGTCGTGGAGAAAGTCAGAGATTGCATTATTTTCCGCTTATCGATCGCGTGCTCTACCAGGAAATGTTAAGATAAAACAAACTGCCATTTAAGTGATCTGAAAGATCTAGTTCAAAAGAAATGTGATACAACCAATAAATACCAACACTAATATTGTTTCTGAATAGAAATGTATTGGTACCAAAAAACTACGAGGTTACGTAAAAAAATATCAAATTAAGCCGCTCGCGAAGTCTTACAAAGAAAGCGTATAGCCAACTAAAAAAGAGACGATCACAAAAAACAGTGCGTCTATGACTAGCCCGAGTTAGAATGCAGGAAAGAAACTGTAGACTAGTTTTACGCTGATTAGAATGGTTTGTGCAGCTTTTTGTATCGGTAATTAAGTTTCGAACGATGATGTGACTCAATAAGGTTATCATGAAAAACCTAGTTGCACACATAGCGGCCTAGCGGAGAAGCGCGTAAGCTCTAGCGGGGTCAGTGACCGCGGACCGGTCGGCTGCTTGATCTGCGCCTCACCACTGCGTCCGACACACGAGTGATAAGCTCGATATTTGCTATTTTATTATACCTACGATGTTTTACGTCAGTACGGTCCGTGTGCCGGAACCGGATCGGAAAGGAACAGGGTAGTGTAGTACGTATGTTGTTTGTTACATTGACCTGTGGACCTAGTGTGGTATGTTTACTGACTCGACCACAGCATATTTAATTATTTTCCTTAAAGATTTTTCTGTGAGTTTATTATACCATATTATTTTTGTAACGTCTTTTAAATAACAATATTAAACACCTATAGTGGTCTAATCCGGCCTATATCGTATTTGAGAAAAACTTTGGCGCCTAGACTGGTGTTGAAAATTTATAATCACAGCATATCACAGTAAAGCGTTGAATAAGAGTGTGAAACCCTACACCTTGTAAATATTAGAGATATACTAACATTTTTACTTGATTAAAATTCTTCCAACAGCACATAAAAACAGAAGCTTCAATAATAAACCAAGAAACACCTTTAATCTCGCTATTAGTATTACGTAAGACGCGTAGGCGATGCTTTTACAAGGACATAATGAGCTTGTAAACAATGGAAAAGTGCATGTGGGAACGTACCAACGTACTTAAGTAAGTGATCGTGTATCGGTCGCGGACGAGTGCGTAGGCGCCCCCTGTGCGACGCGGAGGCGCGGCGTCGGCGGCTGTGGACAACGTCATGATATAAGGCTGCACAATGAGACTTACGCACAAGATGATATGAAAATAGAAAGAGGATAAAGCAATGTTATATGACACGTGTAAGTGTAGGTCGATGTAATCTGGTGGGTGTTATACATTATTGTTTATTTGCAAACAAAATGTTTTTATTCCGCGTTAATAACTAACAATATTCATATAAACATCCTGTTGTATATACTTAGTTCTTTTTACTCAAAATACATCATCTTAAGTTTTAAGTAGAGGCCTTTAAAAGCGGAAAGCTATCTATCGCTCAACTTTTTTTACAAGTTAAATATTAATTTCATTATACCCATAAATAATTTATCAACAAACAAAACACAATAAAACATTCAAGTAATGAGAGATCAATTAGACATTAGCTTTTCTAATATTCTCTCTAGCAACATATAGCGTTAGATTGTGTCCCTTTTTTACCATTTATAAGGAGGGCACAGTTTGCAAAGTTATAATTAGCAGTGCCAAGGCCGTAACAAGTTCCTTTGAATATAAATGTATTATGGAAGTACTTAGCTTCGAATAATTTCACACAATTTTTAATTATCTTTAATTACAGGAAGCATTTTATGTGAGGAATTGAAAAAGTGCATGTTATACCGTGTTTATAACCTCTAAATTACCAGTTTTCCAGTTTGATCTGTTAATTGATTAATTAAATTAAGTGAATTACACAAATTGGAGTGTATTTACTTATTTAAAACTAGTTTAGCGAGTAGAGACGGGAGCCTCTATACATAATTTAATCTGATTGAGAAATGTCTTTGATTTGTCATGAGCTAACTGACATCCGTTGGATTTATTAATTAAAGCAGAAAATTAGTAAATTAAACGACATATTAGGTTATTTATAAGATCAGCCACTATAGTTATTCAAGAAAATAATTGACGCTAATAATTTGAAAATAGTATAATAAAAATGTTAACATTGTACAAAATAAATAACACAAAAGACGGCCTTGTGATATATGCACTTAATTATACATAAACAAATCATAAAACCAACAAAACCATACCATATTTGTACGTCAATGTACCCATATTCATATTGATTATGCAAATGTTGAATATTAACATAGATGTACTTATAAGGGCAGAACGATTTAACATTCGGAAGGTACCTACGTTAAATACAGATTGATTCTACTACAAAAGCGGAGGCGGTATATATTTACATCTTATTAAAATCAGGTCAAGGCCCAGTGAGATAACGCAAACCAAAACACTTTTGTCTAAAAATAGGAATTCGTCGGTAAACAAATAGATATGGATGTTCATGATTTCGTCTCCGAGAGACGTTAAAAGTAGACGCTTATTTTTTAGTCAGTGCTAAAATTTTAGGTTTGCTCATGTTAGGTATATCATCCGCATTTCATTACATTCATTATTTAAAAGCAAATTGTACACTCCATTATTAAACTGTAGTAAAATAATACTCAAGAGCGTAATTCGTACTTACAGATTTTACTAATTCAAACTTGCAAGCAAACACTCTACTTAATTAACTGACTATAAGTTTTTTATTCAACTTAATCTTAATAAGTCAGGAGAATATAGTCGTAGCACGTTCTTCAGAAGACGAAAAAGCATTTGGCTTAGTTTAAATACCTTGATAGTAATTTCCCAGTACGGTTCAGTATTTGTCTACGAAGGAGGGAAGGCAGTAAATCAGTTAAATAGATCCGAGTACGGTCTCCTTCATCGGTAATCTAGATCTGATCGGAGATTTGCATCTATTGAGGAAACGCCCGGCGTCTCTCCCAAGATACCTAATTACTTACCGATAATAATTGGATTCCCGGCACCACTTACATAGTTTAATTTATTACCAGCAGATTCAAATCTTACATAAGTAGAATAAATGTTTAATTCATGTAGATAACTCAAAAAAAGACGTAGAAAGTCTCGCTAGGGCTTCTTTATTAACTTTACAAATGACTTTTACTGTATTTCTTTGACAACTTAGCTTTGAAGTTTGAAAACAAGCAGATTTAAAGCTCACAGCTCTTCGACACCAATCCACAGGAATGGGGCCAGTGAGGTGTTAGAAATGGTGATAACTTACAGAATAGTGTCAGTGGCTGCAAGGCCGTAATGTGTAGAATTATTCTGGTTTGCCTCATGTAATACTATCCTACATTGAATACCCCTACAACATACGAGTGGTGAAGTTACAAATGTGGTTTGGTTTTTATTTCCATGGCGATATACGAAAATAGTTGGCAGAGCGGTGGCGACCTCTACGTTGATAAATGATTACTAGGTAAACAACCGTATATTATGAGTGTTATTACGTGTGCTTACCATATTTACCTTGGACTTCTGACAGCAAGTCAATCCACACTTCAGCGCTAATAACAACGGTAATTTGATTTGTGAAAGCAATATTTATTGCGTATTCCCTTAAATATTGTTTGTTGCGAAGATTTTGAAGAAGCCAAATGTTTTAACGTATTTTCACACAACGGTAGGTAAGTACAAGTTTTTGGCAGTTGACTAATTTATGCCGATGACAAATAAATAATAACAATAAATTCTATAAAGGAAAACCCTATTAAATCAGAGCTACCTAACATTTAAATAAATATTGTTAATAGATCAAGTCGGTTAAAAAGAAATAGATAAATTCAGGTGCGGTTTAAGTTTAACAGAAAGTTTTCTTCGCGCTTTCTAATATACCTATTTATGATGTTTTTTTTTTGGATTTTCGTAGAACTACATATTTATAAGCAGGTTGAATTTCGAAATAACATTATATGATTATTTACATCAAGGGCCACGTCGCTATTAATATTCTAAAGTGTGTAAGGTAGGGCGAAGGGCAAGCGGGTTACGCAAGCTCTTGAATAAATTAATAATAGTTAGGCGAACGTTTGAAAAAAACTTGGGTAATATGTGCGATGTAGTGCTAAATAGATAAAGCTAAGGGCAATGCAAGTACACCTAAAGACAGAAATCTAACTTAACCTTTTCCTCTTAAAATGTCAAAAAAATAGTTTGCGGTTTCTACCAGACAGATAGCAAGGTACGGGAAAAAAAAACAATCAAAAATTAGAAAAATGTTACTCCTAGCTAAATTTTGACAAACAACCCTTTACATTTGTTTGTCACAAAACGAGACTAGTGCAATGCTTAACAAGTAGGTAAGTGAGCTCACATAATCACCGAGCAATTCACAAAGTACGCCAAAGTTAAAATATTAAAAAAGTCACTTAGCAGTAACGGACGCACCCTACTCGTAGCCGCGCCCTTTGTGTGCCCATTTACAACTCCCGAGGGAGCCACCGCACACAAATTCATACGAAAACATGATTTTTTTAACAATTAAACCTAATGCTATCTAAGTGCTTTGACGAACTTTGCAAAAATATGATAAAAGAATAAAGAACAAGAGTTATTTGTATAAAACCTTGTTTTTCTGTTTGCCGCGTTAGGTACACGTTGTGTTTCTCCCTTTACCTGAAAATTTTGTTTTTTATTCCGTGATCACCTAACTTCAGTCTTAGCGTAGGCCAACATTTATCATAAAATACCTTGCACATAAAAGAAAACGTGGATATTAATCGCATGCGCCAATTTACATCTACATCTAAATAACACTTATGAAATCCCCTTAAATGTAGGAACTGAGCGTAACAAATGTGCCGGATGCGCGGCAGTGCAACCGCCAAGTTCTCAACGAATATAATTATCGGTGTAAACAATCATTATCCGTCTCCCACGGAACTCCGTGCATGTTTTTTAAGTTCGCGTCGGGAAGCGCGTTGACGCCGCATCACCGGCGGAGCGGAAACTGTGTAATGAAGATGAATGTGACAGTAAATGAATGGTAAAGAAATATGCCTTCAAATAATAACCAACCTTAGATACGACACCAGACAACATAAATATTCTCTTACAAATGTTAATGGTAAAAGAAGGCCGCTTTTATTTAAATATACAATTCCCAGCAACCAATGCAGCACTTTTCGTTTTCATAACGTGTACCTACTTTAAATAGAAGTCTGAACATTTAATTCCCCGGGCGTAGATCACATTTGTTATGTAAACCGAGTCACTAGTTACAGTCATGCATAATTCCGCAGCACAGGAATAGTAGGGACACTTTTAGTTAAAAAAGGAAGCTAGGGTAAAATTGTCGCCGTCGGAAATAAGGAAGATCTCGTTTTGCCAGATGGAATCAATTATTTAAGGTTACACCCACTGACTACGCTCTCAGTATACAGAGCAAAAGAAACTTCGTAAATACTGTATACTCATGTTTTAGGTAACATAATGTATTGCTGTTACAAGTATGTAACAGATCACGTAGTATTGAATTCGTATAAATAATATGCAATATACAAAATTATGCAGAAGTTACAATAACAATGTTCGACTCCGAGGTACAATAACATTTTGAATGTTATCGTTGCCGCGTCGGTAACGTAATAAGACATCCCATTAAGTATCAGATTGATGTTATTTATTCCGCATTCATAAATTTAAATGAAACCCATTTCGGAGCAGTATAAGAATGAACTTGCTATCTCATTTCAAAGCTTAGCCTGTAATCAGCAAAGTTAATTAATGTCTGCGTCGATTCAGTCTTAGGACTGCGCCTGATAACCTGAATACCCTTGTATCCGTAGCCACAGCGAGATTCAGCCATCAAATATTCACGTGTGGAGGTATGGTTGCCGTTTTACTGCCTACCCCTGCCTCCCCCGCGTACCTCGCCTACCCGCCTCCCAAAAACCCC
Organism: Chrysodeixis includens; assembly: GCA_941860345.1. Lineage (NCBI taxonomy): Eukaryota > Metazoa > Arthropoda > Insecta > Lepidoptera > Noctuidae > Chrysodeixis > Chrysodeixis includens. The sequence goes on along the minus strand of OW796096.1, from coordinate 4,371,530 downwards.
TCGCAGGCCCGCTCGCGCCCTCAAACGACCCTGTCTGAAACAACTGAATGTGCTAAAATCAATAACTGTTGTTTGACGACAAAAACTTTTACTCTAGACGTTGAGCTATTAACTAGAAATTGATGGCCAATATAGTATTATTATAGTGGAAACTAGGCACAATCACGATTTGCCAAAAATAAACAACAAGTCTCCACTCCACCTGGTACGGACCGAGCTCGGCAAAAATCAATCGGACCATTAAAAAACTTCTAGTAGATACAGACCTGCAGACAATAAATACCTATAAATGTATTGCTATGAAACAATCAGTAAGAAAATGGGGTACAAAATCCCTCGCTTTAAGAATAAATGTTACATAAATACCGTTTCATGCTCCCGTCGTCCCTTTAAAGTTCGCTAAATACTGCAATGACGATTTAAGGCCCCTCGTCGAAACTCAATAAGAACCGCGACTGAGCTCGTCACAAATTATTTTACTCACTCCCTAAATAAACTTTTAGAAAATGTTTTCATTTATACTTTACAGAAATCGAGTCGACACGTTTCCCCTTAAGTTAGGATAAGCATGTGTTTTGGAAGCAAGTCAAATAGGTACATGGGTTAAAAATAATTATTCCTAATTGCTTTGACGTATTTAAAATTATTGAATTCCAATACTTTACTTTACAATACCTACAAAACCCACATCGAACACATTAGACATTTTGTTTAATATTTAAAAGACACCCTTTGCGCATTGAAGTTGGAGCAACTACCTGCTCATTTCTACGCAATGTTAATAATTGAGACAACTAAAAAAAAAAGCAAAAGAAAAAAAGGACAAAATTCACACATTCTCCAACACCATTGCCTTAAATATCTTATTACTTTTAGTTTTGCATTATTGTCCAACGAGAGCATACGTGTGCTGCGTACTGCGTTCGTTGATATAGTATCTACGACAGTAAATCATTACACCTTTACAATATTTTTTTACCTATCAACATCTTTCATCATTGTTTTTGTGCGGGGTTTCAATTTTTCCTGACTCGAGAGTCGACCCGCCACCCCGCGAATGAGGTCCATGAAGTTGGTTAGGTTAGTTGCCTCGGCCCATAGAGTCCGCAAACTACTACGGACCGAGCCGGCATAGAGCAACGATACAGAGATCGCGGGTCCTATATATAACCTCGCCGGAGAATCTTAACACCGCGATTCAGAAAACGCGTCTAAATGAACAGCGCCATCTAGTTATTCTGTTTGTAACTAACCGTAAAGCTCGTAAAGCTTGAACAAACTACGTAGGTAACTAGTATTACACAATCGTAGATTCTTGATTCGTATGTTATAATGTTTTATAATTTTATTGTGTTAGTTTATATTGTGATAAGCTTATTGTGTATTTTACCTACACCATTTTAGAGATAGAATCGTTATGCTCTCATAACCGTGGGAACTTATTTTCTTAACTTTAGTTACAAAGCTGCGTGGTTACAGAACTTTTACAATAAACATAGTATTTTGATTTGGTGAACCTTTCCCATGCGATATTTAAGTTTGTAAAATCTATAATTTATCGACTTAGCACGCTCGTTCTGTTCTCACGCAAAATTTTGAAAAGGACCACACTCATAGTATTGGCAGGTAGTTAGCTTAACCCCCACATTCCATTATCATTTACTTAAAATATAGGTGACTATTTCATTTATAACTATTTATCACCTATTCTGTAGTACAATGGTTACTATAGGAACACAAATACTTACACAGCGCCTCGCGTGTTTAAAATGACGTTGACGAACAGTTTTCAATTTTAAATAACTGCTAATCTTTTTGTTGGCATGTTAATTTGAAATGTTGAGTTTATTAAATAACTTTTTGTTTGTATTTATGCGGTGTTTCCTTTGGGCTTGTACAGGATGGACCTGTGGTTACGGCTACCGATAGGCCTTCGGTTTAAGATCACGTTATAGAAACCTAACCGCCTAACCGGTCCACGATTTCCTTTCTGAGGTAACATCCTGTGACACCTTATTCTACCTAAAAAAATCTTCATTGATAGCTATATCATTCATTCAATATCATAACAAGGCTTTATTTTTTGTCTTACCATTATTGATACGATTACAATTAAATAGACGTCTAATTTTAATAGACGGCTAACTAGAAATGATTAAAGCGTTCAGGTCTTTTTGAACTCAACAACAAATTAAACACAAATAAACTTACAAAAATTACATTGTAAGCGATGCCGTCGTCCAAAAAATGTTACCATCCGAATTTATAATGTCATATTATAAACTAGATATAGGCTTGTAAATACGATTCCCGTTGATCGCGACGGAAATTTGTTCCGTTATCGCGTCCTGTAAAAATTCGCATTAACCACCCTCTATCTGTTACATGGAAATTAGAACTCCAGATTCGGCAAAAAGTGCTGCAATAACCGTACTCGTATAGAGACCGGCATTCCATGATATCGGTATACATTTGTACAAACTCGTATAGTCGATAATTATGGGGTTCGTGTGTACGTCAAGACTCGATAATTCCGAGCAATTTCCCCTCGAAACACAATAAGAACTGTAGCTACAAGTAAGTTTAGTTTGTATCAATTGTTTGAATTGCGGCGTTTACGAACGAGCAAGTGTGTACTTGCTTGATTTGTTATTCAAATAACACTATATCCATAATGTGTCTTTTAAGGTGCTTCATCTCCGTGTAGGATTTGAAAGGATTCACGGGTAAATGAGTTCGTTCATTTAACGTTTTAAGATTAATTTACAATAGGATTTGTTTGTTTCCATCAAATGTGTCTTTATTTTTAAACTTTCTGGGAGCAAAAAAATTTAAAGCTGTATTAAAGCTCATTACTTTCATGAGTATCAAACATCTTACAATATTATTAATATTGCACGTTCAACGCAAATCAATGTTTAATAAAGAGCCTCATATCCTTATAATCTACTTCACAAAAATAACATACAAAACCGAAAGCAGAAATTAATTAAAATACATGATGTGACCTACAAACGAAATTTCGTTTTAAAAGGGGTGTTAGCGATTTCACGAGATCAGTGGAGTTGTACGTCCGTCGGCGTGTCGGCGTGTCGGCGTAGCTGGCAGTCGGCGCGGCGCGCGGCGCTCGGCGGCGATGGCGTCTAGTCTCTAAGCAAACATTCCCGGCACATTCCCCGCTTCCTTCCTCCTTACTTTGCCCTGATAAAACCGAAATTTAGCTCACATTTGAAATTGAAACTCGCAAGATTATTTCTGAAGTTGAAATTTCATATTCGATTATGTTAGAGTACGTTTTATTTTGATCAGTTATGTAGGCTAGGTATGTTTGTATGAAAGTTTGATGTTTATGTTAATTTAGGGAAAATGGGTAGTAAACAATAAGAAGATGTGACAAATATACATTTATAAACATAAAATTACAGCATTGCGTGATGAGCAGTTTTAAGACACTATCAAATAAGACTCCGGTAAAAGCTAAAAGCTACCGCAGTAACATCTCGAAAGGAATCATTAAAAAATACGTCGAGTAGACTGTCAACCTAAGCTAGCCGGAGAAGCTCTTTAAGAAGAATAATAATCTAATTATCTGATTAAGTCAAGGCTTCTTGATTATAAAATTGTAAGACAAGACCGCACTTCGTTTTTATTATAACAATTCATGCTTAACAATGCCCGACTAGGTTCCACCATTAAAGTAGATGTCGTTTTAAACAGTGAAGTCATAACGGCAGTCGCGACTCGCGGCCGAGGTTTGTACTCGCTCGCCTTATGAATCCATTACGAACCATTTTATGTCCCATCTCCTGCCTGGCACAGAAACCTTATCTAATCCATTTGTCACCACCGTGCAGCAAAAACCGAGTAAAAACACAACATTGTTAAGTAGAAATTCCACTTCTTCGGGCATAGTTACGTGAACGTTGCATGGAGGGCAAGAAAAGCAAGCTATTCTGAATGGAATACTTCAATGGTTTTAATTTATGTAATGTCACGGATTCAGTGGAAGCTATATCTGGTCAGGTGGATTGTATAATTGATTTCTGGACACTGGTATGACTAAACTTCATTGTAAAAGAATGATCATTAATTGGAAGGAGATGTTTGTTTAGCTGTTGACCGATGTAAATTTATCAATAAACATTTATATCACACGATTTTAGCTATCAGCTCTAATGATAAACTAAGCTTAAACAGTTCCAAACAAACCAAAATCAGACAGACTAAGCCAATTTTCTCTTATAACTATACTCATACTTTTATCAATGACCTAATTCAGCCTTTTGACCTGTAATTACTTTTAAATGAGAGTTCGCGTTTCATAATCACGTTACTAAAAACTCCGGACAAAAGTGTAAGAATTTCCCCAAGATACGGTAGCTGGAGTAACGTCATTTTATTCACGGAAAGCGAAACGTAACCGTAAATTACATTTATTTAGAGCAGTATCAGACTTGATTTATTCCCTTTTTATGGTACTTAGCACATTCACGGCGAAAAATGTATGGCACCTGCTGAAAATGTTAAGAATTTATATAAATTATTTTAGACAATGTGGTAAGCTTGCAAATGGTGCACATAATATTAACGCTGGTTCTAACTAAAATGAAAAGAAATGGAATAGGTCGTGATGAAAATTTTATCAATTTCAATACTGACATTGAAATTGAATCTCTCCAAAATATTGCAATTACTCTAAATATCAAAATAAACAACCACCATTGACCACCAACATTCTATTGTTTTAAAATACCAACCAATAACAGAGTATCGGAATACCGCCGTACATTGCATGACTGTTATTGTGCCGTGTCGTTTTAGGATAAACTGTTCGTGTATTCAAATAATGTTGCCATGTCGCGAGCGCTGTATGTAACGAGTAGATATGGTACATGGCCACCCGTGTCGAATGTACACCCCTCGATGATTAAAACCAGCCCAGTTGATTACGTTGCATGTTTCTACCCTTTCATCGTATGAATACTCGACCGATAGGTTTATTTAGGTTGAACATATTCCGCGTATCTCATTTTTCTAAATTGCTTCGGTTGCTGTTCGATCGTTTACTATTATCTGATCAGGAATTTGTTTTAATGGATCGATTTTAACGGTTATCAGTGTTTACAGTAATGTCGATAAATAATAAATTAGTAAAGGCCGTCATAGGAGTAATAATCTGTATTCGACATTTATTTCCTACTCTAAATACTGAAATATTCTAAATCCAAAAAAGAAACGATTTAAGGAAGCAATAATTACATACATTTTATGAAATGTTAACTAAAACTAGCTTCTAAACAACTGCAGCTAAGCAGTCACGTTCTACTCTACATGGATAAAATTAACTTCGTTCCAGGTAAGCATAAATATTTAAAGAAATGCTACTTAAAAGATTCAGGCCAGTAAAGAAAGAAACCACATTACCCGGAATAAACTCCGTGATTACCGCACCGAGCTCTCAATTGACGTGTTTATAATAAAGGCTAACAATATCCCGAATGGCGTAGGAACTAGATCACAGTCACAAGCGATGTTGTGCTGTGATTACCATGAACGTTTGGGGTAATCAATTGATTCGCGAATTGTGGTGCGCGGAGTATCAAAAGATTCATAAGCCGATACAGGAAACGGCGCGATTAAGCTGAACGGAGCGGAAATTACGCGCCGCCGGCACCCGTCTCCGAATCTAACAATGCACGATATCGATCACATCACTACCTACCTACATATTGTATGTATTAAGCTCAATGCTGATTGCTCACGGAATTTGCTCTCCGCGCTAATATTGTTGACATTAACAAGTCATTTAGTTCTAATTAGACTATCCATTCAAATTGCTTTATCAAGAGTTAAATAGGCATTCCAATTTTAACTTATGTCGGAAAATGAGAAAACACATCGCAAAAAAGGATCTACCGAAATTCGTGCCCGAGAAGTGTGAAATGAATATAATTTAATTATTTTGGGTCAGTTAAATTAAGCCGGTAGCACGGCAGTAAAGAAAATTAATATTGTGCAGCTGAACGCCTCTCTGGTAAAATATTTTATACCGCACTCAATCTGTCTACCACAGACTGTCCTAGAACTACTAGACAATTTTAATGCTATTTCATTTCTTGATTTAATTAACTGTTGCAAAAAATAGCTGTACTGCAGTACCGCATTACAATGCGCGGTTACGAAGTAATACAATGGTTGGTTACAGTAAATTGTGAGTAGAGCGAGATAAATGCAGGGATTAAACGTATCTATGAGTATAATAATGGATGTGATGCGACATGCTTCGGCTATCAGTCACATCTGCGGTGAGCGGCTGCGAGGCTGCGACGGAGAAGCGTGCCGAACGATTTGATGTGTGTCGCTTCCTTAGATCGCTCAGTACCATTGAGACGTTTTTGATTGCATTCCCGAGATTCCTCAGCTCTTAGACCCTTTGGACTGTGAGCGATCACAGTTTAAATCGGAATTTAGATTGCATGTTAAAGAGGCCGGCGGTTTTTTGAGAAAAAGGGAAGACGCCTATTGAGATTCCAAAGTGGAGCAAATGGATGGAGCTAGCTATAGTTAGCTTACTGAAAAGCTAGTTTATGTGTTAATGAGGCTGCCGAGATATTTCACTGAAACTTTGTTATTGGTGTTATGAACGTTCCGCTGTTGTTCCAGATTAAGTGCTTCATAAATGCTGACAAGTATAACTTCTCATTAGGATAGACGTTTATAAAATGTTAACGAGTCGAGTTATTATTTTCTGTTTCTGCATTTAACTGAGTTTAAAAAACTTTCTGCTGAAAGAATAATAAGGAGGTCTAAGAATTAATTGAGGACTAAAGATAATGTTCAGTTTGATATCTATGTGGAGGCAAGTTTGGGGATATCTAATAGTGATGAGAAGTTATCGCTATGGATGTTACCCTAAATGCGGCTGCGGGTTGCGGGTGGACGCCAATCAATCATGGCAGCCGGTGACATCCGCAGCTGGTGGCGACGCCCGCGTGGCACTAGCAGCGACCCACTTCACACATGCGCCATCATTAACAAGTGGTCACAAATAAACACGCGCTGATTAAAACGATCCTGTCTAACTAACTTCAAATATTGACGAGCTCATCAAGGATCAAAATACTCCAAATACACCTAAACATGCAAAACGAAACGTGAAAGCGAGTCGAGCCAGCAAAAATATCGTGGCAAATAGAAATATTGCCAGCATAATTGCCAGCTATTTTCTCTCAAGCACAATAGACTTCGGTCCCAGATAAGTAGTCGCTGACATCTGAACAACACAATACGGAGCCAAACATGAACGTTTTGAGGTGGCTTCGAGCACTTTTCAGCGATCGTATTACGAAGTTCAACTATCCACGAGCACAAATAAAATACACCAGTTAGAAAATCTCAAAACTTAGCGCAACGACAAAAGTTGTGTGTTCTCTTTATATGATAGAGAAGATCTTGAAGTTTGATTTTATCTTAAATGCTCGTGATCAATTTCCACTTAAGTAGTTTATCTAGCCTACATATATATCGACATTCAGTTTTCAGTAAAGAGATTCGTCGAATGACTAGACATGAATTGAATCTTATTTCGGTCAGACAGCCCCGGATTGGTCGATCTCTGTGTGACTACATAAATTACTCGCTATAAAAATATATATAGCCACTCGTTTAAAAATTAAAATGCAAAAGAATATAAAGCTGTCATTTTTATGAGCAAGGATTTATATTTGACCATAGGGTCGCAGATGAGCGAAAGTAATTTCTACCTTCGCTCAATGTTCAATTAAATACATTTCACCCATTGTTTGGGTTGAAGGAATTTAATCGTCCTTTGTTGTAAAACTAGCGAAGTATTGTTAAATTGAAAATAACTCTTCCATAGAATAATTGCGTTAGAAAGGTCAGCTACGCCCTATATGGCAATAAAATTTATTAATTGTTTCATTTTCGTAGTTCCCGTGATTAAAATATACAGTACGTTTTGCGTTAACAATTTACTGTGTCCTATTGTTTTATAAATGTTCAGTTTCTTTTAAAGCTTTATAATATTTATTTAAATATTAACAAAATAACTTTTGCCTAGATGTTACAATTCCAGTGTTAAACAATAGGATGCAAGTCTAGCTCAGAATTCCACATTTGAAATAAGTCTTGAATAATAAGTAACTTTTAATAGGGAAGGCTAATTAATTTTATAGCTGTAATAAAATAGAGAATCAAAAGTGTATTTCCTTGTTGCAGGGGTTGGCCGCGGTCGGATGCAACGCGAGCTGGTAAGATATCCACTTGGCTTTGTTTCTCCTTTGAAAGCTATTCGCCCGTCTCCACAACTTTGGCCCGCTGCCCTCAACTAATTATTCTCTCTACGTAAATAAGAGCATAATATTTTTGTTAAACCCTTACAGTTTACACTTTAATTTTCGTTTTAATTTTATGAACTTTTGTTGAGTTGGTTTGCTTAACCCTAAAGTTGTAACAGATAACCCCTTAAACAAGATCAGTTTTAAACAGAATACATTTTTTGATTTATCTATACCATGTTGGAACCACCCTTTTCGTACAACCAGTTTCTTAAACAAATCTAAGAATATTGAACAGTTTAGCTGTCTGAAACTAGTCCAGAAGGTTCCAAGCAATTACCTATTGTTAGTGGGAGTGCAGATGTAAGGGCTATAGGGCAATTTGTACACGCCACTCATTTCATTACACAGAGATAAGGGTCTTGTGAATATTTGCGCTCAATTTGGCACATTTATGTTTCGACGTACAGTGGCGGAGTGAGCGACCTTGCCGCAAAACTATCTTTATTTAGAGAGAAGAGAAATAAAACTCATCCAACTTTGATGCTCTTTAGAATAACTAGAGGTCGAACACGAAGACTACAAGAGCCTTACGTTCATGAATGTAATTAGATTCGGGTATCATAGAGCCAATAACAACTCGACCGAATTCGTAATTGGCCGTAACTGCAGCTCCAGTGTATAATTGGGCGGAATCAAGTTGGCCGCGTGTGGTATCCGTTGACGTCACACTCGAATGCGAAACGCTAACTAGTGGCACTCAACTCGGCTAACATGAACCCGGGCGAGCTCACAATACGGATAGTGTGTCCCCTCAACTCCGGCGAGCTCAAATAATCGCGTTATCGTTGCGATATTCCCGGGAGCCGCCGAGCGAGGAAGGCTGAACAAGTAATCCGCTTTGGTCGCGACAGCCACAACTTTGTCGATCGCTCTTCTCAATTCTGTACTTTAAACTTGCATGCCGCGACAAAAGAGTAATAAGATTCGTTTACGGATAACTTTCTTAAACCTTTAAATCTAAAGTTAGATTTTATTCGGTGTTCTAATACTTTGAAGAATGTTGTCAATTATAGTGTTGTACTCTATATCTATCAGAATGTGTGAAGTTTACGTGGTTAGTTTTTAGATAAACGTTGTCTATTCGTTTATCAATAAGCAAAGTATTGATCCGGAATGCTTCGATATTATACAAAAATTTATTCTGCACGATAGCACGGAATGGTGGAACTACGGTCATAAGTTAAATGTTAACTATAGATTAACTTCGGTCGGTATAAAGGTCTCGTGCCGTATGATAGAAGCAGACAGGCCTCGCGTCGAGGACACTGCACAGACTTTCTTGGTGCATTATTTAACTGCATTCTGCATTTCAGTATCCAATATAAACTTTGTGACAGTGTGTTTGAAAATGTATAAGTTGCAAGTCTATTGCGGCAATTTTGACATAATACTATTTTAATTTCAAACTTAAATATTGTTTTCATGACTACTCTTAATACTCCACTTATAAAAAGTTTATTCCATTTACTTTAGTACTTTGACCTCCTTTATCCAGGCTATTTTATATAAGTACAAGTATATCGCTGTCTTCAAACAACTACCCGATATTAAATAAATCGGGGTCTATTTATTATAGTTAGGGCCTTTAATAGAAATAGTGATATGAAATATAAAAGGCGGCGTGTAGTATTTTTCGGTGAGAAAGTCATTTTAGTGGGCGTCCCTTCCTGTGGCCACCCGACCGGTTCCCGTCTTCCATCACTCATTCCGGTCACGAAGTGGCTGCCGACGTACGTAGCTACACTATCTACATGTATCTACACGCATGTCGCGAACTCTAGCTCGGAAAGGACTCAGTTAAAAACTGAAATCATCTCTATGACTGTAACACAATAATGAATGTTACAAAATAATGAGCAGTCTGACAAAATTACTAATTTGCCGTTAAATATAGGTACTAAATACACGTCACATTGCATTTGGTTTCCAAAAATAAATGTTTGCATATTTAAATAAAAGTTTTCATTTCGAAATAAAACGGATTTTTTATGAGAGAAGTCGGAAATAGCATTTTAAGTGGCAACGTGTCGTCGGTACATATGATATTTCTGTATGCATGTTATAGGCTTTCGTGCTGGCTGGCAACAGTCCACAGCCTTCGGGGGTATGCGATGACACCTCGCGCGACACATTTTCTTAGATTTGGACTTTAAAGTGTCGCAACCGTGCATCCTTGGAACATAGATCAAAATGTAAAAAGAAGTGGCACTCTGGTTACGCGCATATTTTATGTGTATCCCATTTTTCATTACCTGTCTTTCTGCGCGTCTAAATCCCACAATCAGGCATTTCTTTTATTTTTGCTTATAACTACGATCAGACCGTAAATAAGCAAGTTGGACTACACTGGTTCTAGTACTATGACAGTAATCATTTCCCCAACTTGTCTATGTAACATGGATATATCCAGATACATGGAGGCACGTCGCACGCCACTGCATAGTAGTGCACTGCAAAGTCACTTCCTACTGCCTTTTTCGACTCTATCCCTATGTATGCTTAGATCTTCAAAACTGAATTTGAAGCGGTTTTTTAATTCATAGTTTTTTTGCAAGAGGAAGGTTTATTTACACGTATCAAACTTCAATATTGCACCTTTGCTAAACTGCGGCTGGAATCGCTAGATTATTATATAAACTAAGGTTAATATCCATCTCCTGATAGTGACATGTAAGAAGACAATGCCAGTTCCAGAGTCCAGTTCTATGTTCGCATCGTACCGTGCCGACACGTACCCGTACGACACTGACTCTCTCACACAATGCAGTACGGTTTAGCTATACGTGCGGTAGGTAGGTATAGACCACAATTATAAGTTTGTGAGCACATTGTATTGCACGATGTTTGTCGGGATTTGATTACAGTTATGATTTGATGGTAGTCTGGTCGTTGTAACGTTGTGCGAACTCTGTTACTTGTTTAATACGTTTATTTGAACATTGCGGTAGAACTGTCAAATATGTAGTTAGTAAAACAAATAATTAGAATTTGTTATTTGACGTATGACAATGGATATTTAATGATTTTCATGTCGTAAAATCACTTTTCATAAAAACAAATATTTATTTTGTTCAAAATTTCTACAAAGAAAGGTGTTACCGTCATATAAGCGTCTATTAACAGTACCTTATCTAAAACCAACTGACAACACATTAGAATCACGTGATAGTCAAGGTTTAATCGCAGCGAAATGTATTCTTTACACGCACAGCGAAAATATTTTTCGAAACACGGCCCCCCAGGGGGGAGAACAAGAAATGTATTTCCACAAAGTCAGCTCTGGAGCTTGTATTAAGTTAAAAAAATAAATACAGCACCAAGTTTAATCCCCTGCTGTATTAAACAAGTTACATTTTACTGCTCTGCTTTTATCTCACTATGGCGAGCTTTATGTGAACAAACGATATTTTATTTACACGAATATTGTATTATCTTTAAAGTTATGATGTAAACTGACTTTAAAAATGCACTGTGTAAGGCAAACGAATTGAATAATAATCTAACATAATAATGAAGTTTAAAAAATCTGATCATCGAACCAAATATTTCGTACTACGCATCTCTAGGAAAATATTCTATAATATTCTTCCCCATAAAAATCCGTTAATAGTAAGCCGTAGTTTATTAATATTCTATCTACGAGCGAGATTCAAACGTTTTCATTTCCAAGCTTATAATATTGTAACATCGTAGAGCTCGCGTAGACCGCGTAGCAATGCGTAGCGTTGTCACTTCATCCCTATTTCAAGACGTAGCATATTCTTATTATTTTTCCTTGAATTTTCTATCTATAAAGCTACACAATATTTCCGTAAATAGGCTACGAAATAAGATACGATTCATATTGTATTACGTTAACTAAGTATTCATTTTACGACTACGTATTTTTTGTCTAATAATATCAACATTATCGTTGAATAATCTCATTAGACCTTTATACAATCTATTCATGTCACAAAAAATCTTTACATTTGCTTGATCCAATTATTGAAGCTGTATAATTATCTGTACGTACGTCATGAAACGGTTATGAAACGTCCCTAATTGTATAATACGCTTAGTTTTGTAAAACAAAAATGAATGAGAGTTTTTGATATTTGCAAATTAACAGGAGGCGATGTGGCATTGTTAACTTTTTACGCTTAGTCATTGAACTGGCGGAGTATTAAGGGTAATCAGTGCCCGTATAAACTGTGGAAGGGATTTGCTGTGATCAGTGACAGCGCATTAAGGCGCATATTGGCAATATAGGCGCATTTGAGCGTCAGTCGGCTCAATACCGCCGCGACGCGACGCCCCTCACTCATAAACCTGTCGTTCAATGCTCCATTATGATTCCTCCAGGCAACTACAAACTCCGCGCTGTGCACAATCGTTTCCATTCTTTACAACTTGCTCATCTCGGAGTTATTTACCCGAGATTATTGCTTTTTCTGAACAAATACATTTTTATTTATAATTGTGAATTCTTAGTTTAATACAAAAGTTATTTTGGAATAAAAAATGTTATTTAAATAAATAAGGATAATAGTTTTAGGATATCGTTTAGAATATAATTTTATTAGGGAAAACCAAGGACATCAAAAATATGTAAGTATAGTTTTAGTTGAATATGAAATATTGAGATGAGTGTCGGGAGTCGGGAGTATCGACATGCAGTGTGGAGCCTTGCGTAGTGATCGCGGAGGTCACGGCGCGCGGGCCCGGCGGCGGCGGCGGCGGCGGCGAGCACGTGAGCTTCTCACCGGGGACCATTCATGTGCGAGGGCGGCGGCTTGCGCGCGCAGCGATCAATACGCGCTGGGCGCGGGCGGGCAGTGCCCGGCCCGCCGCGCGACGCCTCGCACGCGTACCGCCGCCGCCGCGCCGCGAGCCCATGACCGCCCTCCACAGATGACGGAGCCCGCCCGCACCCTACGAGAGCGCCGCACCGTGTCCGCACTCAGCACGAGCACACTCGCCACGCGATCCCGCGCTCGCTCGTACGCCACCACGATAAGGTACGAAAATCGATAAGCAAAGAGTGCCGCAGCATCCGCTGACCGCTCCGAGCGCCGCCGTCTGCCGCCCTGCTGCGCGCGGGCTCGCCTGGACCCTGCCGCCGCCAGCTCAGTGCCCGCCCGCTGACACTGAGCCGCCACGTTGCTGCCATTCACGTCATACATTCCTTCATAATCAATTCAACCAGTGATTTATTCTGAAAAGTTTTGCTTAGAAATCAACTGTACCTATGATAAATTAATGTCAAAAGTGATTAAGCTTCGAATTTACGTATTAGGTTAATTGATAATTCCAAAAAAAATAACTTCTGTGTTAAAAATTAAATTATAAGACGTTCAATGTGTTAATTCACTTACTTCGTTTCGTGTTCGTTTAAAAAATAACTTTATGACTGTTCTTTAACACCCCTTCTCGGAAGATCTTAGGCATTAACGTCTTTACAATTAATTAAAAACCCTTTTTCAAGTCACTTGCAACACAACTTCACGTGTTGGAGCAGAACCTAATGTAGGTTTTCGTAGAATATGTAACTTATTTTATTTATTCTCGGTGTTATTAATATACATTCTTGTGTATCATTTCTTAAAAATATATTCTAGATTTAAAATATATTGTGAATATCGTTCAAATGTGAAGCTTTGATTTTTCAGTTTTAGTTGAATTATTTCACAAGTGTCACTAATCAAATTTCTAACCGCTTATAGGCCAAACATTTTTATGGTCTTGAGTTATTCGTGATTTATGATCTAGACTTGCGTGTTCCCTCTGCTAATGTATAAGGCCGTAATTGCCACGTGCGCATAACACATGGCCGCCAGTCCGTCACAATCAAATTTATTATAGAAACTTAAAATATTTCTCTCTATTTTACGTTTCCAAAGAAATTCCTTGATTTTCTTTAACTTCATCTTGTACATTGACTTTTTTGATCATTTTTTTAGAGAAATCAATCAATTTGTATTGAAACTCATTTATCTAAATGGGTACTATAAAAAAGCCCATTCGATTGAATCCTCCGCATATAAACCTCAAAAATCGTCAATTGAAAAAATGGCTACTGAAGCTTTACGAAATGGCCTCTTCAGAAAACGTAGTTTTATTCAAAGGGATAACCATTTCCTTTAGTATCATATTGATTTATTTCACAGTTTATTATTTCCAATGTTTGCTTTCTACTGTATACCTAACTGATGACTTTTATAAACGTAGGTAAAAAATAAGTTCAATTTTTCAACCACTATTTTTATTACGTTTCAGAAACTCGAAAGATGAATAATGTCACGATTGACGTGAATTAATATCAAATTCCTATCACACCGCCCTATCATTAAACTAAACAATGTAAATAATATTCAAAACATCATTTAATGGGCATAAACGGGGGAAAATAATTATAGAGTGCACATAATAACGGTGTGTTTAGGTAAACGTCGCCTTAACGTGGCTCGCGGTACGGAGGGTTGGCATAGAGGTCGATTATATTTCGTGTTGCAGTCCAATTACTCGCTACGGGAAATAGTCCAAGGACGAACGGTTCAAAGGCCACCCACCTCTAGCATAACGTCTTTATTTATACCTATGTACTGTACATACAGAATACATATCGGTGGTTAACGTAATTAGCTTTTGTGAGTTGAAATAAGTATTCTGTTGCTGTTTGGAATTTTAATTCTTGCGTAAAATGAATATTGTTGGAGTTGGCCTGGAGTTTCTAAATCACTGTAGGAATGTCAATATGTAAGTTATGACATATTTTCTTCGTTTTCCGAACGATAAAACTAAGTTTTGTTCGATTCTCGATTATAAGAGTGATACATGAAATTATGTCATTATTTTCCACTAAAAAGCTTAAATAGAAAAAAGTTTAGCCATTACCATTTTCTTGGTTGATCTTTCTCGAAACATTTAAAAAACTACGTTAAACTATTCACGTGTGTTATAGTTTTTACACGTGTGTGCTGTCAATGTATAAATCTAGCTAATCCGTTGACAACATGTAACTTGACTTTCATCCGCGCTTGCGGATTCCCGGTATGTAGCTTAAACGCAAATCCCTCAGTAATTGACACATTTTGTAAGGAATTAGTCGTTGGCACACGACATTAACATAATAACAGTTTTCTGCGCTCTTTATTCTCCACGCTTTAGTTCCTCGTGTAAAAATGCATGCCATATTCAGTAATTTCATTTTTCGTACTACATTATTTTACTTATCCCAGAACATGTACTATATTTTACTAAACGACTTTAAGAGTCAACTGGAACGCAATATTTTAACTAGTTTAAGCTAAAATCATTACCACAAAGTACAGAACATGTTCACCGTTCGGTCATCGACATCCAAAAATGTACTGTACAAATCTAGGCCAATAGCAGATGACCGGTAATAGCCGATCATAATCAGCCTGAAATTGTCACTAAATTAATTTGCTACGTGACGTAACTATAATCCCACTAACTCCGGAGTTATTAGCGCCAGTCCACTACAATTCCAAGTGCTAATAAAGTTAAACACAAGCCTTTATCGAAACTATCCATTTCTAGTTCAGAATATATTTTGGCACTAGAGATAAAATTATTCCTATTCACCATGAAGCACCACGATTAATGTTATGACGTCTAAAAAGGATTGCGCGGTAAGCTCAAGGCAGCCCATATTTAAATTCAAAATTCAACCGATTTTATTAGAGCAAGACTTTATTTGAGTTATTTAATGAGAGCATCTGCTTTTCAAGAGAATCCCCAGCTTAAGCAGTACGACCTCTATCCGCCGCGGTTTAGAATAAATCTTTACATTATACATTATGCTCAATTTAACGAATCAGCCGGTGCGGGAGCTTCTGCTCAATTTGGCAGGGTGTCCGCCGCCTTATGTGAATCGATGATATGCTAATTTATATCATTGATGGGCCCTACTTTGAATTACATAATGGGGTAGCATTAATATAATGGGAACTCGTAAAGCTTTCTTTGGGAAACTTTGATGCAAGTCAACTTTAAACTTTGACTGTTTAGGAATTTACTTGGATTTTCTAAATGGTGCAGTTCCAAGTTTTAAGAACTCCAAGTATAGTTCTGGAGGTACTAGGGATAACACCATACAACCGTAAGGAAGAATTTAACTTTCTGATGCAGTTTTCACAACAGTGAAATAAGCTTTAATTAAAATTAAAAGTTAATTGAAAGTTAGGTGCCATTGAAAACTGCATGCAGATCTAAATTCATGGCTTCATAAACTATGCAGCTACAAATAAAGTGTTGTCGGCAGGTGATGCATCAACGATGAGTCGCCGCGCGCGGCCGTGACATGGGAGCGCAGGCATGGGCTGGCGCGCCGTGCAACCGCCGCACATCGCCGCCGGCTTGCTGCTACTACTGCTAGTTAACCTGCCAGGTACTACCCGATGCTGCAGTGGTGCTAGTAGGATTTATGTGGACACCGAGTTTATAAAACAGTAAACTCTGATGATGAGAATAACTACATTATTTATGTGTGCAGTAACCTGCCACCAAGACCACCAAGATGCCGTGCACATCACGGCGATCCTCGGGGAGAGCGTTGTGTTCAACTGTCAGGTGGACTTTCCGGAAGACATCCCGGTGCCGTACGTGTTGCAGTGGGAGAAGAAGGTAGGCGAAACGGTACGACGGTCCACACTCCACTCTTACAATACAACGCTGCTCATCTACCGTGTGTGTGTTTCTGTTCAGTAAAGGTCGGCTCGTCCGCGCGACGCGCCCCGCAGAATGTAAAGTATATCTCGTGCTGTGTCGGCTCCGACACGCGTATTGTCCCGTGCTAGTGGTAAAGCGCGGGCGCCGCGGGCCGGGGGCGCCGCCCCAGCGCCCTCGCCCCGCGCGCGCCCTCCGCACGCCTTTTGTGTATCTCTGCCTCTTCTGCGTATTGCCTCGTGTACCTACCGCGCTCGTCACACGACCGGTTCGACTGACCACAGTGATAAAGGCCTTCAAAGCGAGTCCGAGAGAGCAGCAGACCCCCGTTAGATACCGAACATACACATACACTGCCACTTTACATGTACAATAAGATTTTTTCCTCCTATTATTTTGTTTGGGCGCACCCTTGTTATTCAGAGATAGTATCGGGAGCACTATCGCTTACACGGCTGACACGGGGCACGCGCACTCTCCGCGCACTGGCGGCGGTTCTGTCTGTTTCTCTCTTCCTGTGGCTGTGGGCTTCACCCACGCTCTGTCGGCAATAGTAGATTCATGTACAAGTACTTGACATATTTTGTATCGTAATTCAGTAATACTTGGTACTAAAGTGACTGCACATTTTACCTATTTTGTTGCATGCCGTAGTTATGCTTTAAGTTTCCCCGTTTTTACTTACGCATGAACAATTGTACATATGTTGATAATGCCTTATTAACTGCCGATATTTGGTCATTGAGTGTATGGTATATTGCCTTTAAATGCAACTTGACTAAACTAAGATCTACCTTTATGTATCTAATTGTAAGTCCATTATTGTTTTTCATCATCGCATGTAATAATAGTTTTCTTTCTGTATGTAGATAGTTTTTATCTTGTAACTATAAAAACTAAATTGACTTTCGCGTGCAATTGCAAGTGGTCCAGTTGCACGTTATGTTACAAGATTGAGCATTGGATGCTGTTCGTGTTTGTGATACGCATCGCATCGTCTTAAAGCTTTAGACAGAGTTGGAAAATGTTTGTAGCGCCACAACCATACGCGGCGAAACGTATTTAGAATAAGTATTTAGATGTATGTAACGTAAGTGGCAGACGAGAAAGTTCGCACCAGATTAAGAATAGGAATTAATATGACTTTCTGTGTGTAGGGACAGGACATCCCGATCTACATCTGGTACGAGAGCTACCCGACGCACAGCGGCGAAGGTTACGAAGGCAGGGTGTCGCGAGTGGCACCCGACTCGCCATATGGCGCAGCCAGCCTCAACCTCACCAATATCCGCGAATCAGATCAGGTACAGTGTAGTATTTTATCATACAAACCATTAGAAACATTACAAAAACCCTTAGTGATACTGCAGATGCTTTCAGCTTTTTGTGAAATGTGACGTGATTTGTGTTGTAACCTGTTCCATGTTCCGTCAGGGTTGGTACGAGTGTAAGGTGGTGTTCCTCAACCGTTCACCGAACCAGCACAAAAATGGCACATGGTTCCACTTGGACGTGCACGCGCCACCACGCTTCTCCATCACACCGGAAGACATTATTTACGTTAATTTAGGTAAGCCCCCGAAATTCAATACGATTTCTCATACCTGCAAAATTTTCGTAAAATAATATCTTGACTACTAAAATAATCCCGGGAAGTCTAATATAATGATTTAATTCATGCTTGCAACTATAATATAAACTACAACCTTTCTAGGAGACGCCATCATCCTCAACTGCCAGGCGGAAGGTACGCCCACTCCGGAGATCCTATGGTACAAGGATGCGAACCCCGTGGAGCCGTCAGGGACCGTCGGTATCTTCAACGATGGCACGGAACTGCGGATCAGCAACATCAGGCACGAGGATATCGGGGACTACACGTGCATCGCGCGCAACGGCGAGGGGCAGGTCTCACACACGGCGCGCGTCATCATCGCAGGGGGAGCTGTTATTACTGTAAGACTTACTTTCATTTAGTCATAATGGTAGATAATTAAATCTTGGAATTTGTGTTTAAAACCCAAGGGTAAAAATTGTTTACTAGAGCTAGCTTGAGAGAACCAGTTGTGAATATTAAAGTAATTAACGTTGGGTATTTTCAGATAGCTATTTAACTCTTCTTTCAAGTAATGTCTTCATAATTTCAACCCTCAGAAATGCTAAACTTAATACGCACCTTTGATAATACATTACAAAAAAATCTTTACAGATGCCGCCAACGAATCAAACTAAGTTAGAAGGAGAGAAAGTCCAATTTTCATGTGAAGCGAAGGCCTTACCCGGCAACGTGACGGTGAAATGGTTTCGAGAGGGTGCGCCGGTGGCCGAAGTGGCAGCTTTGGAGACGCGGGTGACGATCCGACGCGACGGAGCCCTGGTCATCAACCCCGTGGCGGCTGATGACTCGGGCCAGTACCTGTGCGAAGTATCGAATGGAATTGGAGATCCACAAAGTGCTTCCGCTTATTTGAATGTTGAATGTGAGTGTTATTTTCGTTATTAAGGTAATTTATAAATCACAATAGAGTTGAAAAATAAGGAAAAAATTTAACCTAGTTTATTGCAAATACTTCTTGATTAGAATCCATACTGTAACAATTATTCCTCTCCAAGGGCTATTTGCACAAAGCTTATGAACAGAAACTGTTACAATTATTTTTTTCCAGACCCAGCAAAAGTAACGTTTACACCAACCGTACAATACCTCCCTTTCCGGCTCGCGGGCGTAGTACAGTGTTACATAAAAGCCAACCCGCCTCTTCAGTATGTGACGTGGACGAAGGACAAGAGGCTGCTGGAGCCGTACCAGACGAAGGATATTGTGATCATGAACAACGGCTCGCTGCTATTCACGAGGGTCAATCAGAACCACCAGGGTCGATATACTTGTACGCCTTATAACGCTCAAGGAACTCAAGGCTCTTCAGGTAACTATCTCCAACCATACCAAGACAAGGATTTTTTAATTCTTCTATTAATTGTGACAATAATTTTCAGGCCCTATGGAAGTGCTAGTACGTAAACCACCAGTGTTCACTGTGGAACCGGAACCTCTGTACCAAAGAAAGGTAATAATTATTTATTTTACATTATGTATACCAACAAATTGATGAAATTACTATGACAATGACGATATAGAGTCATAGCCACCAAGCTAATCCGTTCTCAAGCCTAACTATTCAACCTTTTTCGTTCTCAACGCTCGGGACATACCCATAACGTAATAATAATAATAGCGGTCCGGACCGATTTCGGCCACGGCGGCCAGTGTTGCTATGACACCAGCCAGCTACGCAGGACATATTATAGTGCACAAGCGTGTGCGCAAACACAGGTGCACTCTCTATTCCTTTTACTCTCATAGCCCGATGGGACGGTAATCCGACACGACCGGAGAGAGATCAGGCGCAGGACCCACATTTTTACGTGCCTTCCGAAACACGGAAGCTGTGATATTTATTTCTTAAACGCACACAACATTCGAAAAGTCGGTGCGCGCCGTGGGGATCGAACTCAAGACCTCTGACTTAGCAGTCCTACGGTCTTGCCACTAAGCTATCACAGCTTCACCCATAACGTAATGTCCTCATATATGACTGAACACTGTTTCTTGCATACAGGTGGGAGAGTCAGTGGAGATGCACTGCGAGGCGCAGGAGGCGGAGGGCACGCAGCGGCCGAGCGTGACGTGGCGGCGGCGGGACGGGCTGCCGCTGCAGAAGAACCGCGTGCGAGCGCTGGGCGGGAACATCACTATTGACACGCTGCGGCGACAGGACTTCGGGATCTACCAGTGTGTCGCTTCTAACGAGGTATATAATAATATATAATAATAATGTCCCGACCAATTTCTGCCGCTGCGTGTGGCGAATGGCAAGTAATGCACTGCTATTGTGCCTATATGGAGCGCACACCCCTGACACGACCGGAAAGAGATCAGGCGTAGGATCCACATTTTTACGTACCTTCTGAAGCACGGAAGCTGTAATATTTATTTCAAAAACGCACACGACATTCGAAAAGTCGGTGCGCGCCGTGGGGATCAAACAACGGGGTATATACCAGCGACCAGTCAATCTCCTATATTTGTACCGGAAGACGCAGTTGAGGACAGGCAGAATAAGGTGGATCTGATCAAGAGTAATTGGATATTCTCCAGGTTACGATTTAACTAAAGTAAGATTACGTTAGTTTTTATATGATCCATTTGACGACTGCAGTTCAAAAAAATTGTTCAGTAGGTAACCCGACGTGCTTAATTAGACTTCAAGGTTTTTTTTTACATATCATAATATATCTTTAAGCTTTTTTAAAAAAACATTATTAATATGATCCAGTAAGTGCTTGTTTTTAAACGGCCTTTGGATTATATTTCATGTAATTTCTCTTTTTTCCATATGGACGCCCAATTTCGCGCATGAAAATATGTAACATACATCTCTCTCATGCAGGTGGCAACGATAGTAGCGGACACGCAGCTGGTGATCGAAGGGACGCAGCCTCACGCCCCGTACAACGTGTCGGGCACGGCGACGGAGTTCCAGGTGACGCTGCGCTGGCAGCCGGGGTACGCGGGCGGGCCCGACTACAAGCAGGACTACACCATCTGGTATAGAGAGGCTGGCTTCTCCGAGTGGACTAAGGTCCCCGTCACGCCCTCTGGTGCTACCTTTGTAAGTCATTTAAATTTACTCCTTTTCTAAAAATGAGTTACCTACAGTGATTTGATAGCCTGACTACTTGACTTGTCATGTCGTTAAGCTGGGTTAATGTAGTAATTGGAATTAACAGTTAAGACGCTATTAAGCCATTTCAGAATAGGTTTAGGTACTTACTCAGTATTGTTTTTTGGTTCCTGAAGTTCGTAGTTTTTGCATGGTAAAGAAGGTGCTGGACATAAATATAGATGTATATAAGGGAAAAGGACGACCAAATAAGCGATGGATGGATTGTGTGAAAGATGAAATGGCTGCGAATTGTTACTAGCGAGATAGCGTCAGATAGGAACGTGTTGAAGAAGAAGACATGCTGATGCAACCCCAAATAATAATTGGGATAAGGGCAAGGGAATGATGATGATTATAATAATAGCGGTCCGGTCGATTTCGGCCACGGCGGCCAGTGTTACTATGACACCAGCCAGCTACGCAGGACATATTATAGTGCACAAGCGTGTGCGCAAACACAGGTGCACTCTCTATTCCTTTTACTCTCATAGCCCGATGGGACGGTAATCCGACACGACCGGAGAGAGATCAGGCGCAGGACCCACATTTTTACGTGCCTTCCGAAACACGGAAGCTGTGATATTTATTTCTTAAACGCACACAACATTCGAAAAGTCGGTGCGCACCGTGGGGATCGAACTCAAGACCTCTGACTTAGCAGTCGTACGGTCTTGCCACTAAGCTATCACAGCTTCAATGATGATGATTATGAAGTGCGTAGTTGTAGCATACCAGTTATAGTAGTTCCCGTTTTATTTTTGAACAAACTACGTATTTTCCTAAGCTTATTATCGTATAACCTTACCATGTAAGCATGAAAGGCAGATGTAACTATGGTGTCCATCTCGATCTCCAGGTCACAATAAACCGGTTGCAGCCTGGAACTACGTACGAGTTTCAAGTGAACAGCAAGAATACTATAGGAGAAGGAATGATGAGTAAAGCTATTA
Source organism: Chrysodeixis includens (assembly GCA_941860345.1). Lineage (NCBI taxonomy): Eukaryota > Metazoa > Arthropoda > Insecta > Lepidoptera > Noctuidae > Chrysodeixis > Chrysodeixis includens. The sequence continues at coordinate 4,348,820 of OW796096.1, read as the reverse complement.
CTATAAGAACCCTCGGTAAGTCGAACAACCAGATCAAGAATGTGGTGGTCATAAATGTTAACATGTGTGATCTAATAACAAATATCTATGTAACGGATAATTGAAAATGATATTAACCTCTTTATATTGTGTGCATTGATATGGGTTTTGGAAATGCTTGATTTTTGTGTCGACAGGGTTCTGTATAATTTCAAGTTGAGTTTGATCTCAAAGTTTTAGGTTACAAGGATTAGTTGGTGTTCGAGGTGGGTTGATTAACTTCAAATTGCTTTTTTAGATGTAGGCGCCAAACCGAAGGCGGCACCCACCCCGGCGGGGCCTGTAGACGAAAAGATATTCCAAAACGCACCTGAAGGCTCTGGTATAAACCACAATGTTGCACATCACTCTCATACCAAATACACCTCACTCATAATACCCCGTATACACAAATAGACGCTTTTTAAAGTATAATTGTCGCTACATTCCTCTTATAACAGACAGAGATGGCATGTGGCTTAAAGTTTAGTGACGCTTACTATATTCCTTATTTAATTCATATTTATTTCGAAGCGTAGTGTTCTAGTTGGCAGCTGTCACAATTAATTTAATGGTTTAGTTAGTGCATGGTTTGTAGTTGACTTAGCTGTGCTTTTGATATCAAGGTTCTCTCCTTAGTGTTGGTTTTGCTTCTTCATGTTGATTTTCTAATTCTAACAAAGAAAATTATTTTGTCATGATTGCTGTACCTACACATGCTTAGTACAAAGGTTATTGTACCACACTTAGATTAAAAGTAAGCTCTATTTTTAACTGCATTCAGTATCATTAGAAACTAATTTCTCCTGGAGGCCTATCACTAGTCCTTAGCGTTATACTATTACATTCATAGTGTCAGCAGTTTTCACATCTCCAACAGTATTACGTTAAGGGTTGGTGATGGGGCACCAGTACTAATAAACTTTACACGCATTAGTCGATTTTTTTTTCAACCACAATACTCGTAGGACCATAAGTAATGTTTCCCGATTCTCAAAGGTCCCAAGTCCGGTCCCCCGCGCAACCTGACTGTGACGGAGGTGCACAACGGGTTCCTGATCACGTGGCAGGCACCGCTGGAGCGGTCCCACTTGGTGCAGTACTACACTATCAAGTACAGAACTGATGCGCAATGGAAGACGCTCAACCGAGGACAGATACGGCCGGAGGAGACGAGCTATCTAGGTAAATACAACCATGTTTTGTTATTACTCTGTCAATTTTACGACGCCATTATCTTTGACTTTACCTAGTTTCGTAAAACACAAAATAAAAATAACTGTAGTGTACGTGCATAAAATCATAAGAACGCTCTTTCTTAGGATCAGTACTCTATCGTACGGCTTCTGATAAAACCTACCGCAAAAGTGTCGTTGCCACTGTTCTTCAACGTAAAGCTATATTATGACTTATTCAAAAATTAAATATTTCAGTTAAAAACTTAGTTGGTGGACGTACGTACTACTTCAGAGTGTTGGCCAATTCGCAAACTAGCTACGAGAGTTCCGAAGAAGTGAAGTTCCCCGTGCCGGCGCGGGTCAAGCATAAAGCGATCACAGCGGGCGTGGTGGGCGGCATATTGTTTTTCATAGTCGCCATCATTCTGTCCGTGTGCGCTGTGAAGATCTGCAACAAGCGTAAACGTCGTAAGCAGGAAAAAGGTGAGGACGATACGATAAGCGGCCGCTAGTCCGCTACCGGCGCTGGTGCCAGACAACCCGCGATCTGAGCTCTCGATATGCGCTAGCTTATTATGGAACTTACAATTATTCACAACAAATACAACGTGCCGCACACGTATTCAAATCTTGCACAAGCATAATGTCGCAAAAATTTATGTTTTGTGACAATAACATGTAAAAAAAACAATACCGTACGATTTTGTTTTGATGATTACCGGAAACCAGAAAAATGGCAAATACATACATAATATACATATCCCTTGATAATTCAGTTACCACAGTTACATAATAACCTAGTCGCAGTAGGTTCACGAATACTTAACACAATTCAACGACACAGTACTTGTCTTAGGCTCTTTACATAGATAACCCTTCGTAGGAGACAAGACTTCCTTACATAACTTACCATATTGTCGGCCAATTATATATTTGTATGTGCTTAATTCACTCATCTGCATTTCCTTGCTTTTTGCATGCGCTAATTCTATGTAAATGAACTCGTTCACCATGACACGACAAAGCTGTCGTAAAAACAACAAATTGCCTTGTTGTTTTTATGAACACATATCAACAAAGGTAAGTGTAGCAGTTTTATCTCTATCTTTATATCGATGTTTACTTAATTTTACATTAGGTAAGTATTTGACTACAAAATATATACCATAAATATAAGTGGTTTTATTTTTTTTGGAATGTATGTAACATCAAAATCCTGTTAAAATAATGAATGTTTTTCATTTTAATTATGCATGTCTTCGGTTTATGAACTCATGTGTATCAGTGTTGAATGCAGAAAACAATATACGTAACCCAGATATCATAAGGGCTTGTAAGATCATTACGACAGAACATTAATGCATAGTTTCATCGTCACAAATACTTACGTACTCTGGAGTGATCATGCAGAAAATATACCATAAACTTCCTCACTGAAGTAGTGTGCTTTAGGGAAAGTCTGAAAAAAAAGGAGGACCTATAAGGATCAATCCAGTGTTCGTCATTTGTTATTGTTGACAATATGGTGGGTGGTGGCGTTTTTGGGGTAGCATAGCGTGGGTGGCGGGCGGCGGCCGTGGCTGGGCTCGGGGCGAAGGACCACTTCACTACGTTAATGTCCAGAAATTATCCGATTGCAGCATACAACATGGTAGCCGCGCGACTGACAGACCTCCGCGCCGCTGATAGCACTCAAGTGCCTTTTAAGAAGTAAGTATGCGCTTCCACCTAAATCATTCTTCAAATAATGAGTTGTTTTACAAATAATTCTAATTTGAAATTCACCATTGCACATTCACGCTGCTTAAACAGGAAATCAGGTTAGTTGGTACTTTAGTAGAAAAGTGTTGTCCTTAGTAACAAAACCAGACCTAACAAACAAGTATTTAAAATGAGTATCTTTTTCACTCAGATTTAGAGACCGCGGAATATCAAGTATAGTGCAGTGTTTGCGGTTTACTGCTAACTGGGTGTGGCCGGCGTCGCGGTGCGGCGGCGAGGCGCGCTACTGGGTGTCGGTGCGGCGCGTGTCGCCCGCGCCGTCCGCGTCGCCCGCGCCTTCGCTGGCGCCCTCGTCCTCGGACGACGGCGGCTTCCTGCCGCGCCTGCGCGCTCCGCTGCGCCCGTCCGCGGCGCCGCCGTTATTCCGCGCCTCGTCGCCAGCGCTCGCGCTTCACTGGCCACCCTGGCCGCCGTGGCCCCCGTGGGCAGCCGCCTGGACCCCCTGGTCGCCGCTTCACGTATCCGACCTCAGTTCTGTGCCCTTCCCGAGTTCGGCCGACGGCTCTTTCCCGACACCTCCGTCTCCCTTTCGTCTAAGATCACTGCGACAGAGTGCACACGACCCGACTCGTACGAGTGCTGGTGTTCTCGCAAGGCCGCGTACCCGGCCTCTACCGCGACATGCACGACCGCGAGCCGTCGCGGATTTACCGCCGCCTCCTCACGAAGCCTCGCCAGAAAGCCGCTCCTCGTCTAGCGGGTTCGGCAGTAAGAACGCTTCGTCCTCGCAACACAACCGCAGCAGCCGCACGGGCAGCCTGGCGGAATGGCGGCCGCCCCCATACCGACCACCTCCGCCAGCGCCCCCGCCGCGGCCTGGCTCGGGCGAGGTGGGCGACGCAGGCTCGGTGGACGTGCACTACGAGTGGGACCGCGCGACGCGGACGCCAACGCCTTCGACTCCGGAGAGGACCCGCGCGCGCCCTTCCCGTGACGACGTGGAAGCTCGGGTACGGGCCATGAAGGAAGAGTTCCTCGAGTTCCGCAAGCGCCAGGCGCTGCGGCGCCGCTCTCCGGAGCCGCTGGCGCCGCCGCCGCCACTGTCGCCGCTGTCGCCGCTGTCCCCGCTGTCCCCGCTGTCCCCGTTGTCGCCGCTGGCAGCGATGGCGCACTCGCCGCCGGCGCCGGCCGAGACCGTCTGCTGAATAACGATTGTTTCCGAGCTGCGCACTCGATGACAATCTTATGGCTTCCCACCGATCCCCAAATTTTATAGATCATCGCTTTATTTAACACATAGATCTGGTGAATTGATATTAAAATTCCGAATTTGCTTCTGTGAGTAAATTTTTATTTAAATAACACTTTAGCTTGGGCAGAAACATTGAAATATGGGGCACGAAAAGCCGACGATCAGATTTGATTGTCGGTAGAAATTTATCGTATTTAATAGAGCTCGAAAGCAAAACGGGGCCTATATGGAAGTAGGTATTGATTTGGTATGTTCACTGTTTATGTAGTGTTTAAAAGATCCCACCAGGTCACTGGCGTTACGACCACGCCGCCGGTAACCATTATTATATAAAGATAGATACTTAGAAAATGATGACTTAAGTCGCACATGGATATTTGCGACTGTAATAATGTACGTATAAAAAGTGGATGCTGTGGCGTTTTTTGCTCGCACTGCTTGCTTTCCATCTGATAAATGTCAATTAATTGTTCGGTGTGAGCACGAGCAACGTTTAACGATTAAACAAGTAAAATATGACACAAAGTCACATAAATCAAGGGCACTTCCATTTTGATTCTTATGCATTTAAATTACTGTTAGGTTAAAGCAGTGATTTTTTAAAGTGATATGATCATAACGTGCCATATGCAGATCAAAGTATTGTTTAAATATAATAGTAAAGTAATGTGGGCAATTGGTCGGCGCGAGCAGGCGCCCGGCGAGCAGCCAGTGCGAGAGACGATCACCTTAACGCTTTAGGTATGAGCGGGGAAGCATCCACGACACCGCTCATACCAACATTATATTGTAGTTATTATTGTAACTAATTACGAATAACGATTTACTAAAAGAACGCCCTTGACTGACGGTCGAGTGTGCGACCAGTACGAAGCCGAATAAGCGCCGGCGTTGTAAGCGCCATGTTTAGAGACAGCCGCTTGCGCCCGCGCACACGAGCTGCGCACTCGAGCGTCAGTTGCGAGCGTTCGTTTATAATATACAACAAAATAATCATTAAGTAGAGTTTAGAAATAATTTAGATCGATACAAAACGATTCAACTCAGTTTTATTTGATACTTTTTTAATTAATTATTATTACTTTACAAGTACAAATTTATTTTTACATTTTATTTATGGTAGTTACAATAATTTAAAAGGATCAACTGTACATATGTAAAAACATATTAGATATTATATACATTTATTTATTTAGGTGTGGTGTGGTATGATTGAGGTTCTGAAGAACTGTTTGCCAGTGCTTGTGAGGCACTAGACACTGTCACCATTAGACACTGCCGATTTAGGAACTTCCCACGTTTATCTATATTAAAAATATTATCTTGTATTGATGACTTATTTATTTTTTTATTGTTGTATGGCTGATTAACTTGTGACTTGACGTGTCAATGCCCAAAGTAATCGCAAAAGTTCAGTCAATTGTTTTGGACTTTACTCATTTACTAAGTTAGAATTTCTGAAGAATTTTGTATGTAATTTTTTTGACCTATTTCTACAATTAACTACGAGAACAATTGTCTGTCTGCTATTTGACACGAATAATATTATATGTCTCGGTTCCTTGAGTAATCCCACCTATATAGTTGACCAGTCAAAACCAAGACTGTTTAGTATTATGTTCGTTATTAGGTTTACTTATGTGTCAAATGTGCTCTTAGATATTTCCTTGCATGCACGTTGCACTTTTTGTACCTATTGTTTATAATGCTGAACTTTTTTTATTCGAATATCGAGTTAAGGACCTCCTAAAATAAGTATAAAAATGTACGCTTTAAAGAAATTGGAATAAATTACTCATAACAAATAGATAGGTAGGTATGATAAGGTGTAGTTATTTATGTGCGTGCATGGAAGCGTCTGATACGGAGGAAAGTGGCGCGGTTGCGTCCGGCAGGCGCGCGGCGTGCTGGGGCCGGCGAGCGCGCGCTCTCACCCTGACCTCACTCCACCACGACATGACACATGTCCGACTCGCTCGCCCGCTCCCGGCACGCCCCGCGCTCTGCACATCCACACTGTGTAATGTTACGGCAGAGACAGCGACCAAGCACATCCTTAGTTCAGCTGACGACGGTGTAGACTTAAGCTACGTATAACGACACAATAGACCCTTGTTTTGTTTTTGTTTACTTGTTCTCTAAGTACCTTCCGCCATAGCATACACTTAGAATATTAGAATCGACGATTTGTGCAATAAATTATCCACTGTTCAATATAAATAAATTATAATATGTTAAAATAATTATGTATGTATATGCTCAATATTTTCGACTGACCAACTGTATAAAAATATTATCGGTATTTTCGAAATCACGATTGTTTATTACAATTTATGCTTTGGTATAGAAATGGATACTTTGCAATGATGAAACGACGAGTTAGACGAGTATACAAATAAGACGGATAAGTAGTTGGGCAAGCTTACATTGTGGCCGCGTGGCTGGAGCGCGCAGGCGCAGCAGGCCGGCAGCGGAGGCTGCGGCCTGTCGGCGCAGGCGCCTCGCTCCTGCTTCTTGTAGTTTTCGTTGACCGTGGCGGGCATATCACCAAACTACGTAAGAAATAAGAAAGAATAGTCCTGTTTTAAAGTTTGATCTTTTAGTATCTATAATACTTATAGAAATGTAAATATTTGTTTGTTTGTTTCATGTTATTCGACGAGTGATATAAAGCGACCACAGATATATGGCACGTAGGAGCACGACTACATTCGAGTAGTTTGCGTAGGTTTTATATTATAATGCCTAAATCACTCGTTTATCTGAAATTATATTTAAATGCGATCATTGTAACAACCACCAAGACTTAAAATTCAATTAACGTGAGCTGTTCACAACGTATGTACTTAGGTATTATTTTGACAAATTTATTATAATTGTACGTACAAGAGTAAGAAACAAGAGTAATATATATACATATAGCTCAAACCATGTGATATCTAGTCTTTTCCATTATAAAATTATCCTTCCTTTACATACTAAAAATTTCATTAAGAATCGCATTTTCACTTACTTTAACCTTTACAGACGATTGCTTTGGATTCCTACTGATCACTGGCTTGCTCCACATTATTTGTCTGAATGTTGTCGATGTCACAGACTCACTGATAGGTAGGCCCAATCTCGAAGCACTTCCGTATCTTCAGCGGTCTAAACACTCAAACTTTTATCGTCCAATTATTTCATATACCTAAGTCAAGACTAAGAAGTAAAGCATTGCTAAATAAATAGCCCAAAACATCATTCGACAATTTCTAGACTAAAATGAAAAAGATAGCAATATTTTAGATTAATGTAACTAAATCGTATTTATCAGTTTGTATAAAGGAAAGTAAGTAAACAAAGTTATTGCACATTGGCAGAATGTATTGCGGTGAAACAGGGCACCCAAATCTTAAAAGCTTAAGGCATACCTAATGCACAATATCTCAGCACAATAAGTGATATTATACTTAAAATACTCGAATATTCAAAGTATCATACTGAGCACTTTAACTGTTACTCCAATGAATCCACAATAAGTTTGCCTCGATTGAAAACAAAATATGCACAAGCAACATTTTTTATAACTCGAGTAAATATCCATTTTCATTTATAGAATATTTTTAGTTATAAGTGTTGAGATCATGTGTTTACTGTGTAAGCACAAAAAGGATTCAATTCAAAAAATAAAAATACAATAACGTTGCTATGATTATAATGTTGTATTATTTACCTATCTTGCCTACACCTGCCCACTGATCTACGAAATCTACTATAATACTAGACGCTTTCCACGGACGCTTTGACATCTTTATCATGAATTGGTACGCTTGTGATTGTTTACAAAGCTACAGAACTCAGTGAGTATACGCCATCAATTAGGCAGTAGAGTGCACCCTAATAGTGGAATGATACGGTCAGCATCAAAAGTCGATTAACACATTTAGATTTTTAAACGAACTGTACACAATCTAATTCAATGAATTACTGTTGTGCTATTAGGTAACAAAATAGGCTTGACACCTGGTATCGTTAAAACATACTAAGCATCAATTCCTACATGTCTTAGAAAAATAATGACACTTTGTAAATTGGTTTGTGTTAACCGACTTGTGATGCTAACTGTACATAGCGTTTCCAGGCCAACTGCCACAAAACAGAATGGCGTGGGTTCAATCCGCATGTGCGACAATAATTTAGTTACAATTTTTTTTACACATATGAGTTCGGTTCGATTCCGTGTAGGTATCTATTTTTGAAAGCTAGTTCCTGCCCACTTTACCTTATGGAATTTTCGATATTAAATTACTTGAATGTAACGTAAATGGTGTTTGCTTTGATCAATATAATTGAGGAGCCGATGGTAAAGTCAGCTACAATTTCTACGCTGCTTTCACAACTAATCACAAAATCAGCCCTGGAGAATATTCAGTATTTTCTGTAGAATCATGTACATACAGCAAAACTCGAAAACCATTTACATACAACACATAGATAATATCTTTAAGTAGTTAACTAAGTATAAGGTTTCTACAAGCCCCATAATTTCAAAAAAAAATATGAGTGAAAGATAAAGAATGCAAATGTTTCAGTGTATATGCAAACTCCCTTTAACACTTCCTAGATAGCTAGATAAAGACGTCTGATCACAATTATTCGCTGCCATACTTTTGCACTACTCACACGTAGAAATGAATTTGAGGGAAGTTATCACTTTCATTTGCGTACTAGGTAAATATAAGTTTAGTTCTATTAATATTAAAATTAGAAGTGATTCTTAGTCTCTAAGATATCTATTACCTACTTAGTAATCTTTTCACTTTTATGAAAATACTTTTTAACCTGCTAATGATTTAATACACTATACACCTAATAAAAAGGTATTATTTAAATAATAACACTTAATATAGAAGAAGACCAGGGGTTTTACGCCTGTACAGAGATAAAGCGGAGGTCTAATGTAACCACATTGCAGTGTCTTACACATGTGCCCTGCCATATGAGAATGAACAGGGGCCTGAGTACGGAGATGAATGGATGCTGTTTTACGATGACGAAGGTAACACCCACACTATGAACTTTTCTACTCTACCACAAGAAACGCGTGGTCTGATCTTCGGTGACGCCTATTATTACCTTTACACCAGGTATTTACAGTATTTATATTACTTACTAACTACTAAATTGAACGCATACAATTATGAAAATCAAAGGCTGTTTTACAAATTATGCTTAGGCTCATATTTTTTTTCTTGTAGGAGGAACTTAGAACCGGAAGAATTAAAACTTCCTAAAGACGACAAAGTCTTTACAAGCCAATATTTTAACTCTTCTAATCCTATCAAAGTGGTAACACATGGATGGCTGTCGAGTGAAAAAACGGGTTGGCTTCAGAACATTAAAGATGCATTCATAAGAACATACGATTTCAACGTCATTACCGTGGACTGGAGTGAATTAGCGAAGAACCCAGCCTACCCATGGTCAGCTTTTAGTACCAGATATGTTGGAAAGAAAACAGCAAAGATGTTAGACACAATAGCAAGTGAATATCAAATAGATGGCAAAAATATGCACCTAATAGGGCACAGTTTAGGATCACACGTCATGGGATACGCATCATTTTTTTCAAATCAAAGAGTACACAGAGTTACTGGTAAGATAAAACTTTTATGACTATTTTATAAGGAATAGCCCAAAAAGGGAAAGTTAATTTTATATCAAAACATGTACCTACAGTTTAAAAACCTTTTACCTAAATATTTTCGCATTTTTTTTTCTCTTCATTTTGATGACGCTGAAAGGCGGCTTTATTCATTATAATTTTAGGTTTAGACCCCGCTCGGCCACTCTTTGAACTACCGTTAATGCCTAAAAAATATCGTCTGGACCAAAGCGATGCAGAATTTGTTGACATCATCCACTCGTGCGCAGGATTGTATGGGTACAAGAGGAGTCACGGTCACGCTGATTTTTACCCAAATAACGGGCAAGCCAGACAACCCGGCTGTGATGGACTGCAGCAGGTTATAGGTAGAGTGATATTCATCTGATTCAAGTTTGTCATTCTCAATGTGACTAGTTCTTTTATTCTAACCTGAGTTCGGTAAAGGAACCCAAAGAACCACTTTTGAAGCTTAGCTATGGGTTTGCAAAAAAATTAATAAGTTATTTTTACTTTTTCAGAAGGCTGCAGTCATGGTCGGGCAACTGAGTTTTTCGGCGAATCTATAGTTTCGAATATTCCTTTTGTATCTTACTCATGCGAGAGTTGGAAAAAATTTGAAAATGGCGAATGTAGGGATAATAACAACAAAACAGATATGGGGTTGTCGGCTTCACCAGACAGCAGAGGCGATTACTATCTTAATACTAATAGTGAACCCTTCTATGCTAGAGGCGAGGAACATTAACAAAGGAAATTGGAAATAATTCTGCCGGATTATTTCAGTGCAGCATCGTTTATAGTTATTTTGATTAGGAACGCCCAGTACACAGGGCGAAGACCAGTGAGTCCACCAAAGCCTCTTTAAAGCAGAGTAAATATGTATTTGAATTGTGGCCACTATTGTTTTATTCCTCATTAGCATTTAGTTTTGTAAATCTAGACCTAGAACTGTGTTTTAATGGACCATGCTTTAACATTATTATTTTATCTTAAAAAAATTAGTAACAAGTTTTTAACAGGGAACTATTTTGACTTCAATGAATGACTTGAATGAGAAGTTTGCAGGAGTAAGTTTAAAGAAAATACAGTTTTAAACGTTTATGTCGTTTATTTTGAATATTGTTTAAACAAATTCTACGAATATCACTGATAATACTTATTTAAATATTTCTCTAACACATGGTTAATTTATACATCACAAAATGGAGAAATATCTAGAATTTACTAAAACTATAGAGCTAATAATATGCATACATAACAAAGGAAATATATTAAGAGAACCGCTAAGTTCGCAAACACAATACACTTGTTCAATAAAAAACGTTAATGTAATCAACAGCACGTAGGTGGCTTCTTTAACTTCTGCAAAAAAAAAACATACACTTTAATATCTGAAACTATCTTTTAAATAAACATGACGTGTCAGTGATTAAATCAGAACATTAAAAAAGTTTATACTTCATTATGCCTCAGTCGGGAAAAGAAGACAAAAAAAAATAATCATCATTTAGAGCGGCTGTACGATTTATGAAAGTTGTAGAAGTGTAATAATTACCTAATTTTAACATAGTTATACACCAATTTTCTTCAGCCTTTATTACCGGAGTCCCGCCGACCGTACCATAACACTGTAACAAAAAGTTGACTTGATAAAAACTCTTCCCAAATAATAACATGTAATAATTTAGATTGCAAAGTGAATCAGATTTCATAGTTGGTATGCTTCAGTATGCATCAGTCGGGAAAAGAAGACAAAAATAAATAAATCATCACGTTAATCCTGAACGCTTAAAAATTAGTAAATTTAGAAAACGTTACATTACGTACCTTGCTCAAATCATGCCGCCTATAAAATGCCCGAAAGCGTCCATCCTGGCCAACTGCAAAGAATTGAAAAATGTGATTAAAATGTTTTTTTTTTTCACAAGTCGCGGATATTTGAGAGCTTCAATAAATAAAGCTAAGATATATCAAACCATACAAAATTTAAACTAAATTCACCTATATAGCGATATCACAAAAGATGAAAAATAAACGCTTGGACCCTGAACATTTGAACATAATATCCATACAGAATTTATTAGTTAGTATATTTAAACAATAATTACCTGAATATTAGCCCAGTAAGGTCTAGCTAAAAACTGAAACCTGCAAACATAACAAAAATGACATTAGTACTTAGATTACAAAAAATATGACATGATCATCATACATTCAAAACATAAATACTTTTTTTCCCCTTGATGATACAGGTCTCAAATATTTAGCGGTAGGTATAAACATAAAATTATAATACATGTAAAATAACTAAACTTCTAGTTATGCCCTACAAGAATCGGTGATAACCATAATGTGTAATTACAGTTAGGTCCTGACATGTTTAAAGATTTTAAACACTCATGATTTGAGTGATTTTAATTCGTCAGCTATGTAGATGGAAATTTGTAGTTATAAGGCAATACAGAGAGTAGGTCCTTTTCTTTGCATATTAATTTATTGCTAGTTGAATATTTTGGTCAAATGTCGATTGATTAGAAACTTGTTACCAACAATTTGAAAATTTATTTATTGTATACTTATAGTTGCAATTCAAAATCCAAAGATATCCTATGGCAAGTATTTTATACTCAAAAAAATTAAGCTAGGTGTAAAAAAAATGTTAGGAATCTAAAAAAATGCATACAACTTAAACATCTGTCCTTTAAAATGAGTGTAAAGTTGTATGACCAAAATTTTGTCGTCACAGTTCATAGACCAAATTAATACGAGCTAATATTTATGAATTCTCTGGCGTTTTCCTAATTCGTTTTTTTTTACACAAAGTAATATTCGTTACAAATAAACAATTTATTGAACCTGTAAATGAAAGAACAATAATATCGTTTAAATGAGATACTACTTTTTCCAATAATTTTACGGAGTCAGATAGAATGAAATACATGAACTGAATTGATATACTCTCATTATTCACATAGGTACGTTAATTAAGATTCATGGCATAAGCGATTAATGCTCGAGGTTTTAACAATCTGAGATATGGCGGACGCACCCGCAAGTCAAAGTTTGTTCGCTATAGGGAAAGACAACTTTGGCGTGTTCTTCACTAGTTGTTTTTGTTTTTTGAACAGTTGCAGTTAACGATGAGTAGGCTTTGACTGCTTTACCGACTATGAGCGAGAGTCGATACGCGCGCGTTGGTGTTGCAATCCGAAATATCACAAATCGTCAGAACCGAGCACAGTACGATCATACCATCCATCACTTCACTGTAGGTCAAAATAATGGCTGGCGTATTTCTTTATTATTGTTACCTTATGATTAGGTTGAAGTAGTTGAGGTAAATTTTAGTGGGTCATTAGGATATGGTCGAATTTTATATATATGCGTAGATGAAATAACTTCATAACCTCTAAGTTCTCCAACGAGGAACTCATTCAAATATACGGTACAAGATTTCTTGATTTACCTAGAGATTTTTAAGCACCTACCTATAACTGTATATGCACAAAGGTGTTTAGATTCTTAAAATAATTTGTGTAAAATCAGTTAGTCCAAATAATTAATATGCTGGTTTATGTTTTTACTTAAAAGCTTAAATAGTCCGGTCAAAATAGACATTTCAATTTACGAAAAAATACCATAATGCTGAATCTTGGTAGAAAAAAAATATTTAGTCATCAATACATAGTGTCTACACATCAAACGACCACAATCCGTCGGAACAAGAATACGTTAGTGTTACGATAAGGTATCTGCTTTTACTTATAAACTATTCCTGAAATATTGCACCCGTACCAAACATATATAATTATTAGTTTGAAGACTTAGTTTTCTTTTATACCTTGAGTATGATCAATTTGGGTTTTTTTAGTCTAATTAACCAATATTAGGCATTATGAGTATTTTTACAAAATAACCAATCAATGTCTATATTGAATCGACGATGAGGTTACTAACCCCGGAAGAACGAGTAACTATTATATGATTTATCATCAAACATGGCGCAATAGAGACATGTTGCAATTTTTCCAACTTACCCAGTACTCAGACAAATTCGTAGCATTTCAGATAATTATATCAGTCTTCTTTGAAGCAAACAATTTTCCACATTCTTGTCTTCGTGATATCTTCCAAACCTTTTAAAAATAAAAACTGCAGACTAAAGAAAAATATCAAGACTATAAAAATAAATGTTGAAGAAGGCAAATTGTGAAGAAATAAAACAAAAATGTAATCAAAATGATAAATATCTCGAATTGAGATGCCTTGAAGACAAGATCTGGATCACCCAATACAAAATCCGGCAATTTTGACTTGAAGCAGCACCTTCCGATTGCCAGAACAGAGACTCGGAATTTGATAACTTAAAATTATATTAAGTACACAAAAGATCTGCTCTTAATAACTGTTCAAAAGTATTTTATATTCGTCTCATTATATCTGCACAGGCTATGAGAGATAGTTGTGAGAGAGAGAATTTTATTAGGTATTTATTGAGCTTGAATCATCGTAATTCAGAAAAAGAAGTCAAATATAAAATAATCAAATCTATTATTCAGCATCCATCAATTCGTGTTGGCCGTTTACATCGAAAGTACCATCATCAGGTAGAAAACATATAAAAAAAAACTATTGCATTTATGCAATATAAAGAGTCTTTTTTGCAGCTCCTGACAACTGAAACGAAGAGACAACCCATCTAAATCAAAGGAGACAAACATTACGTCAGGAACTTAAAACCCAGAAAAATACAACTGACAAGAAAGAACCCGCGCGGATTATACCTAATAATTGTTTTTAATTTATTTCTTAGTTTTTTAGAAAAAGTTAATAAACACAAATTGTATTATACATAATAATGTTTGAGCATGATTTCATTATTTTTGTATATAACCAACAAGTGTATTGTTTTGGGTTCTAAATTGATAGTAGTAATGAGTGTCGTGGTTTCGGAGTATGTTCTGCCAGAAACCGCTGTCCGGTCCGCTGCCTCTATTTTTTTCTCCGTCATTAAAGAAAGGTTTTTAACTTGTATGAGTCAAATATACCCTCCGCGTTTCCGAGGGCGAGAAGTCCATGAATAGAAAAGTGGTTCAAAAAAGGTATTAGTAAAACTTTTTCTTCTTTCCAATAAGTTTTATACACTTAGCTCATATTGGACTATGTACTACTTACACGAACATTTTTTTGTGACGATGTAGACCATCGCTACTTTACATAAGTAGTAATTATTTATATCTCTTACATGACAATGTTACAGGTAGGTAGGGTAATAATAAAAATTGCATGGAATTGACTTTAATGCAAAGTCGATTCTTGCCGATTATGAACCTCTAGACCATGATATTTATGTTTGTATAATTTAGTGGAACATTATTATCATGAATATTTGAAATTAAACTTCAGAGGCAAAAAAAAAACATATTTACCTTTTAAAAAACTTGCCTTCTGTACACTTCACGTGCACTTATAAAATTATTATATAAATATGAAACGCTCAGCTTCTTCAAAAGCTTCCATTCCTTAAATAATTTACTGTTCAAATAGATCTCTTTCGCAAACTTTAAAAATGAAAAATTAAATGATTGTTAGCTGTAGCTGGAATAAAATGTGGTTTGTTAATATATTTATCGTGTATGCTTATAAACACATTAAAATATTCAAAATCCGTCGGTAGATTTACATTCTCCTAACACTTCGTAAAATAATGCAATTTGTCGTAACAAATATAACATTTTCGTAACAAATATAACATTTTCATACATGTTTCTTTATAGTTTTCACCGAACAGATCTCGTATTTAAACAGGCCACCAAATGTATTTTTATGTGTATTGATGCCGTGAAATATATCAGGAGAATGGATTAGACCAATAACGTGATTATCTCATAAGGCCGAGTATAATCCCGGTGTACATTGGACTAATATTGACGGCAGAACGGTATTTTATATAATTTTGCATTTTATCCGTTAAGACATGTATGCCATATGATCGCCGATCGTCTTAACTGTCAATATGAATGGCTAAATACTGGTGTACGATATTAGTTCTGGAAAGCAGGGATCCAAAACATTGGAACATTTCCCAAATCAATTCACATGGATATATATTTTAGGAACTGCAGTTTCCATGGCAACTGAGCAATTGCGTAGAAAATCCTGAAAAAGAATTACTAACATAGTTTGTAAGTAGGTACGTATTAAGAACTAGCGATAGGTACAAAAAAAATGAGTCATCAAATATTCTTACATTCATTCTTATTTAATTTTGTAAATATAAATGATCTCTCTTTTTGAATATCCAAAAAAGGATGGTAATGAGTTTCCCAACAATAAAATAAGAACAATTGACAGAAAAATAGTATAAAGTACATTTTTGGCTTGATATCCATTTGGAAATATTGATTTTTTTTTGGACTTTTTAGACGCATTGTGTGCCCCATGATTAAAACTGGTAGCAAGCAGAAAACAAATTTATTTTGAGACGTACCATGCAATCTTCGAAAGTGAGATAAGTTTGAATAAAGTTAGAATACATTAATAGCTAAGACTAATAGGCGATGTTTCTCAGCCTATAAGTTTTATCGGTTCGTTAGATACTTCAGCTCTCCTTTATTTCGAGAAATTATTAAACAAAAAAAAAACAAATGATTTAATATCAATTACCAATTTAAAAGATAACTGTCATTTACTCTATTACATATAATTATTTCTCATTACTCAAGTGAAATTCGCCTATAAGCCTTAAGGAATTAAATACTTACCACCCCACTGTTTATGTTTGTTATATAAATGTCTTCATCGTCTTTATTCCAAAGAAATAAAAAACAATTAATAAAGCATTATTGATGACGTATACGTGGTAACAAGCAGCTACTAGTACTGAAGTATAATTAAAAGTAACGAAACTTTTACATCAGTCGCTTGACAAGATATGGTTACCAAGATGATTTTATGGATTCTTATTCCTCAGTACTCACAATAATGCATGTTGTCTTCAACTAATTACTCAATATAGAAGAAGTTGGTACTGGTTATAATTGTAATATTGAAGCTAATACTTTGAAAACAATATAGTAGATGGATCCGAGTATTGAGTGAAAATTCAATTTGAAAGAAGTTGCTTTTTTTCGGCGATTTTTATTTATGATCTGATAAAAGAGGTTTTTATTGTTTATGACAGAATAGGTTTTTCTTCCTTGACAAAAATTCTCAAGTTCATAATCACCTTAAAATAAAATCTGAAAACCTAAAAATACAAAAAGTAATTTTGTACCATAAATACATTTTCATCGTGCATCATTCGCGCAAAGTTGCCCTCTATCGCTGCACGATTACTTAGATGTATATCCGAATATCATCGCTTGATGTAATCGTTGAATTTAGTAGAAAAAGGTCACTTATTCAGTTTTAAATAAGTATGTACGTTGATTAAGATTAAATTAACGAGTTTCTTAAACACTACACAGCATCTATAGAAATTAACTTTATTCAATATAATTCAAATTAAAGTCAACGTTTTTTTTTTTTTTGCAATTAGGCTTTCCTCAGTGAAATCCTATTTGTAATATTAAAATTTACAACTATTAAACGTTAAGGCGCAATTGGTCCAATTCGCGATTGGTCCAATTTAAAGGTATTTCCAAAATTAAACAAAATGACATTGTCGTTATAGTAGTTTTCTTACACCCTGTATATTTATTCATAATCATATTTTAAGTCATATCCCGTGCCTCAAGCAATTAGTAATTTTGTATATAATTTCGGAAACATTGGACATTGCCATTTTGACCAATCGCGAATTGGACCAACCGCGCAAATCGAACCAACTGCGAATTGGACCTTTTTTAACATTGGACCAATCGCGAATTGGACCAATCGCGCCTAAACGCTATTAAAGTTTATACAATGTTTTCGTCAGAATGACGGTACTTGTCTTTATTGTTTGTGGTTGTAAAAATCTATAAAATTATGATTAAAATTACAATAATAAAATCTAAAGTGGTCGAAATTTCTTGTGATGCTGGTAAATAGAAAAAGAAATGTGTATGTTCTTTTTTTTCACGAGCCGTCAATAAAACAATGAATATAATTAAAGTGCCGTACCTAGAAACTCAATTATATCATTTATGAAAATGGACAATTAATATCTGTAGTAACTATTCAGACTATTTTTATTGTTAGCCGTAGTTTCAATGTTTAAAGAAGCCTACCTAGTAAGTAAGGTACTTAAAATACAAAACAAAAATTAATAAGATTTTTTTTTTATTTACGAGGTAAGGTAAGTAAAAATTACTAATTTATGAAACATTAAATAATCTTTTCACACACTCAATTCACTATACACAACTAAATAAACCACTGAATTGCAAAAACGTTACCTAAGTTTAAAATTAAAATATATTGAACAAAATATTCTATCCACAAAAATTGGTTATTCATAAACATTAAGTTACAAGGCTAGTTTATCTACTTGGTATGTTAACCATAGTAATTTATAATTAAGAAAGATATACAGAGTTGTTTTAGCTTAAAAGTAAGCCGGTTTTTTTTTTCAGAAATTTGTTACAAGCGAATATTTAAAATACTGATTCATAAAACAAAGGAAAAATGAAGAGAAATAGTCAATTAAATACCCTATGTAACAAGAAGTATGGACGTTCTTAAAAGTGTCATCCAGAAGCATGGTACTAAGTAATCGTAAAGGTACAAATTTTCCCCTTGTGATATAGGGATTTTTATTACATAAATATTTCGCTAAATTTTATTGGTGCAGTGAATAAGGAATGTAAGCATCAAGTTCCTATGTCATAAAAATTGTATCTTTCTCTAGGAGTAAACATATATACGTTGAAAACAAAAAGATCGGTCACGTTCTTTTTATATATCCGCTACGCTCCTCCCGCAGCGTGAGAAACGACTGTCAGATATTAAAATACCGTAACATGTAGACGGTAAAGTTACGAAAACTAACAAGTTTCCGATCATATCCTATTGTTTTATTATACTACTTTTTTTATCAATTACAACTAAAGTTATAATCATAATATTGATTTATATTACGTGATACAATGTTAACGGCAGCGTGCCCACCGGTGAAAGCCTTTGGTTAGGACAAATAACGGGTGTACGATTTAGGCTAACAAATACAATAGAACAATTAACACCATGGTTTTCAGTTTGTTTAAACATCGTTTCCTTAAGTAAGACCTGTAAAATATTTATAAATTTGAAGTTCGTTCATTAAATAACAAGTAAAAATACTATTAACATTGTTAAAAGAGTCAAAACATAAAGCAATTGTTTATATTAAAAACTTGTATTTTCTCGTCATGATCCCCTTATTTGTACCCAACCAACGACTAAAGATCGACTTAATTCCCACATTGACATCAGCAAAATTATAACTCAACGAGAACGAGAGTTTTAGAAACGACGACGTTTGTTAGGATAATCGTCCACTTGGCGCGGTCCTTCCCAACCGCGGTTCGGCGGCATGTCGTCATAACTCCCTCGCGGCATGTCGTACTGGTCTCTGAAGCCTCCATCCTAGGTAAACCACAATACTTTCTAATAGAATGTCACTAAATCAAATGTCACAAACATAATACGTGCATATTATGTCAAATCAAATAGTAATTGTTTTATATTATAATGTCTTAACGCTGTTAAACGCGTTCGTACGAGGTACGTAATACAAACGGAGTTTTCCAATTCTTTAGACGCAACTGTTAAAAAAACTTTGTATTTACTAGGGACCAAACGTTCCGATACTTTTTAGGTTAGAAATTTAATTTTACAATCCGTTTAATTCGAACCTACCAAACCTATACCAGAACCTTGGGATTCAGGGCGAGTAAAACTTACTACCTATTTATACTTCGAATCGTTTGTGCTATTTTGGTATTAATAACCTTTTGGTAGTGCATATATTTAAGACGAGTAACATGTAGCAAGCAGATGTGTTGGAAAAATTGAGCTGTCTAATTACAACAAAATCTAGTCCAACAGAAGTTTTAAACTGTTATATAGTATTTCTGATACATACATTTCAACGAGAGTTCCGTAAATTTCATTTTTAGCGGTTCAGAGAATGATCGATCAGAGATCGTGCACCTTTTTCGGGGTTTTCGAACCTCTATTTTTTTAAATCTTAAAGGTATAGTTGTGATTTATTTTTCTTGTATTTGTGGTCTTTAAGTACACTCGCCAAATTTCATAAAAGGTAACGAAAAGTACAGAGTAGATTTTAATTACCTTAAGTGTCGAAATATTTGTAAATAAATGCATTTAAAACAATAATTGTCATACAGACAAAAACGAAATGATCTTTTAAGGGTTCCTTTTTTTCTTTTGAGGTAAGGAATCCTAAAAGCCCTACTTTTGTGAAATTTCGCGTTTAATATGGGTTAGACCAACACATAAATCAAATATGGGCGATCAAGACTTTGTATTTTACAAGGTACTCCCCTGAACACGTATAGTGCAGGATAACGATAGAAGATCGATTTAATGCGCAGCGCCCGCCTTATTTTCCATGCTGCACAAGGCGCTCGCGGTGCAGTTTAAAGACCCCTGGGTTAGCCAGTGTTAGTTTTTTGAATTTCAATAAAAAAGCTAAGACTTCAGAAAAGATATTAGCGTTCTGCTAACAGTGTCTATTTTACGTGATAGAATATAATTTTAACAGCCATTGGTATGGTTGTGTAATCGCATATTTCATTAGAACATTATTACTTATCAAAGGACCGACACGCATTATTTGTTTAGCGACGACCAAAGGACTGCATGCGATCACCAATCTACGATCAGTTAAGGAGTATAAATGTCTCAATGCATACTTTGTATAGGTAGATATTGATTGATATTGATATTTCCTTGTAGATTTTAACATATTCTACAAAGTATACATTGTCTATTACGCAAAGAAAAGTGATTTTATACAGTTACGAAGCTTTACAATTCATAAAATTATGCGTAACACGGAATTATTTGTTCCTTAGTAAATACGGGTAATAGAAAATAATATTGCTTACAGGGTAACAATACGAATCATTAGATGTTTTGCCATTGGTAATCCTCATAAGGTGTGTAGACCAGAAAAAATGCTGCTTGCTTCAAAGTTATAAATTTCGCCAATTTACAACTAGTAAAACGCGTTCTTAAAATCGCAAGAACAAACATAACATCGAAAGGTTTTTATTAACTTAGTTGGTACGTAAAGTCAAAGATAGATAGTTAACTTATGGTAATATATGCGAGTTTTGTCGACTACGCACCGTCAAACATTTGTCTACTGTCTTAATTTTGAAGTTATATCGTACAGAAGTGTAAGTTCATTTAAATTCAAAGATCCTCATTACACTCTATCGCAATATGATAATTTAATAATGAAAAATGGTAGTAATTGAAACATTTTCATTTTAGATATATGATGCAAATGTTCAGTGGCCTAAACATTCGACATGATAAAACACATTAGATTTGTAAGAAAATTAATTTTGTGCCTTGAAATCAAAAGATTTTGCACCACAGGACTACAGAGATGTTAACCATCGCAGTAGTCAGAAAATATAAGCCTGTAAAAAAAAACATTACTCACCATTGGCTGCTGCTGGTCAAACATGCCTTGTTCCTGGCGATCCAACATAGAATTCAGTCGTTGCGCCTGTGAAACAAAATACCTCGGTCATAAACAGAAACCATCTTATCTAATTTGGGTATACGTAGGTAAAAAATCAGTGTGTATAAATAATAACAAAGCTAAATGTGTGTGTGATAGTGACCTGTACGAAGAGCGTGTTCTCCTGCTGGCGGCGGCGCAGCTCGTCGTCCTGGTGTCGCATGCGCTGCGAGAGCTCCTCCTCCTGGCGCAGCAGCTGCTGGCGCTCGGCCTCGCGCCGCTCGTCCGCCGCGCGCTCCGCCATCTCCCAGCTGCGCTTCTGCCGCTCGCGGTCCTGCTCGCGCTGCCGCAGCTGCTCGCGCAGCAACTCAGTCTCGTGCTCGTACCTGCACCATACATTTGCTCAAATGAAAAAAAAAAAAACAAGAAAAAACAAAACAGAAAGAGATGGTCAGTAAAAGATACTAACTCCATTATATATGTTAACAATTAACTATGACTTACTTTGCATATTCCATCTGTGCTTCTAGCTTCTCTTCTTCTGCTGCTAACTCTTTTTTGAGAGCCTCCTCTTTTTGTCTGTGAAGTTCATGCAGTTGCTTCCACCTGGTGCCATACTCATGCTCAAAACTGCTCAACTCACTAAACCTAGGGCCCAGCTCACGGGCCCTAAGAAATTCTGGATGTTTCTTTGGCAGATTCTTTTCAGGGTATCCATCAAATTCATCAGGTTCTTCAAAGCTTTCTACAATAACTGGACGAAGTGAACTAAAATAAAATAATTTATTAATATCTTGTTTCGAAATCATTTATAATTCAACCAATTGCTATTATACTTACGAAGTCAAGAAAAAGCACTTTTCTGTACAGTTTCTAATTGCAGCTAAAGCACTGGGTTTCCTTGCAAATTCAACAACACCCTCTCCTAAGGTCTTTCCTCTTTCATCAACACGGACGTAAGCCCTTTCAATTTTGCCGAATATTTCGAATGCACGATATAAAAGCTCATTAGAAACAAATGGTGGGAGATTCTTCACACGCACAGCACTGTTGTGGGGAGCAAATCTGACTCTGAGTGATCTACCATTTCTCATTTTGCCATCTAATTCCCTCTTTGCTCTTTCAGCATTTACTCTATAATCCTGGTAGAAAATAAGGAAATTTAAGAAAACTAAAATTCATAGAACACGCAATAATAATACAATAACATTAAATAATAAACATAATCTAACAGGAAAATTACCATTTTGATAAATCCAAAGTTCTTTTCCTTATTGATAAACAGCTCTGCAGTTTCACCGAAGGGAGCAAACAGATTAGTGATTTCTTCTTCAGTGGCATCACCAGTGAGATTACCAATGTACAAACGACTCCTTCCATTGAACTTGACTTCAGGCTGATCAATTTGAGGCAAATCTATCAAAGGTCCAATTAAATCTTTCAGTTTGTTTGCCAGCATTTGCTCCTAGAAAAAAAAATCATAATCAAATTTAATACAATATAGATATACTAGTGACTCATTCCTTCTTTGTATGGGTACAATTCTAATGTATTATATACACTATAAAGTTTCAGAAAAATACTATGTATTAAAATCGTTTTAAAGATCTACACATCTATAGGGACAAACAGACAGACAAAAGAAAGCAACTTAGTTTTCTACCATGTAGTGTCTGTTAAAGATAATTTTTGTAATAAAAATGTACTTACCTCTCTTTGGGCAGGCTTTAATCCATCTAATGGGGGTCCACGCATGTTAGTGGGGCGTTGTTGGTTCCTAGGAGGGCCTCCAGGGCCACTAGTTGGTTTTGGTCCGAATTGCTTATTTCCTTGACCAAAGTTGCCACCACCACCTTGTTTATTTCCAGGACCACTCCATCCACCCTGCTTGTTGCCTCCGAAATTGCCATTGAGGTTCTATAAAAGAATTATTATTTTAACTCTTAAAGAGTAATACAGTATAATTAAGAGTTTGCGACATGAAATACAGAGATTGCTCTTAACATTAGACAAAAAATGTTTCTTACCCTTTGTTGTTGGTTTTGGTTCTGGTTCTGATTTTGGTTGTTGGCCTCAACATTGGCAGCCTTATCAACATGATCTTGCGACTCATTTTTGGGTTGTGCATTAGGAGCAGGTTTTTGCTGTTGTTGGGCTGGTTGTTTCTGTTGCGGTTGTTGTTGCTGTGGTTTCTGCTGTTGCTGCTGAGGAGCCTGAACTTTCGCCTGTGTTTGTTGTTGAGTTACCTGCTGTACCTCAGGCTTTGCTGCCTGTTGAGGAGCCTTAACATTCTGCTGTTGGTTTTGAGGCTGGGTAGGTTGTTGTGGTTTCTCAACAGCAGCAGGTTGCACTGGCTTTACCTTAAAAAATATTCATTACGTTTTAAATATTCAATATTAAGCCCACATTAACTTATTAGATAGCATGGTAATGGTATTTAAATATATTCAGGTTTTTGGTGGACAACTATTGCAATTATATTCATGGCATTTATTTTTATTCCACGGTAGTCTTCCGTACACACGGGTCACAGACTAAAGATACCTTTACATAAATGATAACAATTACAATTTACAAGAAAACATTGAGTACCTAAAATCAGTTATGTGGCAAATATGTAAAATTTGAACTCTTGCTATATTAAGATACACAAATAGAAACACTGCGTAGCACGTAGCGTCTTGTGTAGGTAGGTAATCAATATTCCCAGATTCCTAAGCCAACACAAAATGGCGACGTTGCTAAAGAAATGCTATATTATTCCATGACAATGTAATGGCATACACTTACAATTCAAATATTAAAAAAATAAATTCAGGCTTTTAATCTTCAAAGAAAACCTACTAATTCATTGAAAATTCGATTATTGATAAAAACCATGTACTCACCTCAGTAGGCCGTTGACCTCCTTGACCGTGATTTAGATTTCTCTGATCAAATCGTGTATTATTGCGGAATCCTCCGCGATGATTTCCACGACGACCCATCCTCTGAGGCTGTGGTGGGCCACCAAAACCCCTCTGGTTACCAAATTGATTCATGGCATGCATTTGCATTCTAGAAATACGTCAGGTGAAAGTATGAAATAGCGAATAATCCATAAACTAGAAAACTGTGAGTAATACAAATATTCACATTTCTTACCTAACACCGTTGATACCAGATGGATTAAACTTTCACCACTAACAAGCACAAAATTCAATAAATAAAAGTAAAACGCCACTTCAACGCCTCCAATATACAGACAATCTCTGCAAGAGAGCGGTTCAGGAATGTTGGTCAGCCAGGCGCCAGCCAAGCATTCAATATGGCGCTGTTTCCGTAACCCCTTTAATTTGTTGCCATAATTAAATTTAACTTCTCAGTGCTGCTAGCTTAGGGAATATCTGTGTTTGTAAGTTTTGTGACTTTATTATATTATGACTATAATTTTATTATTGTTATGCTGGGTTGGGTCCACGCGCCTCAAACTTCATTTGCACAAAAAACATGTTTGCGCAAACGCAACTTTCACGCGTCAACTTCGATGTATTTTCTCGTACTCAAAAGTTGGAAAAAACTATAAAGTACATCTACACGTTCAGGAATCAATACAATAAGTTAAGCATTATTTCAACGCTTCTATAAGCGTTCGCAGCTGTACGAATTTTTATTAAAATTATTTATACTCCACCCGCCACCGAATCAAATCAAATCGAATCAAACCGAATCGTATGTCCTTTAATAAGATATACGAATTTAAGTTGTTTTTATAAGCACTGATCATGCACTGACGTTCGTGATACTGGTATGACATTCAATGTCAAAAAAATCATGCTTTGACATGTTTAGATTCTGGAGCCGGTCAAAAGATTTTTATCAGCATTAAAAAAATATAAATATTAATTCACTCATCACTGGACAACGATATTAAATTAGCGTACTTTAGATATCAGTGAGAATACATTTATAACTTAGTTGGTTTTTGATCAACTGAGCGCTAATTTAACACTATATTTTATCGCAGGCACGGTATACTATACATACTTTTAATAAAGTAATTTCAATGATTTAAAGTCCATTATTAGTATTTGAATTAATCTTGTCTTCACAAAAGATGTTTAATATTATAATCGAGGCTTTGCTTTCTATATGCTACATCACACAGATGAAAGTTTATTTATATTTTTTTATCATTTACATTTAATGTTGTATATTTTTTTATTACCAAAATCTGTTGCAGGAATTATAAATGGAAACGAAAAAAGACAATAATATTGAGGGTGAGGTGGAGGGTGATGAAGAACAAGCTCTAACAAAAATGAAATATCCTCTGTTATCATTCGAAAAACAAATATTTATTGATGCTTTTGAAAAGGATGCGCTAGTTATATTGGCTAAGTATGTAATGAAGATAATAATAAATAAAGAAACTCCTTCATTATTTCAATATCAGATTATACTAAAGATTTATAATTTTTCAGAGGCATAAATTACAACAACATCTTATCAAATTTGCTGTGGATTTATAAAGACCCTGGAAATCTAGTCTTTGTCATAAATAGTAGTGATCATGAAGAAAAGTATTTTACAGAGAAATTTGGATTGACACCCTTACCTAATTTAGGAACAGAAAGGTATCATACTCATGCTTAATTACTCAAAACAACATTTTTAAAAGCTTCAATTAGACTATAACAGCTAGCTTATTCCTTGTTGTTAGAGTTCATCTGTGTAAATATCAGTTATAGCTGCAAAAACATTATCCTTCTGACACAATTGGTTATAATTTAGCCTGAATTAATCCAAGGGGTCTACTAACTTTTTAATAAATTTTATCAACATTGTTCCAGCTATTTGAGAGTATGAACTTCCAAATACGTAGTTAGTCATATAACATTTTTTTACAGAGAAAAAGCATATCTAGAGGGAGGAATTCACTTTGTATCAACAAGAATATTGGTAGTTGACTTATTGAAAAACCGAGTTCCTGTTTCTCACACAAGTGGTATTATAGTACTGCGAGCCCACACAGTCTTGGAATCTTGTCAGGAAGCCTTTGCCTTGAGATTGTATAGACAGGGTAACAAGGTAGATGGTTTCAAATATTTTTTATAGTTTTTTTTATTGTAAAATATGGGTGTGTGTATTTTGAATGTAATATCAATAATTAATTTATGGTTATTGCCCCACAGGTTGGCTTTATAAAGGCATTCTCAAACTCACCTATATCTTTCACTTTTGGGTACAACCAAGTTGAAAAAATAATGAGAGCACTATTTGTGACAGAATTATTTTTATGGCCAAGGTATGTTGAATAATTATTTTTTCAATTATCCATATGATGTTACAGTAATTACATTCAGCTATGAACTTGACAATAGTTAAATAACTTTATATACTATGTCATGTCACTATTGTGATAATAAGTATATTGTTATACTTGATTACATATTTTAGATTATGGAAAGTAATATAGCTCTTGGTTGGGGTAAGAGCACAGATATTTTAACAAAAGCCAATTATTTTTAGAACAATTGATAAACCAATTTGTATATTATGTTGTTATAGGTTTCATGGGACAATCATCAAAAGTCTCAAAAATAGACAGGCTCAAGTGGAGGAGCTGCATATTCCAATCACTTCCAATATGAGCTACATACAAACCTGCTTACTGGACATTATCAATTATACTGTGAAACAACTTAAAAGTATTAACAGGACAATTGATATGCAGGTGATTGTTGAATATTGTTACAATCCTTTACTGTTATTTCTTAGGTTGTCTTTAAGATATCACTTGTGATGATACTGCCATTATTCTTTACATGATTAAATCTCATATTATTTTTTTTGGTAAATTTCTTGTGACCTTGTTTTATTATGTAGGTATATAGGTCAAAAATATTGTAAGTAGGCAACAGTGGCATGTGCATGTCTAATTGTTGTAATTATTTTAGTTATGTAATTTTTGTCTGGTTAAGAGAAAATACCAGATGAAATACCAGAACAAAAATAAAGGGTATCCAGTATGTTATGCTTCTTATAGTGCAAACATCTTGATAGTTGTATTCTCTTTTTATTTTTATAGGAAATCACAACTGAAAATTGTATTACAAAAAAGTTTCACAAAATTCTTCAATCACAATTAGATTGTGTTTGGCATCAACTAAGCACAAGAACGAAAGAGTACATCCAAGATCTGAAAGTTTTAAGGAGTATGACTGTGTGAGTATTCAAAATAGAACAGCATCAAACATAGTATTATTTTTTAGTGTGTTTTGCTTTCATACCTTACCTTTATCTAGTAATAGTATTATACTACGGAAAACTTTTCTCCTTATCAGCTCTTTTTTGCAGTAACTTGATCCACGACGACGCTGTTTCATTCTATGCCTTAGTAAGTAAATACAGCACTTCCGAGTATGCCCAAGTAAATTCCGGATGGATTCTTTTAGACTCAGCTGAACAGTTATTTAGAATTGCAAAATCTAGAGTCTATAATCATAAACAAGGTTTGTATTAGCTGATATGATATGTAATGAATTCTTAAGGGGAATTAAGCAGCTATTCATAGTTTCTTCTATTTTAATTTTTAGAATTTGATCCAGAACCCTGCCCTAAATGGAAATGTCTCAGCGATCTTCTAACAAAAGAAATTCCCGAAGAAGTGATGAAAAAAGATGGTGGAAATATAAATAAAACTAAAATCTTAGTCCTTTGTCAAGATAATAGAACATGTTCTCAAATTAATAATTACCTCACAATGGGAACATATAAATACCTATTCTACATGGCGTTTAGAAGAGACTTAAGTGTAAATACCGTGTCATCAAAATATACTAAGATAAAAAAGGAAGTACCAGCAGAAGAAATTAAAAAGGAAAAAAAGAAAACTGAAGATAAAGATAATGAAAACAAAAATGAGGAAGTAAATGTTGAGGAAACTAAATCCAATTACATTTTAACTTTAACGCAGCGTGATGATGAATCCTGCGATGACAGTATGTTTGAACCAGCTTCTCAGGTAAAAGCACTGGTTGCATTGAAGTTACTCTTGTAATTAAAATATTGTTCATAACTAATAAATTGCAATTACTTATTTTTTTACAGATTGACAATTTAGATCTAACTCAACTAGAAATGGACAAACCAATTGTTTGCATACAAACATTCAAAGAGAATGGATGTAACTTTTCTTTGGAGCGAACTTTAGAGGCGTTACGTCCTGAGTACGTAATCCTATATCACAGTGATACAGCAGCTGTCAGGCAGATTGAGCTGTTTGAATCTCGCAAACAACCTGAAGAACCGGCGTCTAAAGTTTATTTTTTAATACATGATAAGACCGTGGAGGAACAAGCCTATCTTACATCACTGAAACGAGAAAAGCAAGCATTTGAGTCACTCATCCACACGAAGAGTGTAAGTAGTTTAAGAAGTCAAGCATTATTTAATAGTATCTACCCATTTTTTGACAAATATTGTATACTTTAAATGAATAGTTTCAAAGTCTGTTTTGGAGTGTATGAATATTCAAGTACCTACGTAGTTGAAGTGCCATCATAAAACTAATGATGATCATTACAGGTCATGGTGGTACCCACATACCAGGATGGCAAAACGGAAGAGTATTTTAATTTAAATGTTGAACATGAAGATAATTCCTTAGATACTCGAAAAGCTGGTAATTATTTACATACACTGTTTATCAAATGAAGTGTTTCTGCTTTACACATACATCTTCTAAGTGGCTTGCATCTCAAACTTCTATGCGCTGCGCTTAGTCCTGGTTCCCTGGTTTTTATTGTAATAAACTTTAATATATTCTATAAACTTTTCAATGAACATAAAAAGAATCCATATTATTGGTGTTTTTTAACCGACTTCAACAGGAGCAAGACATTCGTGTGTATATGTGCTTTTTTTAATTTGTTCGCGGATAACTTAGTTGTTTATTTTATAGGTGGACAACTTCAACAAAAGGAGAAGCCCATTGTTATAGTCGACATGCGAGAATTCCGCTCAGATCTACCAGCGTTACTTCACAAAAAGGGAATCAATATCGAACCTGTCACTATAACTGTAAGAATATTACTCTTAATACTTGACCCCACTAAAATATAACGAAATATTCTACAAGTTACTTTCATTCTTTTTCTAGATTGGTGATTACATTTTAACTCCCGATATATGCGTTGAGCGGAAGTCGATATCAGATTTGATTGGATCATTGAATTCTGGCCGACTATACACACAGTGCACTCAGATGTGCAGAAATTATACTCGGCCTATCCTACTTATAGAATTTGACCAAAATAAGCCTTTCAATCTGCAGGTAAATGGCATTACTCTTTTTGTCATCTGAAATTTTTAAAAATTGGGTGCAGGCAAATACACCGTGATTTTTAGGTCGTTTTAAAAAAGTCGTCCACACAATGTATCCGTCATAAAATACCTCTAGGCGCGAATATAATTTTTTTATCATTAATTAAAATAATATGCATGAAAAAAATAAATAATACATTGGAAATATGAAACATCCTGTTAAAAATGTTTACGTATCAAACTGTTGAAGATACATGCTACATACTTACTGCGAACATTATGATTGCAATAGTAAGACAGCTGTTTTACGCTAAGGTGAATGACCTGTGATAAGACGCCGCCGCGCCGCCCGCGCGGCCCCTTTGGCACAAGGTTCGGACCGCGCTCACTACAGAGTGTTCGTAAAACTGCCTTGTGTCATAATAATGAATAATATTTTTATTCATTCAAATCTTAAAAAAAACATATTTTTTTATTATAAACGTTTACTAGTCATTGGATACATGAACTGGGCTGCTTTTTTAAAACGACCTAAAAGTCACGGTGTATAATCTCAAGAGACAAATAAAATAATTTAACACTTTACTATAATTCTTAGCAAAGTACAAACGTTAAAAAAATGTACAAATAATGTATATACCATTTATTATTTTTAGGGCCACTTTGTGGTATCCACGGATTTATCTGGAGCAGATATACAACAGAAGCTCCAACTACTTACCATACATTTTCCCCGGTTGAAATTGGTCTGGTCACCTAGTCCATATGCAACTGCCGAATTGTTTTATGAATTAAAGGTTAGTGTATACTTGCCTTTGTATTTTACTTGACTACTAGCTGTCCCCGCGAACTTTGTTTCGCTGACAAAAAAAAAAAAAGAAAATTAGCCTTAATTTTTTACATGATACCTGTGAGATAGATGGTCTGCTGAAGATTATTGTTATTATTTTAGCGCATTTAGGAGAATACTTGCATTACAAAGAAAGGTGTCGGATTCCCAATCAAAACATAATATGATGATTTTTTACCACTGGATTACATTTTTAAAAGTTGCTTCGCTCCTATTGGTCGCAGCGTGATGTTTATATAGCCTAAAGCCTTCCTCTATGAATGGTCTATCCGACACAAAAATATTTTTTCAATTCGAACCAGTAGTTCTTGCGATAAGCGCGTTCAAACAAACAAACAAACTCTTCAACTTTATACATATATTAGTATAAGATTTTACTCAAACTTGTTTCGTTACAGCAAGGTAGAAAGAACCCAAATGTAGAAGAAGCTATAGCGCTTAATGGTGACAATACCGCTGAAGATATGCATTATGAGCGCTACAATACTCAAGTTCATGACTTTGTCCAGAAGTTGCCAGGTGTTACATCAAAAAATATTGCAAGGATAATGAACAGAGGGAAATCATTAGATCATATAATAACACTAAATCAAGTAAGTTGGTTTGTTATCAATTAATTTTGCTAGAATAATTGATCAGATAATTCGTCAATATTTTCACTTACAGAATGAATTGCAAGAAATGATTGAGAACAAGGTAGAAGCAGAAACGTTGCATGCAATATTACACGTCAAGCCTCGCCCAGTAGATACTAGTAAGGATAATAAACCGTTTAGCAAAAAAAAGATCACTGGCAAACTATTTCGAACTAGTAAAAAATAACAAAAATGTAGATTTTTAAGCTTAATTTATTTCTCAAGCCATACAATAATTTATTTAATAACAAGATAGATAATAAATTATATTATTGTAAGTGTATAATTTATTGTTTCAAAAAAATCCAAACAGGAAAGTACACTTATGATCAATATTAAAATGGTCATATTGGGATTTTATATCAACGCCAAATACCTAAAACAAAGTTATATAATAATTCGATTTTACAAACTACATAAAAGTAAGTTCGGAAAATCATTCATATCTAAAAAGCCATGGTGGATATAATTATGTTCTAAACATAACTAAAGTAGAATTTGATCTTAAAAGATGTTCGATATCATTTCTCTAAGTCATCTTACATTTTGCAAAAAATGGGCTAACCGGGAGACCCAGGGGTGCATATAATAGCTACACCAATAAGATTCCAAAATATCATAGCCGAAAATCGTTCCATCCCACAGATTTGTTTCCCACACTTTGGCTTAGGTATGTACATGTACAACATACGAGTTAAACTTTCCATCGATTCAAACAATAGAACATTTTTCAAACCCTGCAAAAGATAACTTCTTACGTCAAGGTAATTGAAATACATATCAGAATAGTAGACTATAATAAATACAATTATGGTTACAGCAGGTCGAGGTAATAAAACAGAAAAGTATACACTTTACAAAGTTAGTATCTTTTCTTTAAAAATCCCAGAAATGTCTTTGGAATGCTACCTGAAAAGAACACGACATTTAATTTCGTCTTATTTATCGTCATGACAACTGTCAATTGTAAGATTACCAACAAACATATAAATCTCTTATAATTTATTAAACTCTCACATCATAATATTATATCAATAACAATATTTTTTCTGTGAACACTTCTGGTGAAAGCTTAATAAATAAAACTATGCAAAACCAAACTTACTTTTCTGATTGATTATCTCGATTAATAGGTCTTCAGATAGTATTGTAAATGAGTGATATTAATCAGGCAGTTAGTATGTACTAAATATTGAATAAGCGGAAATACAATATCAAAATGATAACATCCCAAAATTACTGAACTACTAGTCTTCGTAAAAGCTTAAAATATACAAACTAGAAGTTTTGATATGATAAAGTCGCGTCGAAAGAGACAATATATTCTAGAGAAAAGATACTATATATAACAATTCAATAGATACTTAAATTATAATTTATACCAATAACTAATCGTTTCTCAATTAGTCCTTATAATAAATTGACCCTGATTCTGTTAACCTCAACTCTTTTCCAACTTCTCCATCGCAGTAATTATCTCGCCAACATCAATTATGTTATCACCAGAGAGCGATGGATTAATACTAATTAATAGTGTTAATGGATGACAGATTCAGTGCAATTTTTTTCAAAGTGAAATGGTAAGTTATTTCAACATTTTTGCAGTCTACATCTACAGCATAGTATAGTGACAGTCGTAAATATAACATTTGTTAAATGTAATTACAAATCAAAGGCCCATCAAGCTGATCAGTAGAGTACATAAAATAACGACAAAATTATTGTTCCGATGGTGACCATTACTAGTGATAACTTCAGTCACTTACGATATTGATGATCCTTGTCCGTAAGTGGTACATAAATGACGCTCATTAGTTTTTTCACGGTAGTAGTACCGTCAGCTGCTTTGTCAACCTAACAACAAAAAATATGAAAAATGCATGTGTTATTTATATGATGAACTGCAGTAGTGGGTAAGGTATCAGAGAAATGCAATTTGAAGTACCTATTGTACAGAAAATGAAATAGAAAGGTATCTAATTTAGAGAAGTACATTATTAATGGCAAATCAGAAAAGGGAATAAAAAAATATGATTATTGATACTCCAAGTAAACTTATTTATGGAAATAAAAAGTTCAATTCAAATTTAACCAGTTGTGCAAAGCACTATCGGTACCAGTCACGCATTTCAGTCGCCGTAATTCGATTTCCACATAAAGATGTAAAACTATGCCAATTTCATAAAATAGTTTCACAGTGTTTCTTGGACCAAGTACTAACAAAAATAACTGAAATTATACCTGAGTTAAATGTTGTTCTCCACCTTCAGGTCCTATTGGCACAATCAGTCTACCACCAGGTTTTAGCTGATCAACCAACTGTAATATAGCACATAGATAATAGAAATACATTTGCTCCACATTTGAGTTTCACACAGTAAAACTAAATCACACAAATTTAAGGGGAAGAAGGTGTTGAGATTTATTTTACTTACAGCTTGAGGAAGTGAAGGTGCAGCAGCTCCCACATGAATAGCATTGTAGGGTGCTTCAGCTGGATGTCCTTGGCGACCATCACCAGCTAAAATATCATTTTAAATAATTAAAGTGTTTTTTTGCAACGGACAAGATGCTTCACTGTAATATTTTATATTAGGGCAAATGAGTAAATCAAATATTTATAAGAATTTTATATAATAACAGAAAATACTCACATATTAATTTAATCCTCTCAGAAGACAACAGAGCTGGGTTATCTTTTTGAATATTTTTAGTAGCAAGAGACACAAGTTCGGGTATGTGTTCTATTCCCACGACTCGTCCCATTTCCCCGACCATCATAGCCATGCATGCTGTTAGGTAGCCTGAGCCTGAGCCAACATCTAATGCCTTCTCACCTGGAGCGAGTTGAGTCTTGAGCTTCTCTAAGGCATGAGCATGCTGTAAATTTAAATGTTTGTAATTTTACTCTTACAACAGCTTTATAAAGATGAATATAAATGTCGTTAAAGCTTCTATGCAAAGTTTGAAATCTAATAGCATAATACAAAGCAAAAAAATTTAAAATATTTCTGGCCAATCAAAAATTATCTAAATCTTTACCATGTGTGGCGCACTGATGGTTGCAGAATAACCAATTGACTGGGGAGAATCATGGTATGGTGCATATGGACAGTAGTTCTTACGATCAACAGCCAACATTGCATTTGCAACAACATCTGTTTTAATGATACCATTCGCTAAATAAAAGTAAACAAATATTAATACGTATTAAGTACAAAATTTGCTGTAAGTGCATTTTTATTTTAGTGAAACAACATATTTTAACTCCATTGTATACAATTAAAGTTTCGATCTTGATTGACAATAATGACTAAACAAGGATTCAAATTCTTACCCCGTAAATTTCGGATCATATCAGCGTTATTTATTCCATGACTCCGCCAAGCCATCGTTACTCCTCCAATTAATATACTAATGATAACTACGAGTAGGGAATACTTAAGCCATTTGTGACCTATGGCTAATGAATTAAATTAGTCTTTATTGAAGTTTTTTTTCGTTTTACTGACTTTTTTTCGCCTCAACTCGATCTAACTTACCCAATGACAGCGTTACTGTCATACCGAAAAAAAATAGTGCAGCAGTTTGTTGTAAATAGGTACGAGTGTAGCCAGGTAAAGTGTAATTTGAAAGTGGTCAATCGATTTTACTATCAACACTGTCGTATTATGGTCATAACATTAAAAGTCATATAAGTGTAATAATATTAGGTACCTGATAAAAAATCAGTATGTCGACGGAGATAAACCACCACAGTGCGAAAAAATGTATAAAATTGTAACAATCACTCAGACGACGCATATTTTCGAATATTTCGACACCATAATGACACACGTAACGATATTGTAATAAATGAAAATTCATAGCTATTATTCCCTTGAGACTTCAAGAGAATAAAAAAATCAAGTCACCCCCCCATGTCGCACCAGTCGCCACACAGAAACATACTCACAAGGAGTCGCTACAACGTTCAGTCCACCGCGGAACCGCTTTCCACATCCACTCCGAGACGACTAGGTCTATTCCCCTATTATTATTATTCATGTCTACTGTTTTTCGATAATCATACGGAACCCACCGGTGGGTGAGTCCTACTCGCACTATCCTGCTGATCTCTATTTCTAATTGTAATAAATTAATTATTTGTTTGCCACACTAAATATCAGACGTCATTTCATATACATCGTATACGTCAATTTTCATTATAAAGGGAGTGAAAACTGAAATGACTATTTTGTAACTGCATTTTACAATTTATTGGTTTCTCCGACATATTATTGAAATCTTAAAAGTTACATAAAAAAAGCTGTACCTAAAAGGATTATTATAATAGTGCAAACCAGCACAAAACAGCTTAGTTTGAAGCCGTAAGTCAAGTGTAAATAGATTGTATACAAAAATCTTGTTGCACAAAAAAGAAGCTATACCTACTCACGCAAAGGAAAATCTCGCACAATCCTTAGGGGCGGAGTGATAGTGTTTTGAAAACTATGTTTCATGGTTGAGAAGTAATAACTGTACAATATGGTTTGCGACGGGCCTGATCCCCCGGAGAACAACCCGCACGAGCTGGTGCCACCCCCCAGGAACGAATTAATAATGAATGGTAATCAAGGCGACGATAGTGATGAGGACCATGAACATTTTGGGTACGAGCCTCTGGCTCAAGGTCCAGAGTTAGCAGTTTCAGATCATGACAGTGAAGATGATAGTGAGGTGAATATATCTGGTATACATAGTATATCAATTTTCTAAGCGGCATTAACATGCTTATAATCATTTAAGATTGTCAATAACAGTTACATTATCAAAACTAAGCTGCTTATTTATTTATTTGTTTATTAAGTATACCAACAGCATTATACATATTGCAGCTTCTTAACCAATTTCAGTTGGAATTAAGCCAGAAAATTTACAAATAAGTTACTTTTTAAGATTTTTGAGGGCATTTTCGAAGACAGAGCCATGGACTAAAATTAGTTCTGTATAATGAGATAATAGAATGAAGTTGAATATTGTTCACAGAATGCTGAAACTCCTCCAGGGGATGTTCCAAACATAGAACCTATGGATAACATATTAACGAGAGAAGTGTGGAACACACCTCGGCATTCAGATGCTATACAGATGGATAGTGAGAAAGCACAACAGGTAAAAAAATAATAATTATTATATATTTTTTCCTAGCTTATCCATCCTAGCCATCTATGATTCTCAATCAATTAATTACTTTTATGCTATTTCATTAAGTTCTAGTTGTACATGCTCAAGACCTGTTTTTGTTTTTATGCCATTGAATATAATATATTGTCTATATATAATATAATTTGATGATGATCCAATCAACCTGAAGAATTCACTCAACACAAAATAATATGATCAGATAGAGACATCAGATACAAACTTGTTTTGACTACCATAAATGATTCCTTTTTTAATATTTGGATGATGTCACTCAGTAGTATTTATTATTAACGAGCGACCCGCCCCAGCTACGCACGGGTGCTATGCTGATACTAAATAGTAAATATACTATAGAAAAACTGTGAATGTTGTATATAAAAAACATAGCTGCCCGCAATTTTTAAATCTGTAACATTATTAGTTTTAAAAATCTTCGAAAATATTCATTTAAATTGCCATATAAATCTATATTAATTAAACAATGTATTTAATTGGATAAGGGTTAATGCTGTATTGGTTTAAATCGCTTCGAAAATTAGCCATTATTTATCGTAAAAAGTAAATGACAAAAAATTATATTGTGGGATATCCATAAGAGATAGACCAACCATCGCGGAGTTTTCTGTAGACCTTTGCAATGTGTACAAATAAATAGTACATTATTTTGATGAATCTTTTAGGGTTCAGCCTGCGTTTGCAAAGTAAACACGAAAAAATGTGTTTATTTACGACTTTGCATTAGAAATCTTGAAATTATCAATGGTTCTATAATTTATTAAGCATGTTATTATACATATAAACCTTCCTCTTGAATCACTCTATGTATTAAAAAAAAACCGCATCTAAATCCGTTGTGTAGTTTGAAAGATTTGAAAGACAGACGCGGGAAGCGACTTTACTTTATCCTATGTAGTGATTATTATGTTAATCATTCATCCTTTAGATCCATTAATCATGTGACAACAGACTATAGACATTAATCATTTTATTTATTCCACTTTAGGTGATGAGGGCAATGGAGAATTTTGCTCTACCCCAAGGATCAATACCTGAATGGGCGCAAAGCATTTCAGAAGAACAATGGAAACAAACTCTAAATGAAAGAATTGAAAAATTAAAAAGCAATAGATAAAAAAAAAAATGTAGTTTAATGATAAGAAAACAACAAATTGTTATACTTTAATATTACATAGGTACTTGTCTATGAAATAAAGTCGATATATTAAAGCTTACATTGTTCTATTATCAGAAGGCGATTTTTGTGACCGTCAATGTAAAAATATTGTTTGATCTATATAGTTTAAAATGCATGTAGTTACAATAATGTTATTATAGTTTGTACAGTTGACTGCACATCAGTGGCAGCAACCTTATTACATAGTGGGAAAGTTCATTTTTAATATCTCTGGTGACATCTAGTGTCACAACTTGATAATTTTTGTTGCTGCTGCTGTGCAATCCACAATCTTAAATTAACCATATATATTAGTTTATGCTACTGGAACTGTTGGATCAAATATAACAGCGCTAAATGTCACCAACTTTGTCTTTTCATTTCTGATGAACATGTAAAATGGTGAATCAGTATAAAATCGCTGTGCTGATCTTGATAATAATGCGCCTGTTGCTGCTACAGCTTCAGTTCCGTATTCTAAAAAAAAAAGTTGAATAAGTAGAATGAGCTTCAAGGGAATATAGGGTAAAAATGTACAAGGTTTTTAAAAAAAATCTTACCATTTATTGTCATCTTTACATCGTGAACAATATAATCTATGTGTATTCCTGGGTTAGGGAGATTATTTACCAAGTCTGTTACTCCTTTGGTTTGGATTTGTCCTTGATCAATACTAGTTATTATTTCCTCCTCAGTCTTATTTACGACCATATTACTATTCACCATAAGTGCGAAATTCGCTAATCCAGGTGTAAAGATACTGCGGATCCCCATGGTCTGTAATGCATCTTGCAATTTAACAGTACTCCTTATATCCATTTTAGGGAACCGTACGACGCATTGTTTCACAGACATGCCATTAATGATTTCGTCAATCTTCTTATAGTCTAGCGACTCCATAAGATCTAAAATGCTTAATTCGTTAGGAAATATTGGCATTAAAGCGTACATAGTTGTTTCGCTGTCGTTATATGGCATTGCTAGTATATGTAAACCTGCAAAAAACCTTTTGTTTATATGTGCGATCATTAGATAAAATACGGTTAAATCCGACATTCATTAGTTCCTTATTGTGTTTTGTGACTAATGTTACAAAGGACAATACTCACCATGTCTCGAAGCAAATGAATAACGGAATTTCCCAAAATTTAACATAAGGTCAGCCATGACTTCATCTTTGGTTCTATTGAATGGGAGCCTGCGAAAATAGATTTAAAGTAGGTTTCGTGAATAGTTCCTTTGTTTTCACCACGTTGGTATGGCTCATAGCGGCCAGATACTCATACGGAAAGTTGCGACAGACGCGTGTAGCATTTGACCTTTGCAGGTCATAGATATAATGGTTACTAGTTACACAATGCGGTCATTGTTAGTTACTTTTTTCTGGTCTACTTTGTGTGATCTCATGATAAAACTAATCATGCTTTTGACGCTTTATACTTTTTTTTTACTGCATAACGCATTATTCCAAAAGGCACGATACTTTAGAACGTAGTGTCGTAAAACTTACTTCATCGTAGCATCCGGCACAAAGGGTTGATCCCACTGGCCTTTGAAGTAGAGTGTACTTAGAAGTACCACCTTAGTGACTGGAGGAAGAGGTTCTGCAAATAATGTTTCTATTTTACCTTCTGTGTGGTTCCTTACCCATCTGAAAAAAAAACAATGTTTGAATTACCTACGTAAGTACATAAAACAATCAAATTTATTTTGTTTAAATACCAATTCGGTTGTTTGGTTACTCTTTCGGGCTTAAAATAGGCGTGAATAAATGATGGCACGAAAACATCTTGGGATCTGGACATTACCGTTACCGCATTGAAGTGTGAATAATATACCTATACTCCATTTGTTTAGGTAATTAACTAAATGTAAACAATTTTGGTATGTCTTTTAAACAAAATGTGATCTTGAAAAATGTAAAATACGTTTTATAACTTGAAATACATTCAGATTTTCTAAAACTATAGTTATTTGATTTGTAAGTAGTAATATCCAAATTAAAAATTACTTTTTTGGTTAAAAAGTAACGCCAAGATTGTTTACATTTAGTTAATTACCTAAACAAATGGAGTATAGATATTTTTCGACTCACTCGTTAATGCTCAGTGTCGCTTGCTCGGCTTGCTGGAAGTCTGTGCTGAGTACGTCCCCGCCGTACACATCGTTCAGATATTTGCGGTATATTTCACGTAACTGTGTGTTGTCGTCAACAAAAATGGCGTCCGCATACAAAGTTTTTGATGACACGTTTGTGTTTAATGCCTGTAGTAATGCTCCAAACTGTTCGTGGTTTTTGCGGTTTACTATAATATCTGTTAACATAAATATCCCATTAAATCGGAAAATAAACAGAATTAAAAGATGTAATTTTAGTGTGTAATTATATCAGTAAACTGAGAAAAATCTAATCTGGGGTTTAATTCCTGTCTCACAGAATGGTTTTCAGGTATAGACACAAAGATACTCAGACTTAGAAAAAGCATTTATTGATGGCTCACGTTTGTCCTATGCAGGAATCGAACCCGTACGTAAAACACATTAAGCTCAGACATAGCCGTGGTGACGATTAACGATTTCAACATTCAAAGAGTTTCTTAATTATTGAATATTTATAAAGCTAGTTATGGATGAATGTGTAAAATTCACACCTGTTTAAGATACTAAAGTCAACATTTAGAAATAAGAACCGTACATGTAATGCAACCTTTACGTCATTGATTTTTACCTTGGGAAAAACCGAGGGTCTCTGCGACTTCACTGTAAGTTGTCCCGACAGTTCCGAGTAATGCCATAGCTAGAACACCTACAACAATAACAATTATATTAGAATTCAAAAGGCGTTTTAAATATAGAATTACAATACCTAATGAACTTGAGGATATTAAGTATAAGGAAAACAATGTTGAAGTAACAAGAACAGATAATATAATTAAATTTAATAACCGCAAACATATCATAACGCCTAAAAACAACACCAACACAAGGTACTTCCTAAATACCCATTTTATTTAGAATTCAATTAGTTATGACGTAATGGGTGTACCGCGCTAAATTTTAGCGGCAGTATTAGTAGTAATTTGTATTCGATGATACCATGTATAAAGTTGAAATTAAATACACAACTAAACAGACTTAGGAGCTTAGAGGTCACATACCTAATATACAAACTAGGTATGATAATGAGTAATGTCTAACAAATGGTTTTTATTTTAATAAGCCACGGGGAATTCTATAACAATAATTAGGAAGGTGAGTTTAGCTTTTGATCTAATAACCAATACAAACTTGAGAGAACAAAAATGGAGTCGGATCTATTTTAGAAGCTAAAATATTTTCTGTAGATTATTATTTTATCTGACCTTTACGTCATTATGACCTTTTTGAACTTTGCAAGTTTTACGCAGTCTACGTATGCATACAGATACATATACACCGCAGTTTGTATCGGTCAAGGTGAAAAGTAAAAAGTTCGTATCTTGTCAGGAATATACGGACAATGTTATTATCATAATATTATGGAACTCGTCTGACTACAGATAGCTACTTAATTATATTTGTCATAATTATCACGCTACGGGATAAAGCCATGCGTATCGCGATAACCCCTAAACAGTTTATTAGTAAACGACGTTGAAGAATGTAAGTCTTGAGCCAAAAGTTTAAAAGATAAACAAAAAATAAATGAAATATGTTAATATCGTAGCATAAACACTTATTTGGCGTTTAAGAAATAAGTATCTTTTCTAGTCAGTATTACAAGAAAATTATACCTACAATACTTAATAAATGTTCTAAAGTCTTAACGAGTGGACTTTCTTAAAATCTGAAGTTCTCAAGAAGCTCCTTTTATATAAATATTCACGAATTAATACTAATCACCTATTACCGCAGCGCCTAGTAGGTAAAGTGGTTTAATTTCCTTAAAATTATGGTTTTAAGTATTTCCGGTGAGATTCCAAGCCGAATAGATCGAAAAGGCAAGATTTCCTACATCGCGTGTGTTATTATATGGCATTATAGTTTCCGGATTTTCAATCATAATTTTGAGCTTCTTACGATCGATGGGTGGGCGATTCGGGATGCTTATGCTACTGAATAACGCAAGTTTTAAAGCACGTCGTGTATTTATTATTATAAACAGATAGTCCGTAAAGATTTTTAATGATAAGTATTTTTAGTTGCTGGTGCTACTGTAAAATATCATCGTGACACTCAACTATAAGAGGGAAATTAAAATGTTATTACAATTTACTTACCCGCTATGCCACTTGGTGAGATCACAAGATTCTCATTCTTTTTTTGTTTCATCATTTTAACCAATAACTTAAATCCAAATTCGTTTATTGCAGTTGCTACATCTAGTTCGTTTGGAGTCGCGGCCTGTGTTGCACTAAAATAGAGAGGTAGGTATAAGTAATAATGGTTATGAATCGTATGTAAAAAGCTATTTCTAAGAGAAAACTTAGGTACGCTTATTATCATAAAGCTCATATTTTTTAACTACAAAAGAGACCATAAAAGTAACACTACTCTAAGCCATGTAATGCGCCGTTTTTTTGCACGACTGAAAGAAAACGTTTGTAGTGTCTTTAGACTATAGGCGGTGGTAGACCCCCAGTTGATAAAATCATAAAACCTAAGTGACACTAAGTAATCAAATAAATAATTAGCTGTATTCACACCTGGTTACAGTTTCCTCGACATTCTTCAATTTTTGAATCGTTTCAGTTGGCTCCTGCCCGCAAGACCAATGAATACATAATGCCGTTATGATGAATATTACCCACGCTGCAACCTCCATTGTTTCTGACTAGAAGCTGAAATTAAAAATATCTCTAAAATGAAATTAAAAAGAAGCTGAAATTAAAAATATCTGTATGTGAAAAAGTTGATTTGCATAATTAGTACTTACACAAATTAGTGGATAGGCAATACTTATCAGTATTCAGTACATAATAGATACTAAGTTAGTGTCAAAAATAATAATAATTAATGAGAATAGGTACAACGTTGGCGTACCGTAATCAATTGACTACGAACTAAGAGGGCTTTTTGTTATTCAATCATCTATTAAGACAGAAAAACCAATGTTACAAGGAACAGAAGGATTATTTATTCATTTTGAAAAGTAACGTGTTCTTGTTTGAGTGGTAAGTACGGTAAGTAGATGTTATTATACGTTCCGAGGTAGTGAATCACTTCCCTGGGACAAACTGTGCCTACTTAATTATTTGTTGTTATTTATTGGACTCGTTGGATATAGTCATGTTGATCCTGCCCTTTCAGGAGGTGCAGTGATTGGCTTATGTGGCGCCCGGTGAATTGAACCCATAATTTAAAAAAGAAGCAATTTGTATACCTATACGAGTAAAATATATTAATAAAATTGCCATACTTATTCAACCGAGGAAGGTATTATTATTATCTATTATTGTAGTTACAGAGAATTAGTGTGCCTAGGAACCAATAAACAACCACAATATAAGAATTGATTGTCCGGATGTACAAAACAAGTTTTTCTAAAGCTAAAATTTTCATAAATACTTAGGTATTGTGTCCGTAACAATTACATTATGCAAAGTTGTGATAATTTAACAAATAAAATTAACTAAAAGACAGCAAACCACTAGATACTTACTTGGAAACCATCAAATAATTTAAGCAACTAGAGAATTTAGCACATTTAAGTATAAACTCATACGTCGTTTGGCAAATTCACAAACACGTCTACTCGTCGCATTGCTCTCAGAGCGACTAAATACTAACCTTGTGTATTGAAATGAATCACCGGCCGAGGATAAAAAACAAAGATTCGTAGATTTTTAAATTCTGAATAACTGTCACCTTGCTATAATGCTGACGCTCAATTGAATGGATTTAACATATAACTACTATGTACCTACT
The DNA here is from genome assembly GCA_941860345.1 of Chrysodeixis includens. NCBI lineage: Eukaryota > Metazoa > Arthropoda > Insecta > Lepidoptera > Noctuidae > Chrysodeixis > Chrysodeixis includens. The sequence goes on along the minus strand of OW796096.1, from coordinate 4,305,317 downwards.
GAAATTTACAGGATGTTTTGTAGTTTCTGGGGAATCAGTTAGGTACCTGCCTGCGCTAGGTCGCATTTTCCTCTTATGCACAGGGTCGACTTTCAAATTAAGCTATTCAGTTTGTTAACATGGTACATATCTAGGTATACCTAACGCCTATGTATAGGTCGTATGCGTAGGTACCTACCTAGGTATATATACGTCGCATTTGAGTGCATTCCAGTATGCGATACCTATTGATATTTCTCTATTTCCAATCAACGTCTGGAGCTCAACCAATTTTAATAAACTATGTTATTCACGAGTATTGTTATGTTTATGAAATAACAATAAGTCGTAGGCAGCATGCCTCAGGGATATATTTTATGCCCTTTCCACTGTTTAGCAAGTGGAATAGGGAAGATGTTGTAATATTATGTTCAAAACCATCTATGCTAAACTTTAAATAGTGTATACAGTGTTGAAGTCACAAAAATATCTACTGCAGCATACGCAGCGCATTGTTTGATCGTATTTGGAAAACTGCTGAGTCGGTTTTGATCTAGTTTTATTTTAGTAAAAAAGTTTATCTAAAATGTACCTATAACTAGTATGTAGGAGCACGGCATTTAACATATTTAACAAAAATGTCAAAACGGTCATTAATTAAATCACTGTATAGTATTATATTAACAAAGTTACAGGTGAAGAACTGTGAACTCTAAGGCCAAGAACTCATGGAGCGGTTTTCACCAGCACTCACCGCGTTTGCGGGCCCGCAGCTTCTGTAGAGTGCAGATATAGGTACCTCTGTAAAAAAATTAAAGCACATCTCACGACGCGTTTTTGCGCGTTTGTTTGCGGGGCCCGCTGCACTGGCGGGCAACTAATAGAACCGCGCGGGCCACGGTTACCCGCATCCTCGGCGGGTTGCACCCGCGTGCTTTGCGGCCGTTTCTGGTGTGTCCATGGCAATTTGGATTTTAACTGATCGTTAACTGCCAGTTTTGTGTTTTGCGATTATCACCCGCCACGTTTGCGGGCGACAATCGCATCCGCGAAAATAACCGGTTTCGTGAATTAAGAAATAAAACCGCAGTTCCACCGCCGCGGCGGCCACGTTACAACATCGCTTCGTGAGTTCTTAGCCTTACTTATAAAAGTCTAAGCACAGTCTAAATATATTATTGTCATAGTCTAAGTATGACACTGTTATAACACTTATAATAGTGTCATACTTTACTCTACAGCATGTATATTTGAACGACGGACTTATTGAAGGAGGGTGGTCAGTATTCGATTCTCGTCCCAAATATGTAAAAAAACTATGACCTTAATTTTTCATATAACTATCCGATAAAATACAGTATTTATGAACACAGAGCGCAAAATGCCTAATATCACGTGCCAAACACGTGCCGCCGCTAAGGCAGCGAGCGCGCAAGCCCCCCCGCGCCCCTTGTGATGTCGACGACGAGTGCTGCGCAGTGAAATGCATTCATACCTACGTCGGCGTCGGTCATTGACCGCGCATATGTTCGATAAGCGCGAGGGTGTTAAAACGTTGCGAAGTTATTAGGACTTTTTTGGAACGATTTTGTTCGTCATTAATCAGGGTTTTTTTTTTATTGTTTATACGTTTATTGGTGAAGTCTATGCATAACCTATTGGTGGTTCGAATAAGTTCGTCGTTCAAATATACATACTGTATAGGAAAAAGTTTGCATATCTGTCTCGCCAAGCTCAAACGTCTGGACCAATTTTGATAAGATTTGTGTTTGGATTCACAAGTTTTTTTGTAGAAAGCGTAGCCACTTTATATCCCTTTTAATATTGGTACGGTAGTTACGAGATACGCCTGCCAAAAAGAACTAGGTAGGAATCTTTTAGTAAATAAAACACCAAAGTATCAATCTTTTATAAATATTGGTAAATATAGGTCAAATGTGGTACAATTAAAATCAGAGCAAATATTTTTATCAATTTCATATCAAAATGGAAACATCCATGCATTATTTTCTACACTTTATCATTATATTAACTGTAAGAAATATTATACCATAATTATCTGTATAGGAACATGAGCTTATTAGTGAGAGGGTGAAATTATTAAATATTACTCGCATATAATCTAATATAAAACTATTAAGAATATAAAATAATAAATTCTCAAATAGATGTATTACATATCGTCATATTTTAAAACGTGTGTTGCTATAAATTAGCTATTCTATGTATTATTCTAATAAATTGCAGGAAAGTACATTTTGACGAAAAAGTTCACCCCATCACTAAATATTAGACTTGCATAATCTGAAAATCTAAAGCTCATTTAAACAAAAACCTATGATAAATGCAATACAAACTGTCGGAATCACGTGTACGAACATCATATTCCAGACTTATAAACAGTATAAGAAATTAGGTATAATAATATAATTATTCAATGAATTTATGACAGATATTATAAGAGGGTAATAATATTAGTAGATGCAATATTAAGATCATACGTATGCGAAAATAATATAATTAATCGGTTGAAATCGCTTAATACGATTATGTCAATCAACACATCCTTTAAATTAACAGTCACTTGTACCTCCCAAGGTACTATAAAAATGCGATAGAGTGTAGAAAATGGAAATATTCACATTGAATTCTAAAAACCAATAAAACGTCACTTTATCTAATCCTATATATGAGAACAGTACAAATAAAATAATAAAGCGTTTAGGCAAGAAGTTTATTTTATGTATTTCATGTTGATTGTACACATCCTTATGTATGACACCTTATAAACTTGGTACACATATCGTAGCAACTGCATTTAAAATAGTCAAGTTTACTTAGAACATTGTGAAGTTTATGCAGATTTGTTAGTTGTATAGGAAGCATTATTAGCTTTCTAAAGCTTCCCTAAAATTGTTTACATAAGAAGTGAATGTAGGTAAAAAATAAAGTTATAGTTTTATTGGTTTTTAGCTAAATATACAAAGAAAAGAGGTCGATTAAATATACAGACGATCATCATTTACAAACTAATTAATAAGAAATAACCATTTTAATACTTTAAGACATAAATAATAACACATTTTAAACAATTTAACTTGCTTCTTTGACTTAAAATCTCTTATTACTATTTTGACTACACTAATAGTATAACCAAGTCCGTTATATTACATTGTTAATTATCCTATACTGACATAATGTAAAGGCGGTAGGCAGACAACTCCTTAGAACTACGGACTCAGAAACAGAGTGCGAAGTAAGCGTCGAGAACGGATAATATACAAAACCAGGGCTACAGAACACGAAATATTATTATAACAAACAATAAATCAATTAAAATGTTGCTCAAATAATAACTATAAAAGTCTTTCTTCTTTTTTTTAATATTGCTTAATAAGGTATGGCCACTACTAAATAATTACTGTTTTACTTAAGAATTAACATTTCATGTTACGAGCCCTTTGTTTATCACTGTCAAATTGACAAAGTCCTATGAAAACACATGCACAGAGAAATTCTTTTATCACACCACAACACTAATTAACCTGACAGAGTTAGAGAGATCCTTACATTATAAATATTAATTATAATTATTTAATTGTATTTTAAATGAAATCTTGTCTACATATATTTTTTTAACTATCCATAAGTACCATATTGATTGACATAATTATTGCTAAATGTCAGCATAATAAGGATCTTCGTAAAACTGTCAGGTCCACACAACACAATTTTGGACTACAATATCACAACATACATACATATAAATAGCTACATAAACGTAACACACACATTATACTATCAATATGGTGACTTGAACTAGCGTAACTTAATAATGAATAAATGATCAGTCTTAAAAATTCATATGGTCCTGTGGACAGGACCACAGCATTATGTCTGCAATGCGTTGTACTTGTTAATCCACTCTGTTGCTGAGTCAAACATAAAATAAATTCAAAACTTATCAAGAAAAATATTAACAAAAGAGCACGGCATTTTACATTTTTAACAAAAATGTCAGCACATTAAAGCGAACATTAATTAAATCACTGTATAGTACTATATTACCTAAGTCACAGGTCAATGTAAGAACTGTGAACTCTAACTCTTAAAGTATAACAGTGAAACATGATAGTCCACTATATCTTTTACCCCAAAGGCTGATTTAATCGTTACCTACTTGGTAGAATAATCTGGTAATTTTAATATTAACAACTTGATTGACAGTGTTTTATTTCCTTTAATCACATGCATTACAAATATGTGAGCTGTGTTGGTTAGTGCTTTTATGTATAATATATATTTTATTACACTAGTGACATGATACATTTTACTTCTTTATTAACATACTTAATTATTGGATCTGTAAATTGGGATGTGTCACAACACATTGTCACTTGTTGTCAACTACACTATCTATTATATAAATCCTAACTGATTAAAATCCTAAAAGTAGAGTTTCAATTAAAGAATGCTCATATGAAGCAATACATAATTATACTAATCAGTTAAATTGAATACAATACATCATCAACTCATGTTCCAATCAACTACTCTCATATGCAGAATTACTCTTAAGAGGAGAGTTCAACAACATGGAATGCTCTAAAATTTAGGGATGGCAGCAAAACGCGCCTATAATTTACTAATGTCACATACAAATACACTTACACTGGGTATCCTAACATGAACAAAAAAGCAGCAACACTGGATAAATATTATTATTAATAGATTATAATTATTATAGATCCTATATCAACTTCTTAATTAATTATCAAAGAGATTTGTCACCGTTTTGCATTCCGAGCGTCTTGTCTAAGAAAAAGTAATGTTAGTATAAATGGCACACCAAGCAACATGTTTGTTGGTGACTCTAATTCTCAGACAATCTAGACACGCCATTATTTACTATGCACCGACTGAATTTACTATTATGTGACTATCATACACCAATTTTATAGTTAGTATGAAGGTTCTAAATGAATTTTAATTTACCAACTGAGTAAGTCAATGACGTCTTTAAGCCGCATGCCTACATACCCTGCATTCCACTATAAGCCAAACAAGCTAAAAGAATAGCAACAAACTAGATGATAAACTTTGTCGTGATTACAAAGCTTAATCCTTTGCTAGACTAGCCGAAAGCAGGGTAAATTTACTACTTAAGCCGAATGCATTACACTAAAAAGAATTAATTTTTTTGTTTGTCATATTGCTGCATCATTACAAATAGCCTTTCACAATCCCTTACAAATTATTGCCATCAGTGGATGTATCACACATTTATTTCAATTTACCTACCAATATAATCATGCATTATAATGATTTTTATATTTTTTCACACACACTTGTAATGTTTTTATAACTTGCCTGAAGATGTAAAATAATATTGGCACGCGGCATGCTGTACTACTCTTCCATCATCTAATCTTACATAAGTCAGTCAATCCTCTTTCCATCAATGCACACATTTGTGGAAAGCCAAATTAACATAAAATGTTAACATAAAATAATTACATTTGAGACTAATCTAAGCACAGCGCCGATCGGCATACGCGACAACGCATCCAGCTAATTCTACCACTTATCGATTCGACTTCAATGCGTTAAAAAAATAAACAAAGACGCAGACTTATCGATTCGTCACTTTGGAAAAGATAATTAAACAACTAAAATTTAAAAACTATATTCGAGGAGGGTCAGGAGTGCTCGCTAAGCGGAAGCAAATTTACGAGCTGAAAGTCTACAAACACGTTTAACGCGATCACGAATGCTTCACGACGATAACACCTGGTCTAGTGGGCGGCAGGTGTTCTGCCTTCTTCGTAAGGGCAAGAGGCGCATCACCCGCCTCCTCGCGGAACAAATGATCCCCCTCGAGATGACGAATGGCTTCCACAATGGTTTCTAGGTTCTGTCGACTAGTGCTAGCAAGATACAAACGCGAGGGAGCATCGTGCGCTGCATCTGGCAGGACCTCTACTTCAACACGAGGCTCTGCTTTGATAGCTGCTTCTAATAATGGTGCAGCTACTACAACAGGAGCTTCTACTACTACCGGTGGGGCCTCCACTTCCTCACTCTCAAGTTTGCATTCTGGAAGGTCAGTCTGTTCAAAATGAATAACAGGTCGAGCTAGTTCATGGGCATTGTTGGGATAAATTTGAGTTTCCAAGGCATGTAGGCGCTCTTCAAGGTGGCGCCTCAATCTCCTTTCACGATCAAGTTGAACACGCAGCTCACTTGTCTCAGATTCTTTTTTCTGTGGTGCACTGGTCACAGATATCACAGGCACAGGTTCAGGTGACCGCGAATTAGTTATAGTGTCTTCCGTAGAGTCAGGAATGATAGCTGGCACATGAGTAATAATTTCACCTTTTCTTTTCTTTAATGGTATTTCACCACCTTCGTGTTGATTGAGTAATCTCTTTAGCTGGCAATTTTGAGAAAGAAGCCTTGTCTTTTCCTGTTCCAAGTTGTAGATGTATTCAGCTGTCTGCTGTAGTATAGCAGCCTGTAAAAACAAAAAATAAAACTTAAATTATAGAAGCTTAAACGTCAGCTTGAAATACTAAGAAAGTTACAATAATACAGCTGTGATTTTTATTACAATACAAAAAATCTAAACCACATAAACTCAAACAAAACTTAGTAGTCTAGTAATATATACTTACTTTACTTAGTTTTTCTCCCTCATGACGAGGTAATAGAGTCCGCAAAGCTTGAAAGCCTGCATTAATGCTCTGCATTCGTCTGCGTTCATTACTGTTGGCAATCTCTCTTCGAATCCTTTTTTCTGCCTCCATCGTCTTACTACCAGAGCCTGAGTGCTTGTCACTGTAAAACAAGACAGGCATTCAATGATTAAGAAAATAAAAACTAAATACATACTTAAACAAATTGGGTAATAGTAATTTAGAATACTTGATAAAAAACAAAACAAGTCGTAACATAAAAGAAAACTTAAATACATTTCAAGTGAAACTTTCATTATCATGTTTAGTATTTTAGGAAATAGTGCTACTTATTACAGTGAAAATAACAAACATCATGATAAATAAACATATAATCATCAAAATATCGAACGCTAAATATAATTTACAATAAATCTGCTAAAAAACATGAATGGCTGTATTTACGCTAGAGCGTACATATGTTTGATAGTACATTTGCGATATGTAGAGGCGCCTACTACGCCTATTTGATTTGACCAAACATGGCGGACCAACAGCTGACTACGGGCCGGCACGGGGCGTGAGCGTCATCGTACGACCCGCGCATTCACAAATTATCAATAAATTACGCAAATTGTTGATATTTAAGAAAAAAAACGTCCCCATAACAGTACAATGTGATAACGAGAGCATATAAGTACAAAATCGGCGACCACGCCGGTTGTCCATACCTGGATAAAGCGTGATCCGATGCCTCCTCTTCGTACAAGTTATAATCTTCCACTTCTAGCAAACAAACGTCATTACCGTGTAATGACATTACTTAGGTACACTAATTATTTATTCTTCATCTAATTTCAGAGGAATCCTCACAGAAAATCGTAATAATGTTAAATTCACAGGCCACAATGGCGGGAAATGACAATGAGCTCAGTCAGGTGACGCTACACAAAATAAAGAACACACCACTTTAATGTCCACTGTTAACACTCTCTAAAACATTTATATGAAACAAAGCAAAGCCAAGATAAACAATTTCAGTAAATTTCAAGCAAATAACTTTTAAAAACAGTAATTAGATAGAGGGAGTCAAGGGCAACGCGACATCAATGCATACTACGCCATAGACTAAATTGGGTTGGGTTTTAAAATTCAATAGAGTTTTTTGCATAGACAAAAATAGTTTGAGAATAATATTTTTATGTAATGTATTTCTTTAACAAAGAATAATAATTTTGTACCTTGTATGAACCAATTAAAATAAAAGGAAACAATTTTAAATTTTGACACGTTTATATTTGCACATACGAAAGATTAACTCGGAGTCAACTTGTGATTTTTTGTTGATCAAATTCGACTTATCTAGATCATTTATAAATACGATTATGCGGAAAAACAATCATTTACTGATTTTTTGCAAGAGTTAATACATTTTAATAGTACTGTAAGTCAAAGTTTAAATATACGACAGAAATTGTCTGCTAATGGGTCCAAGCAATAAAGGCATTTTAATGCACCAAAAAATATATTATAATAGAGCCTGATATGCCCAGAGATAAGAACGATTTTGACTTAAATAAAAATAATGGTTTCATTCATTATTAATAGTTCGAAGTGAAAAATGTTGCGGCAAAATTACCGTATGAAGGAGTCTTTCTTATTTCCTTTACGTTGGCATACAGATATTAAGAACACATTCTGTTTGTGTAGTTGGCTGCACTGCAGTGAAGCGTCTTGATTGCAGGAACCAATAGCAAGCCAGTTAAAATTTTGAATTATTTTCGAGGTGGGGATTTCGTCCTGCCGCCATATTGTGTTGGGCTGTGAGTGCTGGAAGTGAATATTTTAATTATTTCAGTGTAAATTCTTTGGTAATATATTTCGGATTGATAAGCTTTAAGGTAATCATCAATTTAATATTAGTTTTTGTCATAACAATCGTTATTACTTTAATTACTGTAAGACCTTGTAACATGCCGGCTCATATCAATCCAGCATCGGCAAGCACATCGGTGCAAGTTATCTACCAACTTACCTACTTACTTAAAAAAAAAGTAAAGACCATTTCGTACGGTAATTATTAAACTTCTAAGTATATATACTGCACGATCGAATAGTACCTAATTAGGTACGATTTTTTAGACAAGCATCGATGTGAATGTATCGTAATTTGAATTACATATTAGTTATTACTCGCCTTTCCAGTCCGGTACAAGCTTGAAGCATCAACTATTATTATGAATTTATCTGAACATGAATGAAAAACTTATTTTCTATCATTGTGATGTATGCTGTATTGTTAAGGAAAATGTACATTAATATCTGCTCGACAAATTCCGGTAAAAAGGTACGTTCTTTGTGATTAACAACGGAACGATGAATCATCGTTGTGACTAACTGGGGGAGACAGAAACTTTAAAATAAGGGTGCAGGTTAGGTGTTAGTTTACTACCTAACTTGGGACCTATAATGTGTAAACATATTTTGAGATATTGTCTGTTACATTACAAAATCTGCACAATAAGATATCAAAATTCTACCGGTAGCATTTAAACTCGAACAATGACACGTTCTGTGCAGTAATCTCTGCAGAGATAAGCTTTCAATAATGTTTGTGTACATTGTCTTTGTGAACTTAGCTTGAGAGTTTATTAGTTACTTGTTTAGTCTTTGTACTATTGAGTTACTGAAATCAGATATCGTTCATTAAGCTTTATTAGGCACATATTTAGCTGTATAGTAAAATGTCTGCAAAATAACTAAAATTTCTCACAACAATTAAAAAAAACTAAATTTGACAAGGCAAAGGTTATCTATCTATGATTGGATGTCTTAATTTTTACTGAAGTATTATTATCCGTAAGATTTTAAATCTAACTTCCGTCCAGACTTGTTGCCAACATTTGGCTATCTACGATCTCTAAAATGTTAGGGTGTGGTTAAATTGTTTAGTTATTACAACTACGTAGACGTATGCAGCCGGGAAGAAGGAAAAATAAGGGAATAGCAATAGGTACGGTCACGAACAAAAACATGTATACACGATTAAACATATTAGTAAAAGGTTTATTATTGTGCACTTATACTACTTATTAAATCTACATAGTCCCATTCTGAGAGGTGATGTAAAGTTTCATCTAGTCGTAGGTATGTAGCTACCTATTTTTCATCTAGAAAAGAACCTACCGATCAGACCACGCCCTTACACTACTATAGCGTAACCTGGCTTCTCGAATCTACACAAAAAAAAATCTGTTTTAGACGTATGTACCTAAACCAATTAATTTAATAGACTTGCAAAATATCAAACTCCTTCTGATTTCTTAAATTATTTTTAATACTACGTCCATAGAAATCCATTCATCAATAAGATACGTTTGCAACTATCTTAGCATTGTACAAAATACCTGCAGTAAGTAATTATTTAAAGTGGGCCGTTAGAAGTGGTTTTCGTGCCTGACTGAATATGCTAAGTAGTCTTTGTATCCGAAATCTGCGAGAATCACCGATTATCATGAGCCTTGACTATTGGTAACTAGTTAGCCTCTTGAAGCTTGCGTCGCGGAAGTATTCAAAACTTTCTTAATAACATACCTACTTACGTCTTCGGAAGATTTATATTTATTTGTATGACTTGTGTCTGTTTACGATGATGCGCTAAGTGGTACGTATTTAAAAGCTTAATCGTCAACAAACACGCTCTCTACTAACAATGATTTTATGCCTCTTGCCTTGTAACCATTTTCAGTTGTATTTAGGTAACTAGGTACCGACCATGCTCTTACTTTGGTAAACTCAAACGAAATCAGTCAGTATTTGACAATTAATTTTAGAACATCCGAAAACCTATTGATTTTGTCGCTGCATTACAACTTGTAGTGCCTGAGACTGTCTGACATTTTTTCATAGTGTCTGAAGGCGCCTTAGTTCTATGAAGAATTCACACAATCTAACTTTGTCCTAAATTTTATAAATATGACACTTGTTATCTTATTAAAAGCTTTATTCTGTAGAACAATAGATAACCGAAATTTATTCAGATAATGACGTATTAGTAGTAGTATTATCGAATCAATGACCGTAGCTCATCTACTTTTTCTTCATGCGGGTATAACAAAAGCTTTTTGTACATATTGAGTCTTCAATAAAAAAATAATGGATCAATAACATCAATTTATTTCTTATCCAATAACATCTAGGTGCATTGTATAGTGGTTAGGATTCACTTCTAGTTAACATAATTTTACGTTAAGTAGTTACTAACATAACTTGGATAATTTTAAGTAGCGTCTGAGTTCAGTTTTCGTATAACTTCGATAATGCCTGGAAAATAAAATAGAAATTAATTTAGTGCATGTCAAAGTTGAACTTCAAAATCTTTAAATATACTTACTTAAATTTTATTAAAACACGATTTGCCAAGAACGTAGAAAGTCATAGAATTCGTGATTATTTTGTATCTCTTATTTATCAGTTTAGAAAGGTAATAGAATACGTGTTTTAGTTTTCGGGTTTAATGTTCATTACTTTAACGTAGCTCTGTCTTAAATATATCGCGATATCCACCGTATCATGCGAAATCGCAACAAACAAACAAATACCTAGAAGCACAATATTAATCTTCGTATAGTTTTCAAAGTAAGACGTTTAAAATGAAGCGCTTGAAAGGAAACGCATATTTCCTTTTTATTGTTATAAGATAAAATATCTATTTCCATTCACAAATTCCAGTTAAAATGAATGACTAAATGGATATACGTGTATGTGGTTCAATACAATGAATAAAGCCAAAACCATAAAAAGTCCTGCAATGAGTCATTCGACGATTACAAATTTTCATTCTAAATTGTTTTAAAATTGTAGGAATCCTTAAGGGGCTTGCTGAAATAGTAAGGAAAATCAACAAAAACATAAATCTACCAATATTTTCAGATGACAAATTAAATTTTGCTATTTATATGTATGATGTATGTAAATGAATAACCCCAGCAAATCATACTTCATTATTGAATTGTAATATAATTTTTCCTGTTGCTCATATGACCGGTGCAATGTTACTTGTGGTTTGTGTCCGCAACTGGCCGCTGCTATCGATTTTCCACTTACCGTGCACGTGTCGCATACGGGCATGAGGGTGGTATAAAGTACATGATTGTATGCACTCCTCGCTTGTAATTGTATTATATTAGTGTTTATCCGCTTTATTTAATTTACTTTGTTTGCACGAGAACATTACTTTGTCCATATCAAATCTGCGACTTGTAAACTACTACCTACTACCTAAGATACTTATACCTACTACCTTTGAGTAATAACGTCTCAATTATTATTTTAACCAACAAATATGTATAAACAAGTACGATACAAATACACTCTACTTCATATCACAAAAGTGTTTCCCGCTTTCTTTAGCCGTGCGTGTAGTTAAACATTCAAAGACACTGGAGTTGAAAATTAATGCGTAAGTGAGGATGCGACATGCCACTAAACTTGCTAGAGAAACTTATAATTATAAACTCAGTATTATAGGTCTCCTAATTTATTAAAAAAATGCATTGATCAGCATACTGGTATAGAGGTTTTCTTCTTACTTCCTATTGATTGGTCCCCAAAAAAAGTACTTTGCCTAAATAGATATAATAGACACAATAAATAAAAGATAACTAAAAGCACCACATCACGTAGGCTGTGATTGCTACGTAATTGTTATTTGATCAAATGCAAATATAAGATAAATTAAAAATATAGAATAATCACAATACCCCAGTAAAACACTTTTGTTAGTCTACATGAACACTTCCCAGGTAAATTAGCTGATAAAGCTTCAAAAGAATTGTCGAACTGTTATTATTTAGTTGCTTTTAGTGTATAACAAAAAAGAAATAGGTACCTATTAAATAGTATTTAATGTGTAGTCTAGTTCACTCTACCATGTTACACCGTTTGTTTTACTGTTGCACTAATACAAACAGAGCACGTTACAAAAGTTTAACGAATTTTATTTTCGTATAATTTACTCTTCGCTCTGGCGTCGACCTTGAATATACCCAAGCCAAGGTCGTTGATTCACTTCAGCTCTTACACGAAATGAAACCAGCCCTACTTTAGAGTGCCTCCTATTGTATTACTTACGACAATAATAAGTTCGGGTTGACTGGTTATGCCTAAAAAACTTTATGTAGAGAGAGGGGGAAGTATATGCTGGGTCAATAACCTGACTCAACGCGTAAACCAATTTGAAATAACTCCCCATCATGACATGACGGACGCTCTCAGCGCAACGTTCGCTGTACATTCAAGGACAAAGGATATTATAGTGTGTATAATTGCTACTACATGAGGCATAATAGTGTGCTTGCTGGGCCCCATTATAAGTATTATTTTATTCCGACATTGTTCTGCAATTGATTTTAAAATATCTACCAGGTGTAACTTAGTCAACTCCATGAATATATTGTAACTTTACAATCGAGATTGTGAAAACAGATTTATCATGCTAATAGTATGATTTTGTAGTACTCGCTATTCTGTTCTGTAATTATTTTTGTCTCGCAGTGAATGTTTGCGCAGAGATAAGAATCGAGTCCTGCGTGACTAATGTCAAAGCTATTTATATTTGTATTGAGAGTAACGAGTGGGATAATGAACGATAAAGTCAACGATGCGCTAGGAATTCGGTCCACCGCTAATGATCAATGTGAACAATAACCATATGCGGCTTGTTCCACTCTCAGTTTCATTTTAACCGTCGCGGTACTTGTGTGGTTCCTGGCTACTGTAAGTAGAGTGCATTTCGTTACTAAACAGTTTCAAATAATAATTAATTAATTTACAATATACTTGTTTTGTATAATTATTATTGAAGCCACATTTTTTTAATTTTTCTCACGATTGTTATGAATCAGTAGCTTATTGTTATAGTTATTCAGTGAATCATCTACTGTATTGCAGTAAAACCTCAAGTACGTATTAATCATAAAGAAAAGACGTACCTAATAAATCTCGGAAATAATAATACGGTCTTATATAGTGGGAACAATATTATTGATGATTGTCTGATCTCTTTTAATTCCGTTTAATGTGTGTCAGCGTCACATCGTGTAATGAAATAGCACTAGTGATGCATCTTTAATGCACCAACGTCGAGAGGTGTTATTTTGGGCGGCAGTTAACATTTATTTCAAGCTTCTTCCCAGCACCGTGACCCACTGACGTGCTTTGTATTCCAAATTGGTTCCTTGTCGTACCTGAATTATTTATTTTTATCTCGCATGAAATTAGCATTTATTTATTTCCATAGGACAAGACGTACCAATACTTATAATTGTGTATGAACATGAACTTAACCTACCACTTCTTGCGATACCCATTTTAGCACTTAGCTACTATGAGATCAGGTATTTCTTAGGCTAAGCTAGGTAATAAGTTGTCTGAATTACATGTTTGTAAACATATTAACAATTAAGTGATAACTAATAAGAGACTTGTGAGTGATTTTCGTGGCAAAAGTCTTTCCCTAATACTTCGCAAGAACCTTAAAAATACAATATAGCCGTAATCACAATACAAAATTGACAATGGTTTCACAAAAAGTATAAAGAGCACTAAGGATAGGTACTATTTTATAACAAAGCTTTTATGCAGGTAGCTGATAAACTTGCTATTATAGCAGGTAAACGAGGTTATTCAAAGATTGTTGAATCGATTTAGTATTAATAGATAAAAGTATTTAAGTCACGTACAACTATTTTAAAATGCCCCGGGCGGAAGTGGATTATTGAGAATACGTAGTTTCGTACAGTTTAAAACTGTTAAAACACAGCAAACGTAATTCTTCTCTGTATGTGATAATAATAGTAGTAATTTGAATGGTGTTTCATAAACAGGCCGTCAGCAAGCATGGGTGCTAAGCAAAGTAAGCGGTCCGTTGATATAAGCGGCAAAGAGGCGGAGGGTGCGGGCGAGGTGGCCGCGGCGGGCGCCGGCGGCGAGGGCCGCGTGGAGCAGCTCGCCGACGTCGACGCGCTCAAACCACAGCTCAACGGCGATGCGCATATACACGAACAATCGGTAATGGCAGCACTTCACTTATTGTAACCTAATTATAATATGATCGAGTGCAAGCGTACCAATGTGTACTCAGCATTGTTACTTTGATACTGCATCAATGATAACAACGATCGCTATTTTGTCAATGTGGCCTTGAATTTGAATATTTGCAGTAGTCGTATTACTGCTCTAACAGTAACTGGTTGTCTTATCTTTAGGCTATAGTTTATTATTTATTGTTATTGTATCCGAGAGAAGTATTATTTATTATATCTAAGACATAACTTAAGGGCCCTAACCTTTTTTGTTTGCTACATGAAGCTGCTAAGTTAATAAGTAATAGCCTTAAATCAGGATATTTGCACTGTAAATTCTGTCGGAAAGTTCTTAGTATCGATTTTGTTTCACATTTGATTAAGTAAACCAAAGATCTGTCCTAATCCCCTATCCATTAAACATTATTTAATTGCAATCTATTAATGAACAAATATCTGTTCTCTATGCACTCTAATTTATAACCACATTAGGCTAGTAGTAAAAGTAAACATTAGAATATAAACATCTCTAATGTTAAGGACTTGGAGAATGCCTTTGCTTAGTAGTGGGACACAATAGGCTAGTAAAAAGAAAATGCTTTATACTCTAATAAAAATAATGATATTCTAATGCTTTTAAATCTACTTTAGCATTTCGTTCTAATTAGATTTATTTTAATAATTTGACTTATTTAATTAGATTTTTGTTAAATTAGTTTCTTTTTTTTTATAGGAAAAACAAAAAGACCTGGACAGTGGGACTCCTGAAAACGAAAAGGATGCCACCACAGAGAAAGAATCCAAACAGCCCGATGAGGAAAAAGAGGCTGCGCCCTTAACAAACGGAGAAAGTGAGCAAAAAGTGGAAAACGGCGACTCTACGCCAACACCCGAAGACGGGAAGAAACCCAAAAAGGAAAAGG
The DNA here is from genome assembly GCA_941860345.1 of Chrysodeixis includens. Classification (NCBI taxonomy): domain Eukaryota; kingdom Metazoa; phylum Arthropoda; class Insecta; order Lepidoptera; family Noctuidae; genus Chrysodeixis; species Chrysodeixis includens. The sequence goes on along the minus strand of OW796096.1, from coordinate 4,289,657 downwards.
TGAGCGACGGCATAGTAGCCATTGTTAGGTATAATTGACATAACAATATCTAACTTGTGTTCACTACAATTTTGCACGTGTTTGTCTTTAGCTATTATTTACCTGTTACTTTTATTAACCTGAGCATGTCATGGGCAGGTCAAGAAGAAATGGTCGCTTAGATCGATCAGTTTCAGCAGAAAAGATAAACCCAAACAAGAGAAGAAGCAAAAAGATGATGAACCCAAAACTAATGGAGAACCAGAAAAAGTGCCAGAGGAGGTAAATGCATCTATCGTTTAATATACAATACCCTAATACAACTTTTACCTAAAGACTTGTTTGAAAGCAAATACTTCCTGCATCTAAAAAAATTAACATATCTCATCCACTGTTAACATAGTAGTAACATTAATATTACGGAGTGCCTAAAACTGCAACATCGATGCCTTTGTAAAATCTATATTAATTGTATCTACTATTTTAAGCCTAAGATACAACTGATTGCTTTTTACAATTTTAAAGTCATTGGCCTCTAATGTGAAAATTTACAAATATAAAAAAAAAAACGCGCGCAGATGTGGCCAAAACTGGTACGAGGGCGGTCGAATTGACGCCTGTCTTGTGAGTAATATCGCACATCCTAAAAATAACATTTTTGTTTCTAGTTAGGCTACAAATTTGGAACAATTACTTAATTCCTCATGATTGGTAATAAGAGAGATAACATTTTTTTTGCAAACAACCTTAATTATAGTAAAACTAGCAATTTAAACAATTATTTTGTTAATTGTTTCTATTGCAATAGATCGTCTGCGAGGCGACCTTGCGATCAGACCTACTAGAAACCAACGATTTCTATGACAAGTAACTATTGCGACGTAGTGCATTGCACCCAAACCGGCGCAGCGCGAGGAACAATGCGCATTATAATTCAAAGTGGTGCTATATCCGTGCTAACCAAACGTGAGCCGCCATTGTCGTCGGCGATATCACCCTATTAGTGATTCTTAAATTCATTGACGCTTGTGACGACAATTACACTATTAACAGGTAGAAATTGGTTTAAAAAGAGAGAGCCTTTTTAGCAAATAACATGGATTTTATACCCGAATTTTAAGTACTACTTCTCAGAAAAATAACATGCTGCATGGCTTTTAAAGACACACAAAGTGTTTGTGATCTAAGGTTTTGTCAAATTACGCTAATATCATATTTTTGCGTAAAGTATTTTTTTTTTTTAAGGTTTTTACTACGACATATTTTCAGTAAATTAAATCAATATGGTAACGCTATAGATGTAAAATACGGTAAGAAATCGGCTGTAAATCGTTTAAGATCAAGAAGCGATTATTACGACTTACCACTTCTAGACTGTTTTTCCCTTTTCTAAAGTCGAGTAAAACCCCAAAGCTCACAATTCGAACACAGGCCAGGCTACCAGTTATAGTACCAGTAAGCAAAAAGTAACGTGTGATTGTGTATCTTTATTCATCTATTACCTACATATATATAATTATCCGATCATAACAGGGTGTTTGGCTAAAACAAAAACAATTAGTACGTCAGATAGATTTGCAAAATATAATAGACACATATTTTTCTTCTTTCTCGTAAATAAAAAAGAAGATTAAAGAAGATATAGTTATATTATGTTAACTTTTATACGATTCACCGTTTTTGATGCTTTATATCTTTGTTTTTTGTTATGGCAAAACAAAAGATAATTATCCAATATTTTTTGGAAATTTATCTGACGGACTAATTAGTTTTTATTTGGTGAAAATCTTTTGGTTTCGTTTAAAATATATCGTGGTCGAGGCCTTAAGCTATAATTTTAAATAAACATTTCTCCACATCAATGAGCGGTTTTACAATATTGTGCATTTTTTCTCAAACTTCAACAATAATCATTTGATCTAAATTTTCAGTTTCGGGTTTTTTAGTTAATTGAAGATTACTTGCCTCGTTCGGCAGAAGTGGTTGCTTCCCTTTTTATAACAAAATGGTATTAAATATTTACCAAAGAGAAAAAAGTGAAATAGGGACTCATTATATTATTATTTTGACCTAAAGCTAGCTGTCCTTGTATCACAACTATAAACCTGCCGAGTTATTAATTTCCGGCAAAAAACAACGAATTTGAGTTAGTATTATTTGGTCGTCACCAAGTTTTAGCCAAATGACAATATTAAAAAAAAAATGTAGAGCAGCTTTTATGTCGATAGATTATAAATACAAAATATTTATTTCAATCTATGATCTACGCAATAATTCGTATTATTTTGGTTACGTATGTTACGATAAAGTAAAGTAAATCTGTAACTTTGATGTTCTGTCTAATCAGTTCAGTCTAATCTATACTAATATTATAAAGCTGAAGAGTGTTGTTTGTTTTGAACGCGCTAATCTCAGGAACTACTGGTTCGAATCGAAAAATTATTTTTGTGTTGAATAGACCATTTATCGAGGAAGGCTTTGGGCTATATAATATCACGTTGCAATTATTAGGAGCGAAGAAATAATGGAAAATGTGAAAAAAAAACGGGGAAAATTGTTCATCCTTGAGGGCTTCCGATGCGTGTGCTGCGAAAACGGTTCAAGATACACACAATATATGTATGTAAGAATTATTCCTATTGAAATGATCTAAAAAAATGTCCGCGACAGTATATGTCTATCTTTTAAGAACTCACTAGAACCGTTTTTATGGTAATCAAATTCGATCGAAATTAATGCTTCAACGCACAGCCCAAACTACTGGACGGATCGGGCTGAAATTTGGCATGCAGGTACATGTTATGACGTAGGTATCCGCTAAGAAAGGATTTTGATAAATTCTACCCCCAAGGGGATAAAATAGGGGATGAATTTTTTTATGAAACTTTGTCACAATTAAACCGATCGGGCTGAGACTTTACATGCACATAGGTACTATAAGGTAGGCATCCGCTAAGAAAGATTTTGATAAATTCCACACATAAGGGGATGAAATAGGGGATGTTTGTAGAAATTTTCTTAGATTTTTGACTAGCCATGACTATAAACAAGTCTCAGGGGCAAACTCTCAAATATGCGGGCATTGACTTGAGAGAACATTGTGCTTCTCTCATGGGCAGTTCTATGTTGCTTGCTCACGAGTAAGTTCTCCCAGTAGCTTGATAGGTTTAGTGCCAAATGACAAATTAGTTAAGAATATTGTGTACAAGGAAGTTTTGTAGGCCCTAATTTTTTACACTAACTTGCTAAACAATAATACTTCTTAACGCGTGCGAAGCCGCGGGCAAAAGCTAGTCTATCTGTAATGTTTGGCATTATTCGTTATATTCCTTATATTCTTTTATTAATATTAAATCCATTATGATCTTATAAAATGGTATCGGCGTGCCGATGACGCAAGGGCGAGGTGCATTAGGAAACAAGTTTTCGAAGTGCAAAATAAAATTAGCTGTCCTTGGCAGGTTTTGCGACGCTACTCGTGGGCGGGTTGGTCCGGAGTCCGGACGGGTTACGAGACTGATACGTAGGAGGTCGGCAAACCGCTTTTCCTTGTACAACCTTGTTTAACCATAGAACGTGGTGGTGTTATTATAGATACACTACATCCATTTAAACTTCTCGTGTAATATCCTTAAAACAAGCGTGTAAATATTTCATTTGACTTAAAGCTAGTCTTATAACTAAACGATATAAACCAGGATTTGCATTATAATTGTTTGTTTTTGCCAGTTTAAATATGTCACGTGATCTTGCATCGCTCGAACAATGCGTCGTGCTCTGGGTGCTTGTAACCAGTAGGTATCAAAACTGAATACTGGTAAAGGAAACATGATGAACATTATACTGCTCGGATTGCATGTTTATTGAATGACGTTAGTAGCGGCGGCGGCGACTTGTCCGTCCATCCGTTATATTTTCATAATACGACGACTGAATAGTGCATTGACATAACAAGGGAGGGCTCAGTTTCCTCTATTAACACGCTATTGTGTGAAAAATTTGTGATGACACCTTACTGTGTAGGTATTGATTATTGCAACGCCCACAATAATTATACATCCCTGAACAATAAAAAAATGTTAATAAGCTAAAATGAAACCTAAACAAACTTTCTACTTAGGCAGGACTATTCAAAAATGTTCATTTATAAAAATACTCATTCATTACTCTAACGATATTTAAATACGAATTTTAATGAAGTTAAGCTTTTTCTAAAATCAAAGAATTAAAAGTCGCAGTATACTACAACACATTCACATTTTTTTTCAATACTGATAATAAACCTTTAGTAAACTGTACTGATATAACTACATGCCTTATAACTACTTATAAGTATGCACTATAGCCGCAAGCAGTTAGAAGTAACAATCGGTGCCAAGACAGGGCGTTCAACCTCTGATAGCAGCCACGTATGATGAGTGTGACTTGTTTTATATGACACTACTGCATGTATATTGTATACAGTGCGCGATGCTATCTTCTCCGTTATTTATTGCCATCGCAAATTGCTCGCGTCCGCCGGTCACACGATGCCTAATACTCTTCTGAGATCTTTCCAAGGTAGTTGGGACATTATTATTTAGGTTAGGCTACCTACCAAATTAAAGTAGAGAACAGTATTTTTGCGCCAATATCTGTAATTTACAGTCTATCATCGCCGAAATAACATACCTTTCTAATTATTGTATTGAGTACATTTTGTTTAATCGAAAATTTATTCAAATTTTAGATATATAAATTATCCTAAGCATTGTTATTTAACGGATGGGCCTAATTTACTGTCAAAGTAATTTAAAATTCATGATTCAAACGTCGACACGAGCTGTGTTTTGGAGCGGAAAATCATTACCATAGTCAGACGTCCATGGTGTTGTGTGGCATTTAGTGAGTCACCATTTCTGTCGCATACTTTACTGTTACTTTTCGGATAAGCCATCGTGACCTAGCATACACGAGCCTGCAACACTATGACTATGGTATAAAAGAATCTCTCGTTATTCAACTTTAGTATGTTATAGGTTTCAGAGGAATGTACGACGTAGATTTATAAATATATTTTAACGACTCAATATCACAACTCACAAGTAATAAAGACGATTAAAGTAGTACGCAGTACTTGTTATTATGAGTAGCGATCTACAACTAATCGATATTCTTTTTTCTTTTATTCGTTTTCAATAGGAAAGTTGGCAAGTAAATGTAAGTAGAAACCTTATAATTTGCAATTCAAGTGGTAAAGTAAACCAGCAGGTTGTGTTAATTGATTATTGTCATTTAGGTATAGATAATGTTAATTACTGTACTGACGAAGGTTATGTTAGTTTCTACTTAGAGATGAAACACATATTCAATATTATTTCAAGCTTATATTTTGATTTTTAAGTCTACGTAATACCTTACGTTAATACAACGAACGATATGAAAGTATGGTTTAGTATAATATATAAAATGTGGTCGTGACTACGTATTAAATATTGAATAATCATACAGTTGATCCTGTTTGAGTACAACCGTTAGCTTCCCGGCCTCGCGACTATGACTCGATGCCGAAGTGAGCACCATTGTTCATGGTGCCGTTCGTTCCGGACGACGATCGTGTTTTTGTTTCGGAACATGGCCGGTACTGCGCTGTTAAATAGTCACTTTTGTATACCCTACTACTACATAATCACGTTGTTCGCAAGCGCGTCTGATGATTAATTTCCTGCCCATTGAAAGTGATGATAGGTTTTTAGTTAGTTCAAAATTACTTTTTTTTTTGTATACATGCAAAAACACAACACTAAAGATGCCTAATATTAATAAGTTAATTAAATACCTACCAGTCTTTACTCTTAATGTAAGCATCTGTCACACACAGCTTTCGCTAACAGCTTTTAGGTCATTGAACTGACCTCAATCGCTTTATACGTGAAATCATAATAACAAGCGAATAGGTATAATATAAACTTATAAACATTGTTTACTTATATTTCTTTGTGTGATGTGTTTATGAAGCCGATCACTTTATATGAAATATAACTGATCAAAATTGTCGTTTAGTTACTGTTAGTCATCGCAAATATCTAGATTTTTATTCTTTGGCTGTATTAGTCAGGTAACATCTTGTCAATAATTTCCAGTTAGTTTAAAGTTGATATATTTTATTTAACTATTATTTATGCGGCTTATACATTGGTCCGGATTATTGTTGCTAGTATTGATATTTTCGTTATATACGGTAGATCAGTAGATGATTTAATCTCCAACTTACCAAAGGCTATTCTGATTTATACACTCAGAATATAATATCACTGCTGTTTATTGGCTAGTATGTAGCAAGTACGACACATTATAAATTTAATTGCAAGTCAGACTTCCTAGGACAGATTCTTTATTATTAACAATTTTAACACAGATCAAAAGTTTAGTAAATGTATGCACATTATAGGAAGTTTGGTTTTTCAATAGTGCCACAACTGAATTCTCCCTTTTAACAAATAAAACGCGTTCAGCAGTAAAGTACACTTGGTATTTTTTTTCAGTTGTTAGTATTCATCTAATAAACCTTAAAAATAATACAAAAGGTGTTTACACATGGAGCCGGAGTAAACGTTTTTTTACCGTTGCACACAAGCCACTTTTCCGTCCTCCTTCATAATTTTGCTTTTAAAAAACTTCTGTTCTTAAAATTTGCCCATGTTGACTTTCAAAGCTTGTAATCATTTGTATTTGAAATATGATTATTATAGTTACGATGAATTAATACACGTAATGTGCCCAATATAAATCATAGTTATGTAGAAAATAAATCATAATTATTAACAAACAAAGCTTTGTACATAGTGCTCTACCTTTACCTGTCCGAACACAAATGACGAATCAGTTAATTGAATAAATATAATTATGTATGTTACACTTGGTTGTATCTTTCTACATCAGTAAACAAATACGGCCTTGCTTACTGGTATCATTTTATGATTGCCACAACCCTGCGGTTAAATATCGTAGAATATGAAATAAAATATCGAGATAGTTAAACCAGTTTAAACTGAATAATTTACAGATTTCCTATGCTAAGTTTACCCTTGTGAACACTTGGTTTTTAAAATAGACCTTTCTTGATAGGCCTCTTTTTATTTATTACGAATAGATTGTCTTAACTAAATACCTGTTATGGCACATTGGCAATTAAAACTGAACTTTCTACCTATAAATAAATACTATACCTTCTATATTATTTGCTTATTCTTATTGCGATACGTATGAATAGTATATTTTCAATTAAATAGCCCATCTTAATCGGCAGTTCTCCGCCAGCCCTATCGATAATGTAACCCAATATGTTATGATCACTGAAGGGTAACTATTTATCTAAAAATGAGCGCCAACCTTCCGTTACAGAAAATGGTACTATAAATTATATTGCGCATGTTAATCTCCCTTCAGTCTCAGTATAGATTTCGCGAGTTAATCGTCTTATTTGTAGCCATGGCCGATGATAAGGTATTTTTGTCAGCATTATTGTCTATTATTTGTAGTGGTTATTCGTGCTACATGGTAGAAGATTATATTTTTAGAATTTATGTCGAAAATAAATTATGTTAATAGTACATAATTTATTAACGAAACATTTACATTGGTCTATCAATTACCCGAATATTAATAACTATTTTCTGTTCCCTTTTTTAGACGGCCGAAGTCGCTCCAGAACCCGCTGTTACCGAAACTGCTGAGGAAGTGAAGACTGAAAGCGAAATTAAAGATGAGAAGACACCAGAAACCCCTGTAACGGAACCTATCACTAATGGCAGCTCTACGCCGGAGACACCAAAAGAGGAGAGCCCTGTAGTCGAAGAACCCGCCACGCCTAGCTCTGACCCCGAAAAGTCCGAGCCTCAGCCTGAAACCCAACCTGAGCAGTTACCAGTAAATGGGCTCTCTCTAGAAGAACCTGCAAAAGAAATTCCTACAGAAGTTGAGAAATCTGAAGAGAGCAAAGAAGAACCCACCGCTGAAACGACTGAAATTGTACCTGAAATTTCCGTCAAAAAAGAGGTTTGTGTTGAACAAATGCCTTTGATTGATTCCACGCCTCCACCACTCCCCGCGAATCCTCCTCCTTCATCTGTGGCATCCTTTGCTGCCACCACAATGGCACCAGAATCGACAGATGCTTCGCTAGCTAACACCGCTGATAACGCAATTCCACCACCACCACCCTCTGACCCAATCACAACAGATAATCTTGTCGAACCCACCCCCAAGTCCGAAAACGAATTAACCTCTGCCCAACCTATTAGTAATGAAGCCCCGCTTCCAATAAATGATGTAAGCGAGGAAAGTTCCGTATTAGTAGCTCAAACGCCTCAAAATATAGAAGAAAACGAAACTAAAGAAACACATTCAGATAACGTTCCTTTAGAAGACAAGGATGTACCCACTGACGTTGAAGATGTCGTCAATACTGAAACAGTAGCGATTGAAGAATCAATAACTACTAAAGATAACGAAGAAACAACAGATAACACCGAAGTGGATATACCGGCGCCTCCATCTGAAGTCTTGGACCTACCTGAAGATGAGGCCGACGTTCCTAATTCTATAGAAGATTTGCCCTCACCCCCATCGCCAATATGCGAGGATGTGGATGATATTAGTGCCGAGAATGATATTATTAAGGAGAACATTGATAACACAGAGGTGACGATCCCTGAAACAAAAGAAATCTTGATTAATTCTAATCACATATCGGACGCGAAGGAAAATTCCTCTTCCGATCAGGAAAAGGATATAGTGAACGATAACGAAGACGCTGAACCTACCCTTAAGATCAAGGCTAAAGACTCGCTAGGAAACTTGATTGAAACTATCGAGTGCAATGGCAACATCGAACATGATAAGTTGATCACAGAAAATGAAATTGAGACAATTCCACCGATGAATCTTAAAGAAAGCACCACTATAGAATCTGGTAGGACGGTGACGCCCCCCGAGGAGTCGTTGCCGCCGCCAGTAGCGGAGGCGGGCTCGCCGCCGCGCGCGCTGGCCGGCGCGCTGGCCGGCGAGCCGCCCGCCTCCCCGCAGCCGCCGGCCGACGCGCCCGCTGCCACGCCACAGGTGAATACCGTCCGGACACTCTTGCTCTTGTAGTGGAATTAGCTCTGTATTTTAAGAAGCGTTTGATACACCCCGTTAACAGTTCTCGTATTTAGTTTCATGTGCATTTCTTTACCAGCATGTGTGGACCGTCAATAACCAGAAGAATCATGAGTGTGATCAATATGATACAGTCACAATGAGAATACAGCCAGCGGCTGCGTTCCTTTCCTGTTCCCTTCCTTTTCGCTTGTACTTTGGATATAGTAGATACGATTAATATACTAGCATGGTGATTTAAATTATGCTTACGTGCTAACACAGTACTGTTAATTAAGTCATTATAATAGTATATAATGTTTTAAAATCATTTTTTTCTGTTTTACATTCTTAGAATTCATCGATATACATACATCTTAATGCCTGTAGCATTATTTTCGGCAGCATCAAATATATTATTTTAATTTCTTTTAAGTAGTAAATAATACAGTTCGTATCGATAAAAACGCCGTCATTTCAAGATGTTTGGTAGCGAAATTATTATCATTATTTAATCGATACTAGGCAGTGGTGAACAAGTATTGCCTGATTTGATCACGACTAGCTTGTATAGAATAAATTAAGCACACAGTTTTTGAATAACATATCTATTATTATTTGAGATGTTTTCGTTTTTAGGTACCAAACATCTTGTAAACACGTGTACAAAGTAAAGTAAAACTAGGCTAAAATAAATACATTATTCATTTAAGCACATGTTTATATATTTGGTTTAACAGTTGACATAAATGTTATGATAAAACAAGCACGTTCATTTGTCTAATAGTCATGCTTTCAACACGTAACAAGCGTGTCGCTGCAGTAGGTTGACCTAACTCTGCTAGTATTAGGAACAAAAACAATGTTTGTGTATTTGCGAGAAATATGCATTTTATGATTGCCTGCTATAGCAAATTATTTGCACACGAATTGTCATAATAACCTTCACGAGTAAAGAATATTTATTTGATTTTTGCATTTGCAATTTACCTAGAGTAATATTCTCTTTTAAACATTTTTTTATCATTTCTATGTGATTGCAGGATCCCCTCCCTGTCAGCGACAAATTGGCGGAACTGATCCCTGAGGTCCCAGATGTGCCAGAACTCAAAACAGAGACGGTAAAATTACATAGTTAATGAGCTCTTTGCTATGTTTTGCATCGTGCAAATGGCAGAGATGTCATAATATTAAATAGAATTGTGTTACTTACAAAGTCATTAATTAATGTATGATATTTAGTTGCAGGAGACAACAAGTGATGTGGCGGTGGCCAACTAAGCACCACAGAAGAGCGGAACCTATCGTCCACGACACGCTTGTGTCTAAAATGAGCCTTTAATTTATTTCAATTTAGTACTGTGGTGTATTGTCGAACTAAGTTCGATCAATAATTTACATTGTCAATAATGTGGTTTTAGTTCAGACGTGACGTTTCATATAGAATGATTATACTATAAGTTTAGCGTGCTTTGCTTCTTTAAAATTAAGATTTTATACATTTTATTCGCTAGAATCGAGTTTTTTATAATTATATTACATTAACAAAGTTATATAGACAGTATACGGTGCGATAAGTTGGTGCCATTATTACAGGGGTATTAGTTTGACGTTGTCGCGTGTCGCTCGCTCTTAAATTAGCTCTCCCAAGTCGCTATTTTATTCCAATAACAAATTATTAAATAATGATAATTTGAACATTGTAAACATTTATGTATTCGATACTAGCGTACAGTAGTATCTCATTAAGTTCACGCTGTGCGTCATATTGAATAGAAAATTTTATTCAGGTCGACCCCGAGCATTGTAGCTGTAGTATTAGAAAGGCTTTCTTTACAATGAAGTCTTGAAAATAATCGATTCGTTCACTCTTGTGACGTATCGGAGTATGTGTACCTAAAAACGAAAACAATTTTTAACAATTCTTAAAATTAGATAATTCGAAAATGAAATATAGTGTTTGTATGAATTACACACTAAAGATATAGTGTTTGTTCATCTGATTTGTTAAAGAATCTGAAGGCGGTATGCATTGTTTACAGTAATGTGCCATCAGGAAAAGTGTCAACGCACATGGAAACTTATCGATCTTATTGAATACGATACGTAGGCCCGTCAATGATGATATGTTGTCATCAGTTGTAGTAAATATAATTCGAAACATTATTATGTATATATGAACACATATATCATTTACTCGTATATCATACCTACCTAACCTGTTAATTGTCAAATGAATGTTTGAAATTACTTTGTAAATTGTTAAGCATGAGGGATTATGATATTCTTTATTATCTCATTAGTGTATTTTATATTCACTGTGTTTAATTTTTAGTTTATTTTTAAGTTGTATAAATTTAGTATGTCAGCAGCTCTCTGTAAGGCAAGCTCATAAAATTTAAATTCCAGTAAGTGTCGGAAAGTTGCTCCTATGTCTAGTGAGATATGCAGTAAGGTCAAAATGTTTAGGCATTCTTCGTAAAAGTAGTGTGTGATTGTTGAATCTAAATTTGGTGGATGAGGATGGATTATCTATAATTATTATAAAAAAGATATTCAGTGGCCAATTTTGTGATTACTATACAATTTATAAACTTATACAGACATGATTATACTATACTATTTAGAATTGTAGCATGTGTAACAAGTTAGTGAAAGCAGCATGGTTATTATCAGCTGCCGTTAGTATATTGTTTTCCACCTCATTCATAAAATACAATTAGATGACTTATAAGGTTTGATATTATTATACAATATAAATCCGTGTCCAGTAAAAGCATATGATTTCAACATCATTTTTGTAATTTTATACATTTTTATGAAATTGAATGTGACACACTGCACGATTGGGAGAAGTACTCCAAGTATATAAACAGTAAACATGAGTGAGACATTCCATATCAAGTGCAAACTAGATTGTCTGAAATTCTGTAATATTGTATGCATACTCTATCCTAAATAAAAATCCTTCGTAAACTGTCAGAACGATCTCATATTATAAGAACATCGATCGTTTATTTTGCAGTTATATCGCCAAAAAGTACCATTGGTGTTCTAATGTATTCGTAGAAATATGTGAGTACCTATATCTGATGTAAAATTTAATTCCATTTAGAACTGATATTGTAGATATTGGGTTGCCATTTGATAAGTTTCTAAGCCAGAAAAGCAATCAGTCAACATTTAACGATTTTTATCAACAATTAATGTATCTCGCTTGTAAGAATCCCAATACCATTATATTTTTCCAGTAGTTATTATGTTTTACTTTAAGATTTTCTTACTACATAGGAAATGGTAACCCGAAATTGACTGAGTTTCATGTTATTCAATTAAATTAACTTATTTGCTCATTATGCAATGTGGAATTTGTATGAAAATTATAATAGGTAATTATGTTAATCCAATTATTGAAACTTAATGTTGATGTGTGAATGTCTCTAATCAATAAATTTAAAAAAACGAATCTTGTTTTTTTTTATTCTCCTTTAAATATTTGTCTACAATTGAATTCCATTTTTTATTGCAAGGTTAGGTAAGGGACCTCTAAATTGTAAAATAAATGTCTGCTGCAAATTACTACGGAAAATATACACAGACTAATTTGTAGCTCTGATGATTCCAAAAAGTCTTACTGCGAACACAGTTAAACCCACAAATACCCAGTGTGAGTGGCATTGTCGAAGTTCTTTGAAGCGCTTGCTACTGAGCCACACGGATAAAAACAGTTTTCTTTTCATTAGTCGTATGCTAGATACGAGAGATTTCTATAGCACATACGAGGAACAGCCTATATTAGTCATTAGCGCGCACATGCGAGGTGCGAAAGAACCCTATTTTTTATCTAATTAAAATTTGGTTTAACATACCTACTGCTTATAATCAAAAATTGACCGGCATCGATAACTGGGCAATTCGAAATCGTCAGTTGAAGACACAAGCAAGTCTGTTGTACTGAACTGCGCAAACGCAGGAGTTGTATTAGGTATATGTGTTCTGTGCTCTGGTGTACGACACTTACATTTTTTTTTTTTTTTTACGGCGGCAAATCCTCATGGACTACCTCCGCCTGAGGAGTAAAAGAGGTGCGTGCCGGACTCCTACCGGCTAAAACCCCCCGGTGGCTCCTCGCATCTGCGCGGGGCCGAGGGAATTTAAATTCTTCTACAGCCCCGCACTAGTGCTAACCCGGTATATCCGGGCCTCGCCTCGTGCACGGGGTAGTGAAGTGTGTAACTACCCCGTGCATCGTCTCAAGAGGCGCGCGGCGACAACCCACGCGCGCCTCCGCCTCGGGTCCGTCGATTAGGAGGCGGCAAGTCCCTCGCCCGGACTTGTCGATTAGGAGGCCGGAGAAGTGCATTGTCCGCCCTTCCTTTGCGCCCGGTGCGCTGTCTGCGGCCCGGGAAGGGAGTCGAGATCTCCCTCTCCCGTTCCGCAGTTTCCTTCTGCGACAGCACGTCCACCGACGTCCACGACTTAGCGCCGCCAATCATTTTACGCACTATGGCTGGCATCGACAGATCGCTTCCTACTACATTTGTGAGGACACGGCGCTACTCCTCCCAAGCTACACACTCAGCGAGCGTGTGTTGTGTCGTGTCCTCCCCGCAATGGACGCAGTGGTGGCACCGAGCGTCCGGCTCTTTGCCTATGCGGCACAGGTACTTGCCGAACCAGCCGTGCCCCGACCACACCTGTGCCACCCTGAACGACAGAGAGCCATGCCTTCTTCCGAGCCAGTCGCCGAGTACTGGCCGAATCGCCTCGACGCACGGTGGGCCGAAAATCGGTTTTGATGGACTTAGGGATTTGAATTCGCAAGTGCTTGTTTTTATGCCGGATGTCGCTTCTATTCGTCATTACTATGTACAAAAATGACACCAGAGTTAATTCTGCCCAAAAACGAAGGAAATATATTTTTTTTACGAAAAATTTGTATGGAGCTAGTATAAAAAAATCAAATTATTTCGAAAACGGCACGATTAACCGTAATATCCTTGGAGGTGGTCATAGCGCTAATTATTTATAATTTTTTGGTTGCCGATTTAACGAAAAACTTAATGCCGTTTTTTTTTTTAAAATCGTCAAAATATCTTTATTTATTTTTCCATGTAAAACGATCCCTATTAGTGTCCAAGTTAAAAAAATCGATATGTTATTAACCCAAATATTAAGAACACACAAAACAAGAAAAATAATCATAAAAAATGCTGTTTTTGACACATTTATATTAATTTAAATAAAAAAAGATTATCAAATTATTATTTAAGTAACATTTATAGGTCAGGTTTGGTTTTTAGTTAGGTTTGATTTTTAGTTAGGTCAGGTTAGGTTTGGTTTTTAGTTAGGTTAGGCTAGGTTTGGTTTTTAGTTAGGTTAGGTTTGGTTCTTAGTTAGGTTAGGTTTGGTTTTTAGTTAGGTTCATTTTGATTTTTGGTTAGGTTAGGTTTGGTTTTGGTTAGGTTAGGTTAGGTTTGGTTTTTAGTTAGGTTAGGTTAGGTTCGGTTTTTAGTTAGGTTAGGTTAGGTTTGGTTTTTAGTTAGGTTAGGTTTGGTTTTTAGTTAGGTTAGGTTTGGTTTTTGGTTAGGTTAGGTTAGGTTTGGTTTTTAGTTAGGTTAGGTTTGGTTTTAAGTTAGGTTAGGTTAGGTTTGGTTTTTAGTTAGGTTAGGTTAGGTTAGGTTAGGTTTTTGGTTAGGTTAGGTTTGGTTTTAAGTTAGGTTAGGTTAGGTTTGGTTTTTAGTTAGGTTAGGTTTGGTTTTTAGTTAGGTTAGGTTTGGTTTTTAGTTAGGTTAGGTTTGGTTTTTAGTTAGATTAGGTTTGGTTTTAAGTTAGGTTAGGTTAGGTTTGGTTTTTAGTTAGGTTAGGTTAGGTTTGGTTTTTGGTTAGGTTAGGTTAGGTTAGGTTTGGTTTTTCATTCGATTAGGTTAGGTTTGGTTTTTAGTAAGATTAGGTTAGGTTTGGTTTTTAGTTAGGTTAGGTTAGGTTTGGTTATTAGTTTACCGACCAATTGTGTTGCTGGACGAGGCGGGCAAGCTCTTCGAGCGCGTCATCGCTGCCCGCATCGTCCGGCACTTAGACCGGACGGGTCCGAATCTGTCGGACCATCAATTCGGCTTCATCGTGTCGGACCATCAATAAAGCTGGTCAGGGGGTTCGCCGCGGATGCGGCGGCACGGGGGGGAATGGCGTTGGCTGTCTCACTTGACATCGCCAACGCCTTCAACTCGCTGCCGCATCAGTGCATCGAGGCGGCGCTCCAATATCACGGAGTGCCGCTCTACTTGCAGCGAGTCGCGGCGGACTACCTGACCGGCCGAAGTATTGTGTTCGCGGGGCAGAACGGCCTGCAGAGCCACGCAACGGGGCGCGGTGTTCCGCAGGGGTCAGTCTTAGGACCTCTCCTGTGGAACATCGGCTACGACTGGGCCCTCAGAGGGGCCCTATACCCCGGCATGCAGGTCGTCTGCTACGCGGACGACACACTCGTTTTGTCCCGGGGTGCAGACCCCGGGGAATGCATGCGGCTTGCGACCTGCGGCGTCCAGTTAGTCGTGGGTCGCATCCGCATGCTCGGATTGGAGGTGGCTCTGGGGAAGACCGAAGCTATCTTTCTGCGCGGTCCCCGGAGCCGCCGGCCCCTGCCCGACTCGTGCCTGACGGTGGAGGACACACAAATCCCACTGTCGGGCACGATGAAATATCTGGGCCTGGTCCTCGACGGGCGGTTCACCTTCCGGGAGCACTTCAAGCGGCTGGCTCCAAGGCTGCAAGCCGCCGCAGCCGCTCTCGGAAGGCTGCTGCCAAATGTCGGGGGCCCAGATGTTGGGTGTCGCCGGTTGTACACGGGGGTCATTCGATCTATGGCCCTCTACGGCGCACCCATATGGTGCGATACGCTGTCACGTGACAACCGGGCGGTCTTGCTTGGTGCGCAACGAGTAATGGCAAACAGGGCCGCTCGGGCGTATCGCACCGTCGGGCAGGAGGCGGCGTGTGCCCTGGCGGGCACCCCGCCTTGGGATTTGGAAGCGCAGGTGCTAGCGGACCTCTACACCCGCTGCAGCTCGCTCCGGTCCCGGGGCATCGAGCCCTCGCCAGGGCAGCGCGAAACCTGGCGCAGACAAGCCCGCCTCGTCGTGTTCCGAAATTGGGAACTTCGGCTCTCCAGGCCGACGGCGGGGCGGGCTACGGTCGAGGCTATCCGCCCACACCTACAACAGTGGGCGGAGAGGCGGTACGGAAAACTGACGTACCGCCTCACACAGATGTTGACCGGACACGGGGCCTTCGGGCACTACCTGTGTCGGGTGGCCCGACGTGAGGCCACCACGGAGTGTCACCAGTGCGGTGACCCAGACGACACCGCACTGCACACAATGGCCCTGTGTCCGGCCTTTGAAGAGCCTCGCGCCGAACTGGTGTCTGCGCTAGGGGGGGTGGATGTCGCCGCGCTGCCGGCTGTTGTCGCAGCCGCGCTCAGCAGCCGCGCAGCGTGGGACGCGTTGGTCTCCTTCTGCGAAACCGTTATGTCGCAGAAGGAGGCCGCGGAGCGCGTCCGGGAAAACGATCCGGGCGCGCCCCAAATACGCCGACGTCGGGTGGGGCGGCGAAGGGCCGCGCATGAGCGCGCCCTCCCGCCCTAACCAGGGTCCGGACGTTGGCACGGGGGTGCCATCGTCCGTAGTAGAGGACCCGCGACGGGGGACCACATTCGGTGCTATGGGTGTGGTCCCAATACGAGGCGACGAGGCCGACGCCCTTTACACGTCGGCCTCCATCAACAATGCGAAATGCAACCCGCCGGCTCTCAACTGGCCGGCGGAAGCCCGCGGTCGGTGCATGAAGTAGTACCATGCACTGCCATGCACCGACACAAAAAACGCGGATGACGTAGCACAGCGGTTCAGGTTTAGTCAGTAAGAGTCTGACACTACCCGCGGCTCCCCCCGGGGTCGCGGGTGTCCATGAGGATTCCCCCGCTTTACCAAAAAAAAAAAAAAAAAAAAAAAAAAAAAAAAAAAAAAAAAAAAAAAAAAAAAGGTTTGGTTATTAGTTAGGTTAGGTTTGGTTTTTATTTAGGTTAGGTCTGGTCTTTAGTTAGGTTAGGTTTGGTTTTTAGTTAGGTTAGGTTAGGTTTGATTTTTAGTTAGGTCAGGTTAGGTTTGGTTTTTAGTTAGGTTAGGTTAGGTTCGGTTTTTAGTTAGGTTAGGTTTGATTTTTAGTTAGGTCAGGTTAGGTTTGGTTTTTAGTTAGGTTAGGTTAGGTTCAGTTTTTAGTTAGGTTAGGTTTGGTTTTAAGTTAGGTTAGGTTAGGTTTGGTTTTTAGCTAGGTTAGGTTAGGTTTGGTTTTAAGTTAGGTTTGGTTTTTAGTTAGGTTAGGTTTGGTTTTAGGTTAGGTTAGGTTAGGTTTGATTTTTAGTTAGGTCAGGTTAGGTTTGGTTTTTAGTTAGGTTAGGTTCGGTTTTTAGTTAGGTTAGGTTTGGTTTTTAGTTAGGTTAGGTTAGGTTTTATTTTTAGTTAAGTTCAGTTTGATTTTTGGTTAGGTTAGGTTAGGTTTGGTTTTTGGTTAGGTTAGGTTAGGTTTGGTTTTTGGTTAGGTTAGGTTTGGTTTTTAGTTAGGTTAGGTTAGGTTTGGTTTTTGGTTAGGTTAGGTTAGGTTTGGTTTTTGGTTAGGTTAGGTTCGATTTTTAGTTAGGTTAGGTTATGTTTGGTTTTTAGTTAGGTTAGGTTTGGTTTTTAGTTAGGTTAGGTTAGGTTTGGTTTTTGGTTAGGTTAGGTTAGGTTTGGTTTTTAGTTTGGTTAGGTTAGGTTTGAGTTTTAGTTAGGTCAGGTTATGTTTGGTTTTTAGTTAGGTTAGGTTAGGTTCGGTTTTTAGTTAGGTTAGGTTAGGTTTGGTTTTTAGTTAGGTTAGGTTTGGTTTTTAGTTAGGTTAGGTTTGGTTTTTAGTTAGGTTAGGTTTGGTTTTTAGCTAGGTTAGGTTAGGTTTTTAGATAGGTTAGGGTTTGGTTTTTAGTTAGGTTAGGTTTGGTTTTTGGTTAGGTTAGGTTTGGTTTTTAGTTAGGTTAGGTTTGGTTTTTAGTTAGGTTAGGTTTGGTTTTTAGTTAGGTTAGGTTTGGTTTTTGGTTAGGTAAGGTTAGGTTTTGTTTTAAGTTAGGTTAGGTTTGAATCTTAGTTAGGTTAGGTTTGGTTTTTAGTTAGGTTAGGTTAGGTTTAGTTTTTGGTTAGGTTAGGTTTGGTTAGTTTTGGTTTTTAGTTAGGTTAGGTTTGGTTTTTAATTAGGTTAGGTTAGGTTTGGTTTTTAGTTAGGTTAGGTTTTTAGTTAGGTTAGGTTTTTAGTTAGGTTAGGTTAGGTTTGGTTTTTAGTTAGGTTAGGTTAGGTTTGGTTTTTAGTTAGGTTAGGTTTGGTTTTTAATTAGGTTAGGTTAGGTTTGGTTTTTAATTAGGTTAGGTTAAGATTGGTTTTTTGGTAGGTTAGGTTTGGTTTTTAGTTAGGTTAGGTTAGGTTTGGTTTTTAGTTAGGTTAGGTTTGGTTAGTTTTGGTTTTTAGTTAGGTTAGGTTTGGTTTTTAATTAGGTTAGGTTTGGTTTTTAGTTAGGTTAGGTTTTTAGTAAGGTTAGGTTAGGTTTGGTTTTTAGTTGGGTTAGGTAAGGTTTGGTTTTTAGTTAGGTTAGGTTAGGTTCGGTTTTCGGTTAGGTTTGGTTTGGTAAAACTGTTCAACCTAAACCTAACCAAAAACCAAACTTAACTAAAAACCAAACCTTACCTAACCTAATTAAAAACCAAACCTAACCTAACCTAACCAAAGACCAAACCTAACCTAACCTAACTAAAACCAAACCTAACCTAACCTTACTAAAATTCAAACCTAACCTAACTTAAAACAAAACCTAACCTTACCTTACCAAAAACCAAACCTAACCTAACTAAAAACCAAACCTAACCTAACCAAAAACCAAACCTAACCTAACTAAAAACCAAACCTTAACCTATCTAAAAACCTAACCTAACCTAGCTAAAAACCAAACCTAACCTAACTAAAAACCAAACCTAACCTAACTAAAAACCAAACCTAACCTAACTAAAAACCAAACCTAACCTAACCTAACTAAAAACCGAACCTAACCTAACCTAACTAAAAACCAAACATAACCTGACCTAACTAAAACTCAAACCTAACCTAACCTAACCTAACTAAAACCAAACCTAACCTAACCTTACTAAAAACCAAACCTAACCTAACTAAATACCAAACCTAACCTAACCTAAAACCAAACCTAACCTAACTAAAAACCAAACCTAACCTAACTAATAACCAAACCTAACTAAAAACCAAACCTAACCTAACCTTACTAAAAACCAAACCTAACCTAATCAAATGAAAAACCAAACCTAACCTAACCAAAAACCAAACCTGACCTAACCTAACTAAAAACCAAACCTAACCTAACCTTACTAAAAACCAAACCTAACCTAATCTAATGAAAAACCAAACCTAACCTAACCTAACTTAAAACCAAACCTAACCTAACCTAACTTAAAACTAAAAACCAAACCTAACCTAACCTTACTAAAAACCAAACCTAACCTAACCAAAAACCAAACCTAACCTAACTAAAAACCAAACCTAACCAAACTTAAAACCAAACCTAACGTAACCTAACTTAAAACCAAACCTAACCTAACTAAAGACCAAACCTAATCTAACCTAACTAAAAACCAAACCGATTCTATCCTAACTAAAAACCAAACCTAACCTAACTAATAACCAAACCTAACCTAACCTAACTAAAAACCAAACCTAACCTAACCTAACTAAAAACCAAACCTAACCTAACTAAAAACCTAACCTAACTAAAAACCAAACCTAACCTAACTAAAAACCAAACCTAATCTAACTAAAAACCAAACCTAACCTAACTAAAAACCAAACCTAACCTAACTAAAAACCAAACCTAACCTAACTGAAAACCAAACCTAACCTAACTAAAAACCAAACCTAACCTAACTAAAAACCAAACCTTACCTAACTAAAAACCAAACCTAACCAAAAACCAAACCTAACCTAACCTTACTAAAAACCAAACCTAACTTAACCTAACTAAAAACCAAACCTAACCTAACTAAAAACCAAACCTAACCTAACCTAACTTAAAACCAAACCTAACCTAACTAAAAACCAAACCTAACCTAACTAAAGACCTAACCTAACCTAACTAAAAACCAAACCGAACCTAACTAAAAACCAAACCGAACCTTACCTAACTAAAAACCAAACCTAACCTAACTAATAACCAAACCTAACCTAACTAAAAACCAAACCTAACCTAACTTAAAACCAAACCTAACCTAACTAAAAACCAAACCTAACCTATCTAAAAACCAAACCTAACCTAACTAAAAACCAAACCTAACCTAACTAAAAACCAAACCTAACCTAACTAAAAACCAAACCTAACCTAACTAAAAGCCAAACCTGACCTAACTTAAAACCAAACCTAACCTAACCTTGCTAAAAACCAAACCTAACCTGACTAAAAACCAAACCTAACCTAACTAAAAACCAAACCTAATCTAACAGGCCTACGGCAGTAGTCTCGGGGCAGTCTACTGTACTGGGTAAAGGCAAAGACGGTTTGCGCGGTGCTTCCGCGCGCCTCTTAATAAGGGCTGGCGAAAGCTAGCTCCACGTTAACGAAGAAGCTCCCTTTAAAAAGAGCTCTCCTGTCGGGGCTTGCGCTAGATTGCGAAAACGTTCCCGTGGCCCCCGACAATAGGATACGGAAAAGCACTCCGGCGGTTTAGCCAGTAAGAGTCCGGCACACTTCTTTGCTATCGCCCGTTTTCAAGTCCTTCAATCCCAATTGTAAAATCAGTGCAAGATAGTGGCCACAGCAAAAAACTAGCAGTATTAGCCAACAGTCAAATATGTTTGTAAGACTAGAGGTTAGGATTAGGAAGTTACGAAATTAGTTTGGAAGCGAACTGGATCAGGGAGCTGGCATGAAACATTATTTAGCTTTACTTTTTGTACAGCACTACACACCTTGAATACCACGCAGACAAAGTCGCGGGCAGCAGCTAGTGATTAATATAGATATTTCCTTCGTTTTCGGGCAGATTTAACTCGGGTGTCATTTTTGTACATAGTAATGACGAATAGAAGCGATATCCGGCATTAAAACAAACACTTGCGAATTCAAATCCCTAAGTCCATCAAAACCGATTTTCGGCCCACCGTGCGACGGTACCGAGGTCGGCGGCAGGACGCAGAAGCCTTCGTGCACACGTCGATTGCCTGTAAAAGTCACAGCAGCGGGCGACTTTGTTCGGTTGCCGCCACCGGAGACAATAATTATGATAATCAGTTATTTTATGCTATATTGGAAATACATGTGAGCAGCCGCTTAAATCTAATAACTGAGCGGTAAGGGGTGGCCCGAGTGCGATTTATCGACTAATGAAAACCTCTTGATGACTTGAATTTTCAAAGTGGATTTCTGCCTATTTGAAAAATTTCAATATCATCCCTGGTATTGTATTCTTTACTTCCTTGCTTTTATTTGTATACATTTGTTACAAGCTGTTTTTATGTTCAAATATTAGATACTTATTTGTATTGTTAGCAAATATCATTCGTTGAGAGTCCCAAAGTACAAATGAACATGATACAAAAACGGATTAATTTCACAAATGTGTGTGTGGTGTGGTGTGTTTAGGGTTTGGGATTTTGGAATCATTCACAAAAATTATGTGCATTTGGCATATAAATTAATCAATAAAATATCTGTTTATTATGCTTTATTTCACATTTTCTAAACTGTTTATCATTTTCAATAACATGTCTTTATCAACTTCATACACTGATTTGTTGATTTTTCCATTTTTATTCAAAGTGGATAAGGTCAACTGTAATAATGGTGTTTTTAATGTTTTTAAATCACTTGTTCCAAGAACCATTTTTGCACACCAGTTAAAATTAACCACGGTTTCACAGTAATTACTATTATAGTGATTGAAAGCCGCAACAAGGACTTCAGATTTATTAGTTTTGAGTAAAGCAAGAAACAGTCTCACTTTGTCTTCTGGCCACTTTTTGTTAGAAAAATGTTCTTCCATTGTTGTAGTATCAAAATTACAGTCTGACATTATTGCTATTAACTCTTTTTTAGCCAAGTTTATATTTTCAACTCCTACCTCATTTGGCTGTAACTTTTGTGATGAGCAATATAAATTACTCAAGATTTCTTGAGCTACCTGAAAATATAACAAATACAGATTAATGACACAAATGTATGTATGGACATACATGTATGAAAGATTCAACAGCTGATATCAAGCAATCATGGGTTTCATTTAAATATGCTTCAGGACTATATTTTGTAAGTAGATGTTTTGTACAGTTAATATTTGCCTAAAATATACTGTGGCTTGGCGGAACTTGTTACCAGAAAAAATAATATAAGTATTACTTATAGGTAATATTTGCATGTTGCGAGTCTTCTTAGATGTTTTAGACAGAAATTAAAAAATATTTGTTAGATTAAAGTAATCAAGGCGTTACGACGTATTATAATGTCATGATTAAAACATAGGTGTTACTCACATTTTGGAAATCTTCGAGTGATTTTATTTGAAATAAAAAGTCCATTTTATTTATTATTCGTAAACTGTTTCACTGTTTGTAACTTTGTCATCATTTATTGACTTTGATTAAGCTGTCAAATTGACAGAAAAATGACCTGACATTACTAGAGCATTTATAGATAGTGCTACAAATTAAAAAAATATGAATATTATAAGTGGTATTTCCACAGCGAATGTATTTAGCCTAACAGATATAATTGTCTATATATATCTCTTGAATTTACCATGGGCCGCCGTTATCGAAATCGATAAGGAGGACTATATATATACATATCTCTTGAGAAAAAAAACTTTTAATAGCTTTGTGCTCTGGGAGTTTTAACTATAAGTGCAACCCAGATACACATTTTTCAATTGTTGTTGTTGTAATTGAACTGTTGATTTCAATTAGAATATTCTTCAAGCTAAAACATCTAGTCATAATCCTTTATATACTAGGCCTGAGCGTCTAATAGAAAGAATGATAATTGTCGTTCCGTACTTTGCATAAACGTAGATGTGATAAACCATGCCGATATGAAATACTAGAGCCTTGAATCCACTGGGCTACACAATGCAAGACGACTGACGAGACCCTAAACATGTTCGCACGATGTTGTCGTCTGGCGCATTACAAGACGCCTGGATTGCTGTTTATTTCGATGCAACGCAAATTCATCAAAATGTTGTCAAGTGGTTACGTGACTCTGCTATCAAAGCTCGCAGCTACAGTAATAGTTGTTCTGGAATCATGTCATTGTAAATAAAATCTTTTTGGTATAGTATTTGTATCTGGCTGGATTTGGTATAATTGAAAGTTAAAATTTTAAAGAACATAATTCCAAATTCTAATTTTATTAAAGAGAAAGATTTTATTACAAGTTCATACATACTATAATGCAAAGAATTTTTCCCCGACCTATTACGTTCAGACATTGACAGACAACTTTGCTAGTTATGCACTGACTTGCGAAATATTGCACTGCAAACTGAACTACCTTGTTGACTAAATAAAGCAGGTTTTTATAAAGCAATACCAATGTACTGAAAAAGTTCAGAATTATATAAGATACAAAAAGACGGATTCACATATTATTCATTTATATATTTACTTGTAATTAAAGGCCATATAACATAAACTTTAAAAACAATTATTAACATGGCAACACAGACCAGAAAAAGGTGGACGGAGTTTATGAAAACAAAATTGGTCAATATTAATACTATTACAACAGTACCTAGATAGAAAATAACACAGCAGAGCTGTTAACAAGAAGACAAGTAACGGCCAGTCAGAAATCAAAATTATAAGAGACCCTGTAAGAAAAAAAAAGAAATTACATATAAATCGCCTCGATCTACTTCAATTTTAGGGCTCAGTGCTCCGTCATGATATTTTTTCTGGTCTTTGCAAGGCAACTATACCATTAATAAGGAAGCCATTTGTTCACCTTAAGTAAATTATTAAAAAAAAATTATACTGTCGTCAATAAAAAAAAACAATACGTATTCTATCATATGGTAAAACATTTTTAATTTTAATGCACATTGAAACAAGGTTAACCTTAAATTACTCAATAGGCACAAAAGTGAAGACTAATCTACTTACATTCTAACCTGCCATGTTGTATCTGGGCAACTTTTTACATATTGTACACTTTAACATTATGTACATGTTCTATTCACAGAGGTACACACAACAATACTATTCACAATCATAGTTCTTGATAATAACAAGAGGACTTTGAATATTACTGCAGAATTACAATTTGAGGTAAGGGATATGCAGTAATTATAGTGTCGTTTTAGACAACTTAATTAAGATTTCTGCACTTTGAGCGTGTGATTTAATGTTATTCTCTTAACGGCAAGAATTCTTGGATATGTTAATTTGGAATTAAGTTAAATCATCGCTTTTGAAAATATGTCATAAAGAAAGAGTCTAGTATTTATGTCTATTGAATAACAACATAAGGTGCTACAAAAAAGAAATTGAGAAGACTGAAATAGCATGCAATCATGGCATGTTAAGCGAGAAAATAATAAAATTCTGATTTCATATAATTCTTTAAGTTCTTATTTGCCGCACTTCTTGTTTTTTTTTTGAGAATATAACATAAGAG
This sequence comes from Chrysodeixis includens, assembly GCA_941860345.1. Classification (NCBI taxonomy): domain Eukaryota; kingdom Metazoa; phylum Arthropoda; class Insecta; order Lepidoptera; family Noctuidae; genus Chrysodeixis; species Chrysodeixis includens. The sequence continues at coordinate 4,264,813 of OW796096.1, read as the reverse complement.
TTTGCAAATCTTTAAGTACCTATTGATTACAAAAAAAATAAATCTGTAACATTTCAAATAATTGTTAATGATACTTATTATAAGTACGACGAAGTCTTCATTCAGCATAAGGCAATTTTAAAGCTACAATAATTGTAGTTAATATAATACTTAAAATCTACAAAGCACAAATTAAAAACTGTGATATTATTACGCGTTACAAAATTTATATTTACTGCATTAATGTACAATATTGTGACGTAATTATTGAAAATAGTTACAAAACTGTACCTATCCATATATATATATTTGTATTTTTATATACATAATCCTTTACAAAGATAACATTAAGTAACTTTTATTAAGTATTTTACAATTTATGGTTAGCACTCGTGAAAAGACCTTAACAACATTGGCTTCAAACCCAACACTCACATCACACACCAGTGACTGACAGAACTAGTCAGGTTCCTGAGATAGTGTTACAAGTCGTGGTCGTTCGTAATGTAACAATTATTGACTGTGGAAGGCTACTAAAATCCAATTTGCAATTAAGGAGCAATTGGTGCGTGGTAACTTATCTTCAATAAATGTAATTAAATTCACTTGTAAATAATATTCAACCTGTAAAACAAAAATAACGAAAACATTACACCTTAATTATAATACATTGATATCTCAGATTTAAGTAAATTACATAATCAACCAAACAAACATAATTTGTTATAATTAATAATAATTATTTCAACAATAATTTCACAATCCTAATATAGTTGTAGTGGCCGAGATATAATAGTTTTAAGTACTATCGAGTTAACCTATTTAGTTAGCATTCAATCAGACCGCCGACAATCTAAGTAATCTCTGTAACTCTTCACACTGTGACTTTCGCGTCAGGGAGGTAGGTAATATGTTAGAGTGTACGTATAACGAATTAATTGTAAGTACGTAACTGTTATAATTGAACACATTGCGTAATATTTCGCAACGATTTTAATTTGCAAGCAATTCAGATTTTACTAAGAATTTCATCAAATAATAAAATTCCTAGAAAAATAATTGTTGTTGCATACAATTCCTTGCTAAATCAAAATCATTAACGACTCATATAGCATGATTTGAGCTTACTTAAATTATTTACCACTACCACTATATAACTGAAAACTCATTAAAATCTCACCCTGTCAAAATACTTAAGTACTATTTCGATATTAAAAAACACTATTATCCATTTATTTGTTACTGTGATGAGTTGTAAATGCTTCAATTGTAAAATATTACTAAACACTAAAACAAAATTGTTGATGTCAAATGCATTAGTCCTTACTCGTTACTATTAATTTTTACATAAATTAGGGGCAGCATTCGGCTATTTCGAGTTGAGAACGTAGGAACGAAAGATTGACGATACATTAATACACAAGCAACTTTATTTTCTATACTCTCAAAATGCTCTAAAAACAGACAAATTGACATTAAGAATGAGGTAATAGTTTTTATATGTATTGCTAGAAATGTCCTACCTTGTGTTCTATAAACATTATTTGGAAGAAGATTGTTTAACTTTCTTGTATTGTCGGACTACCACAGAAATAGTGGCGTTTCTCTAAGAGGAATGGATAAGTTGGAGATAGTATGATTTTGAGTATATTGATTTAATTAACTAGCCCAGCATCCTTAGCCATGCTGTAGAATATAGAATTCTTATCCTGTAGCAGTTGTTCTGGAGGGGCATATTCCACAAGTTGTCCCTTGTCCAGCACCATGACCTTAGTAGAGTCCATGATGGTGTTCAGCCGGTGGGCAATTGTAAGTACTGTGCAGTTTGCAAATTCAGTCCGGATTGTTTTCTGGAAGAAAATAACGCAATATGATGGTATAAGTCACCATATTTTATAATGAATGAATGTCGTGGTGACCTTGCGGTTCTTTATGCACGAGGTGCAAGTTCGATCCCCAGCACAGGCAAGTACCAATGTGATTTTTCAAAGTTATATGTACTTTCTTAATTATTCTAAGACACTACTGACAGACGGTGAAGAAAAACATCGCGAGGAAACCTGGATTCCAAATATTGGAATCTGAAACCGCCAATCCGCAGTGTGCTAGCGTGGTGATCAATACTCAAACCTTTCCTTTATGGGTAGAGCCTTGTGCCTAGCAGTGGGACGCATATAGGCTGGTTTATTTATTTTAATGTAGTATGTGTACCTGTATGAGTTCGTCGGTCTCGAGGTCGACGGCGGCGGTGGCCTCGTCGAGCACGAGCAGCGGCGTCTTGCGCAGCAGCGCGCGCGCCAGACACACGAGCTGGCGCTGGCCCACCGACAGGTTCTCGCCGCCCTCGGCCACCTCGTGGCGCAGCCCGGCGGCCAGGCCTGCGGACAGCTCGGTGTTAGCTCAGCGTTAGCGCTAGCTGCGGGCTAGCCGCGTCATACTCACCCAGCACGAAGGGCTTGAGGTGCGCCAGCTCGAGCGCGCGCCAGATCTGGTCGTCGCCGTAGGTCTCGAAGGGGTCCAGGTTCATGCGCAGCGTGCCGGAGAAGAGCACGGGGTCCTGCGGGATGATGGTGATGCGCGCGCGCAGCTGGTGCAGGCCGATGCTGGCGATGTCCAGGCCGTCGATGAGGATGCGGCCGCCCACGGCCTCGACGATGCGGAAGAGGCCGAGCGTGAGCGTGGACTTGCCGGCGCCCGTGCGGCCCACGATGCCGAGCTTGTCGCGCGGCGCCACGGCGCACGTCACGTCGCGCAGCGCGGGCTCGGCGCCGGCGCGGTACGCCAGCGACAGCCGCTCCAGCTGCAGCGCGCCCGTCTCCGGCCACGTCGCCGGGGGGCCCACCGCCGTGTTCCAAGCCGCCTCCTAGTTGTTACCACAAAATTACAAGTTGTAGTAATGTCTAGTAGATGCCAGTGAACATTGTTGCAGTCGATAAACTTTACCTGTTCAGTTTCAGCGTATTCCTTTATTCTCTCGACTGCCACAATATTAGTTTCAACGTCAGATGTCATACGGACTAACCAATTCAAGGTTTGCGTAATCTGAAAATATGAATTACAATTGTTAATTTTGTCTTCACTATAAATCAATTGCGCCGGTAAGAACATCTTTGGTTAAGTAGGTACCTGTAAAGCGTAGCTGACAGAGAGCCCCACAAGACCAGCACTGACAGTATCTCTGTTGAGCACGGCGAACATGGCTGAGAAGAATATGATAAGGTTGCCAATCATTTCGAGCCTCACTGCCAGCCATCTGTTCGCGATGCAGCTAGGGTAGTAACACGATTGGTTGTGGTCAACACCTCGCTCCGATTCTGCAATAAATCTAGAAAAAAAGACCAATTAATCGTCATGTTTTATTAATTTCCATAACTCAATTCTACTGATTTATTGTGTACTGTATAACGTTAAGCAATATAGATTATTTATTGTCAATATATTGTTATCAAATTGTATGCCTACCTATCAGCAACACCATAAGCGCGGATAGTACTAGCGCCAGTGATACTCTCACCAAAGTGCGAGTAGATAGGCGATCGCGAGACAGACTCCAGTCGCTTCAGCTGCCGCGACGTGGCCACGTAGAACCTCTGGATGACGTAGTATATCACACCGATAGGAAGGATCACCGCCATGAAGATCGGCGTCGACAGACTTATCACGAACAAAGTTCCCAATACCTAAACATTAATCTTATGTTAACAAGTTTAATAGCTTCATGTTGAACGGTTACCTTCACTTTTCGGTGATCATGAGGCACGGATGACGAACTCACTGAATGTACACTTTGTGAACCACAATTCTTGCATTAAAACTGCACGTAAAAGACGTAATATCTTCTGTTATGAAATGATTACCTAATTTTCGGGCCAAGATCAACAAACCAGTTTCAGTTAGGGTAACCGTAATGTACACATACATAGTGAGAACAAACACAACTGGACTGGGATCAGTTTACAAATATGATATAATTTATACAATGCAAAATAAAAAAAATACATAAAACAAATCCATGATATGTTGCCACGGCGATCTTTACATTGTTACTTAATAACAACCAAAAACATATATTAACCTGAATCCAACCGTTATTATAAGCAAACAGCGAATATAACTACGCCATGTAACCTATAACATGTAAAAGGCTGTGTGATCGTGAACGAATGACGTAACAAAATGTCCCCAAAAACGTAACGAAACATCCATAAAAGGTGATATTTAGTTGGCAGCAGTGGGATTACCTCAAAAATACACCACATCAAGTCGGAGATCTGCGAAGGAAGAGCCGTATCCAAAACTTCCACGTCTTTAGAAAATCTAGTGAGTATCCTGCCAACGGGCGTGACTTCAAAGAATTGCAACGGTGCCTTTAACACGTGTTCCAACAAGAGTTCGTGGAGCAACCTCGCCGCCCGCCAACACGCCAGAAATGGCATTAAGTCGGCAAAAATTGATCCTATTGCTGCAACAACATCCACGGATATTCGTTAAGTAGCTAACCTAACATCGAGTGCCTCACTGGACCCTGATAATAATGAATACATTTACGTTTTACTGTTTTTACGCATTTACTGACCAAACAAACACTACCAGGAATCAACGACTACAGTCTAGGTCGGTGGAAATTAACTTTGAGATGGTGCGAAAAAAGATCTAAATAGTAGCTACGCGAAATAAATTACATGCATACTTCTATTCCTAAGATTAAGGTAGGCAGTGTAAGCAACACAAGGATTTATTAAACAACCAAAACAAGGGTTAGAAAACAAGATAAAGAAAACGAGTATATTTATAAACTGATCCCTTATTAAATAAGATAACTTACGCATCGAAGAGATTACAGAATAAACTTTGCTACATCGTAGGTTTGCAGCATAAGTTATTCTGTAAACTCATACGTGACATGCATACAATTCGCACAGTTATTGTTTGAAAACTTATTCTACATTAGTATATGTAGATCGAGATAATAGAACAATAATTTTCTCACAAACGCGTACATGTGACCGATAACAGTTGCGGGGCAGACAAGAAAACATAAAATAAAAGACGTTTTGTTTTTTATTTTATGCGTCCCTCTGTTCTTAGCGAATTGAATTGAACGAATAGATCTTAAAACAAGTTTGCTTCTTTAAGTAGGTGCGACAAAGTTTTTTATACATTTCTGTAATATGTGACAACTGAAACACAATATGTTACACTAAAATCTCAATTCAAACAATGCTCATGTGGTTTTCGTTCTGGACTTAGGTATCTAAGATGATTTCTGTTTTAAATTGCGCTTCTAGGGTAACATAAAGTTCAACTTACAGACGGCTGTATGTGCAAAAGATAAGACTATAAATTAGTTTACTTTGTTATAGTCATAACGGAAATTGTACCACAATAAATTGCAGCAGTAGTATCGCTGACAAAAATTACATGTGCTCAAAGAAAAAAATGTACTTTTTTATATATTGCATATGCAAGTTAGTTGATACCGCTGACGATACCCGCAAAACAGTTCAGGAATTTCATTTACACAAAAAAGTTTTAATTTTTTTATAATGCTAATGAGGGATACAGACGTCGGTAAATTGCGTGGTCGTCGCAGTCGTAGCAGTAGTACGGTGTGTAGAGGCACGGGAGAAGCGAGTCGTACCGCAAAGAAGCAGGAGGTCCAGCCCCTGAGCACCATGGGCAGCACGTTGTCGAGCACGTCCACGTCCTTGCTGAAGCGGTTGAGCACGCGGCCCACGGGCGTGCAGTCGAAGAAGCCCATGGAGGGCGCGTGCAGCACGCCGGCCAGCAGCGCCGCGTGCAGCGCGCGCGCCGCCGCCAGCGTGCCCAGGTACAGCGCCAGCGACGACACCGACACCGACACCACTGCACACCCAACACGCTCACACTCCGCAACGCCCAGGCGGCGGGAGGGAACCCTCCTCTATCCTATCGCACCTATACAACCTTATTTTTGGTATGTACTAAAACCGGGACGCGTCAACTTCATGTAAATAATTTACCCAATTTCACGGACCAGCAGCCGTGCTTTAGATACCCATAGCCAAGTGACGATAGAAATTCTTGACTGGGCACAAACACTGCCGAGACCCAAAATTGCGATATAATAATCACGACAATTACTTCTGCTAATGTTGAACAATTATAAAACTTGTACATAGTAAAAATAAGCTTGTATAAGCGTCTCATCTCGTATGCCTATTGACGTTCAAATACCATTTCCTAACACGACATATTTAAATGCACCATACACCTTTTCTGAACGTTTATTAGTATAAAGAGATCATTGGATAGTATTACATTTTACAAGAAATGGGAATGCAAAAATAAAAGTTATTTGTAAAAAAAAAAATGCAATTAAAGATTAGAATATTAACAAAAAAAAAAGATTGCATGCTGCATTTATATAAGATCAAAACCTGGGATTGAACTTATTGATGTAACTTTAAAAAACCACAGTAATAAGCAAATCAGAAAAGAACAATAGCTTACTACAGAAATATGAAAACGTTAAGTATGGCCTATTAAGTTTTCTCGAAATATGCGTTTTAATAACGCAAACTCCTTAATACGAAAAAAAGCTGGTCAGAATTATTGTTTTTACTGTGATTCTTATAAGTTAGTCTACTCTGATGAAATCTATTATTCTGAAAAATCCATGCACTTCGGAAAGTTAAGTAGTTTACCTAGAAAAGTTAACACCATGCAATCAATGGATTGAAGATATTTATACAGGATAAGATTGTTAAGATAAAACAAAGGAAGAAAACATATAATTATGAAAATAAAGAGTAAAAATGTATTCATTATTACAAGTTTCCACCACATTTACCATTCCCAAATATTTGTTATTTAAACATAGTATGTATTTAACCTTTTGGATGTTACTTGTGATAAAAGCGGTCTTTTAAAATATAATAGGACAGTAAAATCCCTGTATTTATTTATTATATTCATTCAAAGACCAAAGACCAAATTATATTCCCAAAGAGGGTTAGTGTCAGGCAGGCGGCCGACTATAAAACCATAGCCAAAACTTTAAGCAACATGTCTAAAAGACGTGTTGCGCCGACCCCAAGTAAAAATTGGGATAAGGGCAGGGGAATGATGATATTCATTCGAGGACCATCGCTTTATATCAAGGCATTCAAAAGGTTAATAACATAACAAGATTTTGAATTTATTTGTACTAAAGGATCACATTATTTTTAAGGTAATTCAATTTAATAATTTCATCCTGTTTTGATACAGTTAAGATGGGAGAGGGGCTTTATCATTACTAATCATTTGACATGAATTTACTTCAATATTTTCTTAAGAAATGCTTAGGTCTACATTCAATAGATTATCTATTTTTAGAGTTCAAAGGGCTGTTAGCGCAATTAGAGTCTGTAACGTTTTGAAAGTGCGAGAAGGTCTATTGAAAATAAAAACCTTTCCATTTTGGTTCTTTAAGTTATTAATTTAACTTGTAAATATTTGGGTATAACTTATGTAAATGTTTGTGTAATCGGTTTCCTAGGTTACCTTGCCCGATGCCGAGTCCGCCGTACACGCCGAGGTACATGTCACGTCGGGCTTTGTCCACAGTGCCGTTTACAATCTATAAACACAACAATAAAATTAATATTGGAATGGTATTTTCATATTTTGTTGCTAAGGAGAATGTAGTAACAAAAAAAAGAGCCATCTACAAAATCAAATATACTAAACACACCATCATTTGATGGTATGATGGTTTGTGTGATGGAAAAATGGCGGGAAATATTTTTTTTTCAATTTATTAAAGTTACCCAGCGTTTTCGACAGTTCGATCGTATGATTTTTTGTCGTCAACTGCGTTTTATTCCAGTTTTTCATGTTCATTCTTCCAATTTCAAGTAAAATGCTGCATCTTATATTATTTATATTTATTCTGGTATTTAAGAAGGTTGTCTTAGCTACACCATTTTACGTTTTAAATATACCTACTGTGTGTAATTAGAATAAAATATTATAGAAATAATATTGAACAAGAAAAAGCTGCTAAAATAAATATTTATAAATTAAAAATTAAAAGAGGATTTTAAAACATAAGCTTACCATTTTATCATCATTCGCCCATTCAGTAAGCCAGTAGTTGGAGCCAACTTGGAACACTTGAAGGATAAGATTCATTACCACGGTCACCACAGACGATACGATTCCAACACTCATTAGGTAGTGTTTGTATACACCCCATTTTACCTGCAAACAATATTTATTACACTCATTGATATTTCAGACTCTATGCGTTAAATAATATAGGGTGCTAATTGTTAATATAATAACTCAATACGAATAAATAATAACTGTCATAAGGCAATTAAATAATAGGGTACTTGATTCGGAATATCTAATTTGGCACGATATTCATACATTTATTTGCATTTCATAATGTTACAAAAGGAGGCTTAAAGCTAGGTAACCGAATATTTCCTGCAGTTTGATTTATGAAACTAAATTAAATAAATTTTAATTAATTAAAGTCCAAGATGGTAGCATAATTTAAATTTAACTATTGTTTTTTTAGTTATTAAAACAAAAATTCTAAAGCTATTTTAAAAATAAGTCAACTGGGGAGTAACACAATTTTAGGTATTTGACGCGTTGCTCTACATTTGTTTTTTTTTTAGAAAAAAATCAATTAGTTTTGCTCAGACAATGTGATTAATCATAAGATAAATATGTGAACTTACACTTCCAGTTTCGGTCTTCTCAGTTTCGATGAGTTTATTTTGCTTTTTTAGGTCATTTGGTGTAACACTGTCTGGGGTCTTCCGCTTCACGCTACCGGCACGGTCACCTACACATTTACCATAATTCAAATAGTGTCAAAAAGTAATAGATAATCATGGGTAAAAATATGAATTAAACACAAAAATTGGTGTCTTACCCGCTGCGGCAGTCTGATCGGATTCCGAAGCGCTTTCGGAGAGTGAACGAGCTCTCTGTAACTTGTTTTGGAATTCGCTACCTAGTTTACTTTCTAGATCTTGTTTGATTTCTTTAAGTTCTGAAAATAATAATCAAATTTAGGTTACAGAACGAACTTAAAAGCTTACTGTAATCATTCTACTTTACTAAAATTACCTTCAGGTGAGATTCGCTCGGCATCGCTCAAATGATGCAGCAGGAACTCTGCGAAGGCGCCCTTCTTCTCGAGCAGCTGCTGGTAGGAGCCGGCCTCGGAGACCTCACCGTCACGCAGCACCACGACCAGGTCCGTGTGCGCCAAGTACGACACGTTATGCGTCACCCACACGCGCGTCCGGCCCTTCAGCAGCCCCGCGGGCCCGATCACCTGCACAGCGTTAGTCAGTCAGTCCGGACCGACGCGGGTCAGTCCGGTCAGTACGACACGTTGTGCGTCACCCACACGCGCGTCCTACCCCTTCAGCAGCCCCGCGGGCCCGATCACCTGCACAGCGTCTGTCAGTCAGTCCGGACCGACGCGGGTCAGTCCGGTCAGTACGACACGTTGTGCGTCACCCACACACGTGTCCTGCCCTTCAGCAGCCCCGCGGGCCCGATCACCTGCACAGCGTCAGTCAGTCAGTCCGGACCGACGCGGGTCAGTCCGGTCAGTACGACACGTTGTGCGTCACCCACACACGCGTCCTGCCCTTCAGCAGCCCCGCGGGCCCGATCACCTGCACAGCGTCAGTCAGTCAGTCCGGACCGACGCGGGTCAGTCCGGTCAGTACGACACGTTGTGCGTCACCCACACACGCGTCCTGCCCTTCAGCAGCCCCGCGGGCCCGATCACCTGCACAGCGTCAGTCAGTCAGTCCGGACCGACGCGGGTCAGTCCGGTCAGTACGACACGTTGTGCGTCACCCACACACGTGTCCGGCCCTTCAGCAGTCCCGCGGGCCCGATCACCTGCACAGCGTCAGTCAGTCAGTCCGGACCGACGCGGGTCAGTCCGGTCAGTACGACACGTTGTGCGTCACCCACACACGTGTCCTGCCCTTCAACAGTCCCGCGGGCCCGATCACCTGCACAGAGTCAGTCAGTCAGTCCGGACCGACGCGGGTCAGTCCGGTCAGTACGACACGTTGTGCGTCACCCACACACGCGTCCTGCCCTTCAGCAGCCCCGCGGGCCCGATCACCTGCACAGCGTCTGTCAGTCAGTCCGGACCGACGCGGATCAGTCCGGTCAGGAACTCACCTTGTCGAAGATGTGTTTGCCGACGTGTGAGTCCACGGCGCTGAGCGGGTCGTCCAGGAAATAGTTGTCCGCGTCGCAGTACACCGCGCGCGCCAGCGACACGCGCTGCTTTTGACCGCCAGACAGGTTTATACCTATACATACGAACGCACCACATTTATGACACATACATCATCTGGCACTTTACTAGTTTTAATGGATAAAAACAATGATTATTTACCCTTTTCTCCAATTTCAGTTTGATCTCCACCGGGTAGTACATCGAAGTCAGGTTTGAGAGCGCACACATTTATGACATTATTATACTTCTGCTTGTCGAGTGGGTGACCGAATAAAATGTTGTCTTGAAGTGTTGCATTCTGAATCCAAGCTTGTTGCGGCACGTACGCTATGCTCCCTGAAATTAACGTATAAAATTAGTATAAAGGGAGACAGATCCAATTAAGTATATCAAATTCATTATTGTATGTGTACCTGTTGTATTAACGCGTCCTGAGATTTTGTTCATCTCTCCGAGTAAGGCAGATAGCAGGGAACTCTTGCCGGAGCCGACAGCTCCAACAATAGCAACCAGAGACCCGCGCGGTACATGCAGGTTTATGTTCTTGAGGACGGGATCGGTGTCCTGTTCTCCCCACGAGAAGTGACCACTCTCTATTACAATCGGGTTTGCTAAAACGAGATGATTTCATTACGATTTTCTGTATAATGTTGCAAAATATAATAATACTCATGAATGAAACAAATAAAGGAACTTACGATCTTTCGGGTCATGTTCAACAGAACTAATATCCAGTTCATCGCAGTTCAAAAACTTGTTTAATCTTTTTATACCAACGGCTGTCTAAAATTCAGATATTATTAATTAATCTCAATTCAATGTTTAATAAGTAATAAGACTCATAAAATACCTTACATCCTTTTAACCACACCAAGCTTAAGTATTCTACCAAGCAACTAAGGTAAGTAAATCCATACATCTATGTTAAGTTTTAAGTGCATTCATTAACAATTAAGTGACTTAATCCGAGGAATGTTAAAAGAAATTTAAGTTAAATGAGTCGATAAATGAAAGTTGGAGACGGAACTTAAAACTATTAGTAATCTGATCAAATCACTCTCATTTTAGTAGTGACGTCACACGAGTGCAAAATATAAGATAGTTAAGGTTAGTGTTAGGTTTTGCAAAATACTATAATATTCTGCGATGCTTTAAGAATATTTACTTCCTTCATATAGCTTCACAAGTTCACACTTCACACAGATAAATCTAAGATGGTAACTTACTTGTACGACATTCGATATAACGTTAGGCAGCATTGACAGGGGGAAACGTAGAATGTTGAAAAGAGACAACGCTACGAAAGCTCTCTTAGAGTCCAGCACTTCGGTGTCGTTAACCAATACAAAGCAGCCGAACGACATCAGCGACACCTACGACACCATTCCAGTTATTACAAGTGGTACCATGCAAGGGTGGCTGGACCGAAAGCTGACCGAGTCTACGCTGTGTCTTTACTACAACACTACGTGTTAAAACGCCTCAAAACCTTACTTTTTTATCATTTCAATAGCGAATGTTAGTGTGGATAGTAAAACACAACGTAGACTAGTGCACTGTCATCTCCTCAATAATGTATTATAAATATATATGCGTGTTAGTGTGTCTGTATGAAAGAACCAAAGCCTCGTATGTAGATATAAGAGGTGTGAGCTCGACGTGGCACTACCTCGATCACGGATACGATGATGAGAGGCAGTAAACCTAGGGGCAAGTGCATTGTGTAAAACAGAGACATCGACACGAATATATTTTCAGCTGTCAGGATATTGTTCTCGGGGTCGATTATCAGAAACGTGAAGAAGGTTAGGAAGGTCACCTTAAAAACAAACAAAATTATGTCAGAATGTTTCTGATTTTAACAGGTAAGACTTATAGAAATTTGATTATTTTGTAAATTACTGTTACCTTTTTTTTAATTTACCTAGAATGTAAAAGTGTTTACACAGCATTGATATACATAATTCCAGTTTAAATGGGGATGTTGACTAGCCTCTTTCTAGTGCGCGCAGTAGATAAATCATGTCTATTTTTTCTGACTAAATTAAAAATAGACTTTACTTTTCATACATAGTCAATATCCCTTCTGGTGTCATCACATGATAAATAAAAACTTTTAAATATGTTACTTAAATTATATAATACTTTATCACACTGGGTTACAAGTGTAGATAGAAGATAGATAAAACGTAGTGAGTTAACAAAAAAATATGCATTATCGTAGTTACGTCTGCTATTGTCCGATATTTGCCAAGTAATACAGGATTATCAGAACGTAAATCATTTAAAATGACACGAAGGAAATGATATCACACTCATCAATCATAATATTAATAAAAATGATAAAATTTGTGTAATCCAAACATTATAGTTTTTATCAAGCCCAAACAATTTATAACACACCTGGTGATTGGAATTGATTTCTAGTGATTTAAGCTATGATTGATAGTTGATAATTGACGAACTTGATAATTTAATTGATAAACGTTCGGAGAAAAATTATTTAACATTTTTCGAGTATTAACGCACGTCTTCTTTTAAAATCCATGTAAATGTTATTTCCGTCGATTTTATGATAAGATCATGATTGACACAATTTCACGAACTCGAAAAGTTATTTTTGTGCATGTGACGCGATTGTAAATTTCATTTATGTCGTAATCATTTTGCAATAATTTTACAGAAAAGGTGTGGAAATGACTTTGAAAATCGAATTTCATTATACTTCTGTAGATAAAAATCAGATACATTTATAACGGTCCGGTATTCTTCAATATGTATTTGTGTGTGTGTCTATGAATTGTTAGAACTGACTTACCAGGAAAGGTGCACAAGACCATATAAATGAGGTAGCAGAGTTAAGATAGGCAGCTTGTTTCAAAACATTCATTTCCTTGTTTCTAATTTGAAGGATTTGTGCTTCAAAACTTGGTTCCCATGCATACATTTTAAGGACCTATAAAAAGATTACATTTAAATATAACACTATGATACACATTGTAAGTAATTATTCTTAGAATTTACATACTGAAACTCTTTGTTGATCATTGCTGGCGTGATAAAACAAATTATTTGAATAAATAAATAAAAAGACGACTGTATAATGTTAGGATAGGTTTCAATTGACCTTGTCAAAGCCTTGACATGTCTCTATCACGTTTTCATGTTTGTTTATCAGTTTGTTCGTTCATTTGTTTTGTCTTGGCATAATTATAACAGGAGATTGGTTTAAATAGCGAACTAGCGAAACTCGGTCACTGCACCCGCGTCTGTGCGGATAGATACATATCATTACATACACAGCACACTGCAGTTTATGACGCAATAGTGAACAATAGTATCACAAAGTTTCACTTGTTTAAACTAAATGTGCTGTTTGGGTTGAAAACTTCAAAAAAATATATTAGTCTATCTGATAATGGCTTCTGAATCTATTTCAAAGTCAAAAACAAGTCTTAGGTTTAATTCAATATAATGTTATGACAAACTAACGAATCATACTGATGTTTCCAAAATGTAAGTAATCATGACTGATAAATTTGCACTATGCGTGAGCTAAATCAACATATTCTCATTGTTAATATTTAGTTCACAGTTAGTGTAACATTTGGTATTTGCGTACTGATATGCTATATCAGTGAATCAAATATGATATGTTTTGTGTGTATTGATAAGGACGCCGCGGTTGGGAAAGTTATCTTGGCCAATATTGTACAGTGTGGTGAAATCGCTAAACTTCGAGTGCTATGTTATCTAAATGGATTGCATTATTAAGATTTACATTATTTTAGATCCAGATGTCTTTGTGACAATACATTTATCAGCAAAAATACTTTATCTGTAACACTCGGGATAAGGAAATATCTGAACGGATATAAGCTTTAGGCACTAAATCCAATCGTTGTATTTGGTTATTGTACGAAATATACACTATTATTCAATAATTTGATAATTATTTCAATAAACATAAAAAGGTTACCTTGATTCCATTAAGTACTTCGTTCATAAGTTTAACTCTTTCATCTTTGTACTTCATCAGCCTAATTTGGAGTGTTTTCACCCTGTTGGCGATCAGTCCGTTGACAGGGATCAAAATGATCATCACAGCTAAACCGGCCAGGACAGATGGGCCCAGGATGCCCCAGAGGAAATACAAGGCAAGCGCGATCTGGAGTGGCGCCGACCATATCATGTTCAAGTACGCAGTCAGCTCAATGAATCTGAAAATATAAACGTAGGCATTGAATTCACGACCAAGAATTATTATTTGCAGATATTGATTTATTAAAATCAAGCATCAATAATGGTTTGGTGGCTTTTTTCTTATGAGTAATAATGTTTAACTAGCCTAGTCATGCATTAGTAACCATCGATCTACTATCCTATTGAAACAATTATTACAATTAATAGAAACGAATTTATGACTATTATCTATCGTTTCGTCAGTGTTAAAAAATATATTTGTATATAATATATCGCGATTGCAGAAGCCTTAATCCAGACCATACTTGTTTAAAAGGAAAGTACGCTTTTTTAGTTCATTGAAAAAATAAGAATTTATAGCGAATACAATACAAAAAAAAAATATGATTGAAGGAATTTCATACGTTAAAATATCTTTTTGGGTGAGATTAACTTTATTATGAGAGTAGGTAGCTGACATCAATGTTATCTTAATACTTACCGAACTAATATCACTTCAAATATTACACAAAAAGATACGTTTTTACATTTGTTTCGTGTATTTATCTTATTTAAGACTCATCACTTCCTACAATAACGAGGAAATACT
This sequence comes from Chrysodeixis includens, assembly GCA_941860345.1. NCBI lineage: Eukaryota > Metazoa > Arthropoda > Insecta > Lepidoptera > Noctuidae > Chrysodeixis > Chrysodeixis includens. The sequence goes on along the minus strand of OW796096.1, from coordinate 4,249,787 downwards.
TGGTAGCTTAAGTACTCAAAGATTTAGTTTCAAATAGAGTTTTTTTTTAATATTTTGGCAAGAAGCAAATAATTTCGGTTTCAGATTGTGTCAACAATTGAGGAGGAAAATACGCTCATGATTACATTAATTTCGAAATAGGTAATAATTGATGAAGGACTTCTATAAATAATCATTTACTGCCCCGCTTGTGTACGTACGTCCTTAGACCACACTGGGTTGACGGTAGATAATGACTAAGGATTTTTTTATCTTTACTTTCGTGCAAAACATGTTGGTATAATGATAAATATATCACAATGACTTCGGGACTGAAAGTTGAATACATTCCAAATTCTATTCTTAGAAATTTTCTACCCATAAGTAAAAGTAACAATGAAAGTGTCATACACTTTACCTTTGAGCATCCACGGACATGAGATTGACAATTTCTCCGACCGTGGACTCTTTCCTTGAGGCGTTCGACATCCGCAGTGACTTTCTGTAGATGGAGCTCGTCAGAGCAGTTCTTATCCTCATACCGACGAGATACATTCGCGTGAAGTAATGTGCTAGTAACATAGTTTGCACTGTAGCGCACGCAAGCAGCGCGACTGCATAAAGGTAACCCTTCCATATCGGCTCATCGCCTTGCACGAAACCTATTAGGAGCCTGAAATAAAACACTAGTTTTATACAACTCATCACAATGACTCATAAATAAACCTTGCTTGGAAGTAACAATGACTGGCGGTTTTATTGTGTACATTGGTAACAAAATAATCTTACTTGAGTAATTGTGGTGACAAGAACATGAGGCAGTCATTAAAGAGCTTTAGGAGTGCTCCGAACACGAACTGTCCTCCGAAGGCGAGGCACAGCGAGGGCAGGATGGATGCTGGCTTCTTCTCCGTCTCCGGCTTGAAGTTCACGCTAGCCGACGTCTTGCGGTACGTGGCTTTCGTGCCGTTAGCTCTTTGGTGATATGAAAATAACAATCATAAAATATAGGCATATTGTACCTACCTGAGTGCGACTTATTGTGTTTACTTAATTTACATATTGCAATACATTATTTTGACAAGTTTGTGTAACGTTATCTATTTATACAAATAAAGAGTTTTAACTTGCCAAACAAATACGGTATGTATACTTATTTAAGTAGGGAGATAAAGTGCTCCTTTGTAATAAACGTATTTGATAACTAACGAATTAACCTAATAAAAGTAAATATTAAGAGTGCGGCGTCCCCTCGTGACATATCGACCTTGTATTTCAAGAGAGAACAGTCAAGAATTTGAAAGATCATACTATCTATTAAGATAAACATGCGGATATTGTTGTATTGAAATGACAACGTGATATTACCTAATGCATCCACTTATCAGGATATGAATGAAACACGATGACTTTATTTTTTACGATTTCCAATCAATCTCATATCATGATAAGTCATTCATGAAAATGATTAAAGTAATTGATTGTAATTATAATCATAGTCTTTTTTGAAACTTTAACGTCATAAATTGTAATTAAAAAAATACAATTAATTTACGTTCCGTAAGTAGTACCCTTGATAGTTAACGCAATTTCGTATTTAACTTGCGAAAGAAAAAACTAATTGCCTAAGACTGAGTAAAATTTGGACGGGTATTTTAATTTATTTCGTAGTAAATAATATAACGTGCATTACTAGTAACACCTAACAAAATTTCGAAGAATATCTACAAAAACCATTGAACGAATCGTTATCTTGACGTTTTACCTTGATGTGTCAAAAGTGATTTAAGCGGAAGAATAATATTTAATAAATGTAGGTAAAAAATTGTACTTGTAGATATTGGATACTTACATTTCTCGTTTCTTTAAAGACTTCTCCCAAAATTTGTCGAACCTTGGTACGACTTCTTTGGAAGTGTCTTGAGGGTTGAGGGCCCATAGATCGTCCTCTGTTAAACTCCTACGGAATCCTGTTATGGCAAGCGGGTCAAACCAGCTGAATGTAAGGCGACTTGGAAAGCCCGACGCATTCTCCGGACACAGGTTCTAAATTAAACAAACAATAACATAACTCCATGGTTTAATAATAATTATTATCGTAGGCGTTAATATTAACGCTTACGTAATTTAAACATTCTTGCGGTCAAACCTTGTATTTCTTTTGACCTTTAGATTACATAAAAAAATCAACTCAATTATAGTTATGAATAATGGGAAATAGACGATTGAGTTATAATTTTCGGCAAGCTATGGTGTTTTTGGTAATGGCCTTATTCATATTTTGCTTTGCTATTAAAATTTATACTTTTACACGTCCGAATGGTCAATGACCATGTGGGATTACGTGATGTGACATCAGGCAAGACCTTTTATTGTACAGTTTGCCGGTTCGACCTTCTTGTTAGATAAGAAGTGATAATTACCTTATCGTATTTGTAAGGTGAATCTCTCGGTGGCAAGTCGGCGAAACAATTCAATATGAACATGAGTAAAATCAGGGGATAGTACACCATGTAGCTGACGAAATTGTATTGTACGTTTTCATCGTCGGTGAGATAGTAGTGTTCAGTTATATGAGTTCTCAGCTGGGGCAGGCCCGCGAATATCAGGAGTAACCAAAAGAAGAATAGTACTCCCGACGCTCTCATACCAAACTTTCTATTGTAGTACAATAATGTTGCTGATAAAGCCTGCAGAAGTAGAAAAAAACAAATGTGTTAATACGACTTATTTAGTGAGGACCCGTGCTTTCTGGTTGCCTTTCAACGTAAAGTCAATAGTTTGAGCTCTGCACCGATCACATGTATATTTATGACTAAAAGATAGATAGAAGAAGGTCTTCTTTACATATCATTATACGTTTTTTTATTTGCTATAGACAAAACCAAAGAATTAATAAATGTTTTTCGAAATCATGTTATTCAATTCATGCCATTGTAATGTTTACAATGCGGTTCTTATACATAAATCTTTATAAAATCGCCAACTGAGTTTGTGTATGCTTTCCTCTATTTTAGTAACACACATAATCTAACTCCGGTGAGTAAACAGGTTTTGAATACTCACGTTTTAAGTCCCAGAAGAGACAAAGCGAATGTTTGAACTCAAACAAACTTATACTAAAGTAGAATTTTAATAACTATCAGTTGCTCACGAAAAAAATTTGTTACGTAACCAAAAGATAGAGCATTTGAAAACATGAATCGTGTAAAAAGGTAGCAAATACTTCGTGCTATAGAGATAAGATGCATTAACTGAAACAAATACTTGATAGAGATGTTATGTTTACGATTAAAGACTATCATAGTTATAACGTCTACATTAGCTTCTGATTGATAATAAAACGACTTGTAATATCTACTATCTACTGTACGTGTGTCTGCTAAACTAACAGATATTAAACATGACTGGACAGTTTCTGTTTATTAATTAGTACCGCTCAGGCTTCGCACGGTCGTTTAAATTTATTAACGACATTATTGTGTGTTCTAATAAGTAGAAATTATAATAATGCATGGTACACCAATTATAAACCCTTCTCATTTAACTCGCTGTGAAAACCGTATAAAAGTCTCTTGGATTTTTTAGAATTTAGAAAAAAACAGACGTGGAAGAGGCTTCGTGAAATAAGATGCATTGATGAATGATAGTTATAATTTTACAGTGGACGAGCGTTAAGGTACACGAGCATCTAACTCTTTAAAACGTTTAGGATATTTTATGTAGATTAGTGTTATTTTTGTCTAGACAAGTTCGTCCGTCGCCCTATATTGATGAATGTTGTTTAACCTCTTAGATCGATCTCGATTTGTCAGGAACAAGATTAAACAACTTCTCGTAACAGATACCGTTATTAACACATTGAGATCGCCATGTTTGTAAATCCATAGTAACCGTTGGGATTATTTATACATTTATAACCTGCTGATGTTATAACTTATTTCACATTTATTTCATGAGAATCGAATTGGTCGGATGTTTCATTTTTTCAGGGTTAAAAATGTATGAAATTCGAGAATAACTGTGTGTACTTTTTGATAAGATTACAATCGGCAGAATTGTTATTTTAATCATAGATACCTTGTGCCATGATCGCAGAACATGAAAGAGAATAGAGATATAAATATATCTTCCGCACATACTAATCTTAGATATCAAGCGACAAGGTCTCCTATCCAAACGGTTAAACACGAAATAATTTATGGGCAAAGAAATTCGATAGTCATTCAACAGATTCATAAAATGAAACATTCTATCGACATGTGTTGTATTGCACAATGGAAGCATATACAAGCGTTGTCGTACAAAAGTGGTCGAAGTCCGTTTTATGTCATATTCGAGTTGTTTTTTTTTAGTAGAGATTAACCACTGATTGTGATTATATCACAGTGAAGGTCAAAAGTTTGAAGATCCGTTTAATAGTAACCACAGCGTTCCGCAACATAATGAGCGCCGGTCCCTCGAGGCGTAGCCTAATAGATTATGGGTGACGTAATATTTTTTTGTTGGCATGTATGTGAGTAGTACTACGTGCTTAAACAATCTGTCAAGGTAAATGAATGCAATACTTAATGAAAGGGCTTTAGAGTGGGCAACTTTAGACGAAAAAATTTGGTAACTATGCAGGTATAATACGAACGATTGAATTAATTTGTACGTAAAGGTAAATGTTACAGATCATTCTAAAATATTGTTATGACAAACATGACACAGCAAAAAAATCGAAATATGTGGCCATCATCGTCCTTGAAAATAAACTTCTAGATGACTAATGAAAGTTGTACTTTATTTTAATAAGTCTATACATTGAAACTAGGTACGTATTTCATAATGTTACGACATTAGACAAATAGACTGAATTGAGTTTGAACATGTGTTGTTACTAACAGCAAAAGCTTACTATTCTAATATAACATTAGAAACTGAATTACAGCCTACTGACAATAACACCGTGAGTGGTCAGAAGCCGTAATTACAGTCAAGAATAAGGACAATCATTAGCCATTGAACGCAAAGTTCAATTGATTACATTCTCATCTGAGAATTAAGTAGGTAGTGCGCTTGTAAATTATATGAATACTTTGTTATCGATGTACGTGTACGATTGGGGTTGTTCCCAACTCGACACAAGAGACTGGACACACGTGTGTCCGGTTGGTGAAATTAAAATTAGTGCTACTAATTATTTCGTCATGTGGACACGCCATAATTTTTACGCGTGTCCACATGGGAAACTTAAATTAAATCACTTTTATGTTTTCGTCAACTGGACACACGGTCGTATTATACCCGATTCTGGACATTTCAGATTTTAAGGACCGTGTGTCCAGTTGACGAAAACATAAAAGTGATTTAATTTAAGTTTCCCATGTGGACACGCGTAAAAATTATGGCGTGTCCACATGACGAAATAATTAGTAGCACTAATTTTAATTTCACCAACCGGACACACGTGTGTCCAGTCTCTTGTGTCGAGTTGGGAACAACCCTACGATTGTATAGGATACGCGGCCTAAGCGATGATATAAAACTTCACAATTTAAGATAAGAGATTTAAACCGTTTTTAAAACAGGGATTTATTATGTACCCTTGTAATAGAAATTAGTTTTGTTTAAATTGTAAGCTAAGGCAACTAAGTACATGGCCGCGATACTTACAAAAATTTATCGACCAAACAGAATTTAACCTTTGTGCAAAATCCAGCCTATGACTAAGAGACGGGAAAGCAACCAGTGGGTCAGGATTATGTAGACGTGAAAGCATACTTACAAATGTCAAAATCTTTACAATAGGACTATAATAATCTGCGTTGAACACTTCTATCTCTCCCTGAGACGAAGTGTGCACTGTGACGCCGAGATCCACAAACTTTAACACTATCAAAAGGCAAGTTATCACCAGCTTGCTGATGTTTAACATATTCCATGGTATATTTCTTTCTTTGCTGCTCAATATGTAGTAGGCGTCTAGGAGTGCCGCGACCCATAAGTACAAACACGGTGTCCAAACGAGCACTGTCTTTTGAAAACATGGCGTAAGCTCTGGGTTGTCTGTGTTCCATGTGAGACTGCTATTCTAGAAGAAAAAAAGAAAACATAGTTCGGTTATTAAACACGAAATTTGTCAAAAATGTTATTATATTCTTGGTTAAAGAGCATTGACGGTATGATCGATATGAAAGTGTCACTCGACCGTTAGAAGATATCGCTGTTAGATTAAAAAGACAAGGACATAAATTGACGAACTAGGTTTATGATACAGCAAAGAAAACTACGTACCTACCCAGTTACCTAGATACACGCGATAACGAGTCGGGATACACTCGTATACATTATTACGTTAATGCACAGTTATCGACTTAAAATAACTATTCTCATTCATGAGCGAGGTCATCGAAATTGGTATGAACCGTTACTTTGTTTCCGTGAATCAGTGATAAAACCACGTTTGATTTTTATTATAACCTGCATTGATAACAATATCGGAATGATTTCTACCTATGAACAGTCAAAAACTTATTAATTTTGAATCTCATTCTATTATAAAAATAATTATCAAAATAGGTACATGTTGCTTTAAAAATGTCAAAGTTCTTTATCTTATGTTTAGTACGGCCACATCGGGTCTACGGCCTGTGGTTTGTTCCGCTTGTTCGTTTGTTGCGTTGTACAGATGTGTAACCATAACACTTCAATTGACTTCAATCATACAAACGGTATGGCGGCGACGTTCCCAGTGTGTGGTCGTGCTCATGTCTCACACATGCAACACGCCCGTATACCGAACTCTATTTAGATAGAATTTAACGCAATTTGGAATTTACTTGTCGAATTAAATTATTTCAGCCGTAGTCTAACAGAAACACAGCGCCAGATGGTTCGAACTACATTACGCTTTACATTTTGCGAGCACGTGTGTAATCTGGAGATGAAGCGAAACGCATTGCGGTCGATGTGATTTTTGTCGGCATGATCGATGGATGAAATAAAACGGAACAATACCCTACTAATCCTTATACAATGTAGTTCACTGTTTACTTAACATAACAATTACTATAGCAGTTGATTCAAGTGTATTTAATAAGAACACGGGTATAGCACCTATTACCTAAATAATAGCAGCCCATAAATAACTAAATGGTAAATTTTACATTTACCACATATGTATACGTACTTAGGGTTATGTAGTTGGCTGTCAAACTGTTTTATTTGAGTTTTTCAAATTACATATCAGCTGCATGTAGAGTTGTGTAAAATTCTACAGTATTCTACAATACTGCTAATTTATGAGTGTCATGAGTTGTGCTAAATTCAACAAATTAATTACAGTCATTGAGTGTAATACTATTACTTTTTTAAACCATAAATATCTGTTAACTTCTAGAACACTGAAAGTTGAAATGAATTACATGTTGTTAATTCATATTATACATACCTATCAGCTTAATTTTTATTAAATTATCTTTTTTGGTTGATATGGTTGGTATGGCAAATTGACACATTTAATCACTAAATAGTATGCTATTTAGTGATTAAATGTATCAATTTGCACAAACCAAGAAAGGGTTGCATAATGTTGTGAAATAAGATTAAATCGTTCTGTTAGATGTCATCCGGTGTAGAAATCTATTAAAAAAAAGATAAGCATAAGTACCTACCTAAATTGATTACATATATTACTTATTATTTTTTTAGAACAGATAAGAAAATTGTCAGGAAATTGTTAAATTTTCTGTATGTGCTACAAAAAACTATCATTACCAGAATCAGTAAAATAACATTCAAACATTATTTTTGGATTAATTAAGGATATAATAATATAAATTCACACATACCTATATGCTACCATTTATGTTATAATGAGTCATCATAATTCTATAACACATAAAAGCATGGCTGGTGTTATTAAAATAATACAGTAATTTTAAAGTCTCATGGCCGAATATAATGTTCGAGAACCCAGTGTAGAAATCTGATTGAGGCTGCATTAATAAAATTGCATTTTTTTATTAATTATTCAGTTGATTTAAATTACTTTGCCATAATTATAATTTGCATCTACAAATTGACTTATTATATTATATATGTATTATGACAAATATATTTATGTATTTACATTTATGAATATTTTGTTTGAATAATTAAAACTATCTTTGTTATTATTTTGTGCTTGAACAGGTTTCATATATCATTATTAATGTGAATCTGTGTGGCACCAATTCACAAATGATAAGGCAAGTAGAATAGAGTCAAGTGAGCATAGTTTAACAAAAACAGGTTTTATTCAATGGTATTATGTTGTTATAGAAAATGCCTTGGGTCATGGTCATGAGGTTTTATTTCTGAGCTAATGAGTGCTGCTCTGAAGTGTTGGTTTAAAAAAAAATAAGATGAAGGTTTTGGTTTTTTGTGCAGTGTAGTAAATATATGATATTTACTACACTGTACCACAAAAAGATAGAGGTTTAATATGAGTCAGAGAAGTATAATACAAATTATAATTATTATTAAAATATTAAATAGTCAATTACATGTATAATAAATAAGTATTTATATTACATTGAATGTTTCAGTAATAAGCTTTATTTGATGTACATACAAGAATAAGTTATTATTATATATTTTAATTAATAAAAACAAAAGTGTATTTTTACCTAAGAATAACATTATTTTGCCAAGCCCATTTTACAAAGATATTATACTTAAAGTAATTATTGTATCTATGTATTTAAAATATACAACTAAAAAAACATAGTTCTTTAACCATAAAACTTTTTTTTTTTTTATAAATAGTCATTTTAAATATGATTTCAAATATCTATCTATGTTTATACAGCATATATTATTTATACAATATATTAGAACCACTTTAATTTGGGTCAAGTGCTCAAATAAGTTTCAAATAAGATTTTTTTAACTACTAAATGAATTAGTTACACCAGCTGGTAGTAAATTCAAACTTGCTAAACATTAAGATGAATTTATGCCTTGCATTCTAATTTAAAAAAAATACTCTTTGCAATTATCCTCAATTATTTTCAAAACCGTGAGTGCAATGTATCAACAATATTATTTTCTATAATGACACAATTCCTGCAGACTAGATTCTTACATAATTTACAGTTATACTGATTGGTATAGAAGCTGGAAAAAAAAACTACAAATGACTTCAGTTTTACATGATGATTATAGAAAAATAAACTCAGATAGCTAAAGTATTTTTCTCACAGAATTGACCTTTAAACTCAATACGTGCTGTCTAACACTATAAACTTGCTAATTAAATATAAAATCAACTTTTTCACTTATAGATGAAGGTACCTACTTGAGAAGAAGTTGAGATTTGGCAAATCCGTCAATATACTTACACAGAACAAAGTATTGGTATGAATTTACTTACCCAAAATACTGATCCGCAGAAGGAATCAAGCGAGGAATTGTAAGACATTGTCACAAATTGTGATTATTAGTTTATTGTAACTGCCATAAATTCTCGATGAAACTGACACTGTTCCGATACGTGTTCTGTCTTTAAATATAATTTAGAATTATTAACAATTACCCACAGTCCAAAAATATCCATTCACTGAAAACTTATAGTTAAATTAAGTAAAAAAATTCGATAATTTTTTAACATCACACACCACATCACACCGCCACCGCACCGCACCGCCGCACACCATAGAATAAAAATTTCGTCATCATAGACATTTATAACGAGACGAAATCTCGAAATAGACGAAAGGATGACGTTTTGTCAAGTTTGGATTCTTGGCTTTTAAGCATAAAGTAAGTCGTCAGTGGCTTAACTTTTTTTTGTTATGTGTGGCATGAACTGTGCTGCACCTCTGTTATTTAGGGTAAGAATTTCAAAGATATATAAAGTCGTATAGCGTGGTATTTTGCTGTTATGTTGGGATGTATTATTTCTCTGGAACGGCAATTAACTTTTAAGAGCCGAATAACTTGCAAAAAAAAGTGTCTTAGTATTACAGTTTTATTTGTAATATTCGTTTGACATCGGCAATATTAGTTTGTGCAAAAAGTCCAACCTAACACTAACAAATAACAATGTAAATGAAATACTAGTCTAGTTCTTATCGCTTTATGTTAGGATTATGTATATGGTAAGTTGTCTCAGTTTGAACCAGGTAAATTTCAAAGTCCCATATTGGGCTGGAATTTCAATCAATGCCTTCAATTTTTTGTGTATAGTTAGCATATTTATTTAGCTTCAATTTTGTAAAACATTAGTTTCTCATATTCTTTTTAGTTTCGGCGTAAAACAGGTTTTTCTGAAAAAATATTTTTGGTTCAATGAGTACTACCGGTGGTACACATTTAACCAGGGTGTGGTCCACATTGAGCCACCTTATTAACTATGTCTTATAGATCAATTTATAAGGCAAATACTTTGTAATAATAAAAATCAGTCTTATATTTATTAAAATCACTTAAAATCTTATTATCCTTTAATTGGATAATTAGCCAAATCGGGTTCCAAAGGCATCCGGAGTTTCATGGCACCTGATCTGTGCAGTTTAACACTTAGACTTGGCCTCAAGCATGTTGGCAGTCGAATGCCGCCTTCTTTTTTTATTTCGCACCATTTTATAACAAATTTAAACAATTGTAGAAAAAAAATTCATTTAACGACTTGAATGTACACAATAAACCATGGTTCAATGTGTAACACCCCCAGGTGGTTCACTGTGAGACACACCAGGTTTTGATAACTAATCTTAAAAAATTACCGGCATACCAATCACTTAAAAACTCGAATTGTAGCGCTTTTAATTGCTAAATAACCGTAGAATACAGTGTACATATAAATAAATTGATATTATTTAAATGAAAAAACCTAAAAAAGAATGAAATTGGAAAAAAATATTTACTTTTTGAGTCAATTTCCTTTTCAATGCTCCTCACACAACCAATTGGCACGCGATCGCCACGCAAATTAGTGGGCAGTAAGGGATCGTAAATACCTCTCTTTCACTCATATTAGAGCGGTTTAGCAACGTGGCGTTTTCGAGATTCGGCGGTGGTTCAATGTAGCTGCCTGGTTCACTGTGAGACACCCGACCCTAATTATTTGAGAGGATCCTATAATTCCGAATAATTGACCTTCTCTAGATACATTTCACGAGATCCTATAAGTTTTGAGTACAGGTATTAATGGCGTAATTAACTCATTCTTTATAATATAGTTACTAGGTCTTTGGACGTAACTTATAATACAGTATGCTTTTGTAGCTTGGGTTTCTATACTCCACCGCATACATGCGATCCGGGAAACTAAAACACTAAACTAAAGAAGGTATAGTCTCACTGTCTAAAACGGTAATCACCATGTACCCACGACAATACGAGCGCTTTCAGAGAATTTAAATCCATCAATTTTACTATTCCCACTGTCCTTTTCTAATATTACAAAAATTAATAGAATGCAAATTGCTTTAGACAACTAGGTACCGGATTTAACAGTTATGGTTAAGTGATTAAATGACAAAACGTTTAGGATAAAGTTTAGAATGGTATGTAGCTTGACAAGGAGTTTTTTTAATAGAAACATGTTACATCACGGGGGTTTTATAGACATTCAATTCACATGCATGTAAACATAAACATGTAGGCAAGCTACGTTTTGCTCGAATATCCATGCAGGTGAAAGTTTATATATTATTTTTTTCTTTTATATGTATAGCTGATTCCTTTTTTCTTGTGTACATATTAAATAAAATTGTTTCATACATGGAGTTTCTTACAGGTTCTTCTCCATAAGAATGACATTTTGGAACCGTGCAACTAGAGTCAGTAACGTTTTGAAAGTGCCTGAGAAGGCCTACTCGAAATAAAAACCTTTTGATTTTGATTTCATTTTGAAATAGGATGAACATTATAACTTTCACATGACACAATATATAAACTCGTTTCTAAATTGTATCACAACGTCAAGAGATGATGACCTCCAAAAATATCCTATTTGGTAAGTATGAGGGTAGTAAACAAATAAAATTCGTAAATACATTGCAAGCATTTAATAAATTTGTAAGTACTTTATTTCATTAAGTATCTTTTGTGACTCATTGTGTAATTTAAAAATTTAAAACAAATAAAAATGAATAAAAATTTATAGGCGAGATTTTTTTATTATTAAGACCCTGATGGATTATTTGTAAAATACGTATAAATATGTTTTTTTTTTGTAAACGTCATTAGACTAATTAAGTAGCACTTTATTTTGGTACGAAGTAGTATAGTAATATAGCACCAGAGTAAGTAGGAAAATAAACCTTAAATTATGTATAAAAATATATTAAAATTAAGTTTTATTCTTTATGGCTCAATATGAGCCTTAACAAAGACTGGGCTTGTAAAATAATACTGAAAACATAAACATTTGTGTAACAACTAACAAAAATAGCACCACACAACAATCACTACAGTAAAAATAGAATCAAAAGTCGATCCCAATAAAATTACTATCACTACAACTTATATTGTGCACATTTCCTAATTCTTTTTCTCTTAATGCTAGTATTCAACATGCATGCTCCTACTCAGTATTCGAAAAACACCTATTACATTAGTTTACGAGACCGGCATCTTTGGCTAGACTATAGAACATAGAATTTTTGTCTTGTAACAGTTCTTGAGGCGGCGCGAATTCCATGAGTTGTCCCTTGTCGAGCACCATGACCTTTGTAGAGTCCATGATGGTGTTCAGTCGGTGGGCGATGGTAATGACTGTGCACGACGCAAACTCTGTGCGGATTGTTTTCTGAAAATGACAAAAGTGAAGTTAAAAATATTAATTAAATACATTTTATGTGTGTCTCAGTTGGGTTCATCGTCTACGACTCAAGTTTTAGGGACAGGTTTTTCTTATCCTAGATTTGTTTTTCCAAATGGTATTTACGTATAAACATCGTATTATAGTCCGTGCGTTATAGCATGGTGCGGGTGACAGTTTCTGTAACGTTTCGTGTCACTCTTGAAAGTTGCTGCGATGTAAAAATTATGACTTATTATTGTAGCTGTATCACATTCGTATTATGCAAAATCGTTCATAACTGTAGTAGATTAAATTAAAGCCAACCCAAAATATTCTAGGCTTCAAATAAAATCGAATGAAATGAAAAATAAAGTAAAGTGTTATGCGTATAACGTAACATCATAGATGTATTTAGTGATGGGATTTACTGCTACGATGGACAGGTTGTCGATGTTATTTTGGAATAAAAAACGAATATCGTGCGTAGTTCAATTTTTATTTTTAAAAAATGTTTAATTATATTGATGAAATAACGCAACATTGTAGGATTGGTTATAAAGTTCCTAAGGAAAAAACTCAACAAACTAAAACCAACAACAACTTAACAAAAATGAATTAGAACAAAATATGTGTAGCATACAAGGCGCTAGCACTCGTACTGTCTGCTACGAGTAAACAAAATAAAAAAGAAGAGTAAAAAAGAATCATAAACCTCGTTCTGATTGTTATATAATATACGAAAATCGACAACAATAAAAAAAGATTTTTCTAATGCCCATCACTAATCATGTGGCACTGACAGACGTCAACGTCAAACAGGCAAGTGTCACCCGCACCATGCTATAACGCACGGACTATAGTAAAAATTGTATTTGAAACATTTTACCTAGGAATTAAAAAATAAGTGATAAATGCAAACTACGTGTACCTGTATGAGTTCGTCGGTCTCGAGGTCGACGGCGGCGGTGGCCTCGTCGAGCACGAGCAGCGGCGTCTTGCGCAGCAGCGCGCGCGCCAGACACACGAGCTGGCGCTGGCCCACCGACAGGTTCTCGCCGCCCTCGGCCACCTCGTGGCGCAGCCCGGCGGCCAGGCCTGCGGACAGCTCGGTGTTAGCTCAGTGTTAGCGCTGGCTGCGGGCTAGCCGCGTCATACTCACCCAGCACGAAGGGCTTGAGGTGCGCCAGCTCGAGCGCGCGCCAGATCTGGTCGTCGCCGTAGGTCTCGAAGGGGTCCAGGTTCATGCGCAGCGTGCCGGAGAAGAGCACGGGGTCCTGCGGGATGATGGTGATGCGCGCGCGCAGCTGGTGCAGGCCGATGCTGGCGATGTCCAGGCCGTCGATGAGGATGCGGCCGCCCACGGCCTCGACGATGCGGAAGAGGCCGAGCGTGAGCGTGGACTTGCCGGCGCCCGTGCGGCCCACGATGCCGAGCTTGTCGCGCGGCGCCACGGCGCACGTCACGTCGCGCAGCGCGGGCTCGGCGCCGGCGCGGTACGCCAGCGACAGCCGCTCCAGCTGCAGCGCGCCCGTCTCCGGCCACGTCGGACGTGGGCCAACCTCCGTGCTCCACGCGGCTTCCTGATAAGCGATAACGCAACACACTCGAAAGTGTTAATCCATCTCACATCACAACAATCTAATACTTAAGTCCTTAGAATATTGCATCACTAACCTGCTTTGTTTCCGAGTACTCTTTCATTCTCTCTACAGCTACGATTTCTGTCTCTACCGCAGAAGTCATTTGAACTAACCAACTTAACATCTGTGTAATCTATGGAATAATATCACTGTTATTAGTAAAAAACCGTACATAAGACATAATTATAGACATAATGATGATGTATCTCACCTCTAAAGTGTAACTGACGGAAAGTCCGGCAAGACCTGGACTAATACTTTCTCGACCAATGACTGCAAATAATGCCGCGAAAAGTATGACGAGACTGCCGACTACCTCCAACCGGATCCCAAGCCAACGATCCGCGATACTACTAAGGTAACAGATGGATTGGTAATTGTCCACCTTCTGTTGAGACTCTTGTACAAATCTGAAACGTTAAATTAGTCTATAATATAGGGATGTGGAAAAAAATATCCTGTCTTTATGAAAATGGAGTAAATGATAGTGTGACCTAGGAAAGAATGAAAGAAAAAAACGTGTTGCGCCAACCCCAAAAGAAAAAGAAAATTGCAAATTTTAATAATTTATGACAATTTAGATAAATTATCACAAAAAATTACCTGTCTGTAACTCCAAAAGCACGAATACTAGTCGCACCCAAAATACTTTCATTGAAGTGTGAGTAGACAGGCGACCGCGAAACAGATTCAATTCTCATGATCTGCCTCGACGTCGGTACGTAGAACCGTTGAATTAAGTAGTATAGGGCTCCAATGGGTATTATAACCGTCATGAACATGGGTGTTGAGTAGCTTATGACGAAAATTGTGCCTACAACCTGGAGAAAAACAAAAGTCGGTTACTTAAAGATAAAAAAAGCTTCGAAATTTTTTTATATTGTTTTCCAAAGAAAGAGAGATCTCGGCGTTTCTGTAAATTAAGACTCAACGAAAAGACGCCAAAAATATCATACATAATCTTGTAAAATTGTTTGTAATAGTCTGCTAAATCAGCTCAGCCTATAGTACCAGTGAAGGCAAACTTTACAAGTTAAGCACCAGCAGGATTACCTAGATCATTTAGTTCGTTCTCAGGGACATCTTAGAGTCTATGCATCAGACTTGCTCAAAAGTACCAAACTAATGTAATCGTATATCAGGACTTGGTTCGCAAGACAAAGGGATTACAGCACAGTTTAAAATAAATAGAAGCTTGCAAAAGCATATTACTCTACCCTAGGGCCTAGTCAGAAAACAAAATAACATCGGTATACAAACATTCGAAAACCATACAAATATCAAATTATGTCAGTCCCGTGAATTGATCGAATTTCGAACATATAAACCGAAAGTAACAGTTCAATCAATAGCGCCCTAACACAATTACTTAGACTGTCAAACGTTTCATAAACACACTTCATTAATTTACCGAAATTGGAAAACCGAAATCCAATAATCTATTTCCCTATTCCTTACTTTGTTTGTGACTGTATTGACTTTTCCTGACCATGATACACTGGTATATAGGTCATGTTATGATTGTTAATGTCATCATAGTACGATAAGTAAGACAAGGGGCTATGTGGGGACCCAGTTTCATAAAGGTTTGAGGGTGGGTATACAAACACCACGGCACCACAAATAAATTAAGGTGCCTTACAAAAAATAAGCATATTCACGACTGCTTGTTAAATTTTTATCGGCTGTTTGATCAGGTTGAAAGAAAGTCATGAGCTCTATGTCATATTCGTCGTAAATTTAACTTAGAATTAAGTTGATTTGGATGTTGTTTTACGCATTCACAAAAAAACATGACGCAAAGGTTTTGTTACAATTGATGGTAGGTGGTCATAGTTCTAAAATTAAATCAGGTTGTCCCATTCGCTAGCAAAATTTGGCTTAAGGCGGCATTATGCGAGAAGGAAAAACCGTAATTAACGACATTTTGATGTTAAGTGTTAAACTAAAACACTATAATAATACACTAGTAAGCACAAAGTTGCCCTTCGCGTTTTGGACGGGAAGGTACATGCTCCACCCTCATGTAGCCTTGACCCAATCGCTTTTTATCAAGGCAAACGTAGCTGGACGATTTTGTGAAATAATTATCTTGATAGTTTGACTGATTAATTTGCGAATTATGGATCAACATTTGTCAAAATATACGAGTATCTATAGTACGATGTATCTAGATATTTCTCATGCAGTTCTATTTACAGTACAATAGTTGTACAATAAGGAATTTAGCCACGTCATGCATAAAAGCTTTTTGAATAAGGTAACTAGTCATCTACTTCAAGTGTTCATACGTGTCAAAAATGATGAAGTTATTGTATCACTATCTAAAATAAATACTAAAAACAACGGTATTTTTATATATAATCTATGATAATATCATAAAAGCGAATTTTGCATCATCTTTTCCTCATGGAATTGATAACACTGAGGTAAGATAAGAAGATGAAGACAGGTACATTAGGTGTTTTAGTACTTATATCTCTCAGTCCGTATTGAGACTGCAGCTATGTTAGGTGTTTGCGACATCATCTAACTTATTCGTTCCGAATCAATTTGGTCTTCAAAAAGGTAGGTTACTTTTTAACCCCGATGCATTTAGAGAAGGTTTGACGTCAATGTCTGTAGCAGTTTATCTTTTGAGATTTCGACTGTTTTTTTCGTAAAAAATAGCAATTAAGAGGTGGCAGTGATGTTAACGAATCTAAATTAAAATATATTCCAAGTTGGTTATATAAGAAACATTAAATTAATTTAAATAAAGTTTGGCCAATAGGTTTAACTTACCTCAAACGATCCAAACAATACGCTGGAAATCTGCCAGGGTAGTGAAGAGTCGACAGCATCCACGTCTTTAGAAAACCTAGAGAGGATTCTGCCGATTGGAGTGACCTCGAAAAATTGCAACGGAGTCCTCATCACGTTCTCCAACATTATTGCGTGCAGCATCTTAGCTGCCTTCCAACACGCCAGGAACGGCAGTAAATCGGTTACAAATGATGTTATAGCTGTAAAAAAAACCATTTTATTATAAAAACCAAAAAAAAAAGATAATTGCAGTAATATTTCACTATGTGTCATACTAATCTACTTATTCATTACAAAATACAAAATCTATCTTCCTCAAAGCTGTTTTTAGCGTAAGCAATTATTTCAAGAGCAATTAGAAAACAGATATGTATGAATAAAGCTATAGCAACAATGTAACGCATTAAGGCAAAATGTATCGGTTTGGCATCAAGCAATAAATTCTGTTCGTAATTAAAGTGTTACCTTGACCGAATCCTAGGCCGCCGTACACTCCTAGGTACATGTCTCGTCGCTGAGTATCCACAGTACCGTTCACAAGCTGTATGAAGAAAATAAATGGTTCTGTATTTAGTTTGTTTCCTTACATAATAACATTGTTGTGAAAAACAAGAAAGCAATGACGAAAGTTCTAAAAACGAGGGTCTTGAAATTATAATAAGGTATTTCCCGTTGATGGTGAAATGTAGTTGGTGAAATGATGACCTACTGCGTTCTGTGCAGTCAAATTATATCACGCCATTGTCATAATGCTTGCCATAGTTTGATTGATAGTAACACGGAATGTCATAGTTTAGGACTACAATGGACAAACAGTTGCACAGACTGTGTGAATTTTTGGACCATCATTAAATTATTTAACAATGCCTTTAGAGTAGTTTTTGATGTGTTGCTATATGGTTATGTAAACAAATTTTCCGCCTCGTTGGTTTAGTTACTAACTGTCGCTGTTAAGGGCTATTTTTGTTTGATGCAAATTGTAGGCCGGTAAAATACGTTATTTTTTGGATAGTAGATTTTATTGACCCATTTTTTGTCCACATCTACAAAATTTGGAATGGGATTTAAATATGCAATGCGAATTTTCGTAAACCTGTAAGTTTCTACCTTAAGCTGTAAAGGTTACATTTCCACTAAGGAAACATAGTTTCGCTGAGTGAATGGTGATACTAATTAAATAAAAAGAACTTACTACTTTGTCGTCATTAGACCACTTTGCCAGCCAGAAGTTGGAACCTATCTGGAAGGCTTGCAGTAGAACGAACATCACTAGCGTTGCTACAAACGACCAGACTCCGATATACGATAGATAGTGCTTGTAAACTGCGCTTTTAACCTGCGAAGGCAAAATAAATATAGTACATTTCGTCTTTTTATGAAAAAAATCGATTTGCTTACGAATAGAAATAGATAAAAGACGTAGATACCAAAATAAATCCAAACAAAAAAAAAGCAATTGGGATTACTTTGGTGCTTGATTGATTGTTGAGCCTTAAAAATAAACTATTCAGTTGCTTAAGAAAAGATATAGATAAAAACCTATATGAAATGGGATAGATTTAGTACTTACTTTTCCAGTCTCAAGAGTCTCTGCCTCAATAAGCTTATCGAATTCCTTTTCAACCTCTTCCGGTATATCGGGAGTCTTTTCCTTATTAGGGGGATCATTATGGTCACCTGTACACCAATGTATTATTTAAGTATCGAAAAAATAACAACCAATTTATCACACGTGCAGTATTTCTGTCTATATCTTATTATTACCTGCTTCCTTGGGTTCTGATGTCGCTTCAGAAATGCGTGATACCGACCTGGCCCATTCCAATTTACGGTGAAATTCAGAACCTAATTGGTTCTCCAGATCGTGTTTGATAGTTTCCAAATCTGTGGAAATGTTCAATTAGTATGAATGAACTGTGTATCGTTCTTGGTTAGCCTTCACGCATGAAGTAACTTTGACAATAGGGATCTACTCAGTTCGATATATTGTTAAATCCGTTTTCACAATATTGGATCAAAGTTATCTGTGTGGTATTTAACAAATAATGTGATTCGCCAATTTATGTTATCATATTGTCTGTTAACAAACAGGTAGATAAGCCTGAATTGAATTATGGGAATAGGCCGTCAGGATATTGAAGATAAGATATTTAATAAACCAGGGAATTTTATGCTACTTCTAACTTCAGTTTGCATAATATAACAACCAAAAAAAGGTTATTTCGATATCGTTTGTGAACGAAAATACTGATAAAACTGAAATATCTTGCTACTTAAATGTAAATACACATATGGCTTATACGTATTAACTAAAGAATTATTTTAATGTAAGTCCTTACACTCATTCTTTTTCCAAAAGTTGTTACTTTATTCGCATGAGATCAGCTTTGAAGGTAAAAGAGGTAGATAGATATTTTAAGATGAATTACCTTCCATGGAAGCCGATTGTTCTGCTTTAGTCAGGTAGTGCAGTAGGAACTCTGCGAAGGCGCCCTTCTTCTCGAGCAGCTGCTGGTAGGAGCCGGCCTCGGAGACCTCACCGTCACGCAGCACCACGACCAGGTCCGTGTGCGCCAAGTACGACACGTTGTGCGTCACCCACACACGTGTCCTGCCCTTCAGCAGTCCCGCGGGCCCGATCACCTGCACAGCGTTAGTCAGTCAGTCCGGACCGACGCGGGTCAGTCCGGTCAGTACGACACGTTGTGCGTCACCCACACACGTGTCCGGCCCTTCAGCAGCCCCGCGGGCCCGATCACCTGCACAGCGTCAGTCAGTCAGTCCGGACCGACGCGGGTCAGTCCGGTCAGTACGACACGTTGTGCGTCACCCACACGCGTGTCCTGCCCTTCAGCAGCCCCGCGGGCCCGATCACCTGCATAACGTCAGTCAGTCAGTCCGGACCGACGCGGGTCAGTCCGGTCAGTACGACACGTTGTGTATCACCCACACACGTGTCCGGCCCTTCAGCAGTCCCGCGGGCCCGATCACCTGCACAGCGTCAGTCAGTCAGTCCGGACCGACACGGGTCAGTCCGGTCAGTACGACACGTTGTGCGTCACCCACGCACGCGTCCTGCCCTTCAGCAGCCCCGCGGGCCTGCCTGCACAGCGTCAGTCAATCAGTTAGTCTGGGCAGGAACTCACCTTGTCGAAGATGTGTTTGCCGACGTGCGAGTCCACGGCGCTGAGCGGGTCGTCCAGGAAGTAGTTGTCCGCGTCGCAGTACACCGCGCGCGCCAGCGACACGCGCTGCTTCTGACCGCCAGACAGGTTTATACCTAATAGAAAAAATATTTTTTCTTAATTTTTGACATTTTTTATCCTATCCTACTAATATTATTAATGGGAAAGTTTGTAAGGCTGTATGTGTGTTTGTTACTCTTTCACGCTCAAATGATTGGAGCAATTTTATGAAATGTAGTATGGAGTTTGCTGAATAACACTTTTTAACCGACAGCGTCAGACGGGAGTGATATTTTTGTACCTTACTGTTCACGCAGGCGAAGTCGCTGGAAACAGCTAAGAATAAAATATACTAAAATATCTTTTCTAGGCTTACCTTTCTCTCCGATTTCGGTTTGGTCACCACCAGCAAGAATATCTAAGTCAGATTTTAACGCACATGCTTCTATTATATCATTGTACTTGTTTCTAACTAATGGCCTATCAAACAAGATATTATTTTGAACGGTCTCGTTCTGAATCCAGGCCTGCTGCGCTGCGTACGCAATACTACCTGAAAAACAACAAAACATTTATTAAACGTTCATGGAAACAGAACAGAGAACATACAATTTTACAGGTTAATATGTTTTACCCTTAATATTAATGCGGCCTGATTGTTTGTCCATGTCTCCGAGTAAGGCAGATAGCAGGGAGCTTTTGCCTGACCCTACACCACCCACAACAGCAACAAGTGAACCACTGGGTATGTGTAGGTTTATGTTTTTCAGCACTGGTTCCGAATCTTTGTCACCCCACGTAAAGTAACCGTTTTCAATCAGGATTTGATCCTCTGCAATAGTCAAATGATTAATAAACACATTTAAATTATTTTAATTCTTTGTTAACATTAATATTATTTTTTACATACTCTCATCATCGTTGCGCTCAATGGAACTGGTATCTAATTCTTCAGCATTCAAAAATTTGTTTAATCGCTTTATGCTGACCGCAGTCTATATAAAAAAAATATACATTTATTAGGAGTTCGGTGCAAAAAACTGGAGTTGATAGTACCTATCAAACACTAAAATACCAACCTGTATGATGTCGGCAATTACGTTAGGCAGCATTGACATCGGGAATCGTAGAATGTTGAAGAGGGACAGTGCTACGAATGCTCTTTGGGAGTCGAGCACCTCTTTGTCGTTCACAAGCACAAAACAAGTGAATGACATGAGCGACACCTGGACAAAAAAGGTTATATTAACAACTGCAAAAAGAAGATATTTACAATAATCTTAGAGAAATATATACTTACTAAGAAAGGCGTGCAACTCCATATAAACGACATGCCAGAGCTGTAATATGCAAGCTTTCTTAAGATAGCCAATTCCTTGTTCCTTACTGATTCAATGTGTTGTTGGAAACTTGGTTCCCACGCATACATTTTTAGAACCTGGAAAAAAAATCGTATAGATAGTCCAAGTGCCCAGCAGTGAGTGAAAAAATTAAGTTTAAAGTGCATTTTTTTATCCCAGTAGAAAGTTGCCGTTACCTTTATTCCATTAAGTATTTCATTCATAAGTTTAACTCTTTCGTCCTTATAAGCCATTAGTTTCGCCTCCAGAGTTTGTTGATATTTTGCCATTAAACCATTCAGAGGCATTAGTATTACGATAACGGCTACTCCAGCCAACACTGAGGGGCCCAAGACTCCCCATAAAAAGTACAAAGCCAAGGAAATTTGAAGCGGCGCAGACCATATTAAGTTAACAAAAGTCAAATTACTGAACCTGAAATTCCCGAAAATATTAGTTTCCGTCGTTAATTTAAAAAAAATCTATTTGAGTACTATACAAAACCAATAACTAGTCCTGTTTTTTTTTAGAGCAACTGGTATTTTTAATAATTCTAGTAATTAGATATAAGCTAGAAGTCTGCACTGAGATTACTCGTACAACTTTGCAGGAAGGTGCACCCCAAATTTAGAGTAATATACGATACTAGGATTTGTATAGTTTTTGATGCAGACAGCTGATCATCTTCGGGTTCATTTTATAACACGAAATAATATGAAATAAGTTTAAAACTGCCATCAACAATCTGTTAGGTGTGAGAGCACTTCATTGTATAAGTTGATGTTCAACTACCGATGCCAATGTCGCCACTCAGTGGCATTAGTACTATTTTCTACGGTTTAGCGACCGTACATGGTGTACGAATATTTGTGGTGCATTCATGAATAAGTACCTATAAATAATAGTTTTATCATTCAAACAAGTGAAGGACGAATATAAAAAATGTAGGATTTGCTTATATTTACCTGTCTACATCCGTGGACATTAAATTAATGATTTCGCCAACAGTGGATTCTTTTCGTGCAGAATTTGACAAGCAAAGAGCTTTCTTATAGACTACGCTACTAAGTGAGTTTTTGACTTTTATGCCAACAGTATAAATTTTGAAAAAGTACTGTCCTAGCAGCAAGCTTTGTAGAATGGCACATACAAACATACCAACTGCGTATACGTAACCTCTCCACATAGGTTCATTGCCTTCGATAAATCCAATTAGATGTCTGTAATAAAGCAAGATTTTAATGATATCTGTAAGTACTTGTGTAGTTATTTATGTAGGTACCTAGGTACGAAGCAGTTGCACCGTCAACGTGTCAAGGTAACGATACTTACTTGAGTAATTCAGGCGACCCGAAAATAAGAACATCGTTGAGCACCTTGAGAAAGATAGCGAATAAGAATTGCCCGCCGAATGCCAAACATACGACTGGTAATATTGACACTGGTTTTGTTTCCTGTTTCCTTTTCGTTGAGTTTGCACTGGGTGAATTTTTTGTGTTACTGGAAAAATAAACATAATTTAGGGGACATTTTTAGGGGTCACCATCTAATTTGCAAATGTGTTTTTTTTTTAATGAAAAGAAGAAGAATCCTATAAAATGAGAAAGAAGGCATGAAAGCAGGAACCAGTTTGGCATACCAAACCGCAACTACAGTCAGTAATGTTTTGAAAGTGCCTGAGAAGGCCTACTCGAAATAATCTTTTGATTTTCAACCAGTTTAGTATTATCATAACGGATTTCCAGGTTTTACTTCCAGGTGAAGATTACAATTTAATTAAATCGTTTATCCTCATAAATGATAATGAAACATTTCGTGTGAGGGCAAAAACTTAACCAAAATAGAAAATGTGCTCTAGGAATGATTTTACACCCGAGATTTGCCTGTTTGCTCATCCTAAACGTCACGGTCTACTAGGTGTTAGGCCCAATAATAATAAAACAAAAAAAATACATAGATTTTGCCTTTCGCTTTCTAAAGAGTAGCTTAGTTTCTTTTAGAAACTTTCAATATCTGTTCCGGGTTCCAATTTGTGTTAAAATCTTGACTACCTTGTTATTACCCTTTGATATTGTGACCAAGTACTGAATAACTGAAAGTTAATTCCTTTGATAAGTGAAACCTACCTCAATATATTGCTTTAGCATGTGCCGAAAGCAGTCTAAAAACCTAGAAGTGAAAACGAAAGCGAGGTCACAAGCTGCAAGTTTTACTTTCATTATGATTGCAAGTAATACCTACCTATTCGCGAACTACCTCATTATATTTATTGATAAATATATAGGGCTGCCTTCAAAACATTTTGCTACAAGAATAAAGTTGGTATGCTGGTTATTAAAAACCCATAAACCTTTTCAACACCGAAGTGTGTAAAAAAATTGTTACTTATTTTTTGCATGGTAATGATTCTGACACAAACTCAGTTGGTTACTTTTACAGTGTTTTTACGTTAATATACTGAAGATGAGAGATGTACCCAAATACTTTTTGTATGTATCTTATTTTCCTGTTAGTCTTACGTCAGCGTAGGTAATTCCCAGAACAACTGACATTGAATCAATTACACTTAACTTAGTGGTGGACACTTAACGCTATTTGTACATTGATATTTTGAAAGTTATATTTACACGATGAAGGAGAATTGACAAAATATGAAGTACCAGATGTGCCACTAATGAAATTCTCCTAAAAATAAACTTAAAATTAGAAGAAAATTCATACGGTTTGAAAGAATAGGGAAGATGACAGGGAACAGAAAAGCAGAAATCTTATTATTTCGTCAGATGAACAGTAAAAAATGTCAAAGATAAGGTTCATTCCCATTAGTTCGATTCATCAGTTCGATCGTCGAACTAGTGAGATTTTTTTTTCTCATTAGTTCGACCGTCGAACTAGTGAGAATTTTTTTTTCTCATTAGTTCGACGGTCGAACTTTTATTTTTCTTTTATTTACTTTGTTAGGTTTTTACCTTATAATTTATAAGTTTTTCAACTGTTTATTTGATCAAAGATATGCTATAGATGCACAAATATGAGTACACGAATATATATTTTTAACGTAGCAAGCGTTTTTTATTTTATTACGAAATTAGTAAAACATAAATGTAGTAGAATTATTTTTAAATCTAATTAATTCGACGGTCGAACAAATGAGAAAAAAAATTCTCACTAGTTCGACGGTCGAACTAATGAGAAAAAAAAATCTCACTAGTTCGACGATCGAACTAATGAATCGAACTAATGGGAATGAACCAAAGATAAGCGGTTTTATAGTTTAAGAGAGTGGGCTTCTGACACTTATGAAGTTACGCATTCGCAATAATTATACTAAAAGGTGACGTCACGCGTAACTTTTATTGACTGTACTTTGGTAATTTTTTGTTTGCGGGACAAAAGAAAACATACGCATCGAATATTATTCATTAAACTATATGACAAATATTGAAAAAAAGACCCTATACCCTTAGTATTAAATTAAAGAGGATTATCAAGCTTTTACGGGCACAGTCTTACTTATCTCACGTTAAGATTTTGTTTTATGATTTGTTGATATAAATAAATGCTGACTCAAGGAAATACCCAGATAACTAAATACAAATATTGACGTCGCGCGCGGCGTTACAGGTATTTGACGACGATAATGAACGTAAATATGCTCATACAAGTTTCATAATGGTTGCACAGATTGCGTTATTAAATACTTATTTTCCTTTTTTTAACTTACGTTTCCCGCTTCTTCGAAGCTCTCTGCCAGAATTTATCAAATCTAGGGACAACCTCCTTGGACATCAGTTGTGGATGTAATGGCCATAAGTCCTCTTTAGTTAGAGTTCTACGAAAGCCTGTGAATGCAAGTGGGTCAAACCAGCTGAACGTGAGTTTACTGGGGAAGCCTGATGTTTTCTCAGGAGATTGGACCTGTAGATTTAGAATATTATCAATAGTATAAAAATTGGTAAATGACTGAAATAGAACAACTGAGGAAAAAAGACCAATTACCTCTCCATAAACGTAGGGAGTATTTCTAGGCGGCAGATCGGCGAAACAGTTAAGTACAAACATAATAAATATTAAGGTATAGTAAACGATATAACTGACGAAGTTATATCGGACATTCGCATCATCACTGGCATTGTAGTGGACTACAATAGACCTGAGTTGCGGTAGTCCAGCTAGGAGGAGAAGGAACCAAAATATAAATAGTACCCCCGACGTCTGAATGCCAAATTTTCTATTGTAATATACTAACGTGGCTGCTAATATCTGAAAAGGAACATACGCTAATTAGTTTAATTATTTTTTTGAGAAACACACTCACACACCTATTTTATGTTTATTCGCGGATAATTTTGACGTTTATGAACCGATGATATTTTTTACTTCGAAAGTAAGCATTTCTAAGGTGATCCCATGATGAGGAGAAGTCAGGGTCTTAAGATAGAAGACCAGGGAAATTGAGAGAAACTGAAAAAAATCGTAGGGGCGACTAGTGCCTTTGTAAGTGTTTTCATTAAGAATTGAATAACTTAACAATTTGATAAAAGTCTGGAGCAGATCTGCTGACGGATCTTAGCAGCTAACTTGTGTTGCTAAATTAAGTCAGTGTCAAACCCTAAGAGAATAAACGTACACAATTCAACTTGCTGGCTCGGAAAAGACTTCAATCAGCATTTAGCTGTTACGGCAATATTTTATGTTTTAAGCTTTAGTGCCGTAGTTTTTAAAGTCGGTTTTTTATATCTTTATGCTATAAATAAATTATTTGACTTTAATTTGTTATGTACTTTCCATTCATTAAATAAATAGATCAAGGTTGTTCTTATACGTTCGTAATTCGTATCCTTTACTATATGGACCTTTATCACGATGATGACAATGTATCTACAATGACAATTTTATCGCATCAACTAGATAAGTAACTGTTAATTCAATAGAATATCCTTATTTATTAAACATTAATCATCTAGGTACCTATAAACACATGATTCACGATGTATGTACATATGTTGGGCAATAATGATAATGCCATTGCCAGTAGATACCAATTGCTGTGTGTATAAGCTACATACGATTAATTAATTAATTGAGACGCGACCCCACATGGTATTAATTGATATGAGAGTATTGCAAAACGTTGACGTCAACCGGAAAATATGTTACAGTAAGAATTAATAATTTGATTGAATATCTTGAATTTATGCACATTTAGTTTGTAGGTACACTAGGTACCTACGTAATTTTGAATGGTAGATAAAACTCCATTGTTGGTAAAACAATTGTTACTTAATCTATTTTGAATTAATAGTAATTACCTATTGTTATGCGACCATGATCTAGGTCATTTTTTCTTTTAGATTTATTTTACGACTTCAGAAATTTTCTAACCATTCTGTTTGAGTTTGTTCAGAACTTGAATTAATTTACTTAAATTTAGAAAATCAAAGAAAGTAGGTACATAACTTAGTGACATTGATACCTACTACTTTTTGTGAATGCAACATGATAATTAAAATTATTAAGTGAGTAGATAGTTGATTATCAATATTATCAAAAGGAAATCTGATAAGCAAATAATTTAGGTATGTATAGGCGATTTTTTTTGGAATTACCAACCGAGTATGTAGTAAGGAAAATTGTAACCGGTGTAATGTTGTTATCTGATAACTGGCTTAAGACGGGTATTAGGTTCAATGAGTATGTTCAGTGTAAAGTAATACACAAGCTTCGAACATTTTTGTTTGCCAATTCGGTTTTCTTAAGGTTATGAGGTATAGTTTCATGATAATTAGTTTACTGAATTTGACGATCGGTACTAATAGATACCAAATTATAAAATGTGGAGACAACGTATCAACCGCGTAGTGAATGTAGTGATAAAAGCTTGACTATGAGCCAGAAATTCACGTTTTTGCAGACTTTTTAATGAATATGTGTAAAAATATCTTAATGCGTCAATGCAAATTTGTATGTCTTATAAAAAATAATGTTAGATTATGGCGTTGTCAACACACTTAGGTACATGCCTACTTCTATCGATTTTCCTTTATTTTACCTTGGTTCATGTACACTAATTTATTTTTACGTCAATTCTAGTTAAAATGCATACTGTCGACACATATTAAGCCTGAGACCCCCGAATTTTGAGCCTCAAACCCCAACATGTCAATAGTCCTCTGCGATTTGCATGAACTTTTTTAGATGGCAGTGCGGAGCGCGGCGGGAAATTTAAACCGCGGGGCAAATTGAAGTCGTCTTTCTTGGACTTAATTATTCCCTAAAATGTTTGTTTTTTTTTTGCATATCATACCAGTTTTCATGCATATTTGCAATTATTAATTACTGATCATAGTTTAGTTACATTATTGATCATTTATCGACTTGCACCTACCCACTTGTTTATTTCGGTACTAAAGTACTAAGTTCGCTATCTTATGTTTACCTACTAACTCAAAAAGGTAGGTACCTATACATATAGATTAGATTTACCAGTTTCCGTGTAGTAACTGATAACTTTTTATAATGACTAATTTATGTTCAGTTTAGGTACAAAATACCTACTAGGTACATAAATATGTACCTACCTTTCATTTCCTTAATTAATAATGCTCTGCAAAAGGTACATACCTACATAAAATATGTATTGCATGATATCAACTAGTTTACCCATAACTTAACTGAACATAGGTAGTAAAGATTACAATCTACACACACCTGTCTATGTAGGTAGTATAATATAAATGCAGTGGGAGACTGAATTACCTTATTTATTTTACTTGCTTGTTTATTTCAGAATGTTGTGGTTTACTGGTTTGTTAGTTATGACTAACATTTTGATATTTTAGCAAAAATTAATAATTAAAGCACAATTTAATTAGTGTCACACAGCAGGGAAGACTTCCTTTCATTCTTTCCAGCTTTCTACCTACGGCTATTTTTAAAAGTAGGTCTGAGCAAAGGAGTCTAGTGTGTTTTGCCAAAATTGCATAATATTTGCTAATAATGTTATTCATTTAGGAATGACTAACCTACAGTTATAGCTTTTACTGTAAGATAATGAATTTTATCAGTTAAATTATATGTATGGTGTTTAATATAGAAGGTACTTACAAACGTTAGCAGTTTAATCACTGGATCATAGTAATCAACATCAAAAACTTTGATTTCATCTGCTTTTGAAACATAAGCAACTTGGCAGATGTCTAAGATTTGCAAAATACATAATAGACATATTATAACAAGTTTGCTTATGTTGAGTTTGTTCCATGGTATGTTAAACTCTTTGCTGCTGTATATGTGGTAGCCGTCTATCAAAGCCGCTAGCCACAAGAACACACATGGTATCCAAACAAGAACTGTCTTTTGAAAACATGGAGTGAGGTCTGGATTGTCTGAATACCAAGTTAGACTGCTATTCTGTAAACAATGATTAAAAAAATCTTATATAAACTGATGTAAGCTAAGTTTGAAGGCAAAGAACAATTAATTATAGACTTCAATGCAGCGTTTTATCATTACTGTCACATACAATGTTGTTGCTATCTATGTAAAAATAACAACCAGTGTCGATACAATTACAATTTAATAATGCTAAATTGGCTCAAGTACATAAACTATTATTAACAATAATATAATTCTAATCATTTAATAATTCATGGTAATTACAAAAACAACATAATTTCATTCATTATTCGCGGTAAATTAACATAGAGAACCTTTCCATTTCAGTTTTTGCAAAACAACTTTGTAATAGTTGCACAATATTTGTAACTTTTTTTGTCACATATTATTTTAACATTTCCTAACATAAATAAAATACGAACCCAGAAAACAGAGCCACAAAAATAATCCAATGTTGAATTTGACGTCGTAGGTAATGCGAAGGTTTCAGAAACATTCATGTTTAAAAGTTTTTTTTTAAATTTACCGCACTCACGAGTACACACCACTGCAAGGTGTTCGAAGTTAACCTAAACTAAGCAATAGGGTTGCTATAGTGCGTTTCACTAAAGAGTTCCCTTCGCCGTTATGTTGGTAGCGCATAATTGAGTGTGGCCAGGTAATGATGATTATATTACCTAATAATCAGGGAATTACAATAGGTCGGGGAAAGTCTCTTCGCATTACAGTATGTATGAACTTGTAATAAAATCTTTCTCTCTCTAATAAAATTAGAATTTGGAATTATGTTCTTTATAATTATTTTTTTAAATAACTTTTAATTATACCAACCAACTAGATACAAATCCTATAGACAAAGAGATTTTATTACAAGTTCATACATACTATAATGCGAAAAAACTTTTTCCCTGACCTAATATTTTGATGTAGTTATGTAATAGATTATATATTTATATATATCTTTTTTTACATTAACAATGATTACCTAACATTATAAATGGGGTGTATAACATATTTATACAAATAAAACTCATGTTATTTAACTGTAATAATTGTTTATTTGCAACAACAATATTACTTTTCGAATAACTATGCTCGTGTAAATGCCCAACACCGGATATAATACTGCTATCACTATCTCCAGTGTCACTATAGTCAGAAGTGTCATTTTTGTATCGATTTTATTTTTCATTTCATGAAACAGTTTAGTAAGAGTTGGTAGCTCTTTCTTTACAACATAAAATTCATGAACTTTATGACGTAATGCACAAAGCTCAAAATCGTCCAGCTTAACCCTTTTTTCTCTAGGACAATGCTTTCCTGGAGTTGAAATTTCGGTTGCTGTACTGGCAGCAACCTCACCTTCTTTGGTAATTTTTGAAACAGTTTTTTCAGATATATCTAAAACAAACAAAATTATTACAGAATAGTGAGTTAAAAGTCTTTTTAACGAAATTAGAATTATTGAAGGAAGTTCAGAGAACATAGCTGTTAGATACCTGGTATATTAAACATTTCGACATCTTTTTTTGTGATATGTATAACTCTTTTAAAATTTAATTTACTTTAATAATGAGCAATAAATGTATAATAATGTACAATATCACGACCGCGACATACCAACGGGGGGTAGCAATGGGGAACAGCATAAAGTTCTGGTAACCCTATATTACAAACCTGTCATGGTAGCGACGCGGAGTCTCACACGTTTTAATGGAATTATTGGTCCCTTGTTACGTTTTTCTCTTGCTTAAAATGATTTTACTTTCAACACCAACTCTCTTGCACCACTTTTAAGGGTCTTCGGCATGATTAATACCGTAAAACAATTAAAAAACACTGATGCGTTAAAGCGTTTGACGTAATTGACAGTAGTTGACAGTCGGTAGTACCAACAAAACGGCGAAGGGAACTCTTTCGTGAAACGCACTATAGTTGCTATACCTACCGAGCGAGAAGCTGTCAGATTGACAAAGGACGCTGTCGTAGGGTTGGTGATACCACAGAGCAGACTATTTTATATAATTGAGCCGTTTCATCTTTAATAACGTTTTAAGTCCATTAACTAATAAGACCAAAATATGTTCTTGTTGTTTTTACGTGGATTTGAAGGTAAATTATCCATAAATTTGCATAAAGCATGCAACAGCATATCTGTGTCTGTTGTCTTTGTTTAAATTGTTTGGTTGTCTATTGTCTTTGTCTATGGTTTTAGGTTTGTCAATTGCTGCCGCTTGTACATTTATCGAGGAGGATTATTATTGCTGTGATTAATGTTAATATTCTATTTTATAGTGGATGCAGGCAGTTTATCTAATACAAGAAGCGTGTTACTTTGATGAGGGGAATAAAATCCAAGAATAATATAGTTTAGCTACATATTTTGACACGAAGTAGACTGGAGGCCGTGGTAATCGGTGTCAAATAATGGCAGAGTATTTAGCTGCTATATTCGGTACAGAAAAGGACAAGTAAGTACATGCCCTTTATTTTATTTACTTCATCAAAACTATAATGCTTTCATATATAAAGGTCAAAATAAAAGAGGTTATGATTCTTGAGTTGCTGTTCAGAGTGCAGTTACCTATGCAGTATGCTTAGCAATCATGAATGATTAATTTGTCATAGATCGTAGTAACATAAAAATATTCAGAAAGATTTCCGGTTCACGACCTTCTAGGGACACCAGCATTAATTTTCTCTTACTTTTTCAGAGTAAATTGTTCCTTTTACTTTAAAATTGGAGCATGTCGACACGGGGACCGCTGTTCTCGTATTCACAACAAACCAACATTTTCACAAACTGTGTTACTGCAAAATCTGTATGTGAACCCTCAGAATTCTGCCAAATCTGCTGATGGCAGTCACTGTAAGTATTATGTACAAGATTATTGATCTTGGATGTTGTTGTTTGTAGAAAGTAATGATAGTTATTATAAGATCTTTAAGTAACTGTTGTATACATAGTACTCTTATTCTTTAGTTATAAATATTACACACCCTTGTAATACAACTGGGGAGAGCTAGGACAAATTGTTTTTTATTTGGGATTCATGTTTTATCTTTGATGACCCTAATTAGTAGTACCGCAACTTTAAAATATCATGTTTTGTTTTACAGTGGTGGTAGCCAATGTGTCCGATGAGGAAATGCAGGAACATTATGACAACTTCTTTGAAGATGTATTCGTTGAGTGTGAAGACAAGTATGGGGAAATTGAAGAGATGAATGTTTGTGACAATCTTGGTGATCACTTGGTTGGAAATGTATATATCAAAGTGAGTTTCACAAGTACAGTATAGTATAACCATTAATTATAATATAGTCCTGACTGAATTTGGCCATGGTGGATAGTGCACAAGTGCGTGCGCAAGCATAGGTACACTTTCTGTTGCCTTATTCTCATAGCCCAATGGCAAGCCAACACAACTAGAAAAGGATCAGCCTGACCTTCATTTTTACATGCCCTCTGAGACTCAGAAACTGATTTCTGAGTCTCAGATTGCATACCTTCGGATCAATTTTGAGTTTTTGACTCTTAGTCTGCAGTCGTACCACCAAGCTATCACAGCTATGCCTAACTGCATTTGGTTGCTGAATCAATCAGTAGTGAAAACAATGCATGTCTTTGTCATTAACATGTTGACTGCTGAGCAACAAAATGTGTATTGTTTGTCGGGGCCCGGTGACCCCCATGGCGTTTAAAGACTTAAAAATTTAATGAAAAATTACCAGTCTAAAAATAAAAACTAAAGGCTTTTCCTCAGTATACTTTCTAGCCTTTAATACGAATCAACTAAAATGTAGTTGTAGATGATATATTTTTTACTAATTGTCAAGAAAATAACAATTATATCTGCTGTTCAGTTTCGGCGGGAAGAGGATGCTGAGAAGGCTGTGAATGACCTAAACAACCGTTGGTTTGGTGGTCGTCCAGTCTATGCTGAGCTGTCACCCGTGACGGACTTCCGTGAGGCCTGCTGCCGTCAGTACGAGATGGGAGAGTGCACCCGCAGTGGCTTCTGCAACTTCATGCACTTGAAGCCTATTTCTAGGGAACTAAGGAGGTGAGTGCTGATTTGTATTTAATTCTGTTGAACTAATATTTGTGAACTGATTGTCTTATTCTCTGGGCTTTAAAAGAGCCGACAATCCTTAAATTGGTATTAGTGTTTCTTCTAAGGGTACCCAGTTAGGAAATGTTGATTCCAGTTAGTTGAATAATGATGATATAAATTTGACTTACTACAGTTACAAATACATACAAAAATCTCTTCATAATAATTTAGGAGGTTTTCCCGTCCTTTAATATCAGTATATTGCCCATTAAGAACATTACACATATTTACATATTATGACTTGGAAAATACATATATAATTTCAGTTCCCAGACTGAAATTATAATCATTTCATGTTTATTTAACCCAGTTGGTATCGTTTACTACAATCATAGTGTTTATTTGTTTAATATAATTAATGAGGGTTTTAACTAAAGTCATCTTAATAATGTTATGAAATATTTTAATAGCATCACATATAAACTTGTTAATCCTTTGTGTAAAGATCACAAGCCTGTTATAAAAGGGAATACCAGTCTTAATTGTCTACTTGGAACTATAAGGAGACTCATTATTAGGGTTCCGTACCCAAAGGGTAAAAAGGAACCCTATTATTAAGACTCCGCTGTCTGTCAGTTTGTCTCCAGGCTGTATCTCATAAACCATGATAGCTAGAAATTTTCATAAATAATGTAGTTCCGTTGCCGCTATAACAACAATTACTAAAAATTAAAAAAGAATGTTAAGGGGGTCCAAAAATAATAAAAGCATTTTTTCGTATTTTTTGCTCAATATTAAAAACGGTAACAGGTAGACGCTTCAAACTTACACTTTGTAGAGATGATAGTACAGAACCCTTCGTGCGCGTCCGACTCGCACTTGGCCGGTTTTTTACTATAACCATGTATGCTTGTGGTTCCAGATACCTGTACTCGCGTCGCAAGGGTTCCCGTCGCTCGCGCTCGCGGTCCCGGGAGCGCCGGCGCCGCTCCCGCTCGCGCGAGCGCCGCCGCGAGCCGCCGCGCAACTCGCGCTCCGGACGGTACTAACCGCACCACACCGAGCCGCAACCACCACAACTTCAACACGATTAATGCAGTGCTGATGTCGCTCTATACTCCATTTGTTTAGGTAATTAACTAAATGTAAACAATCTTGGCGTTACTTTTTAACCAAAAAAATAATTTAAAATATAGATATACTTACAAATCAAATATCTATAGTTATAAAAAGTGTTTTACATTTTTCAAGATCACATTTTGTATAAAAGACATACCAAAATTGTTTACATTTAGTTAACTACCTAAACAAATGGAGTATACACTTGTACACGCCGTCACAGTTCCACAACTACAACGATCCTACTTTAAGAGGTGGTGGTTTGCTCGCAGGACGCGCCCGACCAGCTGCGACTGTCCTAGAGGTGTGTTTGCGACTTTCTGCCTATTTTACATGTTGATGATAATTATATCTCAATTTTGTTCCTTAAAATTCTTGAACCTAACTAATAATTGTATTAAAAACACGCAGAGCAAAAATTCGCACTTATTTTCACGCTGTAGTCGTCATTGTCAAGCGTTAAGTAGAGAAACAGAACATTTTAGATAATCACTTAGCTGTGTCGATTTTTCATATGTCTTATTAGAATTGACTGATCTATTTGTATCAATAAGTAGATGAAACTAAATTGTGACTTTTTATCATCAACAAATATCAAGGTAGGCAAAAATAAAGCAAACACACCACTGTATTTTCCAATAAGTTAATTTGTACAATAGTATAAGGTTTTCTCTAATTTCTATTCTTAATTTGGTCGAATATTGACTCAAAGGGAGTACATGTTTTTTAAATGTGAAGGGTAAATACCTGTTCATTCCTACTTCCATAGTGAAAGTGTTTTATAGTTTTATAAGCCTGTTTAGATTTTAATTATATATTACACACATACCTAATGGACAGAGCTTAAACAGCCAAAGGTCAGTAATGCAGTAATTACTTTGTATAAGGAAAAATAAATATAGATTAATATACTCTATGTTACGCCTAGAAAAACATGTTGCTGTAAGATTCGTGCTATGAAAATGTAAATTACATATTGGGACAAAGGCTTCTTATTTGCGTATTTATTCATTGGTATAATAATATATTAGTATCATTATCATCCGAATATAGAATTAATCTAAACAGGCATGTCTTGAACTGAAACACAATTGTGTTACCTTACGGCAATGTAAGTCCAAATTATCTAAGACAATGCATTTGTAAAAACAAAATGTGGAAAATAATCATTATAAGTTTAATTTCTTTAACACTGTTTTTATTTAAATAAATTAACTATCATACCATATCTGTACCGAATCGTTTATCACTAAAACAGATCATTTTTAATTTCTTTGTGACTTAGGTCCAGCGTACACCTTTGGAGGCGCAGCGGAGAGCAATTGAAGACAACAATTTAATATAAAGCTTAACTACCTTGCAATAAGGTCAATATAAGAATAAATCGCACGCTCGGAGATCGCTCGAGCTACTCCGAATTTAGTTTTATATAGACCGTATGACAAAGTAATAAGGTTTATATTAAATTGTTGTCTTTAATTGCTCTCCCTGCACCTCCAGCGGTGTGAGCTGGGCTTTAGGAACTAGTTAGACATATTATTTCGTTACATTTAACGTAGATTCTTCGTAGATGTCTTCCCAAAAACTTATGTTTTCAGCATTGGGGTTCCGTGAGCTTTCAAAATCCTTTCCAATAATGTAGTAATTTCTCTCTGACTCTCTGAATGGCTTCCATTCGACAACTTCAGTTGACGTAGGTTTTCTGAAAATGTATTTATGTTTATATTTAGTTAAGCAAACAAAAAATAATGCAGTTCATGTAAAAATAATACATGAATTTATGAAAACCTCTTAGTATTCAATGAAACTTACCCGGTTTTAGCAAAATTTACCCATAGCTTTACAAATTGTTTTATGATCATCTTTATCTCGTCTGTTAACGGTACATCTAAAGATGTAACATTAAACAAATACAGTACATCATCAGAATGGCATACTCCTTTATAATCTTCCATGTTATAAGATTTCTTTGTGTAATTTCTTTCAGTTTCGGCTGTAAACTCGTACAAATATACATTCTCTGAAGCATGTTGAGCATAATAACGCGCGAATCTTATTATATTGTTTGAGAATGCTCGATCTGTTTCAAAGTTACAATAATCCTGTAGCTTATCACTTGTGATTGGGTTACCATTGAAGTATTGTTTACGTATTCGTTCGTCAGCTGTTTGCACCTTTTCTGGTGTCCATTGTAGTTTTAATTCTTTGGGTACAACAGCGCCGGTGGTCGCCATGAAATCTGCTAAGTATGGAAATTTTCTTGCTATTTCTAAACCCTCACCAGAAGTGTAACCTAATATCAATGGCACCTTTGCTATGTGTCCGTTTTTCACTAATTCTATTGGTAATTCGGATATAAACTTATCTTTGTCAAGACCGACCTTCTCAACTACTGGACCGAACAGAATACTGTCTAATATGTCATTGTACTTTAATTCCAACATTGGTAACTGAATATTTACTAGCGAAGAAACTGGCACAGTTTTTAGAAACTCTAGAAGTTCATTTGGGTCTTCTGTATCTTTGCCCAACAATTTTCCGAGTTGGAAAGATCTTTGGCGCCCATATGTGTTATAGTTCCACTCGTTAAGACTAACACCGCTTTGGCAAATAGCTTTGTCAAATAATCCCTCACTCATTTTTGAGCTCATGTGTAGGGAAACAGACCCAGAGCCCGCGCTACATCCGAAGATAGTTACATTATTGGGGTCGCCCCCGAAAGCGGCAATATTTTTCTTCACCCATTTTAGAGCAAGGACTTGGTCTTTCATACCCGCATTTCCTGGAATTTCTTCGGTGTCGAGACAAAGGAAGCCGAGCACTTCTAGTCTGTAGTTGAACGTTACTAATACCATGTCATGTGCCATGAAGAATTCTGGTCCATAGAAATCGGAGTTTCCGGAGCCTGTGTAGAAAGCGCCTCCATGGATCCATACCATGACTGGGAGTGGTGAGGCAGGAGTAAGTGATTTAGTATATACGTTGAGGTAGAGGCAGTCCTCGCTGCCAGGTTCTATCCGGTTCATGCGCTCGTTGTACTGCGGGCACACGGGGCCGTGCTGCGAAGCGTCGCGGACACCCTCCCACGGTTCAGGAGGCTGTGGAGCCTAAAATAACAAGAAATACCAGGTAAGTATTTTATAAAGGAAATAATATACATTCAATATTTTGAATGTACGAAGATTTTTTACTACAATATGATGCAGTACTACATAGTGCTCGAAGTTACGCGCCAATAAGACAGTAAATACGAGGTCAGCGATCAAGTTTTATTAATTACTAGATTCCGCGCGCGGCTCCGCCCGCGTGGTGCGTTAACTCGCAATAAAAAGTAGCCTATGTCACTCAGTGAAGATGCGGCTTTTTAATGGTGAAAGAATTTTCAAAATCGGTTCAGTAGTTTCAGAGATTACCCATTACATACAAACTTACAAATTTTACCTCTTTATAATATTAGTATAGATAATCATAACCTATATTTATCTTTAACTACTACAATATTATTATGCGGCATGGTCATGGTCAAGTCTAAAAATACAATACCTACAATGTTTTATCATGGCGTATCTTCACATTCTATCTAAAATATCTGTACGTAATAACCATCTCTGATAAGCAACCACTTGGAATGGTAATTTAATTTATCATCTCGTGCTTGTTGAGTGCAGTACGTTAAATTTTCATTAGATACGCGAAAATAATTTTAATACATTTGTAATCTCCAAGTGAATACTAATGTGAATACTAAGGTATGCTTTCATTTGAAGTTGAGAAAAAAACGTTGCTAACTCTATAGGTATGTCTTCATTTGATACTCACCTTGAATCTTAATTCACCAAGCGGCGGCTTTGCATATGGTATGCCTTTGAACGCTACGTAATTCTCGACATCGCTGCAGACAACGCCTTTCAAAACGCCTTGCTCGGTCTTCACAAGTGTCATGTCGCGGCTTACTCTGTGAATTGCAATTAATTAAATGATACATTATGTAATATTCAACAAGAAACTGTGCAGAATTATTTGTTACCTCTGCGACGGCCGAATTAAATCCGTGTATGGGTAATTTTATTTGTTGCGAGAAACTGTCCGTTGGTAGGGTGCCAAAACTTATGCAAAATACTTATATATCTACCTAGTAATAATAATAACCTTGTCTACAAAATAAATAATCTGGTATCTCCATGCAGTAGAGAATAAAATAAGGAAATGTCATAGATGTATGCTCTGAATAAGATTATAAAGGAATGGAAGCAGTTATACCGCTTCACGCTAATCTTATTTTCAATAGAGTTGTTATAGGAAGTACCTACAACCCGTTAATACAATTAAATTTAAAGCACCCGTATGCCATTAAATTAAATGAGCAGTTCTTAGGAGTGGGAAAGAAAATAGGTTTATCATCTAATGATGGTGATACATTTGAGCAGTTGCTTGTAACAGAATATGGAGTCGCTCAAAATGCTCTAACGTATCGCTTTTTCACAATTCGACGCGCTTGTGCCAAAGCAGGACAAAATGTCCTGCTTTTGCATAAGCGCGTGGCATGCGCTGTGCTATACGGGAGGCTTGATATATCAATCAACAAAAACAACGAAATGTTAAGGTTGTGCAAGCTTCAGCAATGTGCCGAATACAGCGCAGAGCATTCGCACGAATGTTACATGATAAGGAAACTAAGCACTTATGATACTTTGGTAAGACTATGGGGTTTGACTTTTTTGCAGCAAGATTTGTAGATATATTTATTTTAAGAGAATAGTCGCAGTTGTACACTTATTAACTAACCAAGGTGGGTGTCAAAGTCCCAACGCTAGAGGGTATCACGAAACAAACAACGTTAGGAGACACAATAACCTTATCAATACCTACCTTGGTACCTCGATAAATTCTTGTTGATACCGAATTATGGTAGAGTAGTATAACGCAAACAATATTGACGGCTGCTTTGAAAGCACGAAGATAGGTAAACTTTTACCAAAACTGTGCGTTGTTTTGTATGTCCATGTGTTTTATATAACAAAGTAACGTTAGGTATTTAATATGCCAAAATATTATGACATACATTGACGGGTTTATATGTGTCACCGTGTCCATTGATAGTAAATAGTTACTTACGATAAACTCATGACGTCATTGATAAGATATTCGTTTGGCGCGTTATTCGTTGTGGTCGTACTTTCAAGGTCAACTTTTCTATATCATAGCAAAAATACCTTACTGAAGCTATTTTTAAATTACTACTCATTGTGGTTATAAACTAGGTTATGTACCTCCAAGGTAGTAAGTACATTTACTTACTTTTAATACTCCGTATTTAACCCTTATTTATGGACTCTCACATGCGTTCGCTCAGAGCTTCGGAAACTACCTAACACACTAATTAGTCGATCAGTACCGTTTCCTTTTAAAGAGATTGGAATTTGATACACCTACCTAATTTGTTTAACCTATTATGTAATTTTCTATCTCTTGTCAGATGAATAGATTTTCGGCAATAAGCCAATATGTAGACGTAACTGGGATTACACTGCGTCACAGATTGTTGTCTAGACTCATTGATAAATGATTTTATTGTTACGTTATTTTTACGCTTATAGCGACAAGATAATTATATTTTTTGTTAATGTATGTAGGTAATTAAAACTCTAATCTGCTGAATTAAATATAGTGCAGTTGTTAGCTTAAGAATGCCTATTTGATTATGATAACAGCAAAATACTTACTTTAGACTTAAGACGATGTGTTTGTTGGTAGAGTAAACGGCAATTAAATGATTATCTTAATGCCATCTGAACTATTCAACAGCTGTGGCCTTGCTAACAATCACTCAAAATACAACGCTAGGGTGGCCAGTTGTAGGCCATCATAATTAATTACCTGATTGTTTTACGTTGTAAACATCCTTGCGCTTCATGTAAAATAGGTAGGTTATAAAATAACCTATTTTATTACCTATCTATATCATATTTTATAACCTATCTATTTTACATGAAGCGCAAAGATGTTTACTATTTACAAACGCTGATACTGTTACTAAGGTATGTGATACTATTTACAAACGCTAAAATATCGAATACAAAATCTGATTGTAAGTACCGATAGTGGTGGTGGTAAGAAATGTCCCCAGCTGTTAAGAGTTACAAATAAATTACAAAAGCCCTAACCCAGTAAATTCAGATGAATAAAACAAAAAATGTGGACCAGAAAAATGTGATAAATTGATTTTAAAAGCAAACCCGAACCTCGGAAATAAATCCGAACTGTAATTATGGAGTGCAACAAGTGTGAATCAGCTTTAAAATAGTTCACAAATAACAAAGCATCGGGTCAAAGAATTACGGATGAGCTTCTGAGAACGAGCGGAAAACCGGCTCTTGAACTTTTAATAGCGAAAACGGTATACCTTAAGGTGGATAGATACTTTGCCAAGAAAGTTGCCAGACGCTGTGTACTACAGGTAGATGGGGAACTACTAGACACTGTTGGCTACAGAAACAAGTATAGGTCATTATCTCACAGTGGTTTGATGCTCATCAATGAGTTCATTTTCTATTTTGAGAGTAAGGCTAAACATTTTTGTTTGTGACTGAAGAGGTTAAAATCCACAGTTGGTATTATGTAGGAAGTTGGACCTTCAACTTATTTGGAATTAACAAGTTCGAAGTTCTAGTCCTAAGCACTGGAATTCGCCTGCAAAGGTTGTCTATTGCGATTCTGTTAGGAACAAGATAATTGGGATTGCAGCGTATCACATTTCAGGCAGACGTAAACGACCACCAGAGCCGTTAGGAGCAAACTGACTGCTACCACGAAAATAAAGTGAACGAGAGATGCCCGCAGGCGTACGGTAAAGTATTTTGCACACCGTACACACGAAATAAGATCACAATATATAAATCTGAAATAATCAAAACAGAGGCTCCGAAACCGGATCAGGTATGAAAAAGGAAAATGGTTTATGTTCAATCTTACTAAAGCTAAGCTATGAAGAAGTGTACGGTGTTATTTATATTTTGATAAATTATATGGAGAATGAAGATAGCTTGGTAGGAGGTGATTATTCAAATACTTACGTATACGTTTCAAATTACCGTGATAAGAATATAGGTAAAACTTGTTTAGATACAACATTGTATTAGACTACTTAATGTATTAAAAAAATGTTCTGGTCGTAAACCACGTCAAGAAAGATATTAATTACAGGGAAACATTGTATTTAACACCTGGTGAAGTCAAACAAGATAAAAATATTGGCATTTCCTTACTTTTATCATGTTACCTTCTTTCAGTGTATAATAATATCAGGATGTACTTACAAGTTAATTGCCTTGCTCGTGTCCTCCCGCGTAGAGCAGGAAGAACAGCATATTGCTCTCCAATGCATATTTCAATTGGTATTATTGATACACTTCAAATATAAATTGACAGGTGCGCATTTACAAAACGCTAGACGACTTGTAATACACGTTGTTTGATAGGCAATGAGCACAAAGTGTATATTGTGTTTACTCACCGCTTTATCTTTAATAATCTCTACAATTGTTTATTATCTAGTTAGAACAAAGTTCATTTTTGAATTAGTACCTAATCATGTCTGAATAAACTGCCGACTTACTGTGTTTTAAAATATGTAAAATATGCGTTCTCTGTCTTTGGTTTGTAGTACAAGGCACTTAGCCGACGCCGCGTGTTTTGAGTATATCTTTTGCTAAATAGCTATATTATGCTACTGTAACTGATCACGTGGTAAGGAAGGTGCTGGTCATGAATGTAGATGGATATAGGGAAAGAGGACTACCAAAGAAACGATGAATGGATTGTGTGAATGATGATATGGCTGCAGAGTGTGACTTGCGAGATGACATCAGATAGGCACGTGTGGAAGAAGAAGGCATGCTGAGCCGACCTCAAATATTAATTGGGATAAGGGCAGGGGAATGATGACGCTACAGTAACTGTAAATGACTGAATGTAGAATAGTAGAAACAATACATGGCTTTTTTGGATGATAACTAATGGAGTTAGTCAATTTTAACGCTAACATAGATAACTTCGACACTACCTAGGTATTTCATTTCCATTCTGCCGCTTAGTTCGTCTTAGTTTTGTAAAGTAATTATGTAGTTAAAACAATTTTAGTCTTTAAATATTAAGCCATTGTGATACCTTGGAATTACGGTTTAATTGTTAAATGTTACTTAATACTGTTCATCTATGGGGCGCATGTTACATAAAGTAGAATGAATAGAATAATAAAATTTGTGTGATATGTAAAGTAACCAATATACAAGCTGAAAACATTAGGAAAGAACTACATAAAATAGTTAGTACGTATCTATATAACTACACTATTACCAGGGTACGTGTCACATCAACAAGTAATCGGTTAAAGTTTATTGTACGGTAGCTCTTTCTTTATTTTAGAACTCTACCATAAAATGGTATAGATGGACATGTTGAAGAAGATAAATCGATTGTCTCGTCATATTGTAGACAGTTCAGCTATGAAACGCGAACGTGAAAATTAAGTATTGTGCCAAATAATCATGATGCAGCACCAAAATTGTGATGTCAGGATTTTATTTGCCAAACGAAAGTTCCGTCTATTTTATCAACTTGTTATCTAGGCAAGACCTTCTTTATAATATAATAATCATAAATGTGTTAAATTGTCACTGTGTGATCAGTGTTTTATTACTAAGCGTTTCTTTATCTATACTGACAATAATTGGATTATCTGGAGATTGCTTTTTAGCTGCTGCCTAAATGCGAAGTTGACATTCGTTTTATATGTTAAATGCTCTCTTTATAATAAAACTAGCTACTTCGTTCACGAAAAAAAATAGGGATGAAAAATAGATGTCGGTCGATTCTTAGACCTACTGAATGCATATAAAAATTTTCAAGAGAATCGGTCAAGCCGTTTGGGAGTAGTACGGGAACGAACATTGTGACACGGATTTTTTTTATATAGTAAGATAGTTGTATTACAGTGATAATCAACAGTAACTGTTTACTTGTTACTTTATAATAGTTTCAGGGGGCCTGTCACGAACTCTTATAATGGAGAAGTTGAGGAAGTGAGTCGTCGTCGGCGTCGGCTGCATTGACTATTGTTTATAAATCGCAGCAACAACTTATCGTATTTTATACTCTTCTGGATTTTATAAATTGATCATGTTCATCAACTGTTGTTGATAATTAAAGATATAAGAAACGATGTATTATGTCATAAGAGCCTATTCACACACCATATTTAGTTCGCGCTGACCACGCGCAGTGAATACAAAACAAACGCAACATGATATACGCACTGTGTACGACCATTGGTACAATGTTTGTTCGTTGGGTTAAAATTATAACGTGTGGTTAGGCTTTAAGACTAGTAATATCTTTAGATAAGGTACCTATTAGGGATTTAACGATTTCTTGTATTATTGTTATGTGATTAAAAACATAAATTTTATCACAAACAGCCGCTTGGTGATAATCACGGTTCGTGATAAAGGAAGCTTGAAATCTTGGTTGATTTTAGTAGATTATCGAAGATTCATGTTTTATTTATAATATTTCATGTAGAGTTTGCCAATGTTATACTTGCTACAAGTAATTTTCAACAATCTATTAAAACTTATATCTTGAATTAAACGAAATACGAAAATACGAATAGAAAAACAAACTCAGAATATTAGGTATTTTACCGCTTTTTAAAACTCACCTATTTATAGTAAATGTATTCTTTATGGACAAAATTACCTTTTTACTCACTCTTAATAAAATAACACGTGGATAATTATTCCCATATACATACTTATTTTATTTGATAAATAAAAGTCTGAAGCCTTTATTTTAAACACGATTGTTTTTTTTATTTAAAGCTGTCGGTATAATTTACGATCTGTGCTTTTTAATAAACAGCCATAAAGTATATGCAAATATAATGGAATAATTTATGAAATGCCTTTTCATAAATTTCAATTTATTAAATGGAACGGTAAGCTTTAAATTATTAATATGCTTACCTTATTTTATTTTAATTTGAATGGAAAACAAACGGAAATTCACATGGAAGATTCTTCTCTGAGTATGCGATAACTGTCAAACGTTTGAATCTGTCATTTTGACGTTTATAAGTGTCATGGCAGATTATGCGTTTTTGATCAACTCTCTGGTAAACGTTGCATATTCCAAAAATACCATTTTGTCTAGTGTTGTAATTCGTGTGTGGGTTAAGTTGTAGTATAACTTGTGAACTAATTGAATATTTTATTTTTCCCGTAAAATAAGAGTAGGTAACTATTTCTA
Organism: Chrysodeixis includens; assembly: GCA_941860345.1. Lineage (NCBI taxonomy): Eukaryota > Metazoa > Arthropoda > Insecta > Lepidoptera > Noctuidae > Chrysodeixis > Chrysodeixis includens. Next base: position 4,205,180 of record OW796096.1, on the reverse strand, counting down.
TAAATTTATTTGAAACTAAAATCAAAGTCAAAAATTGGACACGTGGAAAAATTCTTAAATTACTATTTTTTCAGTGGTCCATGGTATTTTTATACGTTGTGTAAATACTTAGCTTTTGAAATATGAGTTAGTTATACAGCCAGAATGAACGCAAGCCTCTTACAAATAGTTTGAACTTTTACGATACGCCCTAAATAATTTACACAAAAGGTATTCTTTGCTGCCACCGCATCAGTCGACCAATCGTAACCTGATTAACAATTTATTTAAAAATAAATCAGGTGACAGAGTAATAACACTTAATATTTAGGCAAATGTACATGATGATTGCCGATAGCAATAAATACAAGTAAATCTCCATTGGTCATGTTCTACTAAGTATACTATACTTAGTAGAACTACTTATAATACTAAATACTAATCAAATAACAATTTACTAGTGTTTGTGGATAATCTTCTACTAAGAATAAACTTTTCGTTCAAGCCCGTGGGATTTGTATCTATTGTTTAACATTTTGCTAGTAGAGACGTTTTGCGACTAGTTTTATGTGAACATAGACGATTACACAAATTGATTTAGTAAATGATTATTAAACTTTTTTAGCTTGATTCAGTAACTTTAAAAGTAACGTGTCGATAACAATATTTAAGTGACCATCTCGTAACAGCGAACGAACATCCTGCAACTGTTAGCTCCGAAGCTGTAGGCACGTAAATGTTTTAGTTTAGATAACTTAATTTAAAGTAGGGCTGTTTGTTGCCTGTGTGTGCTCTCTTGCGCCAAATTCATTTTCAAATACTTTTATGAAGGTTTTAATTCAATGAGAGTTTAGAGATTTTTGTTTTTAATTACGAAATTGTGGTATGGTTTTATATTATGATTGACTTTTTAATTATAATCTACGTAAATAAACGTTTCATATTTCATTTCATACTTCTGTTTTCACACAAACACGGAAAACTGAACATTGTACGATAGCGTGCTTGTTGTGCTTAAACTGTTACATTGTTGTGAGTTCAAAGTGAGCGCCTTCATTTGGCCCTAGTTGCAGTTTCGGCCTGCAGGTGGATTTTCTAGAAAATACATTAAGCTTCCTGTGCTTCTCTCGCACATATCATGTCTTGAGTACTCAACCGGTCTCGGTTTCAGAGTGATAATTGGTAGATTTCAAGTTATTAAGAAATACAAATGTGTAGTAAAACTATCTTTACCATGATCTAAAGCGAAGCGTTTGCTGTGGAAGCAATATGAACTAAATAGCAGTCAATCAACACTTGAATAAATATTGCTTGAAAACTTCTAGTAACTGCCCCCACTGTTCTGAAATTTCAAAACAAAAGATGAACTACATACTCATTTCGGTATTAATAGCGTGAATTCCGTGAGTTTGTTTGCTCATTGCCAGGAGTTCTTATTTTAAATCGCCATGCAACTCTTTAAAAGCCTAGGCTATGGATGGGTTGGATAAAAAGAATCGGGAATTTTAAATAATAACTGTCAGCAAAATTGATCTTAGACAGTACCGATTAGCCAATTTTGATAATTTTCTCCTGTTTAAATTTCTGTATCAAAATGGACAAAGCGTGTGAACTAGCATAATAAGCATTTAAGCGAAAGTGAATTAAGAAAAAATGGGATGATTCTTGATCGCGACTAAATCAAAGGAACTTATTTCACAACTTCCGGTGTCATAAAAGACCGTGTCAAGTGGAAAACCATGTTTTTGCAAGTGGATATCTGCTTAGCAGTCCGAACACTGAAGATAACTGATTTTATTCCAAGCTAGACCAAATAAAGCTTCATAATCGACGTTATAACCTAGTCTAAACGGTTTTATCAAAACATTGTATCAGAAACGTAACCTACGAAACAGAACAGTTTATTTTTCCTTCCACCCAGAACAATGGAATTCGGTATAAAGTGTTCTGTACAGCCAACGTTATAAATATGTGACGATAAGGACACGACCATAAGGTTGCGAAGGCGGCATTTCCCCGCTTGTGTCAGCTTTATAGATAAGGTTAGATTATGATTGTGTTATGTTGACATGACCCTAGAGGTGCCGAGTCTGCACACCTCCCGGAGTTTACCCGGCACATAAAATATACTTTGAAAAACAATGTCGCAAATAAAAAAACATACGACAAAAGGGCCGCGAGCTCGACAGCGTGACAATCACGTGAGAATTTTTTGAAATTTCTCTTTTCGTCACCTTTTTTTCCAGTCAATTCTTTTAGGTTTCAATTTATATTAAGTTTGCTTACAGTAAATTTGCGTAGCTGTATTAAGCTTGCAATATAAATGATAATTGTTATTTTGGGTGTGATTCAATCATCCATCATTAGAGTCATTACTCGAATGTGGCTGGCATCAGGCTCGCGTTAACAATTACCGGCAATTATTAATATTATCGTTAATACTCAAAATGTTTATTATGCTGATTGGGCTTTCACACTTAATTGGGTTTCCCTTTACATTATTATGTCAAAATCAAATTTTATTAAAAAAATAAAAGTAAATACTTTTGGATAATAATCTATTTTTACGCTTTATTGAATAGCACAGTAATCATTATTGTCTGGGTAAGTTTGATGAAAGGGACCAATACTAAATCTACTTACAAAAACTATCGTGATAATAGAGATTTTACGACTGCGAAAGGTGTGTACTTACCCCGTCTATATAAAAAACTCGTTGACTTTTATTTTAATTTAACACATTTCAATGAATAAATGATACTGTACGAATGCTAAAGACAGAAAGCCGGATAAAATATTCAACATCTATCTATCAAGGGTTGCGTTTAAATTATTCGTGATCCTTTTCACACGCTTTTAACAGAGTCATCCTGTTTACCTGGCTGTAAGTTCCTTTACATGGAGAATTTAATTTTAAATGATTCAACATGATATGGCCCTCTCTTTGTGAAGATTAATATTGTGATAAGGTTCGACGATGCCTTTTCGGCTGCTTTATTAAAACCCTTTGAAAATACAACTGGGAAATATGAAAAGGTCAAGTTTCTTTGCACTGTAAACGTAAAATCTTTTTAAATAATGTTTCTTACAATTCTATTGTAAGTACAAAAACTTGTTCATTTCTAGTGGGTATCTATTTGCAGCGCTTCGGTCCATTTAAATTTCAGTAGAGGATAGAAATTTTAAATGGTTTTATTTATTACTCGGGTCACTATTTCCATTCTGAAATGAATGTATTGCACAAATATGCAAATGTAAAAACATTGACGTACGTGACGTGTTATTGTTTCATACCACAGTTTCATACCAACACGAAATATAATAAATGTTGGTGGTAATCGTAGAAATAGTGTTATAACGTTTTTTTGGTTGATTATTACAATATTTTTATAGCTCACTGTTTCTGGTCCCGGCTATACACATTCAAAACAATTAGACACTTTAGATTACTTATTTCCGAAAATGGAAACTTGTTTAGGTAACTATTGTGTCCGATAAATACTAACCAACTTTCCTAAATGAAACTTCGCAATAATAACAGCATGTGTGTACGACAGTTCCTTTCTCCTTAGACCTGAAAGCGTGGCAACAAACCCTAACTTTATTAAATTAAAATGTGGGAAATTGTGTTCCCTAAGTATGATGAGGTTCAAAGTTTCATAACAATGCCAGGTTATGTCGATCGGACGCTCTTGTAAGTGGTATTGGCCGTTACGCCACTTCAAAGCTCGCGAAATCTCGAAAACGGGGGAATTCGTACAAAACGCCGGCCGACTACCAACCATCGAGGCCGCATTAAATTCTTTGTTCGGAAACCAGAAGCTGGCAAACAGCTGAATAGGTGTAACACAACCACGTCTATAAGTAAATAAATAGCACTTGTTTTCTATTCAGGCAATAAGGTAAAACATAAATAAGTAATGGATTTTTAAATAAGTTGGTAAGTACTACTTCTATTCACTACCTAAACATATTTCTATATACTTACATATTTCAGCTTTCTTTCATAACAAAAGATGTTAAAAGCATTTCTAAATGGTGTAAAGTTACGTAGATCAAAGTATCTCGAGAGTCGGACACAATTAGCATGAGCATTTCGTATTTGAGCTTTGTTTCAAAGATATCCGTGAAATATTCTTTCTTTCTTCTCGTACCAAAAAAAGAGCGCATTGTGAAAACATTGTGCGACATTTTTAAGGGCTCTTTTGCCTTGTTGTCGAAGAGACCGTTTGACGCAGCGTAGCTGAAAGCAATAAACTGGACAGGGTAGGTGCCAAAACACAGTCCTTTTATACATGCATACGAAAGATTGGTGTTTCTGGCATCGACCCATTTGTGTGTCGCAAGCCTCTGCGATAAAATCTGCCTCTGCCACAAACGTTAAGTAAAATTCTTAACGTTGTTTTGTTTTAGTTAGATTAAAGATAGAATATTTGTTGCAAGATAAAGTACTGATTTGATGACAGATTTGTATAAGATCGATTCACTTTGGTAAACCTAGGTATACATTGCAGGTAGGCACGGATTCAGACTGGTTCTACATACAAGTCGATATTTTGAATACTGAATAGTAGTCAATATTCGTAAACGTATTGAACTGACTACGCAATACATACACATAATACATGAGTATACACACACCTCTAGTTATGCCATTCAGAGAGCAGTAAGTCTAGATGTGTATCTGTAAGCGTATTCCAACCTGCTAGAATAATATTTGTATACAAGTCTGGAGACCTAACATTGTCATAATCTCTTTAAGTAGGATTATTGGAGCTGTTGGAGAAAAGCGCCGCTCTACGCAAGCACGTAGTGTAGAGCACTTCACAGTTTTACTTTAAGGGGTGATGATAAGCCCCCTGATCTGCAAGTTCCTTTAAATGTTCGTCAAAAATATGGTATCATTACCTTCTTGATAAGGTATAGAAGTAAAACGCACGATACAATCAAAAATATCCTAGTCAATTAATTCAAACGAAATTCATGCTTTCTAAGAAACCATAATAAATTACTTTTTATTCCAAATACCCTGTATTGAAGTGTACACGAAGATTATGTAATTATAGGACCCACAATGAAGTTATCAGAAAATTATTATTAGATTGAGATTGTCGCACAAAACGTTTACATTTACCGCTATTAATAATATTCTTTTGAGGAAGGTCTTATGATCTATTTCAGGAGGACGATGTCCTTTTGTGTGCGGTGTATTCACTGAATCTGTGGGTAGATGTGTTGATCTTGAGATCTCGCAGTCACTATCACTCTATACTGTGGACTTGTCATGTGTGTTTCATACATAATGTATGGTATGTTTGGTAAAAGCTTCGGATCTGTACCTAGTCATGATTACTGAGGCTGTATAGGCACATGAACTAGGTACTATATAACAAGCTCCATACAAAGTTTAAAGATAGACTACTTTCCTCCAGAAAATCAGAAAATGGTGTCTTTAAATAGCATCTCTTTTGCAAACAATTATTATTTCAGTGTGGGTGTTGGTCATTCAATGTTCGCAGTGAAGTCTACGCTCGGGCTGCGTTAATATATAAAAAAATCGTCTTTTTTTGGAGTTCTAGGTATCCACATGGCCACACCTATCTGTATTGTTGAATGGTGAGGTTAAAAATCTACATTCGCAGTAACAATAATAGTTAGAATTACAATAAAGAGGTACATGATATTTTTCACCTTAAATTATGTCTGTTCTCTTACATAATATATTTTTTATAGTTAGTTGTAAGCTCTCAGCTTAGGTAGGTAGTCTGTAAATATTTATTATTCTTCGTATAAAATAGTGCTAGCATTTCTATGCCAAAATATTATCATGTCCTTTTTATTTATCTAGCCGGTAACTCGGTAACAATGGTTGAAATTTAACAATCTCCCAAAACTTCCTTGAAGATTGTCAACTTGCGCTCGTTCTATTGTTTTAGGTGAGGTTCCTTATAATTTTAGCCAGTAATTAGTGAAATAAGTTATTTGGAAGCAATTACGGTCATATTTTATGGAGACAATGTAGCAACTTTCTGAAAAGAGTTAAAACGCAGTTTGCTTTGGTTTTCTTTAAACCATCTACGCAAAAAGAGGGATGTTATAATTTTAAAGTATGGGTATGCACACACTGATACTTTAAAATTATTACATCCACACCACTGGCGGACTGTTTGTTTATATGTTTTAGAGAAGTGCCATTTGAACAAGTAAACAATGTCCTTTCGAAAATGAGAATTTTGGCAGGGTTTTACATATGTTATATAATGTTTATTCCACTTTGAAATAAATCATGTCAAACGTCAATGTACATCTACAATCTCTATCTTTATTTGTCTCTCATTGAAGTTTGATAAACTATATGAGTAAGCCAGTTGCCGAAAACTCTTCTTCGTGAAAAGTCAATGTCTTCGATTTTAACATATTTAATTAAAGGAGGAGGTTCTCAATTTGTATGTTGCACATTACTTAAATGCTTGCCGACAGATTTCAAAATAGGGTATATCCCATGGCCACCAAGGGAATTTATTTAAATGGGAAAACGTACAGTGACTTTGGTATTTTAAAAATTAACTGAAGTGCATTTGAATTCAATAAGAACAATTCTACCATCTGATCTGATGATGGAGTCCAAAAACATGTTACAAAAGTTTTAAAGTCTGTTTGACATTTTAGTAAAAAAAAAATTAGGTATCTATATTAGGTTCCACTAACTTTTTACCATTCACAAGTATTTGACAGTTCATTTTTCAACAATTAGGCCAACCGTTATGGCGTTAATACTCGCTCGAATTTCACGGTTACAAGCAGTGACGTAAAAGAAAATGAGCTTTCACATTATAATGATTTGCTAAAGCGATTTTTATTTGATGAAGGAAATGACATTGCCTCATCATTATTGACGAAAAAGTCCTCTTTTAACAATTGTCGCGAAAGTAAATAAATAGGAGGTAACTATTGTCGTTTTCTTATCTTCCGTCTGAAGAGAGATAAATATAAAACTAGTTCTACTCACGAGTAACACATTTATTGTAGTCAACTGTGTATTAACAAACTCCGTACCTACTTAATTTTGCTCGAAAAATGTTCGTTAATTTTTAGTGGGACGGAATAACAAGCATAATTTTGAAAAAGTCATATTAATGCTACTTGCCTGCGTTGGGGTCGATTTTTTAACCTCGTGCATCCAAGTCCTTTCATAGAACCGCACGACCACCAGGACATCTTTATAAAATGTTGTGTGAGTGTGATGAATTCAAACTTCCTGCAAAAAAATACAAATAACATATTTTTTAATACCTACGGGTAAAATTCTCATTACATGATTTGAATAGAATTCCTAAATCGGATAATAAGCTACTTAATTAAACTCCAAGACAAGTATAAAGTGGCTTATTGAAACCATAGATATTTAACTTAAATCACTGCCAAGAACTCGCATAATAGGCTTTTCACACTTCAATTGTTAGAACTCCAAATTCAGAATTATTTGGTTACGTATTTTAGGAAATTTCTACAGCTTTCCAGAAAAGAGGAGCGGAAATTTCGGGCTCGATCAATGATGTCCTTGTCGTCAAACTAATAGACATTATGTACACAATATAATATTTTCTGGAAGGTTTAGGCGTGACTCACAAAGCTTTTAAATTTCGGAGCTTAGCAACAAAACAAGTACTACAGTTCAGCCGCCATATTTGTTTTACTTTTTCTCTCCAAAACGACTCTTACGTCCTATGTGGCCAGTATCAACGCCTCAGTTGTCTATGATTTATGTATTTCAATTTCACTAAGTACCTGAGTCACTTTAAATAGCTATTCATGGGTATAAACGGTCCCAAAATACTTTATGTAGGCTTATGTTATGGAGCGCCGCTTTAAGGGAATATTAAAATATACTTGACACGGTAGCAAGTAATGCTCGTAAATATTTGCACGAGTTATGTAATTTTCTACCGAACGAAAATGAGTTTTGCGCTTTTTATAAGATAAGCTTGATAGTCTTTATGATAATTTATAATTTTTCTATTAAGATGGCTGTCGTTTATGGTAATAGCGACAATATAAACAAGCTCTGCGATAAAAAGGAAGAGGTTACAGGAAGTTTTGTAGTTTAATGTTTTAAAGTATTTAAACCGTAAGTGGTGTTTCAAAAACCAAATAGCAACATGTTTGGTTAGACCAGCTAACGCAGCAGTGTTTAACATGAGTTGGTAAACAGATAAGAATAAATAGTACAGAAAAATATCACAATATAATACATTGAATTTAAAAACAATCGGAAGAATACTATAACTTATTCAATTTTTACAGTAACCCCGAGAACCTCTGTAGTTGCTTTGGCTCAGTTTTGAATACAAATAGTTTGAAACTAGTTCAATTTGAAAGCTAGCTTTTTATTTTTTTTGTATTATACTTTAGTGATCAATTCTAATGAGTTTATAAGCTGAAATATTTACAAGACCTATCATAAGTCATAGACTGAATAAGATATTTAACACAACCTTTTTAGACGAAGACTAGCTATTATTCATTCACCATCTCTGCTAGACAACTCCCAAAGACCTCCAGAAAGACCGATTGAAATCGACCTGCATCCAACATTATTATTATACTTATTCATTAGGAGCTTGTAAATAGTTCCAAGTTCCTAATTATACGGTAATTTCGTAGTCATTGAGTTCGCGTCTCTCAGTTCCATGCGAATGTTGATATTCAGTGTGAGCACAGCGTGAGCCGTCGAATGCTGCCAATAATGTTTGGCTGGTGGCGTCGGTTTCTGTTCGTCGTTGCTACCATGTCTAAGTGATGTAACCGCATAGTCCGCACACAGCTGACATTGACGTTTTGTGTTTGGTTTGCTTTGATTACGCCTAAGACTGGAGTACCAGACCTACTGAAGGCGCTTCAAAACGCTAAGCGTAAACTTCAAGTGTATAAATTCGTCGACTGTCGATCATGGCACCATGTGCTGTAAGACTACCGAGCGTAGAGAACTTTGACGTTTAGGCAACGCCACGATCCCCCATACACTCGGAAACATTTATTATTTACGCGTACAGGTAATTTATTCCTTCCTTCAAGAGCAGTGGGTTTACATTTTACATGTGTAAACGTCTCACGTATAAATGAGTTTCAATAGCCCCTTGGTAGTCTATGTTTACAGTAAGTACGTAGTACCGCTGGCTGTTTTCATACATTATTAGATTCCGGATAATATTTATACAAAGTCAAATCAAGCGTACTTAAACATGCACGTGTTTAGAACAAAAGTACAGGTGTGTGCTATAATTATAAAACATAATTCAATATAGGAAAAGGCAGACACTTATAATAGTTATATTTAACGTAATAAACTTTTTAAAGAAACAAGTTAAGTATCAACTATGTTACCTTCGGATTGTTGTTAAGTTATAAAAAGCGATATGGATCAACCTTTACATTGTCATACAAGGTCTATGGGATCAAGTAAAGACTGAAGTAGAACATAAGTTCTACGCAAAGTAAAATAAATCTTAACTACTGTGATTTAATTTAATTTAGAATAATCTGCTTCTTTCATAATTCTAATCAGTAAAGCTCGGTGTTTGCCAAAGGAGTCTCTGTCATGCATATCAATTTTTTAAGGGGGAAGACGAACTCTTTTCAAAATAGGCGAACGCTTGCTACCAGAAAGTTGTTTATATCTGTGGTCAGAAGCGTATTTCAAAGATAACCAGGGTATGTTTAACACGTTGTGTATGACTAGTCTATACGTTGTGGAACATGCTTTACGTTGTAAACTGAATGACTGTGTTCAGCCGGGCCTTTAGTTATTGTATACCTACGCGACCCCTCCTTCTTGCCTGACCTCTCAGAAACTAATACGTGATAAACATACAAACTTCCCTCACATTTACATAAACTTTGTGTCAACAAAACATAGTATTAACATAATCTTACTTAATTTAAGCGTAAGCCGTATAACGACTTTAATTCTAATTAGAAAATGTTAATAAGCGTGTAAACAAGTGTTTCCATAATTTAAGGAAAGCTTTTTACTTAATATACGATTATGATTTTAAAGAATATGATTTTAGTATCAGCGTAGAAATATTACGTAATAGTTACTTAGACCTTAGGGTAGCTTATCAATAGACGCGGATATAAGATGACTCCTTTCGTAAATTTTCTATTATTTAAATCACAATTTACACGTGTAAAAAAATTATAACATAAATACGCTACGAAGATATCGCTATTAGCGATAAGACCGCCATTGTACCCTTACTGTTTATAATTTCCTTTTCATAGCTGTAACTATGGTGTACAATAAAGAGTATTCAATTCAAATCTACTACATTCCTTTTTTGGTACATCTAACTAAATAAGTACGTACGATGATTGCATAGATGTGTAACTTTCACGGACAATTTTAATTAAAAATATAACATTATTTCCTCCATAAACAAAACTTTCCTATAGCAGAGAACTGTAGAAAACATTGTTTTATTAAACACAATTTAAAATACTGACATAAAATTAAAAATTCCATTCAGCATTTTGCATTTCACCGAAATAAACTTTATATTACGGTTTATACGCAGTGTGAAAGGTATAGAATGCGGAGTAAATAGTTACTTACTTGAAAATACATTGTTATTTAAGTTTAAATGTGGTAAACAGCACTTCAGCTACAATGTTCTTTGATTTATGGTGATAACATCGTAGACCATACAAGTTAATATGCAGATGCCTTGGCCTATACTAGGGAGGGGTTAAAAAAAAATCTATTTATAATTAACTAGTGACCCAATGTAACTTCGCATGGGTGCAATACTGATGTTTTTATACATAGAAACCTTCCTCTTGAAACATTATATTTATTTAAAAATCGCACTACATAGGGACAGACAGGCAGATAGCAGGGAGCTTTGTTTTATACTATGTATCTACTGATTATCTTTTGTAAACTTAGTCCCTTACGATGAACAAAAATCTACGCCAAGCAGTAATGACAAAAGTTCGGCACTATTTGTCGTTTGTCACAAAGGACCTTATTTTTTCCTGTAATTCACATCAAACTTTACATATACTTCTGTCACATTCTCCAATATTTTTTTATAGGAGAAGAGGGGGGGGGGGTAACTAACACTAACAAAGAAACCCTAGCGATTCCGTTTCCACCATTATGTTAGCTAGTCCATAAACACAGATACAAATTGGCAAATTATATCGCGAATTCGTTTCCGAATAACATCGCGGAATATTTTGTAAACAAATTAGATATACGGCTTCTTCTTAATATATTCTACAACTGGAGTTACCCCCACAAATGCCACCATAAGGTAGTTCTAGTTGTCGAAACGAGATGGCGCTCTACGCGGCGTAGAACGATATCTCTCTCTTACGCTATACCAAGTTTTCTTTTACCTAACAGAATTGGCACACGAAACTGTCTGGTTTCGTACATTTAATACATTCGAGCAGGACTAGGTGAAATGGATTTTACGAAAGGCTGACTTCTAGGTCTGAAATAGTTAACCTATTTTACACTCCAATTTTACTGACATTTTTGCGAGTATTTCTTGTCTGATTTCCTCTAGGAACTGGAGTAAAACCAATCTAGTCGAAGTTTATTTACAAAGAGAATACCAAAACAATTCTGGCTTATCAGGAAGTAGCATCACAATGGGGTTTTAACTAAAAAAATCTGATCAGATAGATTTCCAAAAAACTAGATACGGATTTTTTTTAATAAATCAATAAAAAATACGAAGAAGTAACGAATTAAGATGGTCAATCGAATGAAAGTGATTGAATAGGAACGCCACTTGTCATTAACAAGTGCATTGAGACGTAATTTCAGCTAACTGTATAGTTTCCATTTTTATTTACGCAATAAAGGGAAAAAACCTGTCCAACATTTTTGGAAATGCATTTGATGGACTAGTTATTTTTTTTAATAACCAAGTAAGGCAAGTACCCAATCTATAGATCAGGCTCAAAGAATATTCTTTTAACGACATTGAATTCGTTATACCTACGCATATGACTTAAACATATCAAAATATTGTGATATTCAAAGAAGTATAAAGGGTTCCGTATATCGCGTGTTTCACTAATCTGCTTATGGTATTACTGAAATAGGTCGTCGCGTTTTATTCTTTCAAACGTATGGAATTCTGTGAAATATGAAATATGGCATTTTTTTATTATAACCGCTTATAAACTAACGGGAATGATGACTGATGTTCTAAATCCACGTTCTTACAAAAAATGTATTCAAGTCTATAAAAAAAAACAAACATTTTTTGACAGTATTTTACTTAGATTTGCTTCATAAATAAAGTAATTTAGGTATAAAAACCTTCTACGTAGTCTAGAATATTTATATTTATAACATAATGATTCTGAGAAGCATGTACGTTTAATTTAAGTTAGGTAACTTTATTAAATATTGTAAGATTGAATGAACATTTTGAGAGCTAAAATATTGGGTAGTTAATATTATAGTAATTTTGGGTTAAGATTGAATAATTTATGGAATATTAGTTTGGTAATTTTCTTTGAATTACTAAAAATGAAATTTGAATTTGAATTTGAATTTGAAAAAAAGAATGGGCAGGGCACTACCGTTCTCCTAGACTTCCACTAATAAGTCAATATAAATTAATAAAACCCAAAAACTAGCAAATTTTCTTTAAGAATTATTTTTAACGTTATCTCAATTCAGCCCTCCAATTACCAATTATTTACACTAACAATAACGAACCAACAAATTAAACAGCTCTAACAAGTCCGGAACTTAAGAAAAACAACAAGCAATAAGCGATTCGTCACGGCATTGCAATTTGCGGGCCTAAGATAATGCATATATTATGTATAGGGCGGAGACCACGTAATATTGAGGGCCACCCTTCACTGTCGCTGATTTCCCCCTCGGGAATGTAGGGTCAGACGTGCTCAGAACTAAAACGACGGCCCTCCAGCCCTTCATAGCTCCCATACTTGTATCATGATGATAAGTTTTTTGGACTTGTCAATTACGGATTTAATTATGCTAATGCTTTTAGACATTTTGTAATTAAAAATGATATTGATGGATATGAACCGAATTAAGAAGCTTCTTGATTCTGAAATGGGTTAAGGTTTTATACAAAAGGAGAGCTACTATAAGTCTTGTAGTTTTGCTATGTCTGTCAATTTAGCAATTTGATTGTAGGAAACATTTAAATATTTTTTTAACTGATGTTATCGTGGATAGTAATTAACACTTTGACTTTCATTCTGGTCTTTTGTGAGAAAATCCACTTCAACTAAAGTCTACTCTTCAATTAAACAGATCCCTACAGTTTACAATATCAGAAACAAGAAAACCTAAATAATTCAATTAAAATTAATACCTCTGTTTATGAGAAATACGAAACATTACCTAGAAATTCTAAATGTTAATTATATAGGCTTTACAAGTGAACAGAATTGAAACAATTTGAAATTCGTTTCGGACTTTTAATTTATATTGTTTGTCTATTTAGAAATACATTAGTTGTGAAATATTATATTTTGTACAGTATTAAGTAGGTCTGTTTTTCAATAGCTCTTGTATTATATTGGATCTGGGATCTTAATAATTTTAGTATTCGAAAGTATTTTTTCTAGAATCTTGAACAATGTTTAAATGAGCTCAGGTATTCAGAGTGCCTTCCGTTTTACTATTCCAGTATTTACACACTCATGCCTACTACAATGTTTGGCTCGAAGATGTCCTACTTACTTTAACTTCATAAACATTTCAGCTTTCCACGCGGCTCTGTCGGGGGTAGATAAAAAAATGAGAAGAAAATAAGAAATTCACAAAAAATACATTGAAAATATTCGAAAGTTGTGGGCTACGTAATGCATTCGAATGTATTTTGTTCAGCATTTCCACCAGTTTTTATTCTAGAATTTCTATAAGCGATATTCTGATTTACATATTTATTTAACTAGAACTATAAGCAGACTTTTTATATGTAGGAACTTACCCCAATGAAAATTCAAATGTCTATAAAATGAAATATTAGATTCTTTGATGGTTCTAATAACAATACGGTTTACGAGGATGCATGGAGGGGTCCCCTCGCCCCGGCATTATTAGTTACTGCAGATACTATTTGAAATTCCTTAGGGATCAGAGGGGCGTCAGTGAAATGAAAACTGGTCATGTGAAAATGCTTTCATTGCTTTTTACGCGTCGCCAGAGGCAATTTAGACGTTGCGGTGTTTTGTAGAGAGCAGGCCCAAGCTCTGGGGAATGGTAGGTGATTCTATTGCTCACGCTCTGTGGGAGTCGAGGGCAATATATTCTGCTTCATTGATTTCTTAACAAATAACCACTTGATATTGACCGTTAATACTCATAAGGAACAAAAGATTTTTGCGATGTAAGTATTAATATTTTTCCTCTCGAACACTCTGTAAGTTTTCGTATAATAATTCCAGGTGAGGAAAAGGTATCGCGATTGCATGCTATATTTTTTGCCTTCTTAAAACAATAAAGTAGGTATGCGTGTTCCCATGAAACAAAAGAAAAGTCAAATTGTTTAATTTACCTAAAACCATGACATAACAAGCAAGTGTTAGTTAATAAGAAGAATTGTTAACAAGCACACCACGCGAGGAAGTGCAGCGGTGGCAGACATAATCTCTGAGCTAGGCAAGATACCGTAAGCTGCTTTATCGAGTTACCCATCAGATAATGTCAACGGTAAAGCTCATGTATTTACGTCGTGTCTGTTCTAAGCGACTAAGACATGTGCTAGTAATCGCTTTTGTCTCTACACTAAACACCTCTAAAGTTTAGTATCGCTTTTTTGGTTCACCCTTTCTGGCCCGAGACTGAAAACAATGCAAAACGAATAACGTCTTTTAAACAAATACAAAGAAATTATCTGCAGACATTGGCATCTAAAGAACATTGAAAATTTCGATGATCCTTCCATTTGGCATTCAATTCCTTTTCTCTCCGTCTAATAGCGTACTTAGATCACTAATTCACTTCCTACGACTTTTGATATTTAGCTGCGTACGTTTAAGGGCTGCTCGGGTAAGATATTTGGTTGTAAGTTGTAACAGACTTAGAGGGGTGCGCTCCCAGACGCCAAGACAGCTATGTAAATATGTAAGGAGGGCGAGGCGATGAGATATATTGATAGCATTATACCACGATTAACAATCCATCGAGGTCGGTTATTATGGCATTATCTGCTCCCCAGAGAGGTTTGCTTTCAATAAAAGGGTCTGCGAAATGTTTAGTGATGTTTTAAGATGATAAAATATTAAAAAAATACATTTAGATTGTTGTCACTGAATGTTAAATCCATAAGTGTGAGCTTACACTTAAGATACATTGCATGAGTTGAGCCTGAAAAAATATCACACGCGATGCTCACAAACATGTAAATAAATATACCCAAAGACATCAAGTGTAAAAAAAACAATTTCAGAGATCGCTCCAAAATAAACAATGGGTTCAAAAGAACCCCAGAGCAAATCATTAGGGTGAAAAAACTTTGGGGGACCCCAAGCGCGCGTGCACGAACGAGATGAGCAGCCAAAATTTTATTTCATCCCATCCCTTTTGATAAACAATACACTTACGCAAACATTACGTATCTACGCCGATATTGTTTTAGGGTTCACCTAGTGGTTAAAAGACAACGACAAATTGACAATTCGTCTTCAAATTCTCATTTTATTTCTGTATAAATCGAGTAAGTATAGAAAAGTAACTTCTCGCTTATCTGGTTTTGAAAGAATAACGTTAAATCATCATATGTCAGCTGCTTATTTTCCCGGGTATATCATAAAGTCGACTGAGCGAAACGTTGACATGATATTTGCGGATTCGCGCGATATTTCCCGAGGAGGTGAAAACTGACATTACCATAAACGTAGCTACGTATATTGAATTAAAACTGACGTATTTCTCTTCTTAGTGCGCTACTGGATATATATTGTGTTCCTTATATTGTTCTCCATCAACAAATGTATTATTTGAAGACAGGAGGTAATTGAATGTCATTGTTTTCTTCAAGCTTCGAAAGCTTATTGGTACTCTTTTGAGATTCACTCATTGGAATGTATTTGGAGATTTCATTAAACTATTACAGAGTTTTACATACCTAATATTACCTAACACATTTCGACAGCAAGTACTCTATTCTATGAATAAAGGAAGGAATGTTAGATTTATTAATCATTTTTTATTAGAACGTTATCTGCCATGAATCAAAAGGGGTGTCAAGATGTTCACGCACTTATGGTAATGCGTAATAAAAGTACATTAGTGTTATTACTACAGACCCTCCTTCCTTACTCAAAGTAATTCCGGAGTGTTATAATAATAATAGAACCAATCGAAACACAACAAGGATGCATTACCACAATATTGAGCTCGTAAGCAATTTCTGGAGACGTTTCTGTGCTCTTTTTTAAATAAACTTCATTATATGCATGATACATCAGTAAATATTATTTAAAACAAAAAAATGAATAAATGATTGGCCAGCATTATCATACCGCATTAAATACTCAACAGAACGACGGATACATTACCAGACTCATAATATTTTAAATCCTAGACAATCCCAACGGACGGTATTATTAAAGATTTTAATAAACCGAGCTCTTAATCAAAGTGAATATTGAATCGGCACGGACGAAGGGTTCCGTTCCACGCGAGAGTAGTACTTAGCCGTCCAAAATGATGACTAAATTCCGACTTGGAAGTTTGCCCTATCTGCACTAATACATTATTCAGATGCAATCCCCTCTCAATTATGACATTTGATGCGTAGGGTTGAGTTGAGCAGCAGTTGCATAAATTTAGTCAATTTGACACGGATTGCTGAGAGACGAGCGAGCAGGAGGGCTGAAATATGCCACGTAGTTCATTTCGAAAGGTATTCGACTATATGCAACAGAGAGCAATTTATTAAAAACGTTAATTGGACCCGGAGCACGGGTGGGCGCGTTCAATTGACAGTGACAGACAAGTTTGAAAATGAAACGGGAACAGTGTTGAATAAAAGTGTTGATGAGTAACGGTATCATTAGCAAACTTCAGGTGTCGGGTTATTGCGCGCTTGTCTGGCGGCTAATACGAAACCTTGGATCCCATGTACCTGAAGTTGGGATGAAAACGCGCGTGGTATCAAAATGTTTAATATGCCATATTTTAGGGAAATATGGTTTCTATGTAGTACATGTTATATGGTGACATAAAACAGTTTTACTTATGCAACATTTTTTATTAATAACCTCTACTTTAATTCTACCGGTCTACATTTAGGCTAATTAGGTCAAAGCTAAACTACAACAATATATAACCTAGAGCGTGTATACTTTTCTATTTTCTTCGAGTTTTAAGTAACGTAAGCTGTTTCAAATAGTTTCTGCGTCGTGCTCGAGCTATTCAAAGTTCAATTTACGAGGACAATGTAGCGGATAACAACAAAGTAGGGCTTATTGTCTGGACATGATCATTGTATCTTCCGGGTGACATCCGAGTAGCCCAACTCGATTAGGAAGAGGACATACGAGTGGAATTATAGTGGTTCCGCAATACAGACCCGCACAGTTGGGACACACGACGTACATTTGTTCACCCGACTGGTTATTGTATTACCGTCACGCTATTGATCTTAACAAAGTACCATCACCCACACTATATCCGAATCAGTTACGCCCGACAGTCGACAGTCGAGTCGCAACAGTTCCTCTTAATCAGACGCGAGTATCATTCACTTCACTTCACGTGCTATTACCGCTGTATATCATTCACTCGGCAGCTGAGCTTGCAAGTACTCTCCTGTGAAACGGTTATGAGGCGAAAGACATCACATGAGCGGTTTCCCATATCTATAACAGTTCCGCACCACATACCCGTAGCTGAGTTACTTGACCCTTCACTTAGTTCCTCAATATCAATCGATAATCGCAGCTATGGCGATAACAATACTCATTAGCTTTATAACATTACGTAGTCGGGCCGCGGAACTGCGAGAGCTTTGCATAAAGTATTCAAAGTTAAGCATAATCCTTGTTTGTGTAAGAGCGTACGCTGAAGATGGAGTAACACTCGGCGAAGTATTATTATGATTTAAGTAGTTTTAATTCAAACTTACCACTTCATTTGTATTACACGGGCGCTGGATGCAACTGTTTTTGTATGTTCTCGTCTCTGCCGGGTTCAGTCCCTGCAGAAAGTAAATTCTTTTGAAAATTCTAATGCAATTTTCTCTTAAAGTTTTTATTATATTATATTCACACATAGGTACAATAAAAAAGTACCATTCAGAGTCTTTTCAGTTACACATGTATGTATTTGGGTTTCCGAAAGTAGGTAGTGTTCCACAAAGGGCTTTCGGAATTCACTATTTGTTTAAAACTTTTTGCCGGTGACTGTATTGGACAATGTAAACGACAGCTTAGCTTTGCCCTGTGTTCCGGATCCAATCCCATGATGAAAATGAACATTTTTGCCCACAATTGATCCACGCGGAGTAGTGTCCAAGTGTTTGTATTTGGACTAGAGGCTTTGTTTTATTTGGCGTGCCTTTTAGTTCATACAAGTTTAACATATTAAAAAGGCCTCACGTATTTTTTTATTGGTTGTGGCAAATTGATTCCAATGGATGTCGAAACTGGAAAGCTATGAGGTGCAAAGCGGATCGCAAAATTAGTTAAATTGAACCAAATGCAACATTTATTCTTTACTTCGTTAACACTGAAGAGAATGAACAAATTCTTTCTTGTCCTTCCGAATTATCTGATAAGTGGGGATAAGCCCGCCGCTAGCTACCTACAATAACGTGAAACTAATTAAATACCCCTTGGCTAAGTGTGTCAAACAAATAATTGAATATCCCTACAGATAGCGAGATAATACAACTTTATATACTTACAATGTTTGCGCCGATTAGGTAACGGTGTAATGCCCGTTGACATAATAAAAAGATAAAAAGGCTTTCGTACGGGCTTGTTTGTCTAAGAGGGCACGGGTCATATACTATCATAAAGTATGGCCACTAATAGTTTTAGTTACTTCTTCCCAGATATAACGCTAAGCGGCGAAGGGTGGCTTTAGGGCTGTCTCGCAAAATATTCTATTTCGAAAATGAGTATTATTTGAATAGATACAATTTTTTTTAATATATAATTTATAAGCTATAACTAATAGCGCAAGTAAGGGCTTAAAAAATGATATGTACGGACTTGAATATATTGACAATGCCACATTTCAATATTGAAACACTCATATTTTTCCGGAATTCATCAGTGAGGTGTCATATCGCGTTATATAATACAGTAAAACGTATCCTGTATCGTGGCACATATCGATTGACCTCCTGTATTGTGCACATCAATGGTACGTCGGACACAAACACAGCTATTGTGACATTTTCTGCTTGTTCCGATTACCGGACCGACCAAGGTTTTAACGGATCATATCTCGAAACTCGATACACGTATCAACGTATTACTGCTCAAGAATATCATTAGATACCGTGTTGACATATAAATTCATTCACACGAATACGATCGGATCGCTTCGTGTATAAATTGCAAATGCACAATAATTTTACGATTTAGTACGGTGTTTACGATATGTAGGTGTTAGCGTGACATCTGTTGCACGAACTAACAGTTGTTACTCTAATTTATTTTAAACCAATAAAATACAAACAACTTTAAATGTAGAGCGCATAGAATTTGTGACACATAAATTGCTTAAAAAAGAAAATCTTAAAGTTAACTACTGAAATTTAAAACGGTTTGAAAATTGGAAGTAACACTTACCGGGCTTTCAGAGACTTAGAGTAGATCCAGCAGGATATCGTAACTATAATTTGAGATTTTAGATTGTGCCCCAAAAGTGAGGTTAAGTGCTTTGTCGAAATCACTTAATCGCTTAACGTCTCGGACCGTTTCAAATTTCCGACGAATGTCCAAACGCACCGCAATCCTTTTTAACTTTGCCGCAGTTGGGTAAATAACGTCCCCTGTAATCGTCGTAATTGCGCAACCAAGCAGCCACCCTCCCTCGAAATATAACTATTACGCTTTTATTAAGCTCACGGACCCACCAAAGGGATACTCATAATTTAATTACGACCCTCAAAATAAGTTATTTCAAGTCTACAGGAATTGCTTTGCTGGTTATTTGAAGGTTTGGTTACACAGTCAAATGTCAGCTGCCTTTGTTACTCAACTATATTTGTGGTAACTATAATTGAAAAAGTTTGGAAGTACACTTAATGACTGTTATCAGAATATTTTCATACTTTATATGGGAAATATGAAACAGTCTCAGACACGAACGCTATCGAAAAACAATTTGTATCGAAGCTTCATTATTTGTATAGAGAAAAGTAATTCAAATAAAAAATCAATGTATAGACTCAGCCGATTACCTTCCAAATCTATTTCGGAACGTGCTACGGCCTCAGAGTAACTTATGTGTCTACGCGTCATCACGCAGTATTCCCCAAAAGGGGAAATCAGGAAGCCATTCTTTCACACGCACGCATAGACCCACCCATCGCAGGAGCTGAGATTTATGATTACTTTACCGATATAACTTTAAAGTTTACACTACCATTGCAATGTACATAACATATAAGCCCAATAACAGTTTTCCCGTGCGACGTGGGAAGCGAAGCCAAGAAAGAACTGACACTCGGCAATTCCGCCCGTAACCAATTTGAACCAGAATTATATTATTTGTGGATTGTTCCGAACGAGACGCTGCTAAAAATATAAGAAAATATAGTTTTCTATGTGTTCTGATGTTTCTTCTTTTACAATATGATGAGAAACTCCAGACGAAAACGGGATTATTAGATATCGAGATTTGATTTGATTTAATTTTGTTATTTGCGTCAATTCGAGTATGTTTGTACTGCAAATTATTTGAAAATAAACTAAATATTTTCGTGCGTAAATATTTGATTTTGTAAAAGGATGTCTTTTCAACACTATTTTATAATAACTATCTGAAAATATAAACGTAAAAGTTTGTTATGATATATTTTTACTCATGGCAAAGTACAAGTATTTTATGGTCTGAATAAGCTAAGCATGCACTTGCACAAGCCTGCAAATACGAGATCCTATTATAAAACTTTGCAGTCATAAAGTAAAATTTCAAAGTTACTTTAAACAGCCTTCTTAGCGTAAACAAGTTTCCGAATTTCGTTGTTATAATAACGTCTATTTGGTTTCCGAAGCCGCATCGCAAACTGAAATTAAAACTTGCCAACTGTTTTAAAACTTCAGCTTTAACTTTTTTTAAGAAAAAAAGCTGCATTTACGGGCGCGACTTGGTCCGCGCTAAGTAGTTTATTCTTTTGCTTAATTGTAAAGTAAGCGGCAACTTTTTAAATGGATCCGATTCGGTTTAATTTATTGTAATGTTCATCGAAACTTCATACTTAGTAAAAAAATATTTAGCACAATGTTCTGTACAGGCTAAATTATTTTGTTATTCTTTGTATGTTGGATGAAACATTGAAATTAATATTGAAAATAAATTTATTATTTTATACATATACAGGCAGATTCAGTGCAACATACATGAATAAAAGAATATAAACTCTTTGGCCGACAGTACCTACTAACCTACTTAAATAAAAACAAACTTTGCTTAAAGCTATGAATTTACTAAGCCAGAACGAGTAAAATGTATACTATTTCATGTCTTGATTTTCCACAGCAATATTAAAAGTCTGATTTTAATTTTAATGGAACATCTCAATTATTTACGGAGAACACTTGTATTTTAATGATTGTAAATGGGTTAGAGAGTCAAGACGAGTGGCGGACACTGCCGACAGTGTATTTGTATACATAACGGTACGCTAAGGGAATACCGACGCGATTCTGACCTTGTTAGCTTGATCAGGTTGCCCGCAAAATGGCGGACGTCAAGCCTCGCACATATTTAGTGACAAACTATGTAAATTACGGAACCGGCTAGTCGGTACGGATTTTGCATACTGTCAGTACCTCGTCTCATTATGATGTGTTACATTATTATGACAGCTACTGGATGTGTGCGATGAAACCTTTGGGTTACGATGTCTTAGGACTGTGTGAATATGTTGAAATGTCTTGCTTATCAACTATTGTCTTAAATATTTTGTGGCGTCCATTAGTTGCAAGTTTGTTGATGTATAAAATTCGCATGGATTTGAGTTGTGTCGTTTTAGTATAAAAATGACTATTATTTTATAATACCTACTTGTAGGTATTGGTTAATCTAGCTGAATCTCAAAAACGGGTTATCCGATTTGTTTAAATTCGAAATAGGTATCTGTAGGGGAAGTTTAAAATCCTAACTCCTCTCCCCCTAGGTGGAGCTGCAAGTAATAGCTAGTTACATATACAGCTAAAGGCATAGACTCTATCTCTTGTAAATATTACTTCGAGCTCCCATTGCAAGATGCTCCTTATTTCCAAGGCATGATACGAGTTTCACAAAATGAATTTGCTTCGAGTAAATTTTATCGTCTGTGTGAAAATAGCATGTTTGTATCTCCCCATTTATATTCAAACTTCGTAAAACTAGTTATTCTGATGTTGATGAGTGTATAACAACGGTTTTAGTAGATATAGTCAAATTTTATTCGTACTAAAATGGTATAACTTGATAATAAATTCGTGTAGTACCTACTTAATTGCTCCGAATATACATTCGAGTTCTGAAAGAACTGTTTACCTACTCCCTTAAAACAAAAGTTACCAATAGTAAGTAACAATCCTACGCGGTAAAATTCCTTCCGTTTTGTTTGCGAAAGGCAAAGAAAACAATGTTTGGAATTCTAACTCAACTGTGTTTTATGTAGTAAATAACTCACCCTTCAAAAGTTGCGCTGTTGATCTTTTTCTATGAGATATCTCATATGAAACGGGAAATACTGGAGTTACTTCTAGTACGTAGGTATTCTCGACATAGATACGAAGGTCTGTAGTGATGTACCTACACTTAACCGGTTTTTACCGGTATCGCGGAGATTTTCCGCCTCTTCTGTTTGGCGTGGCAAGAGCTTGTCTCATTATAAACTGAGTGCCCAATTTATTTTATTTTTTATACATTTCTAGATTTTATGTGCGACGTAAACATTATGCTCTTTGTTACTTTTCTAGAAAAACATTAGTGTAATCCCCGGCAGAGCAATGGCCGTAAATTATACCTATTCACAGATGAAAAAGAAAAAAAGAGGTATTTTAAGAAATATTTTCAGTAAAAGACGTTCTAATGACTTTATACTTTTTTTAGAAAACTTTTCACTTGCTTTTTGTTATTTTTATTCTTTGACCCGAGAGGTTAAGCCCATTTTAATGCCAGAATGCATGTCGAAGACGTCTGCTGTTGGAGATGTTAGCAGGTGGCTTTCCCTTTTAGTTGATAAGTGAGGCCCAAGTTTTTTTTAATTTGATCGATATACGCTAAAAACTACTAAAAGATTGAAATTTTTTAATTGAAACGAGAATATTTGTGTGTCAGATATCTGTTTTACCCAAGCTGCCAAAGAAAATTAAATAGATAACTAACTACATACATATGAGGCATGTGCCATTGAAAATTTTAAGGCTACAGACATTACTTTTGTCGGATGTTCGACTGATGCCTTTTGCATTGAGTATTTTGCATTTTTTAGCTAAAGTACCTAGTACCTATTTACTCTATTTAGAGTAACAACTTTGCTAAAATGGGGGAGGAATTTAGATAAAAACGTAAACAAAATATAATGTATATTAGCTAATACGATGATACTTTAACATTTATTTTATGGTATAATAATTGCACCATGAAATGCTGCCTATAAGGGGTATTAATGAGAATTCATATTTTGATTGTCAGAAAGTTGGACATTTTATGGCGAAAAGCACTCAGTGTGTATACGTTTTAATTGATTAAATTAGGCAATAATGAAGTTACTCTTTTATACTGGTTTGTTCTAAATAGATTAGTGGAATTATACAGAAACATTGTCTAACCAATATGTCAAATTTAACCGACAATTGCATGAAAAAGCTTTTTGGAATTATCTGTCGGAAAAAATACAAT
Source organism: Chrysodeixis includens (assembly GCA_941860345.1). Lineage (NCBI taxonomy): Eukaryota > Metazoa > Arthropoda > Insecta > Lepidoptera > Noctuidae > Chrysodeixis > Chrysodeixis includens. Next base: position 4,181,113 of record OW796096.1, on the reverse strand, counting down.
TTCAACTAAAATTTTCAGTACGGTGTGGAATGTACACTAAAGTCTAGTTATTCTAGTACCTTGTACGTACTTAAAATATACAGCTAGACATTTCACAAGATGTGGTATATCGAAATTTTGATGATACTACTTCGAACCCGCGACTCCGCCCGCTCCGATTTCGTTAGTTTAAATGAATGGCTTAAACCTTTATTGTAGATCAAAATCAAAACTCAGTATTTCGTTAAAATCGGTTTATTGTTTAGCCATAAAGCCATGATAGAAAGAGCTACTACGAATCTTCTTAGTTCTGAAATTTATTGTATGGGTTATATCAAATCCAAAAAGAAAATTGGATTCAAGAAAACAACCCCTCTTCTTGTAAGCTGTAAAACCCTTTCAAAGTCATTCCTAAATATACTATTAGAGCTCTTTTGAAATAGCTTTCATTGTATATTTACAGAAGCCATGTTGACGCACAAAACAAACAGGCTTATTTTCATATACGCCAGACTAGTAGGTAAGGGGAATGTTATTAGGGATAATAGGAGTCCGGCGAGACCCTTTAGACGGGGTAGACAATAACCGTTTCCTCTTCAATATTGCTCTATGTATAGCAACCTGCCGTCTCGCTGCGCTGACAAGGATTTATATAACAACCAGAAACTGCTTCGGGCCATTGCCGCCTGTAAATATCATTACTACTTACAAACTATTGTAGTTTAAGTAAAGCCAGATTTGAAATGTTATTGCGAAATTGTTTGTCGTTAATGTAGCAATGTATGACGTCATTGCGCGCCTAGTATGTTGTTCTTCCCGCGTGATTCGATCAAGGGTAATCCTTATTGACACATTCTGGGGCGATACATCAAACTTCCTCGAAGAAACGATAATATTTTGAGACACAACACTTAAGTTTGTTGTTGGAGGTTTCCCTGACCTTTCGAGAGGACAGTAAAAACACTCGGCCGCACGGACAATTAAACTAGATTAAAATCCCCATTCATTTAAGTTTACGATCGTCCATATCAGAGCAATGCTCCCAGTGGCTCTCCTGGCGCAGATAAAATATAAATATTTGTACAAATCGTTTCGGTCCACTGATTTTGTTGACTTTTTTCCATTGTAGTAGAAAATATTATAGTTTATAAATAAATTCTGATATTTACGGACCAAAACAATATCGCTATTTCTTATGATATAATTTTACTCTAATTAATGGGTGTCTAGTCTAGTACTGAACACAGTGTTTCAGTGAAGAGCTAATTGCAGAATCTCAAAACTCAATCAACAAGCGGGTTGCCTCCCAACATTATTACAGATTCATACCCACTTGACTTGATTACATTGCTTTTAATAAGAACTTGTTAAGGCTACTTATTAAATTTACGTTCTCTAGCATTAACGGGAATTGTTGTAGTGTTTATATAATACGAGGATCTGTTAGAGTTATTAAAAGTTCAAGAATAACTGACTTAAAAAAAAATGGTATAGTACCTACTTTGTTGTGTCTGACGCACCCTAGGTCATATATTCAAGAAACACGAAGCTTAATGCGGCAACGTGACCTATTTCTAAGCAATAATATGATTTACACTGCGACGAAAAAAAACAGGGATCTCAAATCTTAATGCAATCAAATCAGAAATCTTATGCTAAAGGAAGCAACGACAGAAAAGAGAGATTGCAGTAAATCCCAACAAAGTATGGCGTATTACATAACTTGATAGTATCTAGTCTCTGCAGGTTGGCTGGCTACAGCCAAAAGGGGGAACTCCAGCGGGATATCTCAAATTATAGTAGTAACAGATAGCGATAAGTTGCATTCTGTGTAGCCGACTAGCCCGCGGCAACCAGTCTGTCGCAAACGCATCCAATTTTCCACCCCTTTGGAGTCGAATTCCAAAAATTGTTTCTTAATTGTAGCTCACATCACGAGGGGTGCATGAGAATGTTTGAATGTAGGGTTGTTTATTATGTTTTGAAGACGTACGAGCATGTGAAATGGCTGGATGATTTTGTGTTGCTACGTGTTCTATCTTAGTCAATCTTTTGTTAAAACAGGTGCGGCTGTATTTTGTTCCTGAATTAATTTTGACGAATTTTCGTTGATACTTTCTTTCGCCATTAATGTATAAAAAACCAATTAAACCAAAATAACGGTACATTTTTTCGAAACGTTTACAAAAATGCCACAAAACATCTTGATACAAAACGTAAAATATAGGCAAATAAAGCCGCACTATAAAACAATAAAAGTACATTTTTCACTAACAAAGAGTTCTCGGGTGCTGTGTGGTGCGAATTGCTCCGTTACTTTACAAAGTGAAATAAACAATAGAGCTGGCAGTAGTTTTCTCAAAGAATTTTATTAGGAAAACATATATTGAATATTGAGTTGAACTGAGTGATAAATGCTGTTCCAATATTTTGATATAATTTATTGTTATTCGTGCTACGCTCGCAGTTGCCCGGGTAAATGCATTTTGTATTTCACATTGAGTTATGTTTGGTGTTCAATATTTTAAGTGGATGTGATAGCCGGGGTAATCGGTCGATTGATGAGCCGAATATCCTCAGTTCTCAATCATTAAGATTGGCTCCGTTTCGCTGGAAAACGATTCAAATATATTTTGACCAACTTGAAGCAGCATACATTTTAGTATTGGTTAACGCAATAAGGTCTGCTATTTGTCAAAAATTGTTTGTATTCAGAAGTTTCAATGTAATAGTGGTTAATACATTTTGGCTGATAAAAACACGGCAAAAATCAGTAACAGTATATTTACCTACAATTTTTTTTGACGCTAGACTATTGTGATATTAAAAATCGTTATGTTATCTCTTTATTAAATATGCGTATATATCCTTCCTGATTTAAACGCTAAACAATTTTAAATACCACGATTTTATGTTTATACGTGATACATTCGATATCCCTATATATCTGAGGGTCTGCAACCAAGTTTTATTGTGAAACTATTGCAGTTGTGAGAGAGAGAGACAACGCTATATACCGTGTAGAGCGCTGTCTCGTTTCAACAACTGCAATAATATAGCTTTGAGAAGTGCTGGTAGATCCTTTAGTATCTATAGATCATAATCGTTTCCTGCATCTGTGGGATATTACGATATATCCCAATTATGTTACAGACGATTAAATGTTTGTGGCTGTGTTCAGCATTGTTAAATGTCATCAAGATAATAATGTTATTACTTAAACACTGGCAACATTGATATCTACTAATATACATGTGTACAGGTATATATAGTACTAGCGCGCCCCAGCTTCGCGAGGGTGCAATATTGACGTATGAACTTAGATATAAAACATCCTCGTAAAACATTCTATCTATCTATTAAACAATATCGCATCAAAATCTACGCAAAGGATTTTGATGCTTTTAAAGATCTAAGCATATATAGGCATAGATAGCAGTAAGCGACTTTACTTTTTAATATGTAGTGGAACGCATAAGTCCATCAATAAACGAACACTAGGCAAAGGTCCCTGTAATTATTATTTTCCATATCGAAGTAGGTGTAGTTGATACGGCAAATTAGAAGCATTAGATAATATCTACGTGGGCATAATTATAAGCAAACATTGTATCTAGAGTTAGCAACGTAAATTCGCTATGAGCAATACTCGAAAGAGGTAAATGAAAGAGCAATCAATTCGTCTGATTTGTAAAGTCAGATCTAATGAAAATTATCGCTACGTAAAGGACTTTCGTTTAGCTAAGTTACAAGTATCTTATCTAAATATCTAAAACAAATGTCTTGTAATTTAATAGTACTTATATTTTCCCGGTTTCCAGAAGTCTAGTCAATTGAGTCTGCTGTTAAATCAACTTTTTCCGACTATGCTTGGTTGACCATAAAATTGACAACTAATCACAGAGCTTGACATGCCATTTGACTGACGATTAATAATTATGTTGATTAGCGTTTAAGAAATCAGGGGTTATGTCATAAGTTATAACATGTATTGTCTACAAACACAAATAAACTCTCAAAAACTTTAGTTGGCTAGGACGATATCCCGTCAGTTCACCACAAAGGATTCTAGCAATCACGTAATGTTATGTGTCGTTGTTTCAAACACAGTTATTTCGGAGCTCGTTGCTATTTTGGCATCGCGAATGCGTATCCAGCATATTATGAACGCTTGCAATAATTGTTTCATAAATGACATTTGTTTGGCCTATGGAAATTCGTCCAGTAATATACCAACAAGAGAAAACTGTAATATGAAATTTTCAATTGGTTAGTTAACAAAATAAATCTTGTCAGTCCTTCAGATAGATTTACAAAAAAACATTGGATAAGTATTTTTTCTTTTAATAAATCAATGTGGGGGCTAGTAACGTCACTTGAATATTATGTAAATGCATTTGTGACCATAAAATATAATGTAATTTTTTCATTCAAAATTATTTCTTTACTTTTGTGTTACGCGTTATTGCCTGTCAATAGTAACGTAAATACTGATGGCAAAAAATATGTTTTGTCTGATCTAAAGACATTTTATATTTAGTTCTCAATTTTAGCTTGATCACGTACCTGTCCTGAATACACTGAAAACGTGAAAGCGTTATGCTTTAGCTATTTTAGAACATTCCTATATTTATTGGATTCAAACTGTGTTACTTTTTAACGAGTGTTATTTGCTATTTTTCTAACAAAATCCCACTCTAATATATTATTATTTTCTAAGCCGAGCCTTGCTTTGACATGCTCTTTGCTTTAACATACCCGTCTGATCTTCAACGACTCAACAATTTTCAGCGAAATATATCAGAGTCGCGAATGACGAAATGTTCCTTTTGTCATCGCTAACGATAGGAAACGGAAGTCGTCTGTAGAAAGATAAGTAATTTACGTAATATATCATTCATCGTGAAACGTACACATGTGGGGATGTCGTTTTTATGTTAGCTCGACCCTACTTTTTGTAGCACAATACAATAGTTGCTTGATTGTCCGCTGGTTATTGTTGTGACGTCACACAAATCTGACACTACCAGCTGAGTTCGTGTTTGTGTTTTAAGGATCCTTCTACTTTGGTAGTGCTTGATATATTATAAATTATTTGTAAAAACAAACGGAGTTGTGATAAAAATATTTTTAGGAAATAAAACTACCTGAGACGGTAATTAAAAGCGTGTGATTAACAATGCATGTCTATTCTAGAAAACGATGTCTAGATTGTCAGCAAGACCGCCAAGTGATATACAATACTAGTTAGCTGCTACAGCACTAGGTATATATAAGTCTAATATGGTAGTTTCCTTGCGTTTTCGAGTTGCAGAAACTCAGACTGTTCTCTAACTTCATTTAAATAAATTAAGACTTGAACTAGAAGTTTTGATGCTAATCATTTTGATGGGCTTGGCTCAATAATTTTGAATGGAGCTCGTCGCGAAGTTTAATACAGATGAATTTTAACGATTATAGCAGGGTTGTTTTCAGTTAGGTAATACATCTTTAAATACGTTGAGATGATTGTTGTTATATTTATTCTAATTCAAAAATTGAGAAAAATATTAATGTAATAATAACTGATCTATTTTTAATTAAATTATTTTGTAAACAACTATTATAGATAATTAAAAGTCTTTTCGACGAGTTACTGATTTCTTTTGTTCTTTTTTATTTTATTATAGATTTTTTTTTCTGCTATGCAGAGGGCTATCAAAGTATTGTTTTGTTTAAAGTACTCATTCATTTGAGAACTAGGGTGTGAATAAGTGATTGTTTAAAAAAAAAATATTCTTCGCACGTTCACTTTTACGCTTAATCATTTCAATAAATTGTTCGTCAGGTTAACAATAAAACAGTGACATTTCCACAACGTCAGCGATATAACACCGGCTAAGCTATTGCAGAGAGGAATATAAATTTTAACGATATTTTTCCTCTGGGGTGCTGAGGTGTACAGAGAGGGATTTTTCGAAACCAACCCCTGAGCGTGTGAAATGGGGTGTTAACATTTGTAAGGAAATTTCGATTCGTATTCATTGCTCCTTATAATAGTGGAGAGACTAGTACCTAGGTATATGCGACTCAGGCTTACGGAAAAGATTTATATCTAGAAATATTCATGAAAACAAAATTAACAAAGGGTCGATGGGGGTCAAGACGGTTGGCTGGAGCGGTGAGGTAAATATTTAATAACACCTATGTGTAAAGATGAAAAACACTGGGCTTTCCCTACCGTCAGGTAGCTAGTGTGGCTACAACGTCAAAGGGTCCTGCGTTGTAAATTCATGGCCCGAAGCATTCACTCTCCATGTATTGCAATTGCATAGCAAAATGAGAAAAAGACGAACAAATACCAAAATCGTAAAAAAACAGTCGCCTCTCGGGTTTATCTGTCCCTATGTATGCTTAGACCTTTAAAACTACGCAATGGATTTAGATGCTGTTTTTTGCTTCATATATTGAATGGTTTAAGAGGAAAGTTTGAATGTATAATTAATGCATTAGTATTGCACATGGGCGACGCTGGGTCGGGGTGCTAGTTGTAATATAATTTATGAATAATTTAGTGGTGGTGGTCTTATTATTATTATTAGTAAGTTTTATTTATTTTAAACCGTCTGACAAAAGTATTAAATAAACACGAGTCTTGATAAAGTGAATATGACATTTGTCAGCTGGCTATAAACACACTTGTTGAACATTAAGAAATAATTTATGAATAGATAGGGAACCAATTTCCGTTTCTAACTCTACTCAAATTGTCTTGCAACTTGTATGATACTGAGTTAGGCTGAAGATAGCGAACAGTGCACCTTGATGTGAGTCGAAACTGGTTTCACCAATCAATTTGAATGGGAAATGTTAGCTTCGAGCTTGCATGGTATTGCCTCTAAGTTTGGCACATTGATTGACGTACAGAACTAAGACGTACGTGTCTGTGTGAACAAATAACTCAAGATCTCCGCTTCTATAGCAACTAAGATCACAGAAAATGTGTTATTCTTTTATTTGTAATCGTCTTGAGACTCTTTGTCGAAATTCATAAACCGTTAGCAACATATAAAACATAGATAAATGTGTTTGTCTTCCTGTCAGAGCGCAAACAACCTACTGAATATCACAAAATCGAAATCAAATATACAAAGTCTGTTGGAGTCGAGAGTCCTCGGGATATTGTGAATATACAGGATGAGAAGAAAAGGTTGACACGTCAAACTAACATGATATTAAGGCTGGGTTTTCACAAGGTATGCGCGCGAAATATAAAATTTTTTAATATAAATGTTTCATTTACTTAAACTTATACAGACTCTTTTTATTGAAGGATTTTATTGGTTTTTAATAACATATTTGTCGTTGGTATAAACTCAGTGTCAGGCAACGGAATGTAGCTTTCCATTGTGCATCTAACTCGCTATATCACATTTCAAAATGTAGGTATCCTAAAGGTGAATGAATGTATGTGTGTCTGGTTTTATCTCCTCACGTTTAAAAGGCTAGACCAATTCTAATGAAATTTTGTATGGAGTTAGCTGACACTCAGGATTAATACAAGATACTTTTTACCGGATTGTGTAAAAGGAAGGAGGTAATGATATTGCAGCTAACCGACTTCCACGAGAGTGAGGTCGCGAGACTAAGTATAATAGTAGCTATTTTAAACGATATTAAAAAAAGATTTTGAACTCTAAACCATAAACGAAGTAATCTAGTATTGTTGTTATACGTATTTAGTTGTTCAAAAGTTGTGTCCGACTATCGTCTACCGATCATATATAATTCCATCAAAAGTTCCGGCGTCTGTCGTTCATCGGGAAAAGTATATCTCGCACGTTTCGCACGTATTGATGTGCTGTCGTATGGCCGTATCAGGCGCTCCTAATAATATTTGTCGCATATTTGTTCGCACTGAACATAGAGAAGTGGAGGGAATTGCCACTATCCCAAAGTATTACTGGCTACTTATTCGTATTCTGACTTTCGTCGCTTTTTGTCATCGGTCGAATACGTAAAATATAAAACAGTATCGTCGTTTTTTCGGTTTCGATTTGCAAAAATGACAGTTAGATAAATTATCTTGGGGACACTTGGGGCTACTTGGTTAAAAATTGCATATTTTCAAATTGAATTTTGAATTTAAAAGTCATTTATTCAAATTAGGCTACGTCAAAACTTTAGATTAGTTGATTCGTCCATCCTTCACTGCCTTCTTAATGGTCAAGCTGTGGAAAAAAACTCTTCTCTTCCCTATGACTTGTTTGAAACCTGTCAAATTTTTGAACGGTAAAGTTGATCTTCGCCTCATAATGTCACTTCCTTCTATTTTTCTGTTCTGTCTTTATAAAGCAACTGTGATACGAACTCGATCTTGACAGCAAACTCGATAAGACTAACGATAGTTCAGACTTCTACAGTTCCATAATAGTTTGATGCAGATGTGGTTCCTTAATCGGTATCACATCGATAATATCCTCTTAAAACCTTCTTGGGAAAAATCTAGATTTTTTTATTGCGGGATTTTGGGCTAAAATAGTCTAAATGTTCACTTTCGAAATTCACGATAGTCTACAAATATTGAGTGACTTTTACTGTGACAGTACAATAAAAATGACAAGAAACAAAATGCAGGTTAAGTTTTAATTTTCCATTTGTACTGTCATTTAGAGGAAAGCGCTTGGTATATTTATTTGCTTTGGTTAAATACAAAAAGGAATTTTGATCTTGACATTCTCCGAATAAAAGATAAAAAAGCTTCCGTGAATTCTGAGCTGAAAATCTTTCTATAAACTGCGCAACACTTACAAATGGTTTGTACAGCTTTCCTGCGGTTTGTGGGTTTTTTACAGATTCTCGAGTTCGTTCATTTTTTCTCTCTCAGTTCATTAAATCTGAGCTAATCAATATTTGAGCATAACATCGACGGGTGTTATGGGACTTTAACATCAATAACTCAGCGGCAGTAATGTGGGACATAATACACGTTGCTTTGGCAGTAATGTTCATGTAAGTACATAATTAACTTGTGACGTCAGTTGTTGATAAATATCAATTAGTTGTTACTGCCGGCCTACGCAACGGTTTGCGTGCATGCTATGTATATTATATTAACAAATATTGTTTGAATGTCAGTTGTTTTCTTTTCACAATACTGCTTATAAAAGATTATTTCCTGTTATAAATACGTCGTTTATGAATCGATGGATAAATAAACATATTGTCAGTGAGTTGTGTAAATATTTAATTTACCTGTAGAGTTTGGTAATACCGGTTCATATAGTCTTAAGTTAAAAAATAAATAAAAATGATCTACTTATGAAAAACGTCGTATTATTATGTAGGCTGTTGTAGATAATTAAATAAGACTTCAGATAAATTTTATTTCATACTATAAAACACCCAACAAGTCAAAATTTTCCGTAAATTCTTTTTAAAATAAACCAAGCATAAACCTTTAGCTTTTCTTCAGTTATTTGACCCAAACCGATAATGTATCTAATACACGCAAACAATGTTAAAAGACCTTTCGCCCTGATATGTATCTATCTCAAAGAATTAATCAGCTGAACCCCAGAAGGAATTCCGGGACTATTTTCCCTTTATTTCTATCGCAAATATCTTTATTGTATACTAGCTGTTGCCCGCGACTTCGATCGCGAGAATGTCGGTTAAAGCTGAAAAGAACTTTATTCCCATCTAAAGATGTCGGTAAAAAGTAGCTTATATGCTAATCCAGGGTAATCAACTAACTTAATGCAAAATTCCTCAAAATTACTTCAGTCGTTTGAGTGTGAAAGAGTAACAAACATCCATCTCTCCTCACAAACTTTCGCGTTTATATAATAACAAATTCTCATACAACACGGATGGTATCGATATCAAAAATTCCATTATTATTATGATGAGAAAAAAATAACATGAAAATAAAAGAGGTTTTATTTTTCGTACGATATTAAAATGTAAATACAATTTTAATTTTACTATTTCGTATTTTGCTTTAATTTTATTTCAGATTTTTTAACAGAACTGTTTGTACTTTGTGGTACTGAAATATTTGTTTTAGAGTGATTAAGATCGTAGATTTTATAGTGATGAATAAAAGTAGGTATGAGAAGAAGCTAAATAACAAAACACTATCGACAACCCTGCCTAGTAAAGATGTCGTGTACAGTCGTGACCAAACAGTTGCAGTAGATTTCTTATGCGAAATTTCTGAAGTTGTTATGGAATATTCCTGATATTGTAAGCTAAACATAGTTATTAATTTGGATAAAATAATCACGATTTAGGCTAGGACGTAAACTTCAAGTGTAGGTACATGATACACGACCAAACAATACTTGCTCGTGACTGTACGGAAGATTGACGTCAATGTTGATCTGAGCATCCTTTCCCTCACATAAACTATTCTTCTCACCAATCCTTACTCCTAGCAATCATTTTTTACGATCCTCCTATGTATATTACTCGTACTTTATATTGGCCTTATGTGAATGGAAAGCTCATGAGCATTCAGTGAAAACACCAAAACCCGAAACTGTTACATTGCAACCGACAATTATCGGCAGAAAACCTCTATAATCCTTATACAAATACAAAAAAAAACCCGCCCGGGACCACGAAACGATTAAAATAAAAATGTTAACCTTCAACTACTGTGTACCTGGTATCTGAGGCTCCCATCTCTGCCAAAATTGAAACATCAAGCTAAACGCTTGGAACAATGGGAGGTCGGTAATTTATACAGGTCTTCGCACTAGCCGAGAAGAATGTACAATTTGTATGCAAAGTGTTCGATAGGCTGTTTATACGGAATACAATATCAAAAAATGGTCACCGTATTTACATAACCAATATATTCCACTTGCCTATATAATTTGAATACTTCCAGTGGTAACTTACCTCTCTTCAAGGTATTTTTCAATTAGATCATTTTGTCACAAACATTTTTTTGTAAATCGTTTGATGTTTTTTTATTTCTTCTTACCGCGAAATGGTATTCATGGTAAGATTGAGTTTCTTTATTCAGAAAATGTTACCATCAATTTTTTGGGTATTCCAAACTATGTAGTTTATTTACCATCGATAAGAATATTCCTATATATGAAAATAACAGAGGAATACCAAGAATCTTTTAGTGGGGCATGTAGATTCCATAACATGGCTCCTTATTACTAAGAAGACGCTTGTTCCGCTAATGTTTGCCTTGTAAAGAACTGTTTACACAACATATGAGGCATACAACAAAATTCTGTGCGCCTATTCCGCATTTTAATTAAATAACCTAATACAAAAGCCTACAACAAACAAAATATAATCAGACAGAATTGATAAAGGAATATTAGCTTAGAATATAATATACTATTGTATCGCGATTTCGAAAGTAATAAAATACGAGTGCCTATAGTGTCCCGCCTGCTGCCAGCCAAATAACGCGTATAATATTATATTTCGGCCTTTATTAACCATAAAACGGGGGATCGGTCTTCGTGGTCTATCATCCTTGACAGTGGCAGATGAAACATGCTCAACTCAGATAAAACGTCACAAGTTTCTAAAAGTCATAGAAAAGTTGTTTATCGAAGCCAGCTACTCGCATTTCAAGGAAAAGATATTCAAATATTATATTTTTCTCTTATCAAGGCCTTTATATTTTTTGGCATTGAGACGGAATTGAAAAAAAGACCAGGAGAGGTTCAAGAACCGCCTCTCAGTACTCTGCCTAAAGTTTTCGCGTGTAATGGAGTATGGAAGAATTATTATAATAATTTCTATAGAAAAACGATGAGAATTGTGTGCGTCGATATACAAAATGATTTATCTGCGACACAAATTGCAACAAAAGCACAATTCTGGTAGAAGTATCCTCAATAATTTCAATCGTTGTCATGAGAATACATAATTGTTGTATTTATGAAATTTACTGTGTGCCTTAATTTCTGTTTAATTTTAGCATATTTCTATTATGTGTTTTCTGCCAATTACGAATTCCAGGAATCTTTATCCCCATTATTCCATTATTCAAAGCTGTCACTAAATAGATAAAAACGTCTAGTCCCAGGCGTAGCTCTATTCTAGACTAGTGTTTTGTCAGTACCGAGAACTTTTATTTTTGATCTCCAAAAAGGTTGCTAAAACTTGCCTATATTACCAAAAATTCAGGTATACTTTGTTTAAAAAACGACAAGAGTAGCTTAAACAAAATATTCAATTATTCATAATTTCATGAAAAGAGGATAAAATCATATCGGTATAGGTCCAAAAATAGTAGAAGTTACGTGGTTCAAATAAAATGATATATATTAAAACATATTGATCTGCAAACTAGTTTTCAGTTTGCCGTAATATCCATCACAGTTTGATTCCAACTATCAATAATAAGGTAGCGAGCGCGAGGCTCTCATCCAACAAATACAAACTTCCTTTGAAATCCTCATGTAGGTGCGATTAAACTTCGCCATTTACTCGGATATCCCATTATCATTTATTATTGGCAGTACAAGCTATCCAATCTGAAGAGGATATTGTCAAATGGCTTCCCATTTTACGAAGTGAAGGATTCTTCGTTTAGGGAAGTAGGTGCCGATCTAATCTGACGTCCGGCTGAATGGATTGAATGCTTCCCTTGCGAGGTGGAAACAGTAAACAAAAGTAAAAGCCTATATAAAAACGTTTTTGTTTGGATCTGAATTTTTGTTATAACAGTTTATTATGGAAGGTGTACACTTTTCAATTGTTTTTAGTTATTTACGGGGTTTGTGTTGTCTTTTTGCGCACCGAGTTATGAGCTGTAGCTTCCATACCGGCAATAGTCATACTTTATGTCCTTTATGAGACAGTGGTTGGTATTCTATGTTGATAGATAAAGTATAAAATAGTGTAATTGGTAAATCAATTCACTCTTTTAAAGTAGTGCAATTTGTAAATCAATTCATTTTTTGATATTGTCATTTACGTAATGAACTACACAGATGTTAATTTCAATGTCTATTAGAAACCCTGCTCGGCTTATTAGTATTAGACATAATTAGTGTTAGCTTTCCGCGTAATGCGATTTAGATTACATTATGTGCACTTGACTTAACTTCCCATTCTGTCCCACACTCACCTGATTTACGAGTACTACCTACACTTAATGTTCGAGAGCTTTATTCCTAACACAAAGCAGTTTTTGTTATACAATGATTTATATATTTTCACCAGGTTGTTTTTCTTAATCCTAGTGAGAATTTCGGCTTAGTGCCAAGATTTCTTTTTTATAGAGCTTACCCTGTCTATAGGGTGCTCAGACATGAGAATGGATTAACTTAAAATACGGACGAACGTATTGTTCATGATGTCAATGACCTTTTGGACCAACTTGCTGTTATCAAGTGATTGCTTCGTAAAACAGACAAGGAACACGTATTTTTATGTTCGTTGTGTTTTAATGGTGTCGATAACTGGTTTTGGTAAATGAGGGAAGAAAAAAATTACGTTTCAAAACCATACTTTTACTGATTTTTATTCAGACACTACTATAGGCATTTGACATTTAAGTGCTAAAACCAAATTTTTTACGAGTTGTCGTACAAATACAGCTGAATTATTCGCCTATTTCAAGTTGCTTGATCCTGACGATCAGCCTGCCGGATCCAGTTAACCAATTCGTGGAAAGCAGTGAGCTGACTTATCGCATTACCATATCTGCACCCGATACAATGATTGTTATCGTAGCTACTGCTTATCGACGTCGTAATAGGGATTTAATGTGAAATTAATTAATTAGCCTTAAAACGATATTACCTGGTATTGACATGTCTAAAGTTTAAATATAAAAGAGTTATTGTACTGATTATATCTCTAGAATAGCTATTTACTGTATTGATTAGTAATGAAGGATTCTGGAGTAATTTAAGTCAATTAGACTACAATGACTTAGGTTGAAAATCCTGTGAAATGTATAAATGCTCATATATTATTTTCTTTTCTTAATATTCGGGTAATTTCTTATTCCGGTCAAGGTTTGGTAAGAATTTGATTTTTAAGATGGGTTAATATCATGCTGATCAGATAATACATGCTCATAATCTTCAAATAATGAGGGGGAAACGTAAAAGGTTTATATGTCCGTGCAAAAATACGGAACAATCACGAAATTTAAACACAGATTTTGGCATGGTCTTGCTAATTAAATAGCTGTAAAAACGCAGAGCCCAGTGATTCTAGGTAAGCAACAATACACCGAAGAAATACATACAATAATTACTATGAAAAATCATAGTAATTATTGTATGTATTTCTTCGGTGTTGCAACAGCAAATTGGGAAAATCTACAATATTTTGTTAGCTATCATCAAGCAAGTTTGTTATTAATTAATAAAAACACTTATTCGAGACCTAAATAACATACATGCGTGAATTGTAATTATGCTGAAATGATGAATGGAAGAAAATTACACATCGTGTCGACCCTAAATAAATTATGAATGACATAACGTTAAATAATTATGGGGAAAATGTCAGCTCAGGATAAACAAAACATTGGCTGCGAAACAGACCATAAAAAGTAATACAAAATACCCAATCCTAGAGTACTAGGATTTGAATCCGCAAATAATTTACGTGCTTACCTAGTTACCGTCAAATGTAAATTATAATAGTTAAACGGTTGCAAAGCTAAGCGCTTTATTTAACATACCAACTACTTATTGAATAGCTTCCGGATTAATAGTTGACATTCGCAGCTATAAATGTAATATTATTGCTAGTACAGGCATCGGCTGTTTTAATAGCTAATGATAGACTGGCGATGAGAAATTATGGAAAGCAAATAAACATAATGACGTTATTTTAGGTTATATCTAATCCAGTGGGTCAGGTTGTGTTTTGCTCAAAAAGGGGAAGGGAGCGTAATTACATTGTGTATGAGGTACGCAATATATTTACAAAATCTAATTTGAAACGGTTTTTTTTGTATAAATTATTTTTATTGGTCACGTGACAATCCCAACAACAATCCCTATTTTACTGCAAACTGCGGAAATGTAAAGGGGGAAATGCCGAATTCGTTTCAAAATGATTTTTTTTAATTACTTATTGGCTATGGTGAGGGAATGCAATTAAATCATAAATCCATTTTAGTCCAACTAGAGCCAGTACGAAAGTCTAACAGATCCTGCTCTAAATGTTTTAACTTTCAAGTTACAGTGACTAATTCTCTCCGAGCCGACATACCGCGGGGTCACTGCCACATTTCACAAAGGTCAGGCAGACACCAACTTACATTGTTCTCGCATAATGACCGCATATTTATAAAAACAATAGATTTTAACAATGACAAAGAAGGAACAGAGTCTTCCTTAAAGTTATACATCATTTTAAACGTCGGTATCATATAGTATTATAAAGTATCACAAGTATTACGATACTCATACTTAATACTATGTATTAATACTCAAGGGATGTACTCGACAATATCTGATTTATATAGACCCCGAAGAGGGTCATTGATCAATTGATTAATTGAGCCGTTTCGTGATTTATTTTCCATATTTCAAAATGTCAGGAAGATGTGACAGCCGACAGGGTGACTGAGACGCATACCGCGAGATGTTTGCGGTCGGATTAAGGAAGGGCTTGGTTCCTTAGCCCAGCAGTGATCAAGGGTACCCCAAATTAAGGGTGAATAGGTGAGGGGAAAATACCAAAATACTATTAGACTTTTTAAACAGATATTAATTTCGATGACTTTGTGCTATAAGATTGTGGCATCATGTAAGTGTTACACAATATTTGTAAAATTTCTGTACCTTACATGTGCTTCGTCGTGAAAAGTGTTCTATCTATTTAACTAATTCTTTTAGGCCTACAAGTGTAAATATCTGTGAACTCAGCCGAGTTTTATATTTTAATTGCATGCGGATGTTTTAATAATTTATCACATTAATATTAAGTTCGTTCTCTTGTCCCATATGGTTGTAAAATTATGCCAGTAACAGCATAACTTTATTATTAGCGCAGTTCTTGGTAAGTTTAGTTGTGTTCGGTTTTACTCAACAAATCTTATTTACTGCTTCTGACTTCAAACTGTTTTATATTCCTTTTATGTGATGAACCCTGACAATGAAATAGAAAAGTTTTTATAGCATGTTCATACGAAATTGGTCATGTTACGGCGACTGTATGATGATGACCACAACTGAATACGATACTAGTTGTCGCTCGCGGCTTTGGTCAATAATATTAATTACTGAAAGAAGATTTTTCGAATTTCAAACAATTTTTCTTTACAGTACACTAAAGCTTAAGCTATAAAAGCGTTACATATGAACGTACTCAATTCCTTACGTTGTATTTTTTTTCTATCAGTATAAATATTGCAGCCATGAGACATTGTGAATACATTAGTACGGGTTTAACTAGTAAATAGATATTTTTAACCTCGGCTAGCCGGCAGAGGCTGTACTCGATATAACTCTAATTGACAGCGGAGATGCCATGCGAACGCCTCACGTAACTAAACCTGCCTATATCTTGCTATCGATGTCGAGGTAACTACAAGTAAGGATTACAACTAGCGACTGCACTAAATCATACAAAAAAAAAAACACAAAAACCAACAAATTTTTACAGCCAATTTTGTATAATAAATAGAAAATGCGAAATCGTTTTGTAGTTTTCAGATTTACCACCAAAAATAAAATGGAACAACGGCTATCAAATAAAAAAAAAACTGTAATAGCGTGAGTTTGGTAATAATAGTAGGTACCAGTCGTACAAAGTATTCCTACTCAAAGTTTTCCAAGCGATTCTGAACCCGGTGTAATTTGTGTACTTGTTATGTTGTTACGTTATAACGGTAAACCGCTTGACGGCTTAATGAAACTCTTACTAAATTGAAAAAAGAAAACGTTTTCCGCGAACATCACAAACAGATCCGACAACGTTCATATACCTAATACTTGCGGTTTGGGTAAATACCTACATCGTACTGGTAAACCTTACTGGTCGAACTTAGTTTACGATCACCTTCTGTGGTTGTGGTTATAAAAACTTTATATGCTCCCAGAATATCTAAATTAAATGTTAATACCGAGTCGAGCATAAATTTAATTAAGTCACAACCATTTCGCCGGAGTGGCCGGAGGATTTAGTATTCCTGTGCGATGCGGTACACTAGTCCTGCCGACAGCGGCCTACGTCAAAATTCTAATTAATTTACACAGTTCAAGAGGCCATTGACGGTTTATAAATTAAATCTACGTCTGTCTGGAGCTTCGATGAGGATTATAACATAATCCATGAAGACAAGCACGTGCAGGCTCGTTGAATGTGATCGGTTTACGCGCTCGATGCGGACAAATAAACTACAGCCTTGTTTATTTTCACTTTATCTGGGAGCTGTTTTCGCTAACAGGATGAATAAACTTCTAATCGGTTTCAGTGTCGGGCACGTCAGCAGTATTCGAAACCAAACAACAGTAACATGTTGGGTTTATGTTTTCGGACATTTGTAGGTAAGGGTACTTTGTGAGGTCATTACGTATTTGCGTGGGTTGACAAATATCCAACATCCTGCGCAAATAAAACAGCTGGACAATTTTCTTTGATTCTAGACGAAGCAAAGTTTTACAATATGTGGATTTGTGGAGTCCACGACATAATCGGATTAGCAGATCTGACACCCACTCTTAGTATTTTAGACGTACCTGTCTACCTACATACACTCACATGACCTACATGTAGCTAGTACTCACCGTGGCACATTTACGATGTCCTGCCCTATTTTCAGACAGCACTCGCTTTCAAAACTTTGAACTTGAATAAAATATCACCCATTATTGGCTTTCACGTTATTTTCCTGAGGCCACAAGATCTATTAAGCGGAATGGACCTTACGGACATTTCCAAACCAATCAATAAGATTTATCGAGACATACTTATTCAGTAAGCTTATACCTTGTATCCGAATGATATATTAGGAGCTGTACATAAAGATGGTTTGTTGTGTTTGGTAAAGCCGCGGTTTCGCACACGTGATACGCTATTACAGTAATATTGGAGGCAAGCGAGCATGCGGAATACCTCAAAGTAATTAATCACCACCACCTCCGCAGAACTAAGGACTTGCTATAATTCGTTTAACCATCAGGTGTCACAATACACACACACCGTGTTACTTAAGCGGGATATATAGAAAGGAGATATATCTGTATTTATACCCGTTCCTATTGCACGGGATAAAGTGAGTTTAAAAGCTCTTTAACAATGTATGAATTTATAGCCTGACATCATTAGGGACCAGAAAATTAATTAGATGGCTATGGCAACAAAAATACCTTTTAGGCTTCAAAATAATTTACAGAAGCAGTTCAAGAAAATTAAACACAAGAGATCATTGTAACAGTGATGAATGTACTCGCAGACAGTGACTAAGTCTAAATTATTAGGCACTTGGCCGCCCCGAGTGGCCACAAACTGAGCATGCTCGAGGGAGAGATGCCGTCATAATCTCATCCACACTGACGAAACCGAACTCAGATAAATGTGTCTAGTGTCTATGTACTGGAGTGTAAGCACCCGACCACAGGGAAATGAAACAAACTTACCGAAGAGTTCGTCAACAGCCCATGGCGCTGGTAGCAAAGTTAAATACAATGGTAAAAACTCCAAACAAGATACGTTCCAACTTGTTTAATCAGTTGTTTTAAAACGGACTGCCGCGATACGTTACGGTTGCGATGTTAAACTAGAAAGTGTATTTAAGTATTAAAGGTTTAATGAAACTGACGTGTGAAGGTGAGGACGTAACAGTTGCACGTTTTACTTTTCAGCTTATTTTACATTTGGCTGGAGATGGCTATTGTAGCCAGATACCACTTTATTATTCTGGTGGTCAGACCGCGGCCAGCCGAGCGCGAAGTCCGCAAAGAATATTAGTTAGGTTGGCTAAACAGTTAGCTATGCATGAAATTAGAGAAATTTGAGTAGTGCTGGAGACTACTAAATACTTATTCTAAACTATCATTTTAATGGGTCAACTAAGTATTTTAAAGCGAATAAAAACGATTGCCAACACCCCGGAGTCATAATGGCGGCTCTACACCACTTCACTTGCATGTGGAATAATAAAAAATATGACACTTTAAATAACATTACGGATGTCCTTATTTCACTGTAACACTATCTCAGCTAAGAGGCTGCCTTGCGTCGTGGCATTTTGTGACAAAAATTTGTACAACACGCAATTTTCTGAGGAAAAGCGATGTTGCCCTGCATAACTATCAAGTAAAACTTGTATCATACTTTGCGAAAATATAAGAGGATAGCGGTAAGGCTTTGAGGTAATTTATTTACATAATATAATTTTCTACATTAACATATTTTTTTCTAAGCTACTTCAGAATTACTTTAGCGAAATAGTATCGATTTAATAGAGATTCATTGTTGTTTACTACTGAGCATCCCAGAGAAATCACCAGGTGTGCAGTGCCCAGGTGTTAAGCATTACCTTGTAAACCTGTAAAATATAGGTACCTAAAAAGGGTCGCACGCAACTGGTTTAGTTCCAGTACTTGACAACGTGGGCTAAAAACCCCGCAGAGTCGCAGATGAATTAAAACCTTAATTACAGTCCATAAAATTTTAAATTTGTAACTAAAATAATGCATGAAATATAAAGTATAAACATGTTGCTTATTTAGAGGCAGGTGTTTGGCGGCAGGCACTGCTCTGCTCTTTTTGTATCTCTGCAATGTCGAGTCTATTATTAGATTCAGTCTCGTTTCATCTACCTCGTAATCCGTTTTATATGAACAAGTTTATACAGCACGGGTCTGTAAAAGTTGGAGATATGTAGACAGTATGCTAGCGTCAGAAGTCAGGAGAGGATAGTGTAAACATATTTTGTCATGTTCTAAATTTAGGATCTTTGGAAGTACATAAATCTCGGAGTAGTCAAAAAAATCTCGTAACTGGAGAAGATATTCGGAAGTGTTGCGGGCACAAAAACAATGAGGAGGCATGTGCCATGTGTTGCTTAATGGTACTTAATAATACTTACACTTGTTTTGCCAAATGTATCTTTTTTATAAGGCAACTCTGACAATATAAGAAAATTTATCTAAAAAGTCTTTACTAATTCGTAGACTCCTTCTGAAATCTAGGTCTGAAGTCTGCCTACATATTTAATCCATGTTACTTTTTCTATTTATCTACAAAGTCGGTCAAGTTCTAAGAATTGGTGAGTATAATTAAAGGTCGCTCCGAATACTAACAATAATTTAATTTAGTTTAAAAGCAAAGAAAATAAAATTTCAGAGTAAAAAGCAATCTATTACTAAAGTTCTAATCGAGCAAATTATTTTATCACACAGATTAAATAAATTATTTTTGCTTAATCAATGTACAGCCAAAATTTGATCTACTTTAGTTGCACAACGACTTCAAGACTAATTCAAAGTTAAAGTAATTTCCCAACTTAATTATGTAAAAGTTTCCACAAAGTTGACCATCTAAACGCAATACTAATATATAACGACGAAGAGAAAGAAAGTTTGTTTGTATGTTTAGATAATCTCAGGAGGTACTGAATTAATTGGAACTGAATTCAAACTTGGTTCGCGTAGACTTTACAGCATTGCGATTGTATTTGCAAGAGTAGTGTGTTTACAAGTTTCTGAAACTGTCCAAATATTTGAGTGTACCAAAGTAAGTTTAATATTGCTATACCTTCCAGTACCCACATATGGGATAGATTCAGATTTTGCTGGGAGTTTCCGAAGGATTTTCTCTCGTGCAGACTAAATTGTACCTCTGTTTCAAGCATCCCTTCGAGTCAAGTGTTTAATATCGAAAGAGGACCACCGAGATCCCAGTCACAGAATTTTGTTATTTTATGTTATAATTTGAGCCATTTAATTTTAGAAAATCTTACACTCACATAGGATAACAGACTGCATCTTTTAGCCTTTACGCTATCCTCTTAGAGAAATTTAGTAGGTGTCAATCTCCATTCAAAATTTTTAATGGAATTCAACATTTCCCTTCTCATATGCGCGCAAGCCATCACATTTATCACCCACACTTCGAGTCCCACGACTTTCATCCGTCCCCTTATGATGTCGTCAATGTTGCCATACCACTTCGAACTACTTTAGCAAAGTTTAATGACAGCATTACTCTCTAAATAAAGGCGCAGACACTCCACAATAAATAAAGTGAAAGTCATATCTTGCCCCAATTGAGATTAAGTTAAATGAAATATATTTTTTCTTTCTTGAACCATTAGAAATCTTTTGGAGTATTAACCTCGATTACGCGGCGATTAAAACGGCATTACATTGGTCACGTTATTTGCTTAGTGTTAAATAATTGTCATGTTATTATCCAACTAATTGGCTACAGGTTGTCGCGTCGCATTCTTGTTAAGTAGAAACTAGCACTTCCCATGAGTGTGTGTGGTAATCGATGATTATTTTAGGCCAATAAGCACTAAGCCTTGAAGTCATATCCTTTAGACATTAGTTGAGCGTGCAAATTAATGAGAAAGTATATTATTTCCGGTGGGTGTGTATGAGAAATCACGCATGATGTTAACAATTCAGAATCACATAATGTCGATGTTACTAAGTAATAGAAAGCTTTGTCCTGCGGGATTTATACCGAACTTATAAAGGGTATCGTAGTAATTGGCCTGAATACTAACAGGCCTCCAGCCTGTGCCAATTATTCTATGTGAAATATATAATGTTGCTTCAGTCATGAAATAAATAAATGAAACCCCAAACGGTGTACCCGCGTGACCTAATGATGCCAGACTAATTTGCTTCCGAAGAACAAATTATCGAGTGTGTAACAGAAGCGTGTTTACTTGTAATCGGTTTTGAAGCCGGTAATATTCGATTCTTCGAATTACCAATTTATATTTACAGAATACGTAGGTATTGCATAAAGGCTGACATTTTAAGCTAAGTTAGGTATCAATATAGTTTGGCGTTTTGAAATTTCATTAAATATTGAAGCGAAAGGAGAATACTTGAACTAGATGAATTATTTTATAACCGCTGAAATATTGATTAAAATTTGATTAAAAAATTGATTTGACATTCAGAATCTAAACTTGTACTTACCTAAAATATGCCGTTGTACGTGACGCAGAACTCATATCATATAACATCTTATTCATTCTGTTTTACTTATTCTTAAAAAAAAAATCCCGAACCTATTGTTCAAATAAAAAGGTTTACACAAAGAAAAATTAGTCACTACTATCTAAATTAGAACAATGCCGATATCACTAATCTATTATTCGTATACTCAGCAAAAACAATACTCACTAGAATTACTAGTCTTTTAGTTAACAGACAATAAATCACATTTATTAATCCCCATTCATTTTTGCTGAGTGCCCTTGAGGTAGTAAATTCTTTTTAAAACTGATTTGGCGGCCGAAATGTCGAGAGAAGTGATACTTAAGAGGACTTAAGTTATTTCTATTAGAAATCGTTAAAAGTTTACCCAAACGACTGATTTATTTTAATGAAAAGCTGTTGTGAGTGGATAATTAAAATACTTCAGTTTTTGATTGACGTACGATCTTAGAGATTTGTACTGAATCACGATATAAATAATACCACCTTTAATATGTTTAATATTATCTACAAAATTGCCAAATGCATTAATTTTTTTTGTTTATAATGAAAGTTAGAGGACTTGTATTTCCGTAATTCAAACAAATAAGGCCCAAATACAGATCAGAATCGATCACCAAATTACGAGGTTCTGGCGCGGCTTAGGAGCGCTAAATAGCTTTATTGTGAAGCCAGTCAGGTTTTGTTTTAAATTTCTTCGACGATTTGAAGGGAACTAAGCTGCTTTCAAATGAATTGATTCTGTTGAATTTACGTAATAAAGTCTACACAAAAAGTCGACAACAGAATAACTGATTAAACTAATTAAGTTGCGAATTTGGACTCTCATACGATTTGTAAATTTCATTACGTCCAAATTGGAATGGGGTTTGAATCATTCTGAACGAATTTCATAAAACTGGCTGTCGGAAGATAACTAACTGATTTGTGTTATTTTGAGTAAGTCACGATTTCCTTAGAAAATTGTTAGTACTTGACAGAATCGCTTAGAAAGGTATTATTACGAGACTGCTTATTTATTCTGGCTTCCAAGTTACGCTGATGACTTGAATAGACAGCCAGTTGGCTACAGCTCATACGCTCGTTCATAATACAGGTGTAAATTGGGACATGTCGCTTATGCTTGGTCACGAGAGCCGGAAGCCAGCTAGTATCATGTCGAAAGCCTGTGTTGTCATGTTGATGAAGGGAACAAATTTCTACTGAATTCACGTAAATGGACTCGTCAGATTACACCTGAGACTGTGTTACAAAAGGTTTTAACTAAATATGGAAATGTTAAAATCTATTTCGTATTCAGATATAAATAAATACTGCAGTGGCAGCTTTTATGGCAGAAATTGTTTTGTGGTGATTTTAAATAAATATGTTTCGAATGAATTTATTACTTTAATCCTATATCCATAAAACTGTAAAGTGGATTTATAACTTATTTAGTAATAGATATTTTTTACCGATTTATTTCCGTACCACGTTACATTGCTGATATTAATCTGACGGTTTGCAACAAGCTTATTTGCTTTTCATAAACAACTGTGGCCACTTAATCAATAATAGCTACTAATTAAGAAATTCGAAATCTTAATGAGGTAAAAAATCTTATGTTTGAGTTGTAGGTTTGTTCTTGTGAAGTACATCAACCTATACGTTTTTATTTATTTTACTATACGTTGAAGTTTTAATTTTAAAAAGTGCGGAAGGAGGAAAGGGCCGCTTTTTCTCTGTAAAGAGACACACAGGCTTATAACAAAATAAACGACGTCTGCCCAAATTTTGTGGCAGAAAAGGTGCATTTCATTTTCTTTTTTTATTTCTAATCTTAAGCCTTTAATTTTTTTCTCATCTTATCAGGCTATCCTTGATAAAGCTTCATATTTCCTAAATCACAAAGAAACACTTGTCAGACAAATATAACGTTGTGTACGTGACGGTATGGCATTTTTTGTTCAAAATATTTAAGCACATGAGATCAAAGCCTTAAATTTGAGACATGGTGTGAAGGATTTTGCAAGTGTTTATTAAGAATGACGAAAAGCCGAGAGGCGTTGAATGATCACAAGCAAGAGTGTCTTGACCCGGTATGAAGAATTGAACAAAATATCGAGTGGGTAAAAAGCAACCCTCTTGATGTTCTTGCCTTTTTTCACAATGGAAACATAAAATTTCGGCAAAAATAATTTATGGCTGTACTTTCGTACTTTTGAGTTCAGTTTTATAATTTTACTGGAATGCCAAATAAGTTAGATTCGTTTAAAGATCTTCGTCATTTGTTGATAACATTTTACTGCTTCTGCAAAGTGTGACGAAGTGTTAAGAAATGTGAGGTGTATTGTTTTAAACTTTTCTATTCTTAGTTGACGATGACTAAGTGAAAGTATAATTATTCTGTATAAAAAGATTTATGTATTACTAAAATAAATTTACTTATATCATTTTTTTGCGATAGTTTAGTTAAACGTGGTTAGTTAGACAGTTTTGAAATATATTTACGGCTAAATTGATTAAAAAACATATTGGCCGGTCTATTCTTTGTATTTGTGACATAAAATTGTGTAGTTTAATAGTACTTAAGTGGATTAAAACTATTTTTCCAAGAAAGCCGCAGTGCCATCTAGTGAAAAACTCGCAAGTCGGCATTAAAAACGGCGCGTTGTTGCCACTTCATTCCCGGACAAGACAAGGCAAACTTTATTATCTGTCTGTTTCACTCAGTTCGTAATGTTGTCTCGCTCTCGCGCGCCGCTTTGTGATTTGAAATTTATTCAGCCTTGGGCTAACCGTCGCCCGCGTACAACGTGCCCATGTCTGCTCGTAACGGATATTTCGCGCCAAAGTTTACATTGAGGATTGGAAAATGAAATTGTTTTCTGAAGTGCAGCAAGTTGAAAAGTGTGGATTCTACTAGTTCTAGTCAATTGAACTGACAAAAAGTGAATAGTCTAACTGAAGTGTAAACGTTTACTTTGTGTGTGCGATGCATAACAGTTAAGTTGGAGTTAAGCACTTATTAAAAATGTGTTGCAAGACGGGCGCATAAGATTTGTTTCCCAGTGCATAATTGATAGAAAGTATCCGGAGCGCCAACATGGGGAGCAATCGGCTGCTTTCACCATTTACTTTGCTGCTGATTTGTACAGGTAAGCGGAGCTACCTACTTATTTTCTGAGTCACCTTAGCTCAGCACGCTCGCGGCTCGCCGCTGCGGCCTGCGTCGCTGTATCAACAACCGACACAGCCTGCCTGTGTGCTTAGGTGTAACTATTATGCTACACCCTACATGTGTGTGTGTGTTTGTTGACTCTTTTAACCGTATGCAAGGGAGGCTGCTTGAGCTACGTGAGCGTGTAGGGTTAGATAAACCATTGTAACAGGAACGCGGCTAAAGTTTGGATTGTGAGATAAGACTAGATTTAAGTACAAGCAGAATTATGTTACAATGTTCTGTTTAAAGAATATTGAAAATGCGTTAAATGTTTTTTAATCGTACTTACATGTTTAGCTTGTAATTGTAGTGTGCTGTTTTCAACATAATGTCACTAGTAATGTAGTAAAATGACCAGTGAATGGTACGCGCAATGCGGTATCCTTCTGCAACCAATTTTAGTGCAAATTGCACTATTAGACTAAACTAGACATTAGTTAAATCATAAATAACATTTACGACACGTATTATTGAATTTAACTAAAGTTTGAACGTTTAGTATTTGGTAGTAAAATACTGAAAAATCGAAGTTACTAATAATTAGTTATAGGACTATGCTAAGAGAGTACCATGGAACAAAGATTTGTGAGATAGAACACCGTATTCTACGGGCTTGCTATCAAATTAATCAAATGTTTTCAAATATGACGAGGGATTTTGGCTGGTGTACTTTACCAAGGATTTTTTATTAAAGAAAACCGCAAAACATTTTACAACGACAAAAGATCCTTAATGGAGCCTATTAGCTTACCTACAATAATAAATAAATGTATATCAGCTACCTATTAACTAAACACTTTGTGAAAAGGTATCACTCAAGTAATTACCAAATTATTCACTGATTTTAAAGCTAATTGCACATTGTTCAAATTAAACGTAGAAAGTCAACTGAAGGTAAAATATTACACAATTTGACGTTAAAAATCAAATTGCCATTACTTGGAATAATTGTTTTGTTTAAAAATGTTGCCAGCAAAAAAAATGCCGTTGAAGTATAGGTATTTCTTATTCAATAGTAGTTAAGTGAAATCAAGGTATAAAGACTGCTAATTACTATTATGAATAAGCACATTTTCTGTATGGAGTAGAGGAAAACATATTCGTAGCGAACTCAGGCTTGAATGCGTAAATTAGGCAACGCCAGTGGTGCCGAGAGAGTGAAATCATGTTTATAAAAACCGGTTTTGATGCAGGTGTGCGCGGCCGAGCCGGAGTAGGTCCACTCGTGGTCATACCAAGTTATTTTAGTAGATGTTTTTATATTATTTTTGGTTACAACTATGCGTAGTAATTAATCCACTTCTGACTTTAGTGGTTCTGCGAGTTCCAAGCACTTCTGTATTAAAGCCAACGTGGTAATTTCGTTAGGTAATTTCTTTGGAACTTGTTAACTACTTATTCATATTTGAATTAAGTTGAGAGATAATGTGAATTAAAGTGAAATAAAAAAGTACACAGATACTAAAAAGAGACTTGGTAATACCTGATTGTAAGGAAAATATATTTTGAGGTTTTAAGACCGTATAACGAGTCGTGTGCGCCGAAGAAGCTTAGAGCACACTGTGGAGTAAATGGGAGACATTCAGACTTACAGAAACATAAAAGGAGGAGAGCGAGGACGCGAGGCGTGTCGCCAAACTTTTCAAATTGTCCCAAAATGTAGCCAAACAATTTACTGTGTTTGTAAAAATACTACCACTTGACTTCTTAGGTTATTAAAGCAGCTACTTACGTACTGTACAAAAACAAATAACTTTTATTACTGAACTTTTCCGCTCGGCAATCGCAGTAACGGTTCGTTTCAAACTCCTTTTGCTTCCCCGGATTTTAATGAACTAAACGCAAATGACAAAGGTCTTTTTCGTAAGTCCAGACCTAAAATTAACTCGCCGTCTAATTTGCAAAACGCAGCTATGAGCATAGAACAAGTTACGTTAGCAGACGCCGTGGATATTGCCTTTCTATTTTTGTACATTACAGTTTCCCTTGCGTTTAAAGCAACCCGTACTCTTTAAGTGGAATTTTAAACACTAGATATCTCTTCCTTTATTCAAATCTGTTCAGCGACAAATCTGTATTCCAAAGAAATTGATAACTTTCGTAAATCGAAACAAAGTTATAAAAGAAATAGCATAACAGGAGACAAAAAACACAGCACTGACAGACCAATATTTGCACTACATTTATACAGATTCTAGAAAATGTTTTGTCTTCGGTAACTCAATATCTACTATTCAAGCTCTACAAATTGATGAACCAGCATTGGGAATAATAAATACTTTATAGAAAGAGTATTTTGAAACTCTTTGTCTTCCGGAAGAAAAAACTCGTGGACTACCACTATTACCAGCCCACAAATCTGAATTATAGCAATAAAATTTGAATTCTCCACTAATAAGTATTTCATTCCCAACGGTTCATTTTATCGTCTTGGTTCAGTTCACAAGGAGCTCGTTTTCTTTTATTAGAGACTTGCAAACGAACAAGGGCTTCCGTTTGCATGGGACTGATTGTCTACCAGTCTTTATTCGCCATTGAGTGACCCCGTCATGTCACCTCTTCATGCGTGAAGCAAACCGTCCGCATCCAACTCATACTTAGTTGTTCCCATAATTGCATTTACTTGATAAGCTGAATAAAGTGGCATTGCATTCGTTTTGTCAAGAAATTTGTATTCAGTGTGCTGAGTTCTACATAAGTAGGTACTTCAACTAACTTGTGTAATTTCAACACGTATGTGTAAAATAATTATTTCGACATTATTGACTAAGTTCGTAACCGTAATTTTCATAAAGTTCTCGAAATTCAAGGATTCTCGTATAGTTTGTTAAATATGTTATATTCTAGTCTGGCTTCTATAAAGCTGCTAGATTAAGTTCATATAGGTGTCATAAGCCGGACAATTTGTCGGATTATGTTCTAAAAATACTTTTCTAGGAATCGAACATAAAAATCGCTTGAATTTTACAGTTCCTTTAAAAGACCCCTTAAATTCTTTTTAAGCTCAAACTCTTACAATTTGTACCGGTATTTATAACTAATTTAATCGTTTTCTGCAGAGAAGTAGTTTTCTAATTGCCTCGGGATAAACGGTTCTCAGTATTATAACCAGGTTTTTGTTGACTCGAATGTAGCTTTGTGTTATGCAGTTCTTTGTTAATGTCTTATTGTAAGTGCACAGGTACTTATTTGGGAGTAATCTATAGTTATGCAGTAAATGGTTGTGTTATTATGTGTTCTTGCCCTAGTATCAAGTTTCCTTGAGAGCAAGTCTCGTGTTCTCTTGTATTATATTAGATATGTGGCTCCTCGTAAGGAATTCATTAGGATCAGTATGTTACGAAGTGTTCGATCGTTTATCAGTGAGAACGTTTTTGGATTCATTTATATCTGTCTATCTAACGTGACATTTTCTTACATCGCTCTTTATATTTGAATGTGTCAATTGAATGAATGAATGTTGAATTTTCCAATCTCGGATCAATGAACTCGCTTGTGTGTATTTTTATGTCGTATTAATTGTTGCAATCGCAATACATTGTTTTTGTAATTGACTTGAGTTTCGTTTTACAATCTGATAGAACATTGTTTCTAGTTCTCTTATATTTTACGGAACAACTGAAGTTCGACATAATAAGCTGACTATAGCCGGTGGCGGAACAAGTCCTGTCGGCAAATGACATCCTTGTACTTCTATGATTACCGTTTCCTTGTCTTTCTCTTTCCTTATACGTATAACTTCACTTATAGCACATGATCGACACGTAATCTTTGGATCCAATTGGGACTTCCTATAGAAGTTATACGGTTAACCAATTGATTGAATACAGTATCTTATCCCATTGTTTTGGGGCCGTATTGTGACATTTTGGATCCATCATTCGTTCAATGGTTGGAATCAACGCACAGAAAGAACTGTATATTTTCACAAACGAACAATGATGGCCGCCAACCCACAATACAGCCCCCGTTCAAGTTAATCACGGTTTGAAAAACACATGAATATAGACCCATTTTCTCTGTTTATTAAGAACTCAACAATTTCCGGTTGTTTCCAAACTAATGGAAAACATTGCTTTATCTTATTAAGTTGTTTTCGGGCTTAGAAAAAAGGTTTGTTATTGTTATTACCTATGAGAACGTTAACTGCAACGACCATTGCTGGGACTTGTACTCGTTTTTTAATTAAACCATTACACTCGAATAGCTTAAGTTTGCAATTAGAGAAGAACATGGTTGGTGAATAATCTAGTTATGTAGTACCGTCTATGAGCATTCATTCCTTTGAGTTTTATCACAGAAAATGCATAAAATTAAAAATGTTTCAAGTAAAATGCTCGTTGTATCGCGCTCTCAACTTATAACGTTATATTTTATAAGTTGGCTGACAGATTTATAGAACCGTCAACTTATGACCGCAAACTTAAAGATTACAGCATAAGAACAGTTTTCCTTCGTTAAACTTGCTATAACTAAACTCACCAACAATTTCAAACTAGTTTTAGACATTCGATAACGAGAATAAAACTTTCTTCGTCGTTCATTAATTCTTTAGCGATATTCTCCGGATTGTCGATACTTGCGCAACGATGTACAGAGAATATATTATTCCACAAACGATAGCTAGCACAGAGGTAGCCAATATTGATCAACATTAAAACCTACTGTGTGCCTGAACCTAATGACATAATTTTGCGAACGATGGCTACGAGCCAATAGAAACGCGATGTTAGATAGAATCATCAACATTTTAAATTAAAAACAAGACAAAGGAATGTCGATACAGCAATTTTGAACGTACAATTTTGTTCGAGTCACCGCTCTGTACTGGTACAAATAATGAGATACGTACCTCCCGACGTTACACCACCTCAGTTCTACAATAGTGGACTAGAAAATATTAGGGATTGAATAGACCACAAACTATTTCGCAGAAGTTGTCATAAAAGGCGACTGTGGGATAAAGCGAAAATTACAGAAAGTATTTTTCTTTTTTGTTTACTTATGTATCGAAATCGGTATTCCCAATATTGTGTATGGCATAATGTATTCTATACGAAACCAGCAGTCCATAAACCCGTGTTCAGCTGTGGGCGTTAACCGGCTTATTTCCCGAAGGTAGAATAATCATAATTATTAAGTCCATTAAAGATAATTTGACGCGCTTCTATTATAAGTAACTATTAGAAATATTCCTTGCCCGTAATGCCGAAATTAATAAGGTAATTATTGGTAGAGTTGGTTTTCATTATACGCTATAACTAATTCAGAACTTGTGTAACATCTTATTAGTTATGACACACGTGGCAAACGGTGAGGTATCGATCGGAACCGAAGAGATTTGGTGGATGCGGACATACGGCTAATTTCCCAAAGTGAGAACGTACCAAATAATTCAACTTTTCCTCTTACTTTTCGGACATTTTTATCTGAAAAGTTCTTTGTTTTTCGACGGGTCTTGTTCACGCCCGCATTTAATTTGTTAAATTTTGCTCGGAAGCTTATTATGTAGGCTCCAATGTCTAGTGGTATTAAGGTGTACGACTCGCCAGTAGTCTTATTACTTGAGTTAGTCTCGTTTCTGCTTTTCTTGGAACTGTTTCTATAAAGCTGAAGTCAATAGGTAATAACCGACAAGCCCCCACGAGGTGACAGAAGCTGCTTAATTGGTTGCGTATTTGGGTCAATGATGTGTCTCTCCTACGCTGCCCCTTATGCATCTCAAAACTTCTCAAACACTACTGCAAGACCAACTTCTAATTAAGTCCCATTTGTTAAGGTCATACAATCTTATTGATGTGTGGTTATATGTCTGTCCATGTATTTATTTTTAATGACATTTGCCTATTGTCACGTACGTCCAAACTAACGTACAAATGGACAACCATGGCTATGTGAATATTTACATAGCGTCAACGTTTATTATTGTTACTGACAATTCGCCGTCACAGAATACATAATCTAATATTTTGTTACTAAAATCAGATATGAATGACACACTGTCACAAAAATATTTTCATATTAAACTCGTCAGTAATTATTTATTTATAAAAAATGTTCTCGGAAAACTATATCTGCTTTATTTGACTGAGTTTACTGCAGGTATTACCTGGATTCAAATAGGTTTTATTTTGAAAATGTGTAAGCCAGTTTAAAATCGCACTGCTTAAATCTGAATCTACAAAGCAGGTTGTAACGATTATTTTCCTAAACTCGCTGGCCCATATCATGTAATTATATTGTATCACGCTAGCGCTACGGCAGCGGGAAGGTGAATGGCGGCTATACGTGTAGCGGATAGAAGGATCCCAGCTCATGATCGTATGCACCCGAGCCTCCATTATCGGAGGTACTCGGGAGAAAGCTTGATAAGTGGTTGGGTTACGGTCCAGCTTGTCAACTATGTTAATGGCCAGGAAGGAATTTCTAATGAACAAAGATAGCCCTGTGCGAGGGTCTTCGTAACTTGGTCAATTTCCGTTTTCTTACATCAAGGGATTATTCGTCGGGACTTATTGGTACTTATTACTTCCATAATGTCGTTGTCAAGTTCTTTGACAAAAGAATTTATGTTATTTAAACTTCGAACAGAAAAAAATCCTACGAGGATAACTTTGTCTTTATTTTAATAAGTCAAATAATAAATTAATTGGTTTGTTTGAAAAATCTTCAAAGTTGTTTTTAATTTGCATTGATAGTTACATCAGTCAATAAACTGCGTAATGAACATAAAGTGTACGAATATTATCGAACACTGTTCTTGTAATTTTCATTTAACACCTTTTGTTTCGCAAGTTACATAAAAAATTTAAGGCTCTTTTACTCAAGTGATTGCTGTAATAAAAACATTTTTTATAAACGAGAAAACTGAAGCGTGACTTAGGTTGTAAGTATATAAACCCGGTTCAGTTTTATCCTTGTCATAACATAAGCAGTTCCTTGCATTAATCTGGAACATAGTCACATGAGGAAAATGTTCGAGAGATGCAAGATGAGATGGCTTCTCTGTGTAGCACTAGTTTTATCTTTTTAATCCTTTACGCAATGGCTTTTCGTGAACCCCTTTCTAGGTACCAGTTTTAATTTGCATTAAAACATGATTAGTTACGGAACTTACGGATTACTCAAACCGGCTTGCGTGCAAAGAGATTTTACTTTACAAATCCGTGTTTCGTGTTCTACTGAATAAAATATGTCTGCCTTTTTAAATACAAACGTTACACAGTTATTACATGTCAATACACTGAATTATTCAGTTGAAATATTGTATGTAACCTGTGTGCGTGTCATAATACAAGTTATCTGATGGAAAATTAATTTCCTGGGGTGTTTCGCCCCACAGCGTGCGTTGTTTGATCTTCAGGTAAACAATCCAACATACTCCATGCGGTACATTATGTTATTATGAGCAAACTTTATTTATTACGGTATTTATATTTGTTGTTGAGTTTCAATTAGTTTAACAGCCAAGTGTTTATTATGCAACGAATTTGTTTGTTAAAAGTATCCTCTATTGTCTTATAGGGTAAGTGAGTACTATATTTATATTTCTGTGTATTTAAAGTGCACGTCAGTATATAATGTTTTGAACAGCAGTGAAGCGTATCATCGTTCATAAGCATCATGCCAGTTGAAAGAGTTACCTCAAGGTTTTCTTTCACGGTATGAAATGATAAATCGTATTCATATCTTGAAAAAAAAAACACACGGAAAAACGCTTTACCAAATATATGGTGAGTTAGTGATATCTTGTACTTTTACTTGTGTAACGGCCTTATTTATCTTTGAGCTAAAATCAACGACATATATCGAAATATGACTTTCGATACTCAACCTTAATGCTTGTATATACAGGTGTGTTCAAAGCCAAAGTGTTACTGTAATGCGGTTGACTCTACCGAGTTTAATATTGACTGTCGATTTACTAAGTCCGCGTCCAAAACCGCAGCTTAGCTTAAACACGTTCTAAGATCTGTATCTGTCGCTACTTTACACCTTGAAATGATAGAGACAGCATGTTTGAACTACAACTTATCATTCATTTGTTTTTGTGTTTTCGGCTGTAGTCTACGCTACTCTAGACAATCTTAATTAAATTAACAACGGTGAGTGCTAAATCAAATTGAATATGGGAAATCATGAATTTAACAGTACCGACCTAAGTACTGCTCTCCAAAATGAACTAACACAATAATATTTCCAACTCTATATGAAACTTGTTAATTAACTATATTGCATATCGAGTTGATGTTAATAGTTATTTAGATATAATTTTAGAGTTAAATTAGGGAAATTATATAGAGTTACGAACAGATTACACACGACCATATCCTAAATTCGTTATAGTGGATCAGGGATTACCCTGCTACCCTAGTCAGAGGAAAGCTAAAGCTACTAGCTAGACGAAAATACTCTTAAATTTTCTTAGAACTATCTGGAAATGGGTTAGGTTTACGGATTTCCATGATTTAGTTTAAATTGGCAAGACTGATAGTTTAGAGACATGTCATGTCATTAACTATCGTTTATCGGTTCGTGTCTTTTGTGCCGTCAATTAATTATAAATATCCGTCAAAATCTTGACCAACCGATACATCAAAATATTAATTCTATAGACCAACATAATTGGGTTGTGAAGTCTACATGTTAAAGCTCTGTTGCTAACACCAATTACTTGTGTTACTAAGACCTGTTAATTTCGATATTATGAAACGATTCCCTGTATTTATTGTTTACCTTAAATAATTTTCTTATTTTCATTATCGTTACCTACAGGTACTCTCCGTTTTACAGTTTCAGCAATATTTTGAAGGCAATTTCGTTTAAAACATTTGTTTTCCTCGTTTTCACGTGTATCTGAGAACCAATTATAGGATTAAGTCACACGGAAATATCGTACAAATTTAGAAATTTGAAAAGTTATTTAATTTTCGATGCAATACAATACATCTGCAATGCTGTAAACATGAGCAAATACTGTCCAATTTAGAATTCATAAAAACAGAATCTGCAATATAATGAAAGTTTGTTATTACAACTTTTTAGGTTATGTTTGTTATTGTGACAAGTTTAGTGTCACTTGAAAGAATAATATCAAAATTGAGGGTTTTTCAAAGAACAATAGAATCCATATTGTATACAGATTTTATTGACGACTAGCTGTACCCGCGGTGTTACTTGCGGTTTACCAGATAAACTAACAAAACCGGCAAGTGCGAGTGGGACTCGCCCATGATACAATTTGAAGCAAGATATTCTAGATAAACACATAGGCTACTTCGTATTTCCATAAAACCGTCTCTTCCATTTTTCATTCCATTAGGGGTGAAATATTTAAATCTAGGTATATTAGCCTATGTGTTAATCCAGGGTATCAGCTACCTTCATTTCCTATACCTATCATCAAAATCGGTTCAGTCGTTTCAACGTGAAAGAGTAATAAACGAACATCTATTAGTCTATCCTTCCAAACTTACAAGTTTTCGCGGTTATAATATCAGTAGGATATTATGTTCATTTAAAAGCATGATTAATCTGTGAAAGTACCACACACGACTTATAAAATTATATTGCTCACTAACACATTTATTACAGTTTTTACCCTCACATTTACCCGACTTTGACGAGGAATGCCAGGTTTTGAATACTTACAAGTAATTCCTATTCACTCCTGTTGATCTACTTTATTGTGAGCTGACATTACAATGATAAAAGTTTTCCATTCAAATCTGTTCTTATTTTTATGCTGTGGTAAAAAATATAAACAACAAAGTTTATCTATTTCGCGACCTTATATATTTATTACTTCTGTACAAAAATAAATAAATCCTGGAGCTTTTTGTACAAGTATATTATATCGCATATTGTATTAGGGCACGTTCCCACCACTCCGATTACGAAGGATTATGTTATTGTTTGTCAGTTATGGTCGTGCAAAGCGAACATGTATTCATCTAACAAAAATATTCATTGATAAAATTTCACGTGAAACTAATATTTATGACATATTTTTTACACGTAGATACAAAAATAAACTTACACGACAACGAGTAAAAATATGTAGAATTTAGTAACAAATTACCTTTCTAATTAAAATAACTGGAAAGCACGCTTGGACCGAGCCCTATTCGTAGCACACTTTCGACAGCCGACTTTGGTCAAATCGACCGGAGTCAGAGATTGCTTGATAAAATATCTTAACTAAACATAAAAGGTGGAATAGACCTATTTAACTAACCTAACTAGATTTAGTTTAGTATAAGACTTGTTGAACAGTAGTTTAACCTGAGCTCTAGTATTTGTTTAGCTCTCTAATGTCTAAAGATACAATCGAGGTCTGACCTAGCGGCCATATTGACATACCTCGGCGGTTTACTTGGCTGCACGTATTACCGTGTCACAAGCAATTGTTTACGCAATCAATAACAATATGTTCTATTCGTAGTTCAATTATCTAAGCAGCTATTGCAATTCCCGTAAACCCAGTAGAATTGATGCCTCTTGCCTCTAATACCAGAAACCAGAACACGAACTTAATTATCCGAAAATTATTAATGCCTTTGTTTACATACACATTAATTTGTTACTTTAAACAACAAATGTGGGAAAGTATGCCTATGGGCGGTTTTTATAATCCGCTTGTTGAAAATACAAAACATTAATCATTCGAAAATCTGTCCTGTTTACCTTGGACGAATGTCGGTGGAATTTAGTATTTTATATCGGTCAAAGCCTGAAAGTAAACCCCATATGGTGTACAAAACCAAGGCAAGGCACGTTGGTATTTAGGCTTCTATACGTATGCAAAACCCCAAAAATTCAAACCAATTTATTCATATTCGGTTTTACTTCGGAATAGGTCATATATTCCCAACTCATTTGACGGGGTCAAGTGTCCGGAACGTATTTCAATCTTCTAGGTGCTGAATAAATAAATTCAATACAAGCTAAATAAATCCGCAACGTGGCCGCATATAGTGGTGGGAGACCTTTATAAAGATTCCCTCGGTTCTTGTTTTCGCAAAGGATAGGAAAAGTCACTCGGACTTGTAAATAACTTTTCTACGCATACATCAAAAGGTATAAAAACAGAACGTTGAGGGCGTCGCGGCCTCTGAAATACGAAATCTAATTAAATTCCTAACACTGCGGGCTTTGTACAGTCCCAGATTCCAAGAGGTCACGTCTTTATTAACTAAAACTACTTTGGCTTTGTCAGTTTGATAATTTTGCCGTCAAAAGGAGAGACAAGCGTTACGGTGAACTATTCGAAATGGAAATCATCATTGTAACCTCTTTGCAATACTCAAATGATTGCAACGGTTCCAATGAATTAAAATACATAATATTCAATATCAACACTGTACAATACTATGAACATGATCCATTGAAATAGAAAATGATGTGAAAAAGCCATCTACGGCTTTTCTATTACGGAAGGGTTTCCCAAAAAGGAATGTTTATTCATTTATAGAAGGAAGTTTTATACAGGCATTTTCTTTTTAAAACATGGTGTACATTAGGTTCTCAGTGAAGATTTATAGCAGACGATATTTGACGACTTGGCTTATGCGGTGAATTCATTTAAACTGAGTTATGTTTCCATTGCATGACGCACGATAACTTATTTTGTAACCGTTCCAAGTCATGGAATAACAACTATTATAAAATCGATTACTTAGGCATTTTGTTACCTGTTGATTACGAGGAACACCAGTGTTCAGTCCTTTCATTAACCAAGTTTATTCATTTCAATCCTCGGCCAGGTAGCTCCACTAGCTACTATTGAAACTCATAAAATATCGAGTCTATTATGCACGATGCTTGCTCATTGTACACAGACTACGGTGATCCACATGATTCCATTCCATTTTCTAGTAACTGCATCGACGTTACATATGTAAGTAGGTACTTCAGTGTGTATTGTTCGTCGTGTGCAAAACAATAGTCGCGCGGTTATTTGCACGCCAGTGTTCGACCCGATACAATAGGTGTTTGTGTCTTATCTCCTCGTTCCCACTATCCCATTCGCACAAAATTTTCTCATTACACTTTATTTCTTTTTGTAAGAATAAGGTCAATGTGCGTAAGAAAATATCTTTATAACTTGCATTACTATTCATTGTTTGTCAAGTTCCTGTTTTGTGAACATGCGGGTTGTTCATAGTTTTCTCCAGCCCACTCGTA
The DNA here is from genome assembly GCA_941860345.1 of Chrysodeixis includens. Lineage (NCBI taxonomy): Eukaryota > Metazoa > Arthropoda > Insecta > Lepidoptera > Noctuidae > Chrysodeixis > Chrysodeixis includens. Next base: position 4,143,628 of record OW796096.1, on the reverse strand, counting down.
AAGTTTCATATTTTTTTAGTTCCTCGTGAGCGTCACCGCTGAATATTGTTCAGGACATAAAATATCCATTAAGTATAAATAATAAATAGCCTACTTTATGATTTCAAAGGTAATTATTTAAAAATCCATTGGTAAAGTTATGTACAAAATTTGTTAAGTGGAATAACTTCCAGTTTATTTCAGCTAGAAAGTTGTGGAATGTCGCTTTCGGGAATCGTTTAAGATCCGAACTTGAACACAATTAAGAAACACTTAGAAGAACTACGGTTGTTGAGAAGTAGAAGTATGAGTGGCAAGAAATACTGTCGTAAAAACAGGATCGTATTCAGTGAGAGGTTTTGTGCTCAAATATTTTAGAAAATTAAACTCTCACTCTGTCTACAGTCTACAAAATATTACATTTAAGTGGATACTTTGTCTTTCGAATTGGAATAAAACCTCAGAGACCGAAGTTATGTAAGTTCTTACATAAAAACTAATGACGCCTGTAACATGACAAATGGCAACGGGAAGATGGCGAAGTCTGTTGGGGACGTGAGTAAATAATTTCAAAAGATTATTGTTATAATCCTGAAGTCAATTGACCCGTAATTAGAGTTTTGTGTAGACTTGTAAATTAGCGTTGCGCATCACGTGTGAGGCGTACGTTAGCAAAACTGGCTTACACTCAAGATACGCGGCGCATTACGTATTCCCTGCGTTACGCGAGTACCGGCGACAGTGGCTTCTAAGGTCGCGGTATTTGTCCCACCGACAGGCACGTGTGAGCATGCACGACGCCACGGAAAAGATACTATTTTTTTTGGGACGATTTCGTGTCTTAATGACGCAACACAATGAACACCGATTTCTTATCAGATCTGTAACGATCTAAGACCCACATTTTTTCCACTGTCATTCATCATTGACGTGTCCGTGTCATACGCGTCATTACTAGAAAGTTAATTTATTTGATGGAATCAATTACGATATATTTGTTAATGTTATGCATTTTATTAACTATGCAATTAACTGTTATTTGGTAATGCTGATCAGAGTAATTAATTATACTTATTAAAGTTTCGAAACTATTCAGTTATTTAGTTTGAAACTGTAACATGTTATTTTAGTAAAATTTAATATTTTGCATCGTAAATGAGAATTGACGAGGGTTCTTTCTAAAAATAAACCTTTGTGTGAAAAAAATACGATAATCCGACCGTTAAAACATCTAAAGAAGCCACAAACGATGCATTTCATGGAAAAAAAATGTCAAACGCAGAAATGGGAAATCCGGCTGCGTGGCTCTCCCTAATAACGATTAACTTTAAAGACTCCTTAAAATATCTTCACAAACTAGTAATAAAATTGGGGCTTGTCGTTTGCGAAGATCATTAAATCAGAGTTTCGAAACCTCAGAATGACATAATTCTATTCTCCGTAATGATCTGACAAATGGGTCAGACGAAGGAGAAACAGGGACGTCTTTCCTTATCACGAGCCGGAGCTATGTCGCATGGTAATCCAGGCTCGAATCTACCGAATCTGATTGCACGTGTGTCGAATGCAATAACAATACAATACGCGGTTCGTCCACAGATACGAAACGTGTCGGTCTTCCATCAGACGTAGATTGCACGATGTATTCCCGTAAGAAAACCGATCTCTAAACCGACAGTTCTGACAGACGAAAAATAAGCCTTACAGAGAAAAAATTGCATTTCTGCGGTCGGCTTAGACAATACGACCCTTAATAGCAAGAAAAAAGGCAGAACGTTTTTTTGACATTAATTAAAAAATAACCGTAATACCCCTTTTCCATAATTATATTCAAAAATAATGTTTGGTCTGTAAACAGCCGGATGGATAAACATAAGCTACCGGTAATTAGGGTTTCAAGCGAGGAGCTCCTCACAGCCCTTAATCCAAAATGTCGGCTACAACTTCGCTATTTAGATGTTTACTGACACGGCCAATTGAAACCTGGCATATAATGAAGCATTTTTATTCCGTAACTAAGCCGAGCCGCTTCTTTGGAACACTTTTCAAGAAATCTATTTCAAATCACAAGAATTGTGAGAACATGTAACAGTTCTTGGTAACTTAAACTAGATTCTTCAATGTCCTCCTTCGTTGTATGAACATTAATTCTAAAATTCGTCATTGTAATGGTTTTCTCAAGAATATTATAGTGATGAAATATGGATGTAACATTGTAATTAATTTATGATATGAAGTGGAATGAAACCACCAACGGGGAAATTTGTCAACGAGGGAACTAAATATTACACAAGGCTATGCCGCGCGTTAAAATGTAAAGCCTTAGTCATTAAAACCGCCCGAACTCCGAATTCTCGACCCGAAATATTATAGGCGATATTCGAGTGATAACTGTTAGAGTTAATTAAATAAGGATGGAATCAAGACCGAAATGTTACACATCATTTGCACGTTTCTGTGTAATCGAGTTTAATTTCGAGTTGAAATTGAGGCCACATTAAACCTATGGTAATCAACAAACAAGGGAGGTTAACCTCCCTCGCCGTGTGCCTAAGCGTTGCGGTGCCGACCAATTGAATTGCTCCGCTTTTCTTGCTTTACCCGAGGCCCGGGCTTTTTGATTAAAACTTTAATAAAACTGAGTTAAGTGGAATATTAACTGTTATGCAACGTTTAATTACCAAAATAAAATGGTTTTCATGTGAAAGTAGGCGAACACCTAAAGGATTTCAATCTTTATAGCTATTGTTTAATAACACATCATTTGGCAAGCCAGGGAATATTTACAGTTTGCCATATAGTAGATGTAATGTAAGTAAATTATGTATTGAATTAAGCCTCGTGGTTCATTTCACACGAATAACCTAAATTGATTGATGTCATAATTGAGACAAATTTAGTCTTTAAGGTTTCAAAAGGATTAGAATGTTCTTTTTAAAAAGGTATTTTAGTCACACTAAACGGTAGATACTTAGCTCAGAAAATATTTGCGAACAAAGATGAAACAGTTTTAAGGCCAGGCTGCCCACGCAACGCGTTTTCAAGTTGAGTAGGTTCGATATAGATGGCTACCTACGTATAATAAAGCATGTATACCTGAGTGGCGAACAGACGGTCGTTGCATCTGGCTTCGTGATTTCGGTGTACGCAGGACGGCGCCCGCGCCGTTTACCTGCTTAGCCGGTCTTTTCTGTCCCTTTCCTTCCCCCTGACAGCACTATACCGTTCTCCCTCGCACGTGAATGTAGCCATGCAACATCGCTTCTACGTATAAACAGTGCTGCCAACGGTATAAGTCGAACTGAGATGTAGGTTGGTTTGTATAACTTTCTTTCCTTCGTTACTTGTACTGCGACTAAAATATGAAGAATGCGAAAAGTGTTACGATATAAGCATATGTTTTATGTCACTTTAAAATATGGTGTACTTGGCTGGCTTGATGTACTTAATATTTATACAGAAAAACACTGTTTATGACTTAGTTTTACAATATGCAATAAATATCACAAGATCATTTATTACTTACTATTTATTCAAAACTGCTCGGCGTGGTTGTATAATCAAAATATTTAATAAAACGTGTCAATAGAATCAATATTTCGATAGCATTTCAATAAATAAGGTAACAATTTACAAAACATTTTCAAGCGTAAATTAAATCAACCTTTGTTTCGATAAACTAAATTGTTGGTTAGAGTTTGCGTATTGGCAGCACTGCTAGCAGTCAAGCTGCTCGGAGCGGCGCGGGCGCAGCCGCACTGAAACGTGATCGTTTTTCTTACCTGCCCGAGTGCCCGCAGTCTATGCATAATATCTCCTGTCGCATCGTAGATGAGGGCTAACAACTCGCCAAACCACGTCGTTTCATCGTGCCATATGCTGCACTTGGTCACTCGCCCGTCAAGGTTTTTACAATCTGATTTGTATGGTATTTTAACGCATGCAGCTGTAAATTCACTTACTTAATGTTTAAAGTCTGAGCGAATAACTAAAACTGATACACTTTGGTAGGTTAAAGTGATTTGGAAGTCACCACCACACTACAATCCGTTCAATGTGTACGTAGGTACGTACACCGGGCATTCGACTATGAACCACGTAACAGTATCGGTGGTATGCAACCTGAATATAAAAAACACGTGCATAGCGCATTTAAAACTTAGTCTTCCTTATAAATTCAAACGAAGTAAGCTCAGAAAAACATTCTTAGGTAAAAAAGCAAAAGTACACAATGCTTTTAACACATTTATCACTTGAGTGTCTTATATTTTTCTTTAAAGAAGCAATGTTTAAATAATCACGACTCCAATTTAAATTAATGTATTCGCTGTTTTATCCTAAAAATTCATAAATCTGAAACTAACATCTTTCGTGAATAAGATAAAACGAGTAATAAACCTCATCCAGAAAAGACAGTGTTAGCTAAGCTTGAAATATTATGAATATTCATCAGTCATCTTGTCTTCAGTACGTTTCATTATTCGCCTTTTTGTTTGTGTATTGTTGATGAGTCCGCAGTGCTCTCTGACCCAGGCCCCGCTCTTTTTAATCAATCGCCCATTCTGAATACTTTATTATACGAATCATAAATAATACTTCGTAGGCTTGTCTGTACGTGTGTGACGACTTCCGTGTCATATTAACCGCAGTCAACTTGATTTTTAACATGTTTATAAAATGATGGCTATCGCTTTGTTAGTGAGGACGAGTAAGTGGGGCTTAGCTGATTTAGTCCCGGATGTGTCGCGGCGCGGGGCGCGTCACATGTTAGCTCTTACCCAGACGTCGCCCTTCGTTCCGCGCACATGTCGCCCTGCCGAGCAAAAAACACTCACAAATATCGCACCCACGCCGACGGAGAACAGTTCCTGTCTAATGACACTTTGAAGTTGTTATCTAAACTATCAACTTTTCAAGTGGCCCAATACTGAACTCACAACTATTATCACAAGCTGATAGCTTTCTTGAACGTCTAATGTATACCTAACGCCGTCCCGAAACTGTTTCAGATAAAGCAGCTTCATCAAATTGAAAAGTAACACCCAAATTATATTGTTTCAAGCAAATTGAAGTGGTTTTATAACGTTGTAAATTCTCTTAAGAACAGGCTAGCCGTGAATGATTTCAATTAACAAATTGGCCCTTGTATAAATTCATTTTTATAATAAACTTTGGACAAGGTTATTTAATCGACAAAACCAACTGACTCGACTTTTCGTCGCTCCCTCTGCGGGATTGTTATTATACAAATGTGTAGCTGTATAGAACATGCAATTGCTTACAAAACAAGGGTGGATGAATCAAAAACGTTATTGTTTAATGTATGTAACTAAAATTATAATATATGTAGGTACAGTAACACCTTTCATGGCATAATTCGTTTTACGTTATTTCTGGCATTAAATTATCAGAGTTAACGCTATCCTGGGAGATATTAGCAGCTACCAATTTATTCATATACTGGTACTTTGCCGATAATGACAGGAGAAGCAAGTCGAGTGGCAATCCAATCTACCTAATGACAAAACTTCCTCCTAGGAAATTCGCTTTACGCCATGCCAATATTAGCAACACCAATTAAAATTGGATAACAACTTTCGGCTGTTTTAAAGTAGTTGTGTGGGGGAATTCGCAACTGTATGAATTTTTTATAGTGATTTTCTAAAGTTTTGTTAAACTTTTTACTGATAGCCACAAAGGGAAAGGTCTAGGCGAAATTTTAAATGAGGATGAAATACAAATACAAAGGTTATTTTGGTGAAGATCCGAGTATATCTCAGGTAAGTTCTGGTTACGTTTAGGTGGTGAATTACACTCCCGGACTGTTTTGGAGACTAACGTGGAAGCAAACAACAGCGGAGTCTAGTACTAACACTGTACTCAGCTACAAAGCGGTTTCGTGGTGGGGAAACGCACACACGAAGCCTGTTAAATGTGCAATGGAAGCATTTTCAGAGTTCGCATAGCATGCAATCATAGTGATTTAATGTTGTATCAAGAGACTCCTGAATTAGTTGCTTTGCATTCGTTTACTAAGCTGAACAAGGCACATAACCCTGTAGTTAACATTTTACGTCGAGTAGCTCAAGCATGTAGCTGTACTCGGCCGCGCTGGCTCGTAAGCTAGATTAAATTATAATTATGGATACGTGTAACAAAAGAAAGACCATGTTGCAGTAATAAATACTTCGCGCTTATTTTGTTTAAAGCATACAAAATAACCGCGAAGTATTTACGCTCCATCTACAAAGTAACAGAATGTATTCGAATGATTTTTGAGCGTCTCAAAGTAAGATGATTAAAATGTATCAATACAAAATTGTATTATTATGTTCGCACAATTTTGCCAAGTGTATTCTTTACAATGTCATCTCGAGTTTCTATGAAACCTTATTTGAGAGCAGGTAGGTGCGCGCGACAAAAGAACTGGGGGATGCTTAGGGCACAACAAAGAGACTGAGGTGTACCTTCTTACCTGAACCGAACTCAAATGCACATAAATAATAATATTTTCGACTTGAACATATTTTTGGAGGAACGTATTCTTCACTAAGTACAATTGTATCGCTGTGCTCGTAAAACGCGAGTAAATTCGAATATCTAACAAAGCGATTTTGTTAACCAAATACAACACACATCGTTAAAATCATTTTATACATGCCAGGCACAAATCTCCTCGTCAATTTATTATGGAAATAACACAAGGATTCGTTCAGGATTTACAAAAATATTTTTGTGTAAAAAAAAACATAATCTATGGCCCAACTTCCATACTCGTTACCCTAGGGGAAAATCAAAAGAATATTTGTTTCAAATGTCGTTTGCAGGTTTGTTGGCATAATAATAAAGTAAGCAATCTTAACAAAAGTAGACAATTTAAACGTAGAAATTTTAAAAGCTTTTGTATAATAAGTCTATTTCAATCTTTATAAATAATTACGTTTCAATGAATAATTAATGTGCATTAAAACAGGTTGGGCCTATTCCGTTGGCGTTCCAAGAATGAACAATTAAAACAGAAGTTGGGAATATTTTTATTTCGTTTGTTAGACTGAGTACTAGAACTAGCAAATTGACATTGCTACAATTGTAGGTACGTGTTTGTAGAAAATGTTTGTTAGTGTGGGTGTGACAGGTCTAAGTCACGTGACTAATCGAAGCGTTATGTGTGTTTTTATACATTTTAGCGTTTTATATTAACGTTAACGATTGCAGCCCTGTGACTGGGGAAGGGTGGCAGCTGCGGCTAGGCGAGAATAACAACGACGACGCTAATACGCTCACAACTGCTTTTCTTGTTTATTTAGATACTTGTTGAAGGCGGAAACTTTGAATGAAAATCTGTGGAACAAGTTTCGCTTAAGTTTAACTGCAGAATGTTTTACTATAAATCCTAGTTTTAAATATCATGTGTACGAGTACGTTTATAACTCATGCTCCATATTTTAGAACAAATTTCAAGTTTTCGTTCTTCATTAATTTATTTCGTAGTTACTGAGACGGGTTCTGTGTTTAGATGTGAATTTTCCGGGTGAAAATCAAAATCAGAAATTACAATGGAGAAAAAATGTTGCATGTTGCGGTACGGATACATCAAACTTAAAAAGAATCATTTGGACACGTGCCGTAAATAACCAAAAAACACCGGTTTAGATTCTCGCCGTATATAGTACGGAATCCTAAAAATGTGAGCGATACATCATCTGCATAGAGGCTTTTGGTTTATCCTTTGTTATTTATGAAACGCACCAGTTTTACGAACTTCTTCATTCATAATTTAAAATATATTTTTCATGATATACGTTTGAGGTTAATATGAGATCGTGGGTATAAAGCGACTGCTTTCAATCTTCGTATTCGTTTCTCGTCGAAGACGTATACCTACTGAATATTTTAATCTACTTATATAAAAATAAAACACGAACAGTATCTGAATTTTAAGGAGTAACGAAACGTAAACAAATCAATATTTATTTGAAATCGAATAACTCGTAAATACGGTATAAATAAATATTTTGACATACATTCATAAAAGGAGATCCACGTCAAAACATGTGTATTTATGTCGCTAAAAGGTAATTCCATGGAAACTATGGAGTATTTCATTTGGTGCGTAATTAGTTACAATCATTGGCGTATTATCCGTTATGTAGAGCTATGAGCCGCCATTAAAGGTAGGTTACCATTAGTACGGGGTAGGCGCTGAGTGCATTAGTAACTTCACTAACTTCCCTACCTTGTTAACCGCAATAAGCTTCAAAAGTCCAACTCCTAACACTCCCCTGTTACTTACCGTATTATTCAACTATTGGAATATAAATTAATAGATATTTAAGCTATCCTTAATTGCTTGAATCGCTCTGGTTTGCAGAATGTTACAATATTAATAATTTCTATGTCGTCAAAAATTTTAAGATTTTTAGCAAATTTAGATATTAGGAAACCTTTTTTTTGCTATTCTACGTTATCCGACAGTTTTTTTCAATAAAGTTACTTTATTCTAAAATCTGCTAAAAATATACTAGTTTAGCTTTTTATGTGACTGAAAAATGATACTCTAAAAGCTCATACCACTTAGATTCGTGTTTTCATCCATATTCGTATGTTGAATGCACTAATGTAATCTCCTAGCGAGAGAGAATAGGTATCATGGCATTAAACCCGCGTTTATGACGGTAATTACGTGTAATACTGAAATGAACACGTATTATAATACTGGTCAGATAACTGTCCCGCCCGTGGCACATAGAGCAGTAAAATAAGTGACACTCTGACTTCGCTCTTGTCACTCTTAGGAGATGACGATCAACATTCATGCTTATTAATTTGTCAGGTTCGATAGTGCTACCATGAACTTTCGGCACGTGAATGATATAAACTTGAGGATGATAGTGTGCACATTAACTAACTATAAGAATCAACCTTACTGTTTTTTGTGACGTTTTATTTTACTATACATCTCGATCCTTGTAACTAACTCCAAAATGCAACAAATTGTTTTTTTGCAAGGATGTAAAAACCTTCTCATCTCCATTTTCTTGTGTTTAAGACAGCAAACAAAGATCCACCAGAATAAGAGAACAATAAATCTGTTGACACTAGTTCCAGACTATTTCAGTGTTGGCACTTCCCTCTTGTCTATGCTCTGTGCCCCCCGCAGGACAAAGGATTCAACTCCATGAATGCCGGGAGCACCATTGATCGTCGCACTCTGTAACTGTCTGATACTACCAGATTGTTTTAACTGACTTCTAAAAGAATAGCTCTCATTTTCTGCCTTTACATTAACTAGATGTTTTCAATATTTCTTGTAATAAAGTAGGAGTATCTCAAGGGTGGACTTAAAAATTTTATGACCTCAATTTAATAAGAAACGGGTCATTAGGTTCATGTTTACATTTTTAAAGCTTGTTTTTGTTTTTTTTTAATTGTTAATTACTATTCTGTACAGAAAAACGTTAAAAAGCTTTACAAAATATCATTAGTCGGACTATTTGGGTTTGTAAATGAAAACTAGAATTGTACCAGGGACCAGAGCTAAATCCAACCTTGGCAGCAGTTGTAACGAGATAGATAATGAACCACATGCATAATCTACATCTACATGCGTACATATAATTAGAAAATGAGCCGCTTTAACATCATAAAGATACGTGGATAGCCATTATGGATTATGAATAAGGCACCCAAGCCACTGAACGCGCCTTCACAAACTCCGTACGTACTATAAATACTTTACAAGCCAGAGTTTTAACCTTTATTACGAATTAATATTGTATACCAACAAATTATACATTTAACAATGGAACGAACTCGGACAATGATAGATGGACACGGATTAGGCTATTTAAATTAGGTATTAATGACAACGTTTTTGTTGATAGTAGTACAACAACTATGTATTATAATGCCAGAATCCTCAACTTTATTGGTAGCTGTTATTATCGTACGAAAGAACTTTTAATATTTTCGTTTATCATTTCATTAAAAACGGTGTTCATTTAAGTATAGGTATGTGGGTTCTATAAATATACATCGCCCTCGCTGCACAACGCTCTGAAAAATGTTTCTTTACAAAGTGTTTAATTACCAAAAAATATTCATGGATATCGTGGCCGTATGGCAATTACCGCCTCGTCGACAACCCACTTAAATTAAATATTTACAGAAAATTTAATAATTTCGCTCTCGTTAAAATTCCATACATTTAAATAAAATACGTAATACCCCTGAGTTTCCTATTACTCAGAATTATCACAACAAACGTTTTTTCAGCGGCAATCCCTTATATGTCGGTACTATGTGACATATATTTTTATCTGACAACCTATTTGTAGCGGCGTACTTAGCGCCTGAATTTTTGAAGAAAGGAATATGAGAAACTATTTTTGGTGGAACATTGAGGACGTCGACGTCGCCTACAAACAAGTACAAGGAAAAATCATTTTTGAAAAAAATGAAAGAAACATTTTTGTGTGGTAGTGCCAACCACATGTGGCGCGGAAAAGGGTCTATTTATTCGGCTTGAGATGGGTGAGAGACCATGTTTAGGTTCATGGACACGTATAGCCGTAGACTGAGGTAGTAATAGACGCTCGTAGAATACCAAGCAGGACTTTACATACGTTTAATTAAAATAGCTTCATAGAAGTTTCGAACAATAGATAGCTACGAGTAACAACATATCTAGTTAAATACGATTTCGTGTTTGACTTTCGTTTGTATTTGTTCCAACAAATATATATTTTTGGTTTTAACGTATATTGTAACGGGTTACCCAGATTACATTTTAGATACAATTGGACAGTAATGGTTTGACAGCATTGCAGCCATTGCAGCAAAATTCAACTTCTAGGGATTTAATTTCCGCTATTTTTAAAAGAAAGAAGGTATATGTAGTTTTTTAAACTATACAATTTAAGTAGCTGACTTGACAGGAATTATTAACTCAAAAATCGATAAATAAACGTCTCTTAGTAGGTCTATATTTAACAATCTAAAATACATAAACAGTTCTATATTGCAAAGCTAAATAAACAAAAAAAATAGGCTTACAACCCCAAACCGCCAATAGCAAAACCGATAGCAAACTTCTTGAAATCCCTTTGGGGATATCATCATAAGAAACACATACATGAAGGTGGTTATGTAATTAACCTCCGTAGTTGAATTAGCGATAGCGGTCTTTGTGACCAGCCCGACAGTACGATAGTACGGTATTGGTAGTAGTCCGGTGCCGGACCCGATGGTACGTAAGCTCCATGAAACTGTCACGACCGTTAGCCACGCGAACCGTTTGTCCCCAAGACCTCACCACTTAGCACTCACAGCCGGTTTACGTCAATGACATCAATTAATTTTACCTTCTTATACCACAGAAAAAATACTGTTCTAGATTCTCTATTTCTCATATTTCTATTCAGTAAAAAATGTCGTATGTAACAAAGTTTATACAATAAAGTTCTGAACTTCAATATTAACTATTTCTATTCGTCGCTCTTTGCTTTCGAGTATAGTTGAAACTGTTTAGCGAGAGAAGTTTTAACAAGGTGCCTGAAGTCTGTGACAAGAACGTATCGGCCTTATTATGAGTAGGTACGGTAAAATATGCAAACTTTCATCATGGCTTGCCATGCGACCTCCTTCAGTGACCATGGCCAGAAAAAATCTATCGGTAGGTACTTAAAATTGTTTTCGTTTCTAAAGTTAAAACACATCTGAATAGCCATAAAGCCTGATTTTATTAATCGCATTAATTTTATTGTGCGTATAAATGTGCGTAATACTTTAAATTAAGTTTTGAGACGGTTATAGCTTTGCGAAGCTATTAATTTTATTAACGCTATAAGTTTCATCGTAGACCTCGGGCTTTACGAACAAAAAATCTTAAACTTCCACTAATTTTAGTCGTATTGAACTATTAATTTAATTGTGGAGGCCTGCGGAATCAGGTCAAATGTTTTGTTGTTTGAAGCCAGAGCGATCACTCCTGGTATTGATAAGCACTTAACCGAGTTTTAAATGGCAACTACCGCTAGGTTTATGACGCAGAGGTGAATCTCTAAATGTTCACGATATAAAATTTCAATCAAAGTTTATAGCTTTTCAATCGGAACTATTCCAGATGTGTTTGTGATGTGTTTGCTCAGGCCTGCCGCCTGCCGCCTGCCGACTGCCGTCCTCGGTGTACCGCCCAGTCCGCCAACAATATTTATATACGTATTTGGTTGTTTGCAAACGGCTCGAGGAGTTTGATGAGATATGAGACTGCCATTTTCGATGTACCATCAAGTTATTTATTTTGGGCTACAATTTCATTTCAAAACCTCGTTAGATGATCCGATGTAAGATGTAGCCCGATAACGTCCAGTATTTGCAATCGAGAAACGAGTGTTCATTTCTGAAGATTATAAGAGGGTTCCGGAATGGAATAACTAAACCCGAAGCCTTTCCTGAAGCGTATCGACTCCAAAATCTTCTAAGCTATATTGTTTTGGGCCGTCACTTCATTTTCCCTTTATTTTCAATCACAAAGTGTATGGATTGAAGTGTTAGGTAAGCTTTACTTAAAAAGCGTGATATTGATAGATGATACAAGTGATCGGTTGGCAAATGATGTCAGCTATAAAGTAACAATCCGACACGTTGTGGCGTCGCGTCGCGCGCGGAGCCCGCATGCTCCCACGGTCTCGTCTTACCGATGTGTGCGCCTTGCCACCACGCTTCCCACTTGATCAGACAACTTGGTCTCGCCATTAACAATGCGGAACACGTGTGGCCAAGCACCATGTATTTATGTATATGGCGTTATTTAACTAGAACAAAGACTTGGTTCATACACAAATGCAGCCGTTCAGAATAAACACAGCTTTTCATTGTATACTGAAATGTTGTAGAACCCGAGTGTTTCATTTACTAGCCGCTTTAAGTAGGCGATGCACAGTATATTTTATAGAGCATTCCTTAAGGGAACGTTTTCGGAAACAGAATGTTTTATTGTTTGCTCATAACATTTGTTTGCTTATATTTTCTTACTGCGAGGCCTTAATGACTTTTCCTCTCACAAAGTTCTCATATTTCGTCGCCATTATTCCTATTTTGCGCTACTAGGCATAATATATTAGCGGCTAAAATGTTTTAGTTTGCCAAGTTGTTTTTTTTATATTACACATAATTAATGATGAGTTAAAGCACAAACAAAGAAAATTTATGCGTAAGTAATCATATTCGGTGAGCTGTAGGTAATTCAAATCCAAGACAAACCTTCCCGGGTACATTTTCTGTTATATAAGCATAGCCTCATTAACACGTGTACTCGAGTAGAAGCTAATGTATTACCCTAATTAATCTGTATTAGCGACAATGTTTGATAACAATATCTCAATCCTAGACGCATCTGGCGCAACAAATCTTTTGGATTCTGTCACCCGGCTCGGCTAAAACGACAAAACGAAGTGATTAAATGAAACAATGGTTGTGAAAAGACGTCACATTTAACCGTCATATAAATAAAAATGTATGGGCGACTATGTCCTTTTTTCAATTTATATTATCAATAAAATTCGTTCACATAAATGGGTGCCATTTGTTAGTCGGGCGGGAGCGCGCGGCCTACCGCTGTCGCCGTTGACATTCAATGTTGATTCAAATGCGTACACGTCCCGACAATCCGCGTACCGTACTTATCTACACGCCATTTATTCTAATATTCCTAAAGTGTTATAAATGTAGTAAGTAGTTTTACATGAAAACACGCGTTTGCCAAAATAAAATCAAGAGAATTTATCGCAAAGCCCGTTTTTTATATTTTTTCAACCAATTTCAAATTACAATATGTACAATGAAAACTGTTACTTTAGAAAATTTCGAGCACCTTACGCCTTGGAGTTAGATCGATTGATAATTTGAAAACCCCGCATTTAGTTAAATATTCAATGAAAGATTGAAGCCCTGACTTTAAAGCTTCTTTGTATCTTAGAGACAACTGAACTGTCTGAAGATAATTTATGAATTACTTTGATATTCTATTTTAATAATTTTCAATCGCCGTCAAGGGCCTTTTGATCAGTTTTCATCCGTTGTCGATAAGACATCAGAAATTAACTGACTTATTATTATTTGAATATTGATTGGCGCAAGAGTTATCTCTCCTTTACTTAGAGATACAAATGTGAAATCATAAGAACTAGGTCCACCTTTACAACATTGCTCGTTTAATTATCATTTTTACGTTAGTATAAAGATACTTCTTACTGCAGCAGCTATATGTGTATGTTTAAAACCTATTTTTACCTATATAGGACTATTTTACAATTATCTTAAAACAAATATATTCACTCCAACAAACTCCTACTTAATTGAATTGATTGAAGTCGTTTCAAAATACAATGGTGATACTCGCATGGATGTCAATTTGGGAAATTACCTATAATTTCAAACGATCGCTTATGTGATAATTAACGTCACTTATCTTTTATGTTTAGAACATAAAAGTAGGGATTTCCTTTGTTCTTCGGTTTCTATTTGACACTCGATGTTTTATCACTATTCAAGATTAACGAGTTCGCTACAATCTGCCGCAGCTTGCGGTTGCATGTTGCAGCATTTATACGGTGATTTATGAACAGAGTCTTCCTCACTGATTTGCCTTTTAATTTTCTTATCCGCTTTAGAACCGGACTCAACATTCTAAATTAACCAATGTTATCGGAAATACTCAGTTTTATTTATTGTTTCCACTAACCTACGTAAACAATGACATATCAGAAATTAATGTCCGATGACACAACTTTCGTCGATCGACGTGTTGTAATAATAAATAAGGTGTTGATAATAACAAGTGATAAGCGTGCTCTACTTTGTCCGTTATCATAAAAGCTTTTAGTTTCGTTTGTCATTCGAAATAAACCTTTGTACTCGTGAAGTTGTCGTAACCTTAATTGATTCTACCATCGGGTCCTTGAACGAAATCAATAATTCTTAATATACTAAATTAAGTACGTACATAAGTAGAAAAAATTGGTTAAGTATTCTTGTACTTAACGAAGAATGCGTAGTACGCTGGGTTCACGAACGTCGCTCCATAAATCATGACTGAAAACATAGGTACACACGTTATGTACACGTACGTATTTGTTGACCCAGTTTAACTTATGATTGCATTACTTTGTATATTTAAAAGTTATATTAAAACATCTGTTAGTACGAACGCCAATGCAGATGTTAAGAAATGTAGATCGATTTAAATAAACTTACATGCATCGTGTTTGTTGATATAAGGAAATGATGAAACTCGGGCCGGCCACTGGCGAGATACGTTCTCATAAACATAGCATACCGATGCCACTTTGCAATATTTTCACTTTTCACCGCTTGCGAGGAGGCGGCTGAAAGACTTACAGTGCAACGTTTCAGTTTGTTTAGACTTTCTTATGTAGTTGAAAGATTGATTTACTTGGAGTTGAAAAACTTGGCAGGTGAAATTAGAATTGATTTCACGACTCTTTAATGTATATTCATCTTGAAAAACAAGAGAAGGTAATGTGTGATTTAGTAGTATGTTGTGCAGATAATATTGGTATCAATTACTATTGTATTAGTACTTACCGCTAGTTACCTGCACTTAGTGAAAATTTGTTCACCGTGATATCGGATAGGGCACTAAGTGAAATGTAAATATTTAAAAACAAATAGAGCTACATAATTTAGGGACAATACAAACAAAACTAGAGTGTTTTTGTACGAATAGTGATTGTTATATAATTATAGGAATAATAATCAAACAATGATGTATTATTAAAATTGCTGCGTAAAATAATACTGAACGCTGTTTCAATCATACAGATAGTGTTTATATAATATGTTAATTGCAATACAAATTAATTTTTAATAGTGCTAGCATTTAAAATATGAAAGTTTTTACTGATTGAATGTGTTTATTGATATATCAATGTTTAAAACAAACAAGACTGATGAAATGCGCGAATGATGACAGGACAGAATTGATTAAACCGTACATGTATGTTTTATAATAATGTGTTTTATTGCTCTTTCGCGATATTAAGTAATCAGCCTGACTGCACGCTACTGACCACTAGCCGACGTGCCGTGGCGTCGGTTACCGCATATGACATAAGTACCTATAATATTATGTGTAAATCCAAAAACATACTATATACTTTTTCGTATCGAGTCGTGTCTGAATATGTATCTAACAATATTAAATGTAAAAAACCGCGTCTGTCGCGTCTCACGACACAAAAGTATGTCTCCGGCTTAATTCACAAGTGCGTTAAGTCTGGGTATATTTGTGCATGTGCATTGACTGTTTGTGATACCCCCGCGACGCAAGAAGTATCCCCGCGAAACAAGAACACAAAGGAGTCCTTAGTCTGGACTCGTTTAAGAACCCATTGTGACTCTCATAAAACGGAAGAGTTCAAATAAAAATTACTTGAAAAATCTAGCTGTACTGGTTTAAATTAATATTTGTTCAGAGAATCCGCTTAGCAGTTCACTTAAATAAGGATATTTATACAAACTTAGGAACAATTGGAACAGAAGTAGCTTTAATTTACGTAAATATAAGTACCTAAGCTTAAAGTAAATTATATTTAACATTGTATATATTTACATCCAATTATAACACGAAAAGGCCTTGTCCTGCTTATTGTTAAGGTTATTATAATTGTTTTATAAGACACTAGGTTTTGTTTTAATTCTATTTGTGTGAATATATTTCTGCGTATAGTTCTTGCGATATAGAGGACCCTTTGTCTTTTCTTGAGATCCAAACTTGGTCCATACTTAACATTTCCAAGTAATAAACCATGAAGACTATAAAAGGATTTAAGATATAACATTGTATAGTCAATTGAAAATGACCTTACTTCAGCAGTGGGTCATAATATAGGTTACATAAAAAAAATGTTTCGCAAAAATCCGTACTCCGGTTTACCCGTAACAACGTAGAAGGCAAAAAGAAAAATAAAACGTACCGTGTTACTTTCTCGGCTCTAATATCAGTATGGATTACGCATAGTTGTGTTGATTGATCTTATTTCTACGGCACAATTTAGCCACACACTGCAATACAGTTTATCACGTACTACGTACTATCGTATACCACGACCTTGCAGATATTGTTGCCATTTCGTTCGCTCTCACTGCCTTTTACTATTTCAACACACCTAACAATGCTCCCTATTTACTCTACGTGATTTAATCGTACAATTGATCAGAGAAACCATTCAACCTTCTTATAAATTATTTTTAAACTCTCGTTACAACTAACCTCTAGGTACCTACTTACAACCTCTATTTAATGAAAATTGAAGTCTTTGTTCTTGAAACGCTCATGCATTTTTAAAGTGAAGAAAGTGCTTCATAAATGTTCCGAGACACCACGCGGCGTATTTACAAATTTACGGTTGATTTTTTGGGCTCGCCATAAAATATGGCTGGAATAAATTTTCATGGCGATGAGTATGAAACAATGCACACTTACTGAAAAACTGGCAGCAAGGCGTTTTTGTGTTCATTATCCATACTGATCGGAAAGGAAATATCAGATTTGCTGTAAACCGAACAATAGTATTACGAGATGTTTATTATTTTGATTCGAATAATATGAGACAATACGTGAAAAACTTAACAAAACAAATCTACTATTATTTGGAATCGAAAACAACGCAGAGAATGCAAATATGTCACAACAATAAATATGAGAACATCATTCGTAATGCAATTACAGCGGCACGAGTCAGATAGAATTAATAATTTAAAAGCTATTGCAGTCTGTATAGTGAGCTTGTCACTTGGTACGTTGGTACATTGTACAGAAGTTGCGACACGAAGTTCTTGCACAAAGGGATAACTGCGTCGGCGGCGCCGGTGACAGGACTCTTGCCCAAGGCCTCAGCTATTTTTCAAGTTCCAACGTTCTTACGTAGCTTGTTTGCAGAGAAGATGGCAGACATTATTTCTTGTAGGTTAACTTTAAATGAGTTTTAATAGAAGTGAAACGGAAAGTTTCAAATGTTTGTTATGCTTGTTATAAGGCCTGATAACACGTGAATAAAGATGAAATTAAATAAAAGTATATGATAAGTATACTAATTTAACAAACTGAGTGTATCAGAATGTAGGATGTATAACAACAGCACATTTAGCTCATTAACTATCAGCGACACTATATTCCAATTAGTCTTCGTATGTGAAAAGAACTACAATTATGAAAATAACAGCGTTTCTATTCTGTAACTTAAAATAGATATTTCCACTCTATCTACAAAACTGACAGTTGTAAACATTTTTTCTTCCACTCGTTCAGAAATTACAGAGATTTTTTTATGTTAATGAGTTTCCGCATTAACCTGCTAAAACAAATTGAACATAAGAATGTTAGTACTTATACTGCTTGCAATCATCATACTAAGCTTATTTCATCATTTTAATTTACATAAGAAGTGGCTACTTCAGCATTTTTGTAGGCTTAACATACTCGAGTACGAATAAAAAAGAAAAATTCTGAATTCTGGAATTACGGGGAAAATACCTACAGACTGACGTTGCATTTTATTATAGGCGGATGAAGGAAAATTGTTACATTTCGAAACCATATATCAGGAAAGGAGCGTTGAGATTAAAATACGGTCGTCATAGTAAAGGTGGAGGCGAGCCCCGTCTCCAGACAGTCCCCTCCAACAAGCACCTCTAATTGAGGTGAAAATAATTATAACATTAATCATGGTCGAATTAGTACCTAATTGTCAGACGACAACCAAATTTCATCCATATTTCTTTACCTACAAAGATGATATCAGTTTGATAAATATTTCTGAAAAGGTCTCCCAGTCAGTTACCGTCTTCAGCTTTATTACAAAAATACTCCTTCATTTTCACACGTAAAAGCTATCAATTATGTAAATACCAATTGCAATAAAATTGTGTAATTATTTAGCGATTAGTTACCATATATCATTGATTGTACAACAGTGTATAAAATTGCTGTGAATAATTTCTTTACCGTAATGGAGGTTATTCACAAACGTGGTATTTATATTATATTAGTACGTTTGATGTAAATATTACGTAAGATACCGACATTTATTTAACGTACGTAATGTCTATTAGTAGTTTGTACAAACGAGTATCTAGGGCAAGTACTACTGGGGAAGCATCCTCTCTGGCTACATCTCTCTGTCCTGTGGGTACAGTAGCAATCATAAATCTAACATGAACACACACGGCTAGATTGGTGACCTGATTATACCATTGACACAGTAGACAGTGTAAGGCTTCGCGCTTTCATTCCCGCTCATGATAAATATTTTTGTGATCTACCTTCCTATCTACTAGGGCTTCAGGAAGATATTTATTCCACCTCAAATATCCACGCTACCAGGAAAATCCTTAGATCTTTAACATCAAACAAAGGACTCTCCAATATATGAATAAACCATTTAACTTATAAACATATAAATACCAAGCGTAAGCTGAGGAAATTAAAGTAAAACTTAGTAGAAAATTCGTAATGAGGGAAATATTTGGAATGTGAAAATATCTTTGACATAATTTTCGGATATAATTTCATCAAAAATGTATCTGCTCCAGTTTAGTTCGTACTAATTTAAATGGCACAACAACATTACATTACACTCAAATCAAAATGAGTGAACCCTTGTTAATGTCAATATTCTCATGAGATGCGAGGAGTTAAATTAAATAAGTCATGTTATACAGTTCCTGATCTGCGGTGAGTGAATTAACTTGGGCCCGGCTTAATGAAAACTCATTTAAGGCAAGGGTCAAGTAGAACGCCACGCAAACCTTCGTCTTTCGAGTACATACATATTCACGAACATTTTCTTAGGATTAAAACAGCTAAGCTTTTGATTTATGAACCCACCTTATAAATACTTCGGACTTGTTTGACTTTTAGTCATATTTATGAGTACATTTAGTTCCCGCCTCGTTATACTGGGCCTATTTAAAGTGAGAAAATCGCAGCCACTAAAATCGTTTCGACAACAACTTTTTGATTCAATCTAAATGTTTTTAGTCCATACATTAAGCAACTAACCACTGCAAGTTCTCTTTGTTTTCAGTCTAAATGTAAAATTTTCGTGGAAACGTCAAATTGATTGTACACTTTGACTATGCACTAAGGTAATACTTAAACTCCCCAAAGAAACTGCGAAGAATAAATAATTGTTAACGTGGATTTGTGTCGTTTGCAATTGTAATTCGTAACAGTCAGCGATAATGGTTTCCGTAAAGCAAGGCTTTTTTCTCACGTGTTGCATTTTGTGAACTTGTTGCTTTTTATAAAAAGAAAATGCTGAATGTTCCTATTTCGTCATCACCTAGACGTCTCTGTAGAGTGCCAGTCTCTGTGAATATGCTGAATTTGTCTTTTTAAAACCATTCAATTGAAAAGTGTTTGCTATATGTTTTTCGAGTTTTTGTGTATCTGTATCGGATTTATATCTGGCGCCAAAGTATAAAACGTGTTTCTAAAAAATCGGATAAACCGTCGTTGATAGCCGTTGCCATCCCAAGCGTGTTTTGTTTCCAAATCACGTGTTATTCCCCAAGCATTTACACATAAATTCCATACTTAATATTCTAATAATGTGTTACACACTCAATATGTTTAACAACAGACCATATAAAGAGCCTATATGTTACGCTATCCATATATTTTATATAACGCCAGCTTTGGTTATATCACTCACAATTTTCTGTATGATACACGAGTACAGTAGAGTCGAGGGGATAAATTAGGTTGTTTACAGTTGTCCAAGTAAACTGTGTTAATTATAAGTTAACGTTTACGTTATAGTAACATGAAGGTGATAATGTGGGCGGCGTTGCGCGCGTGTTAGGGTCTAGTGGTTCCAGTTCGAAGCTCCGGTAGCCGGCGCAGGCAGCGGCGCACGCGACCTCGTGTCATTGACCGCCGCGCCGGTCGCTCGCTGCGCCCGCGCCGATGCCGTTGCTGCTTCTACGAATGGGTGTCAGGCTAAGGATGCCAGTACGAACACCTAGTCAATCACTGGAATAACCAATGAGGAAAATATTTTTTGATTGACTCATAATTTTGCAATGAAAGTTTGTGGTTGCACAATAATGTACAAGGCTTGTCTGATATCACCAATTTCAAAATCTCTCCGCCTACACACTCAAATTACGCCAGTAATTCCTCAGACCTTACGTGTTTAAACCAAAAATCACCTTCCGATGACGAACTCAACGAAGTTACAATATACCAATATTTAAAAAGTAATTTGGGTAACCCTGACTTAAACCGTTTAGATGTACGAGGGAAAGAGACGGTCGTTTAATGATTTTCAATAAGACGGAGTGGGACAGCAAGATTCCTGTTGTGTAGATAGAAAAAGAGAAACCGGTGTGAGAAAAAAATACGTCAAGTCATTGTAATTTTGAAAATACTTGTTTTTATAGCGAAACTTGCGAAAAGGGTCGGAAATTTCTTCGTACAAATATTTAACTATTGTTTGTTAAATATTAAAGGGGGAAATATTAGACTTGAAACTTTGAATAATGCAAACGGATTAGAAATCTAAACTTTGACATTTGGTCCATTCATACCGAGAACTTGTGATTAGAATGTGATTCTAAGAACTCGTTTTCAATGGAATCGGCATCATGAGTATGTATGCGTAAATGCCGAACACGTGACGAAATAATTGTTTTTTGTTTTTACGCATTTACTGTAATCGATAAACGTTTCTTCTTCTCAAATTACTGCACATGTTCAATATTCGTTTTATGGAATAAACTCAAGGTTCGTATTTTTAAAGTCTTACACAAAACTACAAATTATTTAAAACCTTTATAGTAAGCAGTAAAACAAGACTATACATACATGTATATCGCTAGTTTACACCTTAAAAGTGACAGAGGTAGCAAAAAAAACAAGCAATAACAAAACCGAATAACGAAAAGTATTTAAAATAGGTATGTAAAAAGTACATATTTTATAAAAAAAAGTTTTCATAAATTTATCACATTTAACATGCTTGCTAGCGAAGACATTCCCTAGGGATACGTCATAAATCATCTTTGTGTCGTGATGAGCTTTTTGCTATTAAAAGTTTATTTATTTTATCATTAGTCTCTAAATTGATAAATGTAGGTCTGGTCTAAGAGTTCTAAGATAGTCGTGTGTAAGCCTTCATTTACATACCTCAATCCTGCATACCAACCATCAACACAGCACTTTATGAAATAAACGAATAAAATAATTTACACTCTACCGTCGTAGTTTATAAACTCGCTGTATCAATAATAAAATAACATGCACAATTAGATTTGCAGAAAAATTGTCTCGCCATTGTGAACTATTTCGCTCTCCCACGAGTCAGGTGGCCATTTCCTTTGTCCAACAATAAAATACTATCTACTGCGAGGCGAAGTTATTAAACTTATAACTTAACTTACACCTGAATTACCTGAGCTAAGATTAATTTCCTTCCATATTATTTAAAAGAGGATTTAAAAATCTATTAATCACGTCAGCTTATAATTAATGGTAGCAGTTCTTTTATAATCTTAGTCTCTTCATCTATATTATATTTCTTTACGCTCATAAATATATACGATTACAACTGAAAATTGTTATTTGAACCTTTATTAAAGTTGTACGTTGGATTTCAGAGACGTTTTCGGAATTTCCGCACGCTCATTGGTAGGCTCATAACTGGTTTATTGAATAATTGAGAGATATGATACACAGACGTGCCTGTACGAATCCGTATCAACACTGAAAATGAACGGTATTAAATTCTACCCATTCGGTTTGTATCGGATGATATAACTAGTCTAATTTATTTCTTTGGTTGGTAGATAACTTTCACTTGCGTGTTTTATTGAAACAATAATAATATCATCTACCTATTGTAATGTTTATTTTCGTTCTTCATGAAGTTTAATACACCGTACACATCTTTTTTGTTTCCTAAAACCAAGATTTTACGCTCAAATACGGCTATGGACGAATATGAAATAAAAAGCCTTCGTAGTTCGCTACACAGAGGTTTCGGACAATTTTCCTTGCCACATGCACTCTGCTGGAAGATTACATTTTGTTGAGCTCAAGTATATATTTACGTGGAAACGCCGTGACCTCAATTTGCTGATTCATATATTTGTGGTTCATACCAGTGCACAGGAAACTGCCTGAACCGATTGTCGAAGTGAAAGTAGTCAATGATTAGTTTGTTCTTTGTTTAGCCTCAAGAACTTGAGAGGTTCCAATCCAAATTCCGCTCAACTGAATAATTTACGAATTCGCAAGGCTACGGTCTCATCATGGAATATAGCACAACATAATACCAAGTATAATATCAAATTCTACACATGAAAAGATACGCCTCTGTATCTTTCCAGACTAACGAGCAATTAACAAAATAAACTTTTCTAAAAAGTAAGGCTTAAAAGACGCGAGACTGAAGAAAGATACGAGGACGGATTGTTTTGTTTATCCATAATGATGTAGCATCCAGTTAAGTGAAAGGGATTAAGAGTGTGTGGAGAGGGACAGCAGCATCCAAATATATTGCGATCACTAAACGTTAGTCGAGCGTGGTGATAATGGCAATATTCCCAGATGTTTATTATGGCGGTTTATGAGATGGCCTATATTAACCAATGAGTTATTACATCCGCGTTATTTGCTGGTTTATGATTCTGGTGTTATAGACGTGTGTTTAATGTTGTGATTGGTTTGTTGCAGTCGGGTGCACGGTGCGTGGTGAGGACGAGCAGCATGACGCGCGGGAGGGCGATGACGTCACCATGCAGTGCCGCTTCGCGCTGGAGCCTCTGGCCGGAGAGTCGCTCACCTACTACTGGGTGAGGAGCACCGCCAGCGGACACGACAACGTCGCCATCGGAAACATTCCCCTCGAGACTAATTACCAGTAAGTTCATTAATCCTTTTTATCTATGCTATACTTCTTTCCTCTCCCCGTGTAGGTATTACAGGAACGAATACAAAAAAAACACTATATTCGTGAAGCAAAAAGTAGACGGCTTTTCTATTTTTTGGAACACTTGTTATGTGGGATCAGAACAAGGTTTTTGCCTCAAAATAAGATTGTTTTGGTGTTCCTTTTGTATATGGGTTCTAAGGTTAAATGTGTCAAGATGCAAATCCTAGTTACGCACTAGTAGATACTTATGTTACGACCTTCCGTTAGTTCCCCTTTCATAGTTCTATAAAACCCTTTTTATATCTGGCCTCGGCAAGATATTCAAATACAAACCGAACTCTTGTATGAACATTGGCGGACATCTGCCAACCCTTGAACAAAATAATTAATATTCATGAAAAAGTACGAAGTTTACGTGGGGTCAAAATAAAACCGCTATAACTCTTCAAAACAAGTAAATTATTGGGGGTTAGAACTTATCTATCGAGTTAATAACTTTTATAATGTAAACGTGCCAAAGGTACATTTAATTTTACGGAATGGCTTGTAGAGTACGTCGTTTTACTACAATTTACGTAAGGCATCAAGATTCACTTCAGGATGGTTCCCAAAGTGATTTCACTAAAAGAAGATCTAATACGAAAATAAGAAATACATTTATGTAATTTCATGCACGAACGGGTACATTGAATGCGATACGACATCGCCTAATGCGAAGAAGATAAATTCGGCGTCCAAAATATATTTCTTTCGAAGAGTACATTATAGCAGGCGACAGTCTTTAAAGTGTGTCTTAGATAAATCCCCACGAGCATAAAATTATACGTAAATTGGCGGAGCCGAGGGAGTTTATTATTGTGAAAAAAGAAATGAAATTAGCCGACAGTGATGACATGACAGACAGGGAAAACGTAATTCAATGTTTTGTGGTGTTGTAAGGGAAACACCGTAATACATTTTTTTGCCTGACTTTATTCTTTCGCGCTTAGTGAATATGGCAGATAAATAACCGTTGTAATAGAACTAGGACCATTCAGATATTTAGGTATTTGGTTTCAACATGTGCACATACAATTATCCTTGTCTTTAAAACCATTTTAGCTAGGCATGTAAACTCCTAAGCTTGGATCTACGTAAATGTTTTAGAACATTACAACAAAGTTTTATCTAGTACGTCCACTATGCCACTACCTAAAATGACCGCAAAACTTTAGTGAGTATTAATATTAGAGGGATGAAGCGTGTAAACAGTAAGGCGACATGTTTGACCTACAACGACGTAACACCATTTAAGAATAGCTCTTCTATAGCCTAATCTAGTCTCCAAAATTCCCTTCGTAAAAGCGGGAAAATGATACATTTGACCCCGAGTCCGTTAGTAGTCTATAAAAAATAAACGAAGCCCTGTTCAAGCAAAATATTGCGTTACATCATTAACTTTATCCTCTTTTGTAATAATATAATAAATACCAGCATTATATAGGTACGTCCCACTGCTTGACACAGTCCTCTTCCCATATAGAAAAAAAAATGGAGCTTTGATCACCACACTAGCTTCGAATCCAAGTTTCCTCACGACGCTTTTTCCTTTATCGTTTGTCAGTGTATTTTAGAATAATTAAGAAAGATAATATAACTTTTTTAAAGTCTGAATCTGCAACAAGCGCATTCAAATCCATACATAGAACCACAAGGCCCCCGATAACGACACGATACGACCCTACAACGACTTTTTCCCCTATCTTTAGTATCCTCTCTTGATTAATATTAATTTGTTAAGAAACGGACTGCGAAAGTAATGAAATCATTATTTTATCACTTGGACACTTATGGTATTAATATACCGACAGACTTAACGATGCTCATAATATCGTTCATTGTTTCCTTGTATTGCGTAGTTATTCGCAATAAGAAATGAAATATTGTATGGTTTACTTAAAGCTAGATTTGTGACAAATTTCGAATCGTTTCGTATTATTGCTTACATATCAGCAATCGTATTAAGCGCCGATAATCGATGACTTTAGTTAGGAGAATCGTTATCTCGTTCCCTCGCCACATTACAGTTCCGAACAAAAGCAATTTTCATTAAAAACTCGCTTTTTATGGATTACCTAATTTATTTCTTATTGATGACGTTCTTCCGATTCTACGGAACATGACTTTATGAGCTTTCATTCGACAAAAATATGATTTATGGCGTAGTAATCAGAACGAGGTTTGTTTTTGTAACGTTGTAAGAAAATGTCCAAGTTTATTCGCTTTGTATTATCTTGGTATTTCCATTACACACACAACATTATGATATAGTTAAGCAGAAGAATGTTGTGGTAATTAGGGGCTGGTTTCCTTGTTAATGGTAGCTTGTTATAATGCTCTACCTTTAAGTAAGAACGTGTAGTGGATGTTGTTTTGCACTCATATGCAAGAAATATAAGACTTTTATCAAGAAATCTCGGGCTTGTTACAGTCGCTCCTTGTATTATGATGTTACGCTTTTTTGCCTCTTCTTTTATCACATAATTGTTTCGTTGTGACGCAGAAACTTAATGTCACCTCGTAATTACCGAATAACATTTCGTACCTAAGTAGGCACGGCCTCTGAATAAATGAGGGATAATATTTGTTATTTTCTTTTGTGGACTACAAAGGCACCTATTATCTTCCTAAATACGTACTAATAATGCAAATGGGATATAGTTGTCAACGTTGCTATCTCGTAATATCAAAATAGGAAATCTTTCAGTATACACCAGCAGCGACCACAATAGCATTAAAGTAGGTACATACCGGCCTTGTCACCGCTAAGAGGGAATTACGCTAAATTCCTTTGTG
Source organism: Chrysodeixis includens (assembly GCA_941860345.1). Taxonomy (NCBI): domain Eukaryota; kingdom Metazoa; phylum Arthropoda; class Insecta; order Lepidoptera; family Noctuidae; genus Chrysodeixis; species Chrysodeixis includens. The sequence continues at coordinate 4,116,854 of OW796096.1, read as the reverse complement.
TCATTTCTCCGCCGAGATACATAGATTAACATCCTTTCAAAAGCTCGCCATCAGAAGCTCGGGTTTAAACGTTTCGTTTTAAAAATAGTTGGAAAAAATGTTTTCATTGCGCGGACACGCGGGCTATGTAGACATTATCCGTATATCAAGTTGAATGATATGATGATCCCATAGTACGACTGTGTTTATGTATCGCCTAATGGTTTACATATGCTGTGTAAGCAATATGTATGAAGAATCATTAAACACGCGTCTTTAACATAGTTCTCATGGGAATCTATTCATGAAAACCAGTAGATATATATAGGACAACTGCTAAATCAATCCAAAGTTTTATTATTTTGAAATTTTTTAAATATAACTCTAATTAAAATCTCTTTGTTCCAGAATTTCGTACGCTCCATCTGAGGGTCGATTCGACCTATTGGTGTCGAACGTGTCGTACGAGCGTGACAACGGGCGCTTCGAGTGCCGCGTGAAGGCGGGCGGGTCGGGGCGCACGCTGCACGCGCAGGGGCACGCGCTCACCGTGCTCACCAGCCCGCGCGCGCCCGTGCTCACGCCCGGCTCGCACGCGCAGTCCCAGGAGGGCAGGGAACTCAACCTCTCCTGCTCCAGCTCCGGCGGCTCTCCCGAACCCACCATCAAGTAAGTACCTCCCAACCACTTACCTCTCACTTATTCCCCCCACGTGACCAAAATAACTTTTAGGATTATTCACGCTCACACGCGCAGCACATACAATTTTTTTGCCAAACGTGTTTTTTTACAACATACATATTCAGGGAAGCCGAGGAAAAATAAATGAAAGCGCCGCAAGTAACTAAATTGGTGTAAAAAGTTACAAGTGTTATTTGAATGTAAAACAAAGCTTAAAAGCTTATTATAATTAAATTTGGACTTAATGTGTACTTAGCTAGAAGTGTTAAAAATAATTATATCATTCTGCCAGGCCCTTATGATGTAAAACATAAGTGAATTTCAAATTAATCTCAACCTTCGAATACAATTAACTTGAAATATTTAATAACGATGAAAGACAACATAACTCAAATTTACGGCGTAAGTCTTGGCTTCATACGAGTATATACTTACTTTGTGTGGATACATAGGCGCGCCAGTTTAAAAACTTTGCCGTGATGTAAAGCATAAAGTTCTAAATTAAACATTTAAATTGTAATTGCCTGTTAACACGTGTGACTTTGTAAAATTATTTCAAATTTCGTCTAACACAAATATAGGGAAATGTTATATAAACCAGATATGTATGTGTAAGATGCCATGAGTTAAGGGAAGCCTTAAAATTGAATTTGTGCGAGCGATACTAATCTGTATCTTAGAGGAGCCGGCCTGATTACATCTGGCTTCAGATCTTATGTTATATACAACCTATTTTGTCCTCTAATTGTGACATTGCAAAACATCGAAAGCCATTCAGAGTACAGCATGTTTTATTTAAAATGTTACTAAAGCCTCGGAGAAATAAAAGTCATTAACGGCAGCTCTGTAAGCCCGTATTGCAGGCTAATTATATTCGTCATAATATTCTCTGTGGTGTTTTAATTATTCATTCACATATACGCCGTTGCCACGAGAACAATGGGACCGAGTAGGAGGCTCTCCGAGAAAAATACGTATCTACTGCGGCATAATATGAACAATGATTGTGGTTTTAGACAGAAGTGTTTCTAATTTGTCAAACTGCCGAAATCTTGACCCAGCTCTACGCGAGCGGTCGGCACTAAGCCTCTACTCCACTTTGTACATTTTCGTACCAAAACCGTAATTGGCTTTTACCTAACGCATTAAGAACGGCGTACAGGGAAGATAAAAAGCTGATAAATGCGGTGATAAATTTCATGTAGGCAGTGACTCGGATTCAATTAGAGTCGGGGCGAAAAGGCTGGGATACGGTACCCGACGGCCAGCCGGTTGTCGAAATGACCGTTGCCGGCGCACATATTACGAGCCGGTACAAACAATGAAAGGGAAGCGTTGCACTGAGATGCTTTGCAGGGAAGTTTGAAATGATGTCATATGAGCTCGCTGCGTGCTCGACGCAGAGCTAGCACTAGTTTGCATAAAAAGGTCGGCATCTCGGCTCTCGGCCGGATGAAACTAGGTGTTCTGGATAGACGCGACAAAAACACCGCGCACGTGAAGTACCGCGCAGACGTGTATCGTTTACCCGGAAATGTGGCCCGGATACATGAACTATGAGACGCTTTGTGTACCCCAAATAATTTTCTTTCACACCATGCGCTTGTTATGCAGTTTTCATACACAATTACTTCGAAACTCACAAAGTAACAGGCTTTGCTTGTTCTAGTTAGGCTGAAGAACAACAGAGGCTGGCGTATTTGCTTTTATTTTAATTATTTCAGCCCAGCTTCTTGAAATATGTTAATTAATGCTTTTAAGATTTCTCTACATTACCCGGAACATATTTCAGTAGAAATAAAGTCCTGTATTTTCAGCAAGCTAAAGTTTTGTATCTTCAACATTAAATTTCTGGGTAATTTACTTAGGTAAAGTATGACACGTGGTAATACAGGCTAAAAATATTACTTTTTATAATTGTTGAGTATTCCACACATTGACTGAAGATATAAAGACAATTGGGAAACACAATTGACTAATATGCTACAAATCCAGGTATATCCAGGTGGTACCCGCTCGCAGTTCATAGTTTACACCTGCGTGTCACCCATTCTTGTCCCAACTTACCAAAAAGTTGCGGCTTTGTTACGGACTGTGGACCCGGCATTAATAGCTAAGGACCGCAATTACCCTCCTAGTAGGACCCGACAAACTTACATGTGTATTAATAACGTATAAAATACTAACGAATGCGCGCAAATAAATAAGAAAATCAAGCTGGGCACACACTAAAGTATACGCAGAGGAAGGCTTGTGAAACTTATGTGCCTTCCTGTTTAAATTTTAAATTCTATTCTGAGTGGGATCTAAAGTAAACATGTGTGGTTTCCTACATACGTACGCAGGGCCCGATGTGCATGTGTTATTGTAGGCACCGCTACGCAAAACATTAGGGACATTAGCGTATTTTTATGTACCGCCTTAAACCGCGTATAATTAAATATGACTTCGTGTATTATCTATCATAATGTTACGGAAATTAAATAAACCTTGTCCACTGTAAATACTGTAGGGTTTATGTTATTGTTCCCCGCTTTTTATTGTTATTTGAAACCATAATAGGCCGTTAGCATTTTATTTATAGTCTATGATATAAGTAGGTTGTTTTAAATAGGTATACAATTGTGCCTATAGATTAAAACAAGAAAAGTATTTTACATAAACTTGTGTGAAATATTTTTCACTGTGTTTTAGAGTTTCCCGTATAACCTGTAATATATCTTTTAAATCATGTTAAACATGCTATTTATACCAGTCCAAACAGACAGGTGAACTCGATATGGCGCTTATACAATTTCATGTTAATATCAAATGTATTGGGGTGGTAATTATCTTCGACGTATTTGTGTTATCGATATTATAATAGTGTCTGGTATCGATTTTGGAACAGTGATAATAAATCTCATGTTAACGTAAAGATTGAGTGAGATACAAATCAAAGGGACTGTATTTTTAAAGATTTTTATCATGTTGTTTGTAACTCGTGAGATTACTCTTTTAAAGGAATTCTTCAAAGCTTTCCCAGAAATCGATTACTATGTTTTTCAATAAGAAAAGGCAATAAACAGTATTTACCAAATACAGAAGGGTTCCCGACTAATGTAAATTTACTCTCACGCCACTACCCATTGTGCTCGCGGTCTAGATTTATTATCTACAGTGGACAAGCCTGAATTAGTTTTACAACATGAAAAGGGGATTTATTTTGAAATAATTATTGGTAAATCCTTTATTACGTAGTGGAAAGATGTGTTTAAACGACATCTCAAAAATTTATTTTATTTCGTTAAAATGAAAAATGTTCTTTGTGTGTTTTGAACGTACGTTTTTGTTTTGTGCGTTTAATACAGTGTGCGGACTTAGGTGAAAACCACGACAAAGATATGTTCATTAGTCTTGTTTTTAATTTACATAGAAAGAGCTATAAGAGTAAGGTGGTAAAGAGGGCGATAGTTTTCATGACTCTTTAATGAGCATAGGATAAAAAGAAGAATTTAAACCAGTCCAAGTATTAACGCAAGTTATTTTCCAGATGGTACCGCGAAGGTTCGACTTACCCACTGGACGCTACGATGGTGCACGCGAAGACCCGGGCAGAGCCCACGGTAGCTACCCTGACCCTGATGCCGACCAGGGAGGACGACGGCGCGGTCTTCCGCTGCGTCGTGTGGAACAGAGCCATGTCTGAGGGCAACCAGCTCGACGCGTCCGTCGACCTCAGCGTTAACTGTAAGTACTTTCAAATTTGTCTTTCTAAAAATACTCTCGATGTTTGAGAGTTTTTTTTTGTGTCTGGAGTCTTTGGCTGTCGTATTTTCTGCGAATTTGGAACAAAGCGAAGTGCTTTGATTTATCATATCCACATTACCAGAAAAGACCCAATTAACGTAAAATTACCAAAAATCGTAATTTAGAACGCCATAGAAAGTACAGCAATATCAAAAGGTGATTATACCCATTCATACAGGGCCGTGGGTAATGGTTCAATCCGTTTTATACGTAAACGACCTATTGATATCTTAAGCAAAAGTACGTCGAACAATACCAAGAATATTGCAATACAAACGTCAGCAATTACCAGGATAACGGTTGTTGTGAAAATGAAGGAAAACATCGTTGTGATGTCACCTGCATTAATTCTCACGCAAATTGTAAAATTCAACTGCAATGAATCGACATTCCTTGTAAGTCGGAATTAAATCATGTCGACGTTTATTGATATACTGAAACATAGGTAGGTACCTATAGATGATACTGTTGACAGCTGTGTATTTACGTAGATTTCTATAGAAGCTTGGAAAGGTAGGGAACAAATGTAAGCTTCTGAATGGTAGAACGATCAGAACAAATACGTCTATTTTGGAAACACTAAAGGCCGTGTCACAGAGCTATCACAGTGAGACTGAAATCAATATCGATGCAATTTATCACGTTTGGAATTCACACCGCTCCGCTACGTCCCGGGCGTGTGATTGGGCGCATCAATAGCGGTCGACCGTTCACGAATAACTCGTTTTACTACATTAAATAGCTTTGCTATAATACACCTAATTATTTTATAAGATTTATTTAATTCCAGCTCTCATAATAATGATGTTTAATTAAAATATACTCGTAATCCTGGCCTTTGGAAAGTTACGGACTTTAATTGGGACCCACATTAAAAACCGTCCAAAATAAAATTAGACAGCGTGTCTAGTTACCGAATTAGTCTTTAAAAGTTATTCTCAACAGTATACAAAGTAAATGTGATTAAACACTTTACTACATTCATTTCTTAATAATAGTTATTAACACATACATCAATACGGTTGAAGGTTGATGAGTGTAGTTCAAAATTGTAGGGTATTACAACGTTTATTGCTCGATCTTATCTCGGGTACGTAAATCTTGAAGGCGTGGGGTACACTCATATACTATTCGTGGAATGTTCGGCTCTATATAACCAAGTAGTAAAACAAAATAGACTGGAATACCCAAAAATAGGCATAGATAGGTATATGGTAATATGGGGCCCACGCAAACAAATATGAGAATTATGTTAGAGTACCGCAAAATCCAGACAACAAGTTCATTTGTCACGTTAGCGAGCCTACGTTTTGTTATTCATTCTTTATGCTAAGGCACTTACGTCACCCAGCTTTCACTAAATAAAAGTGTACGGGAAGGCCAACGGCACTGCGGATCTCTAAAGTATCTAGCGTGTACAACGCCGTCGTGTTTGAACAACAATTAATGTAATTAGGTACTCATCCAAGGATTATTTGAATTTCATTCTTTTAAGAGAAACGTTTTTTAGATTTTTTATTTCCAGGAATGCAGATTTCCTCTGTTAAAAGCTTACCTATTATACTATAAAGCTTTATGAAACAATAAATATAACGGTACAATAAGTTTTGGAACTACAATGTTTTGTTGTTCCTGGTAACGTTTAATGTTTTCCGATACATACAACCCGATTTAAATATTTAGTACTTTCATAGTAAATGTAAACTATTTTGATGATATTACCGAACACCTACTGGCACAGTAAACTACAATTTTCTCAGAATACCATTAAATATTTACAAATATAATAGAAATTCTAGCTACTATAAATTCGAGTATCAGTTTAAATTGCTTTTCCATATAGAAATTCAGTCGGTGAGGCTCATATAAGTCAGTCGGAAGCCGGCATGCCGAGTGTAAAGAGTAGCAGTAGATAGTGTTTGCACAAACTCCTTTTCTGCGCTGAAATGCAGACAAGTCTGCATAGGAATCCCAGAGCGGAGCCAGCGGCCATCAAGGAAACGTAAAAGCTCTTGGCAAATAACCTCAATGACCTAAACTTGCTCCCAGTGCCTCGGGAATGGAATCCTGCGAGCTATTATTTACAGGATGCGACTGCGAAAATAAGGTTATAAATGCTTTACCCGTTAATCTTAGACGAGGTTTTTGTAGCTGTTTAATTAACATTGCACCTAACTACTTAGACTAGACTGAAAATAACTCTAGCTACTTAAAGTTCCTGAAGTAAAAGTAATCTCTGAAATTAAATAAGACCGTTTTTCCTCATTGTTATAAAGTTTCTTTAGATGTACGTACCACATTTTATAGTAACATAGTTTTGGTTAGTTTAGGCCGAACGTAATAAGACAAATCCTGAAATTCGAGGGTTGTTAGGTGTAAGGCCCAACTTTTGAAACTTTGTTTTTGTTGCGGTCGGCAAACAATTAACTCAAAAGAGACGACGAGATGCAACAGGTACATTGTTTTACTGTTGTAATATTACATTTTTATTGGTAGGTAAAACAAAAATGATTACATAAACCTTGTTTCCTTTATAGCTAGTTCCTTTCCTCTTAATGTATTACGAACTTGCTTAGCTAAAATCTATTCTAGGATTTCATTGAAGTGTTTGAGCAGTGGTTAACAAACACACCGAGCTGTCGGCATCGGAATTATATACTCTATATTCTGGATTCGTATCTATTCAAGTTGTAACGGTTCGGTCAAAAGCAATAGGTGTTATACAGGCTAATAACATAAATTACAGAGAATGCGGCGATTGCGCTGCAAGCTAAATTGAAATTCTGTGGCAAACAATAACTAACGGCCACAAGAGTGTAATATACTGCCAGAACGCCGAGTGTTGAGCAATACGGCACCCTGCTGTCGCTTCTCTACGACTCGCTCTTACATTTTATGGACCTACCAAGCTCAAAGACGTTTTGATAAATTCCCTATAATTAGCCTACAAAATGGCAGTAGAAGGTAAACATTTTTCAAAAACTTATAGGGTTTTGCTTCAGCCAATCTGTTCAAGCCAGAAGCGTCGCGCAGATTGGCTCCTTGCGGAATATTCATCCTTTTAAGTTTTAGTATAAAATATTGTTTTATCTCGTGTCGCCTTACCGTCTTACATATAAAAGATAGACGTAAATTGGGGTATTTTCAACTATTATTCTTAAGTTTTTAATGAAAAACTGTCGAAACATAATCATTAATTTTTTAGACTGACATTTGAATACTTATATTTCCTTACTTGTCATCGTAAATAGAGATGTTGGGTTTTGTTATTAATGATAGGAACCCCGGCTTAGCCATATACCGGGCACAATTCCAATCCACAGCTATTACCGATCTGTACCGAATGCATGACATAATTGTTTTGATCTTTAACGCCAAAATGTTACTGTTACAAAAGATCACTAACCTCCCGTACTAATCAAATCAGTCCGATTGTTTTTTAGAGCAGCCATATGCTAGGAGCACATTTAAAAAAATACGCTCAAAAAATATAAAGGAACGATTAGACTGTTTTTTGTTTTCTCATACCATGAGATCTTCACATCTGGGTACTGTTTGTTATAAACTGACCTGAATAAGTAACATTTGAGCAGATGAATAACATACATCGTGAATACGTGCAGTGCATGTTTTAATTCTGACAGATTCTGTAAACAAATTTATTATTGGTACGGTTCATACAGCTAACCGGACCAGCACATCCGCTTCCTCTGTATTACGTTAAGAATACAAACATACTAAGAACAGAACCCTTTGAGATTTTATTCGTACATTGAAAATATTTACGATATGTTTATTACACGCGAGAAATGCGACGATTGAATGAAATCGACAATGATCTGATGTTGTTAAATGAAATATAATTTATTCAATTACTTTTTTATTGTTTTAGATTTTCCTCGAGTTGATGTAGCCCCAGAAAATCCTTTACGAGTAGAAATTGACGGCGTTGCTACAATGGAATGTAAAGTGGACGCCAAGCCTAAAGTGACTACTGTGAGATGGACTCGAAATGGCAAATACATATCCAATTCTTTTACACACACTATTCAGGGAGTTACTGTTCAAGATGCGGGCAAGTACACTTGTAGTGCAGACAATGGTTTAGGGCGCCCGGGAGAGAAAGAAATGTACCTCGACGTACTGTATCCTCCAAGTGTGACCGTCGAATCTAAAACTTATGAAGCAGAAGAAGGTGGAAACGTTGAAATTCACTGTCAAGTTTCTGCGAACCCTGAGCCTACGTCAGTCGAATGGACAATGGAAGGAAAACCTGACTTTCATCAAACTGGAAACAATCTTACTTTAACGAGAGTGAATGCTGAGATGGCCGGAACTTACGTTTGTCGCGCTGTCAATGTTATATCATCTAGTAATGGAAAGCGTACGGAACGATCTAATACTGCATCCGTCGCTGTGTTAGTGCGGCACAAGCCTGGCCGTGCATTTATTAGTCCTGATAGACCGGTGGCTCAAGAAGGAGCTGGTGTCACTCTTACCTGCAGCGCTAAGCCGCCAGGCTGGCCTGCTCCTCAATACCGCTGGTTCCGAGACATGGACACAAACTCGGACGCTAAGCCAGCTGTACTTGCGACAGGCAATCAATATTCCATACCAAGTGCACACCTTGGCAGCGAGGGCGTTTATCATTGTCAAGCCACTAATGAATTAGGTCATGGAGAGCTCGCATCCGTCACACTTGAAGTTCACCAACCGCCGCGTTTCCAAACCAAGTTACAAACTCACATGACTAAACGTTCCGGTGAACAAGATTTCACGGTTACTTGCAGTGCACTCGGCAAACCGCGTCCTAACGTGAAGTGGTTCAAGGACAATGCCGAGATTAAAGCCGATACGAACTTATACGAAGTCAAAACTGATATAACTGAAAGCAGAAATGCTGTTTACACTGTTCAGAGTACTCTCAAGTTTAACGGTAAAGCGAGACCGAACACTAATGACCTATTGCCGGACGATAGAGGAATATATTCCTGCGCATTCGAAAACGAAGTTAAAAAAGTCGAATCTACGATGCATCTACGAATAGAACGTAAGTGGCGTTATATTTTAGTTTACCTCTTTAAATCATCGAGTTTGTTTTATCACAGTAAATTAACGTTATTTTTACATTTCAGACGAACCTATATCAATTCGACAGCATAATAAAGTTGCCTATGATGTATTGGAAACGGCTGAAATTTTGTGCAGAGTCCAGGCATACCCCAAGCCTGAATTCCAATGGTTTTACGGATCAAATACTGCGCCATTGCAGATGTCCTCCGACGGACACTACGAAATAAACACAACGACCGATAATAACGACTCATACAGAAGTGTACTGAAAATAAAAACGGTAAAACCGCAGGACTATGGGGATTACTACTGTAAAGTGAAGAACTCTCTCGGGAGTATTCGACCTCAAATAAGGTTACAGCCCAAGGGAGCGCCGGAGTCGCCGCGCTCGTTGGAGAGTCAAAAAGTAGGGCCGACGTATGTGACTCTGAAGTGGGAAGCTGGGTTCGACGGCGGCCTGTCGAGTACCAAGTACTTCGTGCGTTACCGACGCGTGTCACTGCGCGGCGCGGGCGCGGCCGCCAGCGCCGAGCACTGCGCCTCCGACCGCACCTCCGAGTTCGACTGGATGGAGTACGACTGCGGCCGCATCAACCCCTGCAACGTCACGCGCCTCGACCAACACAACACTTACTCATTCAAGGTAATCACTCGCATATACTTTATATTTTTGAAATCATACTTTATTACCTAATACTTATTTTTTTCTAGGTTACAATTTAGATTTTCTAACTAGTTTCTGAAAATGTGCTTAGTAAACGAAAAAAAGAAAAAATCTTTTTATTACTTGTACCTAGTTAGAAATTATGCGATAACGAGTAGCATAGAAAAGTAAAAGATTTGAGAAAAAGTATATTTTGAAGATTTATTACAAAACCATTTCTAGTAATGTTGCCCATTTGTTGGAAATAAATTCTTAGCTCATTTAATAAAAACGTTTATATACCAAGTCAGTAGTTTTCCATCGTAGGAATTGTTATTTCAGTTAGATGTTTAACTTAAATACGGTATTAACTTACATTTTTGTTTTCATTGTTATCGCTACCGACAGCATCTCACATTTGTTTTCAAGGTAAATCATCCGGCGCGCGCCGTTAGTTTATTTAAGTTACAATACTCTGTTTTACGTTTTGTGCCGTCGCTATGGTTTTCGACACGCTTTAGAATGCTCACGATCGAGTCTCGCGCGTCTCGTCAAATTTCTAAATTGAATTTTGGACTGCAGGTGAAAGCGGTGAATACTAAGGGCCAGAGCAATTACTCGAATGAGATTGCGGTGACCACTAAGGTGGACAAGATCAATCCTCCGGAGCAGGTGACCTATGACCCGAGCACGCAGGCCATAGCCTTCACCGTGAGCCCCACTTGTCTGTCCCTGGTGGGTGTCGTCGAGGGCCTCGCCACCATGGCAGGCACGGCCGGCTGGCAGGTAAACACAACACCTTTTAAACATACGTAATTTAGTATTATATTCAGCATGAACTATATTTATCTACACCTCACTACACCTTTTATTCTTAGTGCGCTTCTTTGTGTGTTAGTTAGCAAATTAATTTTAATGTTATAAAGATAACTGTTTAGTTTACCTCCACAGCTCATTAAGCGATTTGAGATTTTGCTACTAAACAGCGGCAAAATCGCAAAACGTGGAAACCTGTTGTCGACGTACTAAAACAAACAGTTAATTATAAATAAAACGTAAATAAGGTAGTTTGATACAGAGAAACTTGACGCAAGATTGTATGATAAAAAGGAAAATTTAAATAAGAAATACTTTAATGAAGAGTTTTGTTAAAAATGTTTCCTTTAATAAAATATAAATAAGCGTTCTTACATTTCTCCGCTATTTCTAGAGAATTTTGGTGCCAAACATTTTAGTATAATGGTATAGTTTGAAACAATCGTGAAATTAATAAAATAACGTTCAGTTTGTTATTCCTAGTCAGCTACAATCATATCGACCTGTAATTGTCTCACAGCTGGCTTAAGGCCTGTCTCGAGTAAAGCAGGACGGGTGCTATATAATTATGTGTAATTTCTTTCACATTTGCTTCTATTACGTAATATTCCTGTATGACGCAAGTCCCGTGTGATCCCGCGATGCTTCCCTCATTCTATGCGGGTTTGAAAACAAAAAGGCTCTAGTTAGGAAGTATGTTGTGTTACCCAATTACGTACAACTGAGGATTTCAAAATACAGAGTTTTATATCTCTTTTTTTGTTAATTATGAAGGATTATATCGGGATTATTTACTAAGTATTCTTCTTCAACGAGTAAGTACTTGACGTCAGCTTAATATCTCTTACTACAAATTGAAAATATATTCTCTAAAAGCAAATATCTAATGAAAATATTTGTAAAGAGAATTTGAAGAGGTATTAACGCTTCATAGTATTTTAATATAACAAACTTCGACAAAGTAGACTTAAATACGAGGAAAAAATAATAAGAACATTTTGTGTAGGTATACGTTTTACGAGTGTATTCTTATGGGTGGGTACTATAGATATATTAAATAGATCTCAAACGAGGACAATGGGGATGTTGCTTGGATACCTATGAAAGGAAAAATCTAAATCATGAGACAAACAAAAAAAATCTCATTTTTTTCATAAATCTTCATGTCGGTCATTGAAAAAGAGTCCACGCTCCCCTTGTCTAATAATATAATAAGACAAGTACAAATTTATTTAAGTATAGTTCGAAGACATCCATTCAGACAGATACAGATGTCAAACATTCTGTTCAAGAATTAATTACAGCCAACTATATATGAACGGAAACACGAGCAATATTCAAGTTTAAACTGTGTGATAAGTTTCGGGACAACTAAGTTTAAAATGATTATATTTGTCCCGCTGCCAAGTGTAACGATTTTGGCGATACACCCCAAACTGGCGGCTGCGGTTGTTTGCGGATAAAGCCTACGTTTAATAGTGAACGGTTTTGGTTGTTATACTAATGTTTTGTCAAGTTTCAATTGTCTATAGATTAGTGTTATTATAGTGATAATGTTTGACAATTCAATTAGAACTGTCATTATAGTATTCGAGACTATCTTTTATTAATTTTCGAGTAGCTCTATTTTGAATTCAAATTTCAACGTTCATAAATATGCTGATATACACGTCTTCCGCATCGTCAAGTTTCCGCAACTACTAAAGAAGATGTAGTAGACTCCCAGGACTTTTTCCTCAGTCTAGAATACCATCTAATACCACATTCTATACCAGGTGGTGGACACGGTCCCTCTCCGTCTATCGGGCGCAGTGGCGACTGTCCAGGAGGCCACGGTGGAGCTGCCGGCGAAGCCCGCTCGCTCTCAAGCGCGACACGTCACGGACCCGCCGCTAGACGACTTCAACCCTCGCATACGGCTCAAAATCTGCCTACAAGTCAATCAAGACGTCTGCAGTGATTATACTGAAGCGGAAAGTGAGTATCTTCTAGTCTATTTTAGAGCAATTTTATGTTAATGTTTAAGGAAATGTAGTAGGATGCTTCCGGTATTATTTATTTTCGGCGAAAGAATAAAAGTAAAAAATAATATGTACGTAAATACTGCAATTATTAAATACAATGAACATCCGGTTTTCAGAGACCGTTAATAACCCAATGTTAATAAAATATTCCTTATATTTATTCGGTAAAAGTAACTCAAGAACTATAAAACTTTTTCGTCCTTGAAGAAATTTTGTTCCAAAATCTCATTCGAAAGTTGAACTTATGTACTTTTAATGCTCATCTTATGACTTACGACACGGCCCCTTGCTGCCGCCAACTTGACTCGTCAGTTCTCAACTTCGTGACTACATATTAATAGGGTTACAAAATAGAGCATTTTTCATTCACACTTCGTCACTCGCCAAATTCTCAAAGACAATGCTTATTATTGCCTGTTTATTGTAAATTACCCGGCTTTTCTGCGCTCAATGTTATGAACATCTTATCCTGGGGAATGAATGGATCATAAAGACGTAATAAACTGCTTCTATGAAAGCATTATGACGAGGAAAGACTGGCCTTTAATATTTTTAAGGAAAAGGTAATTTCGATTTAATGGCAAGCTGAATTTTCCCATTATCCTAATTGGAATAAGAAGGTGATTTGATATTTTCGAATTGTTAACGCAATGCGCATGTAATTTAGTCATCATGTTTTATTTGGTGTTTTTTTTAAACAGTTGGAACATCTTACATCAAGGAGACGTCAGCGCGCACCACCGCCGCCATTGTAGGAATATTTGTCACTACTGTTGTGGTTCTGCTGTTCGTCGGACTATTGCTACTTATCTACCAGTGCAGACGTAGGCCCAACAAGAAGGACAGATCTAAGGACTACGAGATGGACTCGATGCGACCCGCTAAAGTAACGCCGCAAAACCAGGCGCCGCCGCCGTACTACCCCAGCTCGGGCATGGAGAACAAAGCTCTAGAACATTCCATGGATATGGCATTATCCATGGATGACTCGAAGACTGCAGTATATGCCACACAGGGAGGCTACGCGTATCATGTTCCTCCACACACACAACCCCATCCAGGACAAACTATGCCTAATTCAGACTGTAAGTATATATTTACATTTGTTAATTCACTTCTTCATTATTTTAAATATGTTCTTTGAATTTTGAAAGAGTTAATTTTCATTCATCAAATCACGTTTTTCATAGTTCATGTATAGACCACGATTATATTTGATTTTATTTAATTTAAACTTCATTGCGTTTATTTATTTCTCTTATGCAATCACCAAGGACTAACCACAGTCGACATAGAAGGTAAACAAACAAAGTATCTGGACAGCACGCTTTGCATGTCGCGCTCAATCCTCTAGCGACCTTATTATCCTTATATCAATGAGGGGATTTGTTCACAGGGGTAAACATGGGCTTCATAGAGAATAGTTACACGAATAGCAATAACGGAGGCAGCGTGAACTCGCAAGACTCGCTGTGGCAGATGAAGATGGCGGCGGCGAACAACGCGGCGACGATGCCGGCGCACCAGGTGCTGGACAGGCAGAGCAACTACGACTACGACCCGATCTCGCACGCCGGCTACCGCAACATCGACGACTACGCGCACTACTCGCACCTGCCGCACGCCAGCCAGCCGCCCGCGCCCAGCGACTACGACATGCGCGCCGCGCAGAACCCCTCGCGCCAGGAGTACTGCTCCGACCCCTACGCCTCCGTGCACAAGCCCAAGAAGCGCATGGACCAACACATCGGTACGTACATCAAGTCCATTCAACAAAATTCTTAACAGGTTCTTAACAAAAGCATGACACACTTTAGACGTCTTAAGATTTCCAAAGAGCTTTTAAGTTGTTTAATGAATATGTAAACAAGTTGAACTGTGTCACTTTTATAGAAGCCAAACGACATATTATAATGTTTTTCTTAGCTTGCAAAAGTTGTTCATAAATTACTTCAGTATATATTCTTAAAGCGGAGCCCGCTCGAGAAATAATGATCTTACGCCCACACATTTTAAGGGACCTCGTTCATCTTGAAACGCAACATTTTGTTAAATGGAGTGAAACTAGCAGCTTAGTTTGTCGTGCTGTCGTCTGCGTCATTGGTCGCAGACTATCAGTGTCACGGTAGTCTATTAAACGTTAAGTTTATCAAACGATATGGAACGGGATAAACCCTGCGTTTGAAACTATGAGTAATGATTTTATTGTTGTTTAGAATCGCCGTACCACGAGGTGAGCGGCCTGCCGGAGTACGGCATGCGCGGCGGCGGCGAGGAGGGCGGCGCGGAGGAGAAGCCGCTGCACATGTCGCTGGGCTACGACGAGTCGCTGGAGTCGGGCTACTCCACGCCCAACTCGCGCGCGCGCCGCGTCATCCGCGAGATCATCGTATGAACACGGCTGTAAAGCGGCCGCCCGCGCCGAGCGCCGCGCTGTGCCCGAGTCCGCCCCTCACTCCCGTTTACTTGTTACCCCAACCCTCGGGACTTACCATGAACTCTCATTGCCAGTCAGCCCAGGACTTAAAAACTGACTAAAACAAGTTGGTGGTATGGCCCCTAAAACTTTAAGTGCAGCTATCGTTCTATTGTGAGAATAGTGAATTATAAGTGTAGCTCGTGCGTCAGCACAGTAAATTTTTTGTGATAAGTAAAATATTTTTATACAGGGAAGGAACACTTGAACTAATATGGGACGGAGTTGGACTTGACTTCGCAAGTGTCGTGAGAATCGTAAGTGCTGTAATTAACTTTTAAACGGAAACCAAATTAATTAATTCTGGTATTGGAATCTCAAACTGTTGACTGGTAATATTCTTTGCAATTTTTAGCCTAATAATTACCTAGTTTCAGTTTACTTGCCAGCTGAATTGTGTAAAATACATTGAGTTATGTAATGGTATGGACAATGCATTTGTACATTCATACAATATTGCTTGTGATAAGCCAACAAAAAAATTATAGTGTAGATATACATTATAAACTTCTCAGTTTATAATGTATATTGATTAGTAAAAAATAAGACCGAAATTGTAGAAATGCACTGTTCATACCAATATTTATTTGAATACATAATGAATCCACAAAAACGTGAGAACATCGATACGTGTATAGAGACGCAAGTTGCCATAAAACTACTTAACTAGTTCTTTAATTAAGCTATCTATCGCGACGAACTGGTAGAAAAGCGATAGAATTATTAAGTAAGCTCTTGTTATTCATGAAAAAAATCCTCTTTTACTTTCGTCCTTCAAACAACTTCGAAACGGTCAAGTTTTGTACGACGGGAAGTAATATGTGATCTCCGTAGCTCATATTTTGTAATAAATGTGGTTTATTATTGAATTTATGCAAGTATGGTGCGAGTTGTATATAATCATCCAAGTGTAGAATAGTGATCATTGTCAATTGTGGTGGTATGGAGTATGTACGTGAAGCACGTTCACCGTAGAGTTTACGAGCACTGAAGCGGTGGCCTCCATTTGGCATGACAGACTTCGAGCTCACTCACTACATACTAATTTAATCAAAGTAATTTAGGTGTCGTGTAGTGTCACTTCAGTGTGACACGAACACAACGCCCCAGTGCTCATATCTGAAACAATACTTTACAAAATAAATGTAGATACCAATTCAAACGAGTCACAATAAATACCAATTCATATTAACATTTCACAAACAACATTTTTACGGGAACTCATTATTGTACGGGAGATTGTGTGCAGATTTAAATCAGCAAGCAATATTCTGAACCCAAATAATCTTGTCGAAGCCACAAATTCCTTTTTACGCGACCTTAAGATGTGATCTGGTAATGGCCTCAATTTCTATATGAATTGCACTGATGTCGGGGATAACGACTCCCGGGAACATTGTTTAGTAACGACCGTAATTATATTTTATTCTTTATTAAAACTGTGTTTTAAAAATATTAACTTGGTCTTTACTTGAATATAAAAATAAAGATGGCGTCAACGTCGACATTTTCAGCGCTCTCATCAGCATACTTAATGTGACACCGACGCTAAATAAGATGTGAGTCTTGATCTGTTTAAATGTTGTTTACGAAATGTCCGGACTGCGCCCGTGAGCTGTTGTCATGTCATATGATAATTTCTAGTCTCATAAACTCTATATGTTAAACAGGAATTCAAGCCGCATTCATTACAATGCATTGTTTTGTGAGGAGTTCAGATCTATTAGCGTAAGGTAATTAGGAGAACGATGACATTGGTTTTTAAATTATAGATTTAAGATAAATATTGGTTAATTGTAAATATATACTCTTGTTACGTCAATGTTCATAAATATATGAATTTTCGAAAGATACTCTTTATATTAATGATTTTTAATGGGTTCTTAGATTGTATAAAGGGCTCAAAAGCTATTTCATATATTCTAGATGTATAAACAACTTACATATTTGGCTTTAGCCTGGGGCGTAATCAGGGTAAGGTGCAGGGTGCACATAAAATCGATAGGAGAAATTCTGTATGTGATTTTCTCGGGTCTTTGGTTCGGGCGACGTAATCTCTCCCTAACTAGAGACTCCTTAATAAAATCCTGTCTAGCCCACGGTTATAGCCATCGATAAAAGACTGTCATACTAGAAGTCGAGACATGTCTACATAAACACAATCAAATCCTCCTGTTTTATTTTTGTGTACGGTTTTTGAGCAATGGCATACGGTAGTTTCAGTGAAATAATAAAAACAGAACACCAATTAATCGAACACAATGTTTTTGGTCTCCAATGCGGTTTACAAAGACCTAAATATCAGAACCACTACACCTTCTAAACAAATGGCTTCGATTAGCGGCGTACGAATATAACAGAGTGCGCCAATTTTTATGTACACTGGCCCACAATTCGAGAGCTATAAATTTTTGTTGTAGGACCCTGATATGGGCAAGATGCCAGGTGTGGTACTGGTTATGCGATCTGTTGACCACCGTACATATTTTTTATGCCTTCCAAAACCGGAACTTATTTTTCTTCAAGTGTGGGTCTGCATACATATTTAATTCGCAATTTCATTAACATCGTGTTCCAAAACTGCATCACTGTGTGCCATTGCCATGTCGGAAAAACTTATCTCAGTTGAAATGTGCTAGCATTTAGTTAATGTTATTAGTTTTAAAAGAGATGTCATCACAGAAGATTAAATCAAAATAAATTCTTTATGGAATAAATATGACAACGATACTTCAACTTTAATCTTTCGAGTTTTGAATGAACTTATGGTGAATTCTGATTAATTTTCTTGTATTTATCAAGATCTTTAAGTGCTGCTATACATTTAATTAAGTCTTTAACTCTTTATATTCTAGACATCTTATAATATTTTTTTACCTAAAAGTCTAGACTGCGGTAAATGTTAGGGTATTTTTTTATGTTCTTAATAAGGCACATATTTAGTTAAGTATTTCTAGATTTTTAGGTAAAGACTGTTTTTAGATGTCTGTGACAGACAAATTAAGCTTTTCACTTGTGTTTTTTGATCGCGATCCGAGACCTAAGTGAAAGAACTAAAAAATAATCTACAGGCGAAAATAGAATCTCTTTGTTCATAATTTGCCTGGTTATAATTGTTAGTTACAAATGACGTATTAGTTTAAGACAATGTATATACTTCGTCAGCAGCATAGACTTTAGAAACTCATAGAAGTGGCAATGGACTTATTACGTATTAATACACAATTTCTTTTTGTATTTAGTTTTAATAGTTACAAGTTTTGGTCGAAAAAGTCATCTAAATATTTGACTTGTCTGTCGATCGATTTATTTACTATATAAATCTATGTATATGTTATAATTATTATCCATGGTATTTTTATAATACTGTAAAAAGTTTTAGTATCATTTTTTTTTTGGTATATTTTGAATTATAAAGCATAAATCATTTTCTAATTTGTTTTGACGTGTCTTTTTATCAAATATTAAAATATGAATTCTACAAAGAACATCATTATAAATAATAAAAAATCTACTTAAATAAGAAACACGAGATTTTGAGTTTCGTTTAATTCAATTATTATAATTTATTGTACACGTATTTTAACATAATAAGAATATTTCTCTCTGCGTGGAATATTACATGGACCTACGCGGAGCTTGAAATAGGCTTATACTGTTAGACACAGACCAGAAAAAAGTAGACAGAGCGCAAGTAAATAAAACAAATGAAAGAATATAGAAGTGTTTTATATTTTTTTTTTTAACAAAACGCGATCGGCTTCTCGGCTCTTGGCCCCGTTTCGGATTTATACGCTGATCCGACCGCTCTTTCTACATTTTTCAAGTCTTTGCAGTTAAAATATAATTAATATTAAAGATTCAACAACGATTACTCCGATCCTATATTGTTATTAGATAAGTATTTCAGCATCATCAATACCATTTTATGGTAAGTTCACTTAAAGTTACGAAATTTCCCACCTTGAAATGTTAACTTGAAATTTATTTTACACTATGTATTAGATATATATTTTATACGAAACATTAATTGTACGACTTTATATTATAAGGCAGTGTGGCGTTTTTTATCGTCAATTACTTAGCTTGGCACAAGAGAGTGCGTGTGTAATACTTTGGATGTTATTTTGCTTTGTTCCGTTATACAGCATGTTTGTTTAATACTGGTCAGCTACTGAAAGGTATTCTGCGCCGAGGCTTATAAAAGCATTCATATGCCCCATAGTTGTATGACTCGCGAAACTATAATAACTATAACATGCCTATCATATTGCGGTGAAATAACTCCAATTCAAAATACCCGGAAATGGTGTTAGGGTGATGTATTTTTGTAATAGTTCATTGTTTTGTTTATTTTCGGCTTTGTTTAGTTACGAAAATTGAGGCTTTTGTTACATGTGTACACCCTACCTGAGGTGATACTCTGACCTCGACTGTATATCAAAGTCATAAGGTTAATTTTAGCATAACGTCAATTTGTCCACCGTACAGCTAAAACACATTATCGTTTAGATATTTGTTCGAAATAAATCAACATATTTGTAAAGGTAACAATCTGCTCAGTCCTTCACTGCCATGGTTTTAATTAAATATTAATAGCTTGAGCCGTAGTCTCTGTAATATGGGCAGTACGATACATCACAGTTGTCATAAACGCTTACAACGTCCTCAAATGATGTAAATACAACGCACACACACATAAACTTCTAAGCTTCTATAAGATCGCTGCAAACAAACAAACAAAAACCCAATTAATTAAAATATTTAAGCTTCAAACACTGCCTTTGCCTAAGTATAGAAAAATAGTTAAATTTATATTAAGGGGTGAAACCATTGATATTTTTTTTGTAAATAGCCTTTCATTTACAATTACATTGTAATTTACAATAAATACTTTTATGTGATGTACTTAATTGAACATATAAATATAATAATATGCCATATGGATATTTGATAATTTTAATAATTTAAAATAGCGTTCCCATTTTGTTAAGAACTGAAAGGGCGGTAATGACTGGTTTGTGATTACACGTCGTCGAATTAAACCATCTGTGTGTTGTTCAAGCACGACTCTGACAAACTGGTAACGTGATTATATTGACAGCAATGAATATCGAAATTAATTGCTAATTATTAATATTACAATTACTGTTACGATTTGTAAATAGTACTATAAACCACCCGTAAGACTTATTAAATAATTTTTTCCCATAATATTTCGTTGTTTTTGTTTTCTGGATACCCATACCTACCTAACACAGACACCTTGTGAGACATCCTCCCTTCCCGACTGAGATTTTGGTTTGTATTTATTGTCTGATCTATATAGGCCATAAAGCGATAAAAAAAGGTTCTAAAAACTTCTTATAAAAATTTTGTCGCTCCTGGAGTTCCTGAAACGTTACAACTAGAAAAAAGTCGCGGGGACTTACACTTATTAAAAGAGAAGAAACAATACTAACACAACAACGTGTTTCCCTAAAAGAATCGACCTTCTAAAACTAAGGCACAATGACACACCTAATTTTACGAGCCGACTTATACAAAAGACAGCTTTCATCTGTTTAAGTGGAGAAATTTGTCCTAGTTCATTTACCTGGACACCTCATTCCGCTGTCCCTTTCCGGGGACCAATTTACCCCCACACCTAATTCCATAAAAAAACTCCAAATACGAAGTCCACGAACATACTTGAATTATTTTCGTATTCGGTTTGGCAATATCTATTGAAGGCAAAAGTCATATTCGCTAAAAGGGCATTACGGCTCCCGTACTTGGAAGTATGAAAGAGCAATATGATATTAGTATAATGCAACGTAACTTATTCAATACGCCCCTTAGGGTGACACGCTCCATAACTTTTGGTTGTAGGTATAGAAAATAATAGTGAAGATTTTTGGTCTTGAGATGTGGCGACACATTTTAGACTCTATTGCTTGGAGTATAGTGTCGGAAATTACTTAAGCGTTATAAATAATTTCGATTGTTTTTCACACATGTTTACAAACCCTTTATTTTTAGTACATACTTATAAATATCCTCCTCGACCGAAGTGGGTTCAAAGTTATTTAATACACATTTAAAGTAAGTACGTTATTATTCATTATACTGTAGCTGTAAATTCAAGTTATCTGTTTCGAACAGACACATAGGAACATCTTGGTATAGAGCCTGACTTCAAATAATCTTGCTCCCTAACCCAATAAAACAGTCCTTTTCAGGATATCATTACGCCTCAAAGACAAATTCACCGCTCAGGTAGGCACAGGACCCAATCTTTACGTGAATTGGAAATAACGAAGAAATGGAAAAGAAGAGAAACCAAACAAAATAAACTGGTCAAGTGTGAATTTAACTCGGACATTCAGTGGCCCTTATAAAATTACGACGAGCGAGGTTACTGACTTGTTTATTTTGAAGAACACACAGATTTGATGTCTTTCTCATTTCAACTGTAAGGAGAATAACAAAATCTAATCCGGTTTTTATTAGCTCAGATTTAATTGAAGGATTACAAATACAGTTTGTATTTTCGAAACCTAATATCCCACATACAACGAACATATATTATCGACATGCATACCTACATATCCAAAGTCGTTGCATATGGCAGCTTGGCAGACAAATCCATATTGTATTTCGGCTACAGTATCCATTGTCAGTATGCCACTTATGTCTATGAATTGTGGGCCAGGCAGTCTGTCTTCAAAGTTTGATACCTACACAAAAATTTACAATAAAGAAAAAATATTTTCCATCGCATTTTCTTAAATTATGAGTCTATTCATAACTTTCACTTCACAAAATCCACATCAAGTGTTTCAAATCTCTCACCCCTTGCTCGCAATACTTACACTCGAAAGGGGCTTGAAACATACCTTTCCCGTATTATTATACAGATAGGGTAATAAGACTGTGCTGCTTGTTCTTCGCTACATACCTAGGTATAATTACAAACTGCAGTTCTGTGTGAGTAGGTCGTACTTAGGGGTAAACGCTCCTGAAGTGCAGTAATTAATTAAGGCTACACACATCTAACTGCGAGCCACGCTGCCATATGGGGCTATGAGCTAAGTGGGAACAAAAAGAGCAACCCAAATTGACGTGACGTAGATCGTGCAAGTCGTTAAAGTTCCTCCTGAAAGAGGCTTAGTTGAAATAAAAAAAGAGCTTTTATTTATTTTAAACCGGATTGCTAATTTTATTCGTAAAAAGCGGTTAATGTCGTACCATTAATGTACTTGCAAAATAGGCTACATTACGTCACATGAAAAGCAAAATGAACTCTGAAAAGTATCTTTTGTTCAAAATAGTAATAAATCAAATTCCGGGAATTTCCTTCCAATAAAATAGTAGACCAGTTTATTAGCCAATTCCCAACTGTATTGGATTGGAAGCTAATATAAACATTAAAGCTGTCCGTTCCAAAAATGGTTAGACCGAGTTCCATTTTTTTATTTTTCATACTTATAAAATCAATACGGGAATGTTTTTTCATGCAGAGTACAATTAAAGTAGGTAAATACTTCCTAATAGATAACAATATATTCTTATTTATTATCTTCATTACGGAATATTAGGTTGACCATGTCGACACGATACGTACAACGTAGCAGATACGCGTTATTATAATATTACATTATAATAATAACAAAATGTGAGCGGCATGTATAGATTCTCGAACATGATCGAACGTGTAACATCTTCAATTATCGAGAAAAGACGTTAGTTACCCTCTGCGTGTGACGTACACAACGCTAACGAGTTTACCTCTACATACATGTTATGTTCTAAAATAAGAACTTTATCCTGTCAACGTTGAGTCGCATTGCCCGTCACAACTTCCACGTACGAACAAAAAAACATCGCACCAGCAGTTCTACCAGTTAATTACTGCTCTATAAGTCCACAAGTAACTTTCCTGTTTTATTTGTGTCCAGTCTTCGAGTCTAACGATACCAAAAATAAACTGCATCCAATGAAGTTCCGATTACAATGGCAGTGGCGGATGGAATGTGATTTGGCGAAAATGCCCCGCCTTGGAAACATATTACAGTTACGTTGTAGATACTGTATCTATCCGGTGTACTCACTTGCTCAGTACACTTTGATGAATTATTTTGGTTCATCGGATAAAGCCTCTTTTGGTACAAAATATACGTATAATTGTAATTGGCTCTTCAACAGTATCAAAATACTGTTGAATTATAACATCATATTCATGTTAGAAGTGTATTTATTAGATAAATATATTTATAGTTAATTAATGAACAGATTCAGATAGATTAAACTTTTTAGAAGCTGAAAACGTAGAAAACAAGCGTGGTGATCTAGGCCCATTATGGCTTTAAAGGAAGAGAGGCATTACATTACCAAGTAGTAGGTAGGACATTCATTCATGTATTAACTGAGCACAAAACAATCAATCAAATTTAGGGATAAAAATACTCTGTACCTTTACGTTAAAATGATAAAAATAATATATATTTACTTTATGTTAGAATTTGTAAAAGGATAACCAGTGGTAACCATGGAGTTTTCCTCGAATATTTCCATGCATGAATCTGAGGTAATGAGCATAAGAGTTAAAATATATTATTATGGTTATTTTTTGGTACAAATGGTTTTTGAAACAACGTACCTTATTTTCAACCAAAACCTAGAATTTTTCTAACCTCCTTTAAGTATAAGTAAGTATCTCTTTAATAAGATAAATGTTGTACAAAATTATGATACAACGTTTTAAAAGAATAATCTTCCGCGTAACAAAACATAATCCTAAATAAAAAAGAGTATCAATAAATTACAAGTTTTGGAGTTTCTTAGAAACAAAAGAGTTGCTTATATTATTTGTGTATTTTGCTTAGCGATGTGGAGAAAACCTTCGGGTAGGTGAGGAGGTGAGCTCGTTTTTACTCCGCGTTGGCGTATTCAAAAGGGTCATAATTTTAACTGTGTAGAGGCGGAGTTTACGTACAGTTGGGGTTTAATCGCTTCAGCTGCGCTAGCCATTTTTAATGGAGTTTTAAATAACACGTGTACCTCGTCTTTGTTGTTCAACACGTCGTAATGAAATATAATGTCAGGTAGTGATTTGACTTTTATACGCCTTCCGATTCGTTGGAAGGAGTTCATGAGGAAAATTTGGATATTTTTTTTAACTTTGAATGCATAAAATTAGCGTACTGGGAAGCGGTTGTAATAGATGGACGCTAACATGCACATTTATTATTCACTTCAAAATATTTGTCTTTTTTGTGAACAGTACCTATTAACAACTTTTTTTAAGACAATTCTTTCCGAAAACTAGAGATAAGGATCGAGAGGAGAGGAAGGAAACCTCAATTAATAACAAAGTCAAAAATTACTTCAAAACTTCAAAAACTTTAACAAATCTCAAAAAACCGATGGTGGATTTGGTTAAACTTTTGTTAGAATAATATGATGAATGCAGGGCATAAAACAAATGGCACATTTAAGAAAATCTTAAACATAAAGCGAGGCAGTACGTAACACGAGCAGTGCCTCCTACGATGACGTCAGAAGGAACAGCGAAATAAAATGTTAGACAATTTACGTTCGCGCTCATTCCCCGCTGAAAAGCAAGCGCACTGAAAAATCGGTGCAGTCTTGCTTAGGAAAGATCAGAACTAATTTACTACGTACTTACAAGCTGACCGTTTTATTTTGTTGTTTGAAATTTCAAACGCCCAGGAACTACTTTCGAATTATTTCTGGCAGCGTGAGAAGAATAAAAGCAATAATCCGTGAAAATAGTTTTGTGTCATGAACAGCACCGGAGAATTCAGAACTTATTTTCTTCCGCCATATTTCACCTCCACGCAAGTTTAAACGGCTACCTGAGCTACGTAATGGATTATAGTGGGATTAATTTACGATAAGCTTACATTAACAACACGTAATTAACCATGCTTCTGTGCTTCGCATAAATATTAAAAAATCTACATGGCTGAATATTTAATTAATGTGAACTTACCTAACTAGGTTAGTTATACCTATTAACCATGTGGTACTAAACTTGAGGTAAGGCAAAGGATTTAATTCTCGCTGTTGAATTAAAGTATGGAGTGTTTGCCGGTACTTTGGTATTAAGTTTTAATATACCTAAGTACCTACTATTAAATGACATATTAATATGAAAAAGCCGTCACATACCAGAGTAACGTAAGATGTATCTTGCAATACCTATGGCGCTAAAATACATCAAGGCGCTTAAAGGTCATACTGACAAACTCTTGAATGTATGGAACGTAGGTACTAAGCCTTTTAACCTTTTCATTGTTTTCTTCCTTTTTGATTCATTTAAATTGAAATAAAATGTACTTTTATTATATTATTTTGATTTTTATACTTAAGTTATATAGAGTTTTATACTTTTTGGGGAATCGGATTAGAGTGCCTAAGTAGCAAGATACTTACTAGACCGTAAGATACTTTTGTAAGAGTAAACGACCCAATTGAAAATGAAAAACTACATAATAAAACTTCATTCAATCTGTTTTTTTCCTAGCCTCGTACCACACGATGTTGCGGTCGGCGACAAGTCTTACCGGACAGCTGAACACTGCATTTTCCAGAGAAGCTAAATATTATTCTAATACATTTATATATTCCATAAAGGTAATACCTTAAACCACAAGCATGGCATGTAAAATTCCCTAAACCAAGTAGCAATTCAGTTTTACAGACATTTGAAGAAAGTATAGCTCTTGTGGGACATTCCGAGAGAAAATATGTTAACTTTTCAAACCTTCTTTGATATAATTAAGTTGGCAATGTTTTAAGTTATGTTTATATTAATATCCTTTATAGTTTTTTTTATTATAAGAAAAATATACTTTAAACATGATTTCTCATCGGGAACAGGGTCCAAGCTGCCGGTGGTCAGGGCCCCAGAGAGAGCAACCTCCGTTATGTATTAAGTATCATAAATATTTTTTACATACAAGTTAAGTATATATATCATAAGCATAACAATAACATATTACATTTTTAATGTGATACTACTGCTGTGCAATGCAACATTTACACTTTAAACACAGATACAATCCAATAAATTAACAACTATTAAATAGATTTCCATCGCATTTAATTTTAATTATTACACTAAAATCACTGTGTCTATATTAACCATATATTATTCTAAAGCAATCATTGAAATTAATGTAATCAACAATATTAAAATTAGTGACAGAACATCAGTGTAATATAAATACATATTATGGTAAAAAGCCGCCCTAAACTATGGAAGCATTAGGAGGCCGGCTCCTCGGCGCCACTGTTTAATATTTATTCATTTCATAATTATAATTGTATTCAGTACATATATCACGTCTATTATAAACCGTAATAAGCAGTCTATAACTTTGACAGCGATCTGAGATAAGAATATTGGGGTCTCTCTATAAATTGTTTGTTCGGGTCAAGTGGTTGAGGTTCAATATTGATATTAATCACTTGAAGCCTAGCTTCCACTAGTAGATGTTATGGTTTTTGGTGTTATGGCCTGAATATTAATTTTTACATAACTTACTTTTAATGTACCCATTAATTATAGTCTAATCTGATGGTTAGCTAATAGGAATACGGAATAAACGGATCCGTATGCAAAAGACTGCAGATTCGATATGAAGCAAGTAATAAATGTGACTTTTCAAGACATCAACGTCGCAAAGAAACCTGTATTCAGATATAGAATCAGAAATCACCACACAAGTGAGCAAGCATGGTGATCAATCTTCGTTCCCTCACAACGCATATTATACATATAACTATGAAGGTGGAATATATGCTTTACAAATGGCGGCTATTTGTGTCTTATAATGTTTTTGTATATCGAATACACGCCATTTAAAACGCATCTAAGATGATTCCAAAATAATTTTCAGTCCCGAAGGAATTTTATTTAGCCAGCTATTCAAACGATTATCTGCAGGCCACAGTATTTACCGGCGGGCAAAATTTAAGCTCGCGACCCTCGTAGACATTCGAGCGTTAATCCGCTGTCAAACACAACAGAAAGCAGACGAGATAATAAGATAATATCCTACATAGTTCAATTATTAAGACACCTGAAGTAATCGTGCTCTTAAGTCAAAGTAGGCATTCACTGAATTCTAAGAGGCCACGCAGAGTCTACGAGTTAGAGTAGAGTGTAGGTAGCACACTCAAATTAGAACAAATGAATTTTGGCTGGTTTGCCTTCATTTCGCCGAAATGAAGGTAAAAGCTAAATAAATTATATTAATCCAAATAAATTACTTCCTCTACGTAAGTTTACTCTTAAGATTTTCGTAGGCTTTCCTTTGTTTCGCGGATAATGTTATAGCACATGGCTTGCATGGAATTGCATGGCTATTAATTACAACACACACATGACTTCGACAAGCGTCAACGATTCACGAAATCTCGATTATAAAAGGGGTATTATTTTCGAGCCAATGATGGATGGTTTTGAAAAAAACAGCTCTTTTTCTGTATATTTTCTGTATGTAGAGCTGTGTCGCACTATAAGTATTGATGAGATTTGTTCTGGAGCTAGGCTACGCTGCCAGCGTGCATTTTCCCGGCGAAGCGGCCCCCAGGGAGAGCGGCGTCCCGTCACCTGCCGGAACGTGTGAGGCCTAAAGTTAATTCTATAAAGATCTACTTTTAAAGTGTAAAACTCCAGGTTTTACTGTTGTTGTACGTACAATGTAAATTTTGTAGAGGTTTCTCGAGCCTCGAGGATATCTGATCTACGAAAAGAAATTAAGTTAGATTCTTTATTATTATGTATGCAAAATGGGAACATTATTTGGCAGCATATGTCATAAATATCTAGGTAATTTCTATCTACATATACTCACTCGACAACCAGATCTGGAATCCCATGAAAAGCATAGCATTATTTGTTTATTTTTTGTGTCGTTTCAGAGTTGCATGGAGCGAACAGGGCTGGGCAAAATACGATATTTTCTATTGATAAAATACTAATTAAAACATATCGCAAGTAATGAAAATAAAAAAATAAAAAAAAGTGTACAAAATACGAAAAAACAAAATATGATACTCAGTAAAGTAATTAAAATACAAAATAATTAATCAGTTAAACAAGAGCTTCCTTTCATGGATTTTTCAATTATAGTTGTCTGCTTCTAGTAGTATTATTTATTTTAATATTTTAAAAGTATTACGAAAAGCAAATTGTATAATAATGTAATAATTGAAATATGAATATCAAACACATATTTGTATTTCAATGACATATTATAATTATTAATTACAAGTAATTGAATCCCAACCCTAGCACAAAAGCCCGCTTGAATTTAGTTACTCGCGCGTTTTTAAATGCTATAACTTCTGAGATTGTATCATGTAAAAACAATTATCTTGTGCATTAAATGTTCTAGGAAATTTACGTACTGAACTTGGTAAGGATTTAAACACTCGCCTAAATAGCTTTAAAATTACCGCATGATAATTATTGTACATTCATTAATACTACAAATGTTTTTGGTAGACTGTATCTCATAATCCATGATAGCAAGAAAGCTGTAATTTTCACAAATTATGTATTTCCGTTGCCGCTATAACAACAAATACAAAAAAAAATAGAGGGTGAAACAAAAGTAAGTTTTAAGCAATGTTTACCAACTCAATCTTAATAAACAGGAAGATTAACAGACAAAGAATTACTATACCTACAACAAACGTGATTTTCTATTTTAGATGATAGTACGGAACCCTTCGTGCGCGAGTCCGACTCGCACTTGGCTGATTTTATACAGTATGTCAAATAGGGTAAGCAGCATTTTTATTAAAGCTGACAATCTGCCTGTACCTGTAATGCTGCCAACTGACACTTCTACGCATTTATTTTACACGTACAAAGCTAATAATTATTATGCTCAATATTACCTTAATCAAATAAAGCCAATAAAGCTCGTAAAATTATAAAGTGGTAATCAGAGACTTTCAAATAAACAGACGAAACAAAACCATTATATTATTTCTTAGTAAATCTAACTAAAAAACTAGACAATAATGTTTTTTTACTAGTAAATCCGATTTATTTATTTCAAAGAAAGTGCCTCTCTGTATAACGCTTCATTAGCTAGCTTTAAACTAAAAATATTTTACCGAGCGTAAATCCAACTTATATATAAATTTATAACATAAAAGGTTTGTGGCATGCGTATACTCTTATGCTGGTTTCGCTACATACTATATTTATATGCTTAGATCTATGATTAAGCAACGGATTTTGATGCGGTTTTTTTAAACAGTGGTTTAAAAAAGTTGTATATTATTATTATAATATTTAAAAAAAAAATACTAAATTATATCAATCACACAGTTACAAAGGACCAAAAAAAAATATAGGAGTGCCGATGCAAGTCATTAAATCAATAATCGAGTTACGTAATCAGATATACCTATGTCAGTCCAATTTATTTATGTCTATAGACATTAATGGACATATTTAAACATTCACTAAAACAAATGCCAGTCGTTTCCAATTCGATTGTGTTTGGATTAATTTCCATTAGCCTATAACTCAGGCAATAAACAGGATGCGGGTTATACAGGGGATTCACAAATGCAGTTGCTCATTAATAGACCCCTAGCGCATTAAATTATTCACACAGTTTAGTTGTTTACGTAAAAATATTTCATAGGCATTTGATGAAAAAGATGTGAGTGTTTTAAATGAAAATTTTGGGTATTTTCTACATAATAACCATTGCATAGCATTCTTAGATTATTGTATTGTTGCTTATATTTAATCTAGATTAATATAATAAAGTGCATGTAATAGAGTTATTAAATAGTGTTTGTGACTTTGCGATATTGCAGGGGATAAAATTAGGATCAGTTGAACCGATTATGTAGATTTATTTACCTTAGTATGTCACGTTATTGTGAGTTTCACAAACTATACCTGTCAGCTTTTGTTCGCGATTCCACCCGCGTGGATAGTTTTTAGCGTTAAAGAATAAATTCACTTAATATACTTCACTTAACATATATTCTAACCAGAAATTACAGCCAAACAATTGCCTAGTACAATAAAATTACAAAGTAATTACATTTAATCTCGCCGTCAATGTGTTATGTAAATACTAATTTGTACGGGATTGTAAAATAGTATAAATACGCTTCACGAGTATTCCGTCATGACATTTATAAACAGTTTCATTAATTAAACTCTAAAAATATTTACGTATTGCTTCAAAGGACATGGGCATGTGGTGGGATCTAAAATTTTAATTAAAATACCTGACGTAATTCTGCGAAAACAGATATTTATTTTTAAATGTGATGGTTATTTTCACGAAAAAAAAAACAACATTGAAATATCGTTATATAGTCGTCGATATTGCCCGCGACTTCGTGCGCGAAAAAAAAGGGATGAAAAATAGATAGTAGCTGATTCTGAGACCTACTGAATGCATATACAAAATTTCAAGAGAATCGGTCCAGCCGTTTCGGAGAAGTACGGTAAATAACATTGTGACACGGGAATTTTACATAATATGCGATATTATAGATTATGTACAATGTATGGTCTGAATAATGGGATTATAATGGCTTTATCCAGATATGTCTAAATGTTGGCTTTCAGCATAGCAGAGCAGTTTAATATAATGTAATAACTAGAGAGACGATTGGATTTGCGCGACTCTATCAGGTTTCATGAGAACTAGAGCTCGACTGGAGCTTGCAACCATTATCTATATCGCATAAAGTTTCTCCGAAGTGTTTCTGGTTAATGAGATGGAACAGTCTACCTCTAAAGTTATGTACCTATATCTATGCTAATATTATAAGGAAGTAAAGACTGCGAGTTTGAGATGTAGGTGTTAACTCGGGAACTACTGAACTGATTTTGAAAATTATTTTTCTAATACAAACCTATGTTACTTGTGAGTATGTTAAGCTATTAATTAGTTGATTCGAATAATACTGCCTAACGTATTGGGTACGACGTGTCAGCCAGTCTGTTAAAAATAAAAAATTGTTTCGTTTTTTTCTCTTGCGATGTGAAAACATCTTCGACTAATGTCTATCCTCGGGCTGGGGAAGGCCTATGGGAATAGGGATATATTACTCCCTTTAAAAAGACCGCGAAAAGTTACTCTTTGGACAAGACAGAAATATGATAAAAAAAAAATAATTTTAGGTAGATATAGAATATTAATTATAGCAATTGGCGTAACGAGTAGGGAAATTATGAAAGTCTTGTAGAAAATCGGTTCGTGTAGAACACGATCAATTCAAACCCGGTAAGATTGTGAATCGGTCCCATAAGACAGCAGTAGTTTCACCGCAAAGTTTTTACATGACATAGCTCAAACATTAAAAAGGAACGAGCGCTGAATAACCAGCTTGGCATGTCTTGATTGTTTGAATTTCTGACAATTGGTTCAATAATCATACGAAAAATAGTACTAATCTAGACTCGTTGGGATATTCGGGTTTGTCTTATAACTACATAATATCAATCAAAATCGCTTCCCTCTGCTTTAATTCTGCTGCTTAAGCTTTAATTCGATTAATTTTGCAGTTTTCGCAAAATTTACGTGTTTACGTGTTCATGTTTTATTTTATACTACATTGACAGGCCTGTTGGTCTAGTGGTTAGTGACCCTGACTGCTATACCAGAGGTCGTGGGTTCGCAGCCAGCTGTTTGTGTGATGAGTACGACCATTTATTCTGTCTGGGTGTAATTTATCTACAATTTGTACATAAGTATGTTTATCAGTTATCTACTTCTCATAACACAAGCTCTGCTTAGTTTGAGATTCTAGTCTCAAATTAAGAAGAGCTGGCATAAAGTAAAAGTCGTGGAATATTATTATAATAACTGTCGGACCACAAAATACCCCAACATCCCAATTATTGGTTCAAAGTGCCCTTGAAATGTATACCTACCTAGCTTAAGACTTTAGATTAAAACAGAAATGAGCTTTAAAAGGTAAACTTTGAGCACGGCCTTTTTCTTTGTTTCTAAACTGGGTTATACTAAGTAAAGTGTGTGGCGAAATTTAAATTATTAAAATTAAGTAGCGCCGGCTCCGACACTACGTATCACTATAACGAAACAAAGTTTCTATGTTTTGCGGATTCACATGGAAACTCATTTCCCAGTTGTAGGAAATATTTTAATCTGCTATAGGGATGTTACTTTTCATTCACTTTATCTAAGAAGCTTGTGTCATTTTAGATATAATAAAATTTTGTTTTATTTTTTGTCCCATTGACTGCTACATATATTTTTTTCGACTTCAAAAAGGAAAATTAACACCGGCTCCAAAGACAAGTCATTTTGTGTTTTTCAATGTCACTTTCTTAAGACGGTTCCCTTTTTACCCCACTGGCACAGAAAGGAGGGTAATGTTTTATTAATAGAAATAAAATAATATATATTTAATCATAATTTAAATTATTTATATTTTCATCTACATACGTACCATTAATAACAAAATATTTTCAAACAGCACCCGCACAGGTCTGCCCTGGTAATTGATATAGCAGTAAGTCAGAAAAGGTGGTTTCGAGAAAACGGCGCGCAAAGTTTTTATCACAATTTGAGCGTTTGTGATAAAACTATACACTCGATTTTTATGTTCTATATATCAATAGAAAGGGAAAAATGTGTTTGTTACTGTAAAGTTACCTGCTTTTAATATTTTTATAAGGGTTGTCGTAAAACATAAGAAATCGTGTCTTTATTAGCATATTCTTAACTAATTCTAAATAATATTTAGGTAAGAGGGCAGTAACTGCCATAGATACTGCACTCTTGCTTAGTAATACTTAAAACTGCTATATTGCTTACAGAATTCAAATAATAAATTCAAAATTACTACTTAAAACAGCAGTAAACAAGCATTATACTGCCCTTTACCTTAGATTTAGAAAATATTTCTGACTATTTCACTATACAGTAAAGGACGTTACTGCTCTTTAAAGAAGTATTTTATGTAAGGTATTATCAGAATTTCTTGAGCAGTAAGTCTATAAATAGTATGGAAAATAACAAAAAACCGTTAAAATAATATCTAAGCTCGTTTTATTCATTAAATGTAACCAAAGAGAACCACAATATTAGTATTGTTATTTGGCATAACGCTAGATATTCTTATTAAAAACAGAAATCTTCTTTAAAAATATAATTATTTATCAAAGCTTAAGGCAGTCCTGGGTATTTTGAGAAGACTTGTGAAATTTTAAAACGGGGGTTGCTGATTGATTCATGTTTATGGTAGATTCTTCTCGATTGATGGTCACATTTATAATTTTGTCTATTCGCTTCATTTTGTAGTTATTTAATCTAAAACAAAAAAGGAGTAAAGTGTATTAGGTATAAGCTAATACTGTATTTAATGTGTATAAGTGATAGAAGATTTACCCTATTAAATACAATTAAAAGCGTAACGCAAATATTAATTTAATTGCTCAAGTTTAGTGTCAGCATTAGAAGATGTATCAGAGCACATAAGAAAGCTGAGCCAAAAACACGCGGCGGGCATGCACGACTTCAGAGCACCAAGAATGTGACAAGCGAGCAGGAGGACAAACTCTGATATCAATTATTATTTTGAACGAATAAGTAATTAACTTTATTTTAGATTTAGGTAATTAATTTATTTCACACAACAAATCATCACTACATAGTATAAAGCAAAGTCGCTTCCCGCGTCTCTCTATATGTATGTTTGCTTCGATCTTTAAAACTACACAACGGATTTGGATGCGGTTTTTTTTTATACATAGAGTGATTCAAGAGGAAAGTTTATACGTATAATAACATGATTAATAAATTAGAGAACCATTGATAATTTCAAGAATTCTAATGCAAAGTCGTAAATAAACACATTTTTTCGCGCTTACTTTGCAAACACAGGCTGAACCCTAAGAGATTCATCAAAATAATGTACTAATTTTTTGTACACATTGCAAAGGTCTACAGAAAACTCCGTGATGGTATGTGTCTATCTCTTATGGAAATCCCACAATATAATTTTTTGTCATTTACTTTTTACGACGAATAATGGCTAATTTTCGAAGCGATTTAAACCAATACAGCATTAATCCTTATCGAATTAAATACCTTAAATACATTGTTCAATTAATATAGATTTATATGGCAATTTACAGTATATGATTTAAATGAATGTTTTCGAAGATATTACAGATTAAAAAATTGCGGGACGTAGTATTTGCGGTCAAGCTGGAGCGGGCCGCTATGTTTTTTATATACAACGTTCGCAGTTTTTCCAAAGTATATTTACTGTTTAGTATCAGCATAGCACCCGTGCAGAGCCGGGGCGGGTAGCTAGGATTAAATATAAGGACTCCTTACAATATTTATAATTACTCATCTTACACCTACTTGGCGCCAAAATTACTCGACACAAAATAGCGCGAACTAGATGAACGACACAAAACAATCAGACGACCATCACTCAGCCGCTCGAAACGATATGTCGAATATTTTTTTATCATTAATATGTACCTAGTAGCGCAAAAACCACTTACTGCTCTACTGGTTTACAAAACTATTAAATTATAATTTTATCTTTTGCCATGTTATAAAAGCAGTAAAGGAAGATACTGTGTTCATATTTGTGTATTTATGAGACATTCATTGTAATTACTATCCTAAAAGAGCAGTACAGCTCCATACTGTAGAAGTAACTAGTAAAATTCATTTGGAACATTAGTTCATACTAGCGTAAAAAGCAGTATGTCAGAAATTTACTGCTCTTTTGTTAAGAAATATGTAAATACAAATAAAAAGGGCAGTATGTCAATGAAATTCAATGAATTACTGCTCTTTTACGTAGTTAACTAAATTAACTTGCCGTTCTTACTGCTCTTTATCAAAAAAGAAAATGCATTTCTAATATACGTAGAAGAATGAAACCCAGATAGGAAGAAAGATCGTTTGACGTACATTCCAAATCAGCAATAAAAAAAAAATGGCCACCTTCGACTTACTGCCCTTTCGATTACCACGGCAGCAGGTGGTGAGGGGGTTCCGACCGTTACCCCACATTTACTTAGTTTTAATTAAATACCTTGAAATAGATTCGCGTAGAGGTAACAGTTACGTATAGTGTAGTAAAAGAGTTTGATTGAATTACAAAAGTTATCAACTGTTTAATTGATTTGTAAATTGTTAGCTAAATTAATAATTAACGTATTTGTTTATCACGAAATGTGATCTGAATCTGTAAATTATATATTTTATGTATAGTTGTTTAGTTAAGGACTGCTATCAAAATAATTTTATTTTAGAACTAAAATTGTTTTTACGAGAGCCACGTTTTACTTTAATCTCGATGTCATAGGGATTACACAAACATTCAAATGGCATGCACGGATTATACAGATTTAGAATAATGTTTGAAAACATATAAAAACGATTATACGATGCGGGAATCAAACCCGCAATATGTCGCGCTTTTATAGTTGTCTAGTTGACATGCTACACGGCCCATAAGTACAGACCACAGACAACTTTTCTAGCTAAACAAATGCGGAAAGAATATGAAATAACACCACAAAGTACGCATAACAATATTTTCAATACAAAATTGTTTGTTAATGGAAAGTTCCCACATCCAATAAGACTTAGGCGACCACTCGAGTTCACAAACGTTACGATAAATAAGAGAAATCGGAACAATAACATTGTGGTCACAAAACCTTTTGTAAATTATCATCGTAACAATATATTGATAAGTACAATGGTCCAATTATAATGCGTGTAATGGGCTATATTGTGATAAGATCTGTTCAATTTCTTTCATATTACAAGTTGAAGGCTGAAGCATCTGGGTAATCGGTGGGTGATTGATGAACCGATCGCTCTTAGATATTGGCCAAACATCCTTACGATACAATTTTTATAGTTAATCTGCAATGTACTGATTCCGATTCCATGAATTTCATTTAATGTAATATCCGGTATCTTTCAATCGTTTATTTTACTATGTTAAATCGCTTGTGAAAATTGCCCGTTATTTTTAGATTGCCTACTTACCTTTTTCTTAAATTACTGGAGCTAGGTTTTGTATTACCTGGAGCAGCTATTATGAAACTTTTATAAAGCATTTTGTGCTGTATAAGTGTAAAATAAAAGTAGTTACACTTAATACGTTACTTGTGCTTAATCAATACAGTGTTTCTTTGTTTTAAATAAAATAAAACTAAAGTAGTATATGTAGGTATCGTTAAACACAATGTTTATAAGACCTGTAGCTTGACGACCTCTTACACTCTCTTATTAACAAGAATAACCAAACATACAATCCTACTAATATTTTTTTTTTGTCTGTGAACATGGATGGATGTTTGTTACTCTTGCACGCTTAAATGGATAAAATTTCACACGCCGGCTTAACACATAGGTTACTTTATACGGAATACGTAAAAGAAAGTTAATGTGTTAATGCTTTGCAGCTATAACCACCATCTTCTCAGGCGAAAAAGCTAGTACGTACCTATAAACAGAAATCAATAATTTAAACGATAACAAATATTGTAGCAACACGTCATTTACTTCGAACGTTTGACGACGCTCATACAAAACAGTCACTTAAACTAATTAGGACACGTTCATGGACTTTTCACAGAAGTTGAAGCGTCGGGGGATCCTATTCATTACCAATACCGATATCATTCGAATCGAATCTAAGAGCCCAGATTATACTGAATAACTTGTCTGCAAAATTTTGCAATCAAGTTATTCAGTAAAACCCTTCTTCGCTGGTAAAAATTGATATTTTCAATTGAAATTAATATTTTAGTGATTCTTAAAACACTTTTATAACCAAACATTTTGTGCCGTGGTTATTAGTGTTTAGATTCAATGAACCGATATTATGCAAATTAGTTAAAGTTTCATTCGACACGGAAGCTATTTTTGTGTTTGGGAATACAGGGTTATTCGATATTCAAGCGTGCCTGTTTAATTTCTTTAACCATATTAAAGGCATATTTCCTTGCCTTTTTGATGTTACATCATTTTTAATAAACATTTGTAAAGTATGTTTTGGTAAAACTCTCTAATTGTTCTCCAAAACTATTCAAAGAACAAGAAGCCACCTAGTGATTTACACAAGTGAAGGTGGTTTGTGTGGTTAATTTATTAATGACAATATTGTAGCTGAAGCCGTATTTCCAATAAGACCCCGATTGGTGACCCCGCGATCCTCACTGCCCTATCAATAACCAAACTGATTAATAATGTCATTAACTATAAGCTGGAAGACGGTAATAACACATATTCTATTCTTCCTTCCATAATCTTTAATCTTTGTCATTAGTTTGTGCATTGCTCCGTGACTAAGTCCTACATAAATCCCATTTAAAGGACTCCGACTGAAAACATAGAGAGATAAAATCAATTAGATAGGTAGGTACATGTATTATCTTATCCTCATTGTACGCTTGACAAAGGAAATCTGTTCGATTCCAAGGCCTAATCCCACTATTTACTTTTTAGTTATTGGGCAATGTCTCGCCAATATCTCCAGTTTCCTTATATCTAAGCATTAAAGATTTGTTCGATATCTGAACGTCAATAAAGTGTCTCGTTTGCCAACATTTCTGTAGTATAGATCATTTTGCGTGACTCCCACTATTAGGTATATTGCAGTCGACTGACTTTAATAAGGAGGAAATCGACTGTAGGCATCTGCCGTCTTTCTAGATAGAGGTTGTAGATTATAGCATCTAGAACACGCCCTCTACTGTCTGTCTGCCCGGGAAACTGTCGTGGCGAAGTGAAAATCATAGCATGCGATAGCGATACTTTCCCATTTTTACGAGATTCAAAATAGAACATGTTGTGAAGGAAAACACAAAACTAGTACCCAATAGACTGCTTTAGAGGGTGTTCACTCGTTGTTTTATCCTTGATTCCATTTGACCGCAGACAATTGTCACATTGAATCCATAGGAAATGGTCAGACTGGTTCCCATTTCGGATGAAAGGATTTTCATGTAGGATAATAGGACTCTTCCGATCCGATCGTAAGTGTAGGATTAAATTATTGGGTAGGGGAAAGAGCCACCGCGAAGTGGCAAGGAAATTGCATAATCGTCCCATTTGACATTTCTGAACCTTAAATTATGATTTCATAAAACGTTGCACTGTGAATGGGTCCTGTATCGTCGGATCGTTTAACCGACGTGAAATATCACAAGCATAATTGCGGCGAGCGAAACGAAAAATGCTACTATCGCAAATATTTATATTGCACAGAGTAATCCACAGCTTTTATGTAGAAAACTAAACAATAGAAACAAAAGAAGAATCGGTTTACTGAAATCCAAGCCAGTATTGTAAATAACAGAACTCCCGATATTGTCAACGTAGATTCACACTAAATTCAGTTGGTCTTTATCGTTTTTTAACACTCACCTTTTTGTGTACAACCATTAATAAAACTACAAGTACTATCTCCTAACTCAGCTACTCCCAGTGCAAAGTTGTAAGCTCTTACAACAATGCACTACTGACGCGAACTTTCTTTTCTAATTTTGGATAACCCCCGCGCTTTGAAGTATGGTATACAAAACTTTGTCTAATAGACTTTCCAAGGGTGTCTCACGTGGAAAACCCGTTTTTCTAAGTTTAGTAGGCATTTCGAGGTGATGACAAGACTACAACGTCTATAACCACACGGTTTAGTACAGTCTACATAAACTTTATTTACTTCGTCCTGAACTCGTTTTTTTTACTGTTTTCTTTTCGTTGATCAGCACTTCTTTGGACCTTTAAGAATATCTTCATTTGTCTGCGTTAGTACTTATCTCCTTTGAGATTTTAGCGAAAACCTTATTTCATTCCACATTAAGGTCATAAACACGGATCTTTGGCGAAGGAAAATCCTTTATCTATGTCCAAAGTAAAAGACAAGTGAGACACGATTGGAATTGGATTCTCAAAAACATTTCTTTATTCTTCAAGTTATTGTTAGTTCTGGAACATAGGTGCTAACCAAAGATTTGAATTGGAAACTTTGCTTAGACGTACGCTCTGGTTCAAGTTGGCAAGTAGGTTCATACCAAGTTATACTAGTTCACTTCGAAACTTGGTAACTGGGTGTATGTTAGCACTTGTCTTGTAGAAATTCATCCACGTCTATTTTCAGATGTTTATTTTTTATGACAAACACTCTCTTTTTCGTTCTAAACTAACTGAGCTTTGCAGTTATACCCGCATATTTACTATGCTCGTGTACAGTAGAATACAAAATACGTGACATATTTTGCACGACTATTTTCTATAGCTTACTTATTTTGCTATTCGTGACGGAGTCGAATCCAACAAAATACAGATTTTAAAAGCCGGCTCACCCGTTCTTTACTTACAAGTGGTGTAAGTAACCCGACGTTTTATATTAGAGGTAACAGATATTTCAAAGCCGTTGTATAGTTCCAATTATTTCTTCTGAAGCGCAGTTTTGCAAACACGTAGCTTACAACTACCGGGACAAATATCCGTAAGTCAAGCAAATATTTGTTCCGTTCGGCGATTCGATCCTCGACGCAAATAGCTAGTGCGCCGAGCGAGACTGCCACACTGTATTTTACACTAAGATATCTGCACTAAGGTATTTACACCTCTGTCTTATGTCACAAGCAACCCATCAACATGATGAGATATTGGAAAGCCAACGGGAACTGTAAGGACTTAGACTACGTACTTAGTATCAGCAGCAGACAGCAGATTTCAGACGGATGTGTTTCTTATATTGTATATGTATGTACGATATTCATTTGTTTATTAACGGCCGGTTCACACACGACATGTGTGAACCGGCCGTAAGATTGCATTTTAATACATAAGGTCACAACGTCCACAAGAGTTATCTATCTGGCCCAGTAATCTACAATTAAATTTAAATGAGCTTATGAACGTAAACTTTTTCTAGCCGAGTGGTATAGTCACCACGCCAATTATCACTGTACGCGACGCGTCGCGGGTTCGATCCCCGCGTAGGATAAGAATTTGTGAGTTCCACAAATGTTTGTTCTGAGTCTGGGAGTCTGTGCATGTAAATTGAATGTTTGTGTAACCCCCCGCGATACAAGGATTAAATTCCTTAGTGCGTGAGTAAACAAATAGGAAAAATTACTACCTTTTTAAAAGATCCTGTGCCTAAAGTTTTATAGAACAGTGGTAGTAGCACCTAGTTAACAACTTAGCTAACTAGGTACACGTCAACATAGTTAAATACTCCCGTGTTACGTTTCCATGTCGGCCCCATTTATAATAACTACCGGACTGCATGCACTATTTAAAAAGTCAGGTGAATAAAAGAAAATCATTTCGACACATGCAAGTTTGAAACAAGAATGTCGGTAAAATCTAATTAAGGTAAAATTTTATTACTTTTGCGAATGAATTAGTGGTTTTTACCATTTTTACTATTCAAATTAAAGCCTTAGCCGACAAAAGAAGGTTTAACTCCTTTTGAGGTTGAATCTTCAACGCGAGGATAGTTATGACCGATTCAATTAGTCGCGACTTTTACAAAAGCTCAGAGAAACTTTAAAAAGTTAAATTACTATCTATAGCAATTGTCTCTGTCTATGGATTCAAGATTTAGAGATGGCGACAATTTGATCTCAGCTTGGCTCAGTTTCCTGGCATTCTAACTAACCTTCAAATGTTACATTTTGAAAATTATATATCTGTCAATACCGTACTTCGCCAAAAAAGGGAACTTGAACTAATGGCGACCACTGATTGATGAAATAGGAAGAAGAATCCATCCTCTACGGTGAGGAAACCAAAACTCAAAGAAGAGAGAATACGGAAAAAAGGAGAGCAATATCCTTTATAACCCAGATTTAGAATTTTGATTGAATAACAGTGTGCTTCTGGTACTTTGTTCAATGTGGGCGTACAGATAATCTCCGCCAACAACAGAAAGCTTCGGAGATTACACGCGAAATGATATATTTTATAGCTAACGAAAAAATATTGTTGAAGCCTATAAATAGACATGTTCCCACAGAGGCCGAGCGAAACAAGCATTTTGTATTTAAACGTGTTAACATTTCTGGCACAGTTCCTTAGCTCTTCCGAGGCTCTTGTACCGAGTCTTAAAGTAAAAATATTGCAGTTGTGGAAGTGTGACAGCGCACTATACAGCGTAGAGCGGCGTCTCTCTTCCCCAACTGCAATTATTCCTCTAAGACGTATTCGTAAGACCTCAGTTCATTTCAAG
Organism: Chrysodeixis includens; assembly: GCA_941860345.1. Taxonomy (NCBI): domain Eukaryota; kingdom Metazoa; phylum Arthropoda; class Insecta; order Lepidoptera; family Noctuidae; genus Chrysodeixis; species Chrysodeixis includens. The sequence continues at coordinate 4,075,111 of OW796096.1, read as the reverse complement.
CGTCCACGCTTAATGTTTTACTGCATACTTAAGTTGAATTAAGGATCCTCTATCAATTGTAACAAAAGATTTATAAGGAACCTTCGTATTTAATATGTTTAACCATTTAAACCCGTCTTTGACAGGGTAAGGAATAATTTAAGTTATTATTTAGAATTATGAAAAGCTCAGAGTGTTATTTTTACCCGACTGCGCTAGAAGGAGGGTTATGTTTTTCGAGAGTATGTATGTATGTATGTTTGCATCATTGTTTGGCACGCTCTGCAGCCTTAACGGCTCGATGGATTTTGGTTTGAGAGGTGTCGTTAGATTTGTATTGACTATGAGAGTGACACTAGATATATCAAAATAATAAAAAAAATAAAATGGCGGAATTTTGGCGCCAAATTCGAATATTCCTTACTGAAGTCTGAACAACTCGATGGATTTCAGCTTGATAGATGTGGTTAGATTTGTATTCACCGTTTGTATTCACATTCAAGTGATGGATTTTTGTCGAAATCCGAATATTGCACTCCCCTCAGAACCAAAAGTGGGTCTCGGATTTTGACCTCTTCTACATGCAGGTCACTGACCGTTTGGAGCTTTTCTTTAAGTTTTGCTCGTTCTTGAGCCCTTTGTGAGGAGTGCAGCAGCTGGGGAAAGGGCTGAGCTTCCGCCAGCTTTCCATTTTCCCACTCTCCAATGCTTCGCCTCACACTAGAGGCAAGATATGCGAGATCCCGCCTGCATTAATTTTAATGCACTGTATACTCTTCACTCTAAATTATAGAGCTTGTCTTTCTCTTTTTAGTTAGTGGTTATTTTTTGCAGTCGGGTTTTTGTTTTTTAATAATTATTTTATTTACCTTTCAGTTTTTTTACCTTACCTACACAGGAGATTAGTAACCAATAATAAGGTAACAGTTTTTATTTACTAAAAAATTTCCTTGGAACTAACTGGCACAACATTGGTTTTTTCGTTCTGCCACCTCCTCTTAAAAGAAGGCAGTTGCATATAATTACAAGAAAGGAACGCTACCGCGCCGCTCCTCGCTTTACACTGCGACGTTACCTTATCCTAAGCGGTTGTAGTAGATCCAATGGTTATTCGAGAGCCGAAAACAAAACAAGAGAACGGAAAATCGTCAAGTCACCAATACGATTACGAAATGAAGACGTGAAAACCTCAGATTCGAAATTAAAAACATTAAATCAATTTATCCATGTTTTATTTTGTTTCACGATACTCCAGCATAATTAAAAAAGTTTTATATCAAAATAGTTCTCCATTTCATGGTTTTGTTCGAAGTGAATTACCTTCCTACACTCACGTTTTTTCGGAACTTGGTTATAATGTACGTACTAGCTGCGTTCCATGGTGTTGCTCGCGTATCAGAAGCATGTATCAATCCGGGGTATAATTTAACTCTGTACCAAATTGCAGCAAAAAAAATCTAGACCATTAAGCTTGATGAGTAACAAATGTTCTCTATCACTTTGGCTGTAACATAATACACTAATGCATCCCAACTTTAGAGTTTTTAATATTAGTAAGGATATACCGTTATATTCGTATTTATGTGTGTTATATTGGCGTAGGTATGTTGTTATGTGGATGAGAGTGCCCGATATTCCCGACGCAAGCTGACTCGCAGCAATATTCGCTAGACTTGGCTGCTCGACTCCACGCGACAAATACTTGTGCATAAATTTCGCACGTTTCAGAAATGGCTATCCGGCGTCTAGCCCTTTTTGATCGCTAGCTGGTGCATATTTACCACTTGGTACTGTTTGTGGATATGTAAGTAAGAATGTATTGATATCTGTATTTTCATAAAGATGTTCTTTTTCAATAATCCGTTGACAAAAAATGCAACGTTTTTCAATTATTTTAAAAAGTGGAGTAAAAAAAAGAATAAAATTCGGCTTTTTTATCTCTCTAAAGCGAACAGAATTTTAAAGTAATTTATTTCCATATCCAATAACGGGTAATAAATTAAAATCAAGCGTGGAAACTACTTAATACAAAATTTTCTAAGAGAAAAAGGCTATCAAATTAGAATTTTCATCTGCATTTGCTTTTACATTATACCTGGGGTAGATACACTATTCTAATCTGCATTCAAGTCAAGACATTTGCTATCTGATTTTCCGAACACGTTGATTGGAAAGACAGTCTGCTTGAAAATTTTCTTTGTTTCAGACGGGAGCCTCACTACCCAGTCTAGATATAATGAGCGTCGGCAATCTGGTTTCTGATTAACTTTGACGCAGATGGAACATTTTCGTTAAAAGGACAACAAGCCAACAAACAGACATGCTTTAAAGTAGATGTTGCAATAATATTCAATTAATACATCCTTTTAAGCCTAGCTCCGTTATTAATATTTTTACGTAAGTATCTACCTTGACACAGAATAGATTCTATAAAACTTCATAATACAATCCGAGATACTAGGTGTTCTAGATCCATCGAGCTAGTAATATTAACTTAACCCAGAAAACTTAAACGAGGAGTTTATAACAATTTAAATATAAATCGAATAAAAACTGAAAGTTATCGCAGAACCATTTTCAGTTGCAATAAATTATATTTAAGGCAAACTATCCTAACAGATAGTTTCATTAAAATTCTTATCGCTGCCCAATTTCTCACACAAACTTGGAATATAAATTACTGTATGTGTTGGATCCACCGCGTCTGGCAACCTTATATTTGCCGTAGACACGCCCGTATTACATCAAATTAACGCTTCGTCGCTTGCTCGAAGTTCAGCGTTTAGTTATAGAGCCATTACCAAACCGAAGCTGAATTTTCTCCGGCCGGCATTCAGTCACCGGCTCACCGAGCGAGTTTTACATAGCCATAAGCACGTCACGTCAACCCTCTCCCGCCTCCTGATCTAACCTCTCATCCACTTCCATAGATTAACTTGAGTGAGCGATTATTGATGGATTCCACCCTAGCGCAGATTATAATTTCATTATTAAATGAAAATCATAATCCGTTATAGCGGAGTGATTCGAAAATGTTTTTTTGAGAAGCTCTAAATTCCAGGAATTTCGACAAACGACTTTGAGTTGTTATTTTAAAGTTAGAATGAAATGAATGTTAAAACTTAACGAAGGACTAAACAGAATAAAATATAAAAAAAATGAAAGCGAGATGAAACGGATTTTGAAATTCTTAAAAGAATTATTCGTAGGACGACTTAGTTTTGACTACTGGGAACTCTGTAACGGCTCTTGATTTTTATCTCATGCTTTTTGAAGCTTTCACCTTGTGAGAAGGTAACGTAGCAATCTGTCTATGAATACTTTAGTATATTTCTTGATCTTGTTTAAATATTTATGAATATAATACCCAGCCTTTATCGCCTCGAGAACTGCTATAACGTTATATTAATTTAGCTTGAAGCAGACAATGATATCCAGGAGAAAATAAAAACAAATAATAGGTACAAAAGGTAAAACAGCTATTTACAATGAAGAATAATAATTCCAATTCAATATGAGTGTTGTAATGTGGTGACGGTAAATGTATTACGGTATTCGGTCACAATAGTTTTAAATGAGAACCGCAGGTAGTACAAAGTTATAAACCAAATTTAATCCGGGCCCTTTCGATGTTACAGTGTGATTAAGTAACAAACAACCCAACCTTTATTTATTAAACCCGACTAGGTTTATAATGTACTTATTTGGAACCTCTTCCAATGCAATTGATTTAAAGTTTGGTACACACTATAACAAATTACTTTATCGCATAAACTGACAGGTCTCCACTTTGAGAGTATTTTATGCCTCAAAATATCACAAAATTTACCTCTTTATAATATTAACATACATAATATAAAGTCTATTTCCTAATTTGCGGGACAATTGCCTTAAAAACGCGCCGATGAAAATGCCAACTTATGTCGGGTTGATTAAATTACGATAGGTCAATTGACGACCCTATTCACGCAGTTGCTAAGTGATTGACTTTCCCCCTAAAGGTTGCAGGCATGATTAGACAAGACGTATATCTTAATTTATAGACAAAAAAACTAATTTAGACAGCACTAATACACGTAGACCCAGTAATCTCATTTTGCTCGCGTTTAAATATAGAGCAATTCTACAAGAAACTTTATAATTATAATTTGTACGTTATTACATGGTAATCTGATAATAAATAAATCATAAATGAATTAAATATTAATCAATTTCTGTCCGCTACATAATTTTCTAGTAACATGCTCGCATGCACACTGTTTCTCATGCAACATGGAACACGGGTTATGTGCGGGGCTATTACAAACACGTGCAACTTACACACAACTTGACCCTTACTTAGTGACAGTATTTATGAGCACTTGACAACAGTAGGCCTCTTGATGTGTGACCGATGTGTTATTGAGCATCTGTGTCTAAGCAAACAACTGTGGTACTATTCTGTTAACTTCTTAGTTCCGGAAAGCGCGAATAGTAAAAATAAGGTTATTAATTATCAAAATGATCTAGGTATTTTGTAGTTTTAAACATTTGATTATCATTGTAGTGTCTAGTGAAAACCGCTAATCTACAAATCACTTTACGCAACAGTAGATTTTTCAATTTTAAATCCAACTGAAAAACTGACCGACGTCAAAGTCGGTCTCGTCGCTATTCGACGTCAAAAGTCTATATTTTTTGGCATTTTGATGCAGAAATTGATGCTTGATGTCAAATACATATTTGGGGTATGGCATGGCGGATCTGATTTGACGGATGTCATATCTCAAAATAGAGAGAAAAACATATCACATAGATATCAGTTATCTCACGTAGAAATAAAATGTAACAAAACCTCTGCCGTGCTCCTATTTCGTACGAACGAAAAAATCGCGTCAGCTTTTATTAAACTAAACTCCAGTTTCTTTTATTAAATTATCTGACGAAAGACGGTCAGAAGTTAATGTACACTATTCATAATCTGCCTTCAGTACCGATTTAAATACTTACCTACAAGAGTATAGAACATGTAGGACGACGACACAAAGGCCTAATTTCATGTTTACTGTCTGCGGTTTCATTCCCTGTTTTGATGAATCGGTCAGTCACGACATTCCTCGTGATATGTACTGAAATATAATAATGTACGCCAACTCTGCATACCTATGACACAGTTACGAATGTAATTATTATTCGGTTCCTTTTCACAGTTAAATCGCTCAGAGTTTGATGGAATTTGGTATGGAGATAAATTGATCTCTAGGGAAGGACATGTGTGAGTTTTCATCGCGTTTTCAGTGTATTTCAAAAATATACCTACCCGCTCACGTTTTCAAATGTATAAATCTCTCTTTGTTTCAAATTCAAATCTATAGGAACCTATTTGATTTTTCTTGGGCAATCATTACATGATGTTACATATTAAAGACGGGGTTTGGAGCTAGGCATTTGTATAGCATATATGGCAATATTATTAACAGCATGCTTCACCTTTTCACTTAGGACTGACAGCTCAAAATTAACTTTTAAACATGCAACATGATAGTTTGAATTTGAGCATTTTACAAAGCGATCGTTTACGAAACAAAACAATTAATTTTAACCTCCATATCTGGTATTAAACTATTTGTACCTATTGGATAAACTGCTATAAAATAAACTCTTTGTAGCAAAATTTCTGACCAATATTTTTTAAGGGGAAGCAGTAAAATAATTTTCGTGCGAAAAGTACAAAATCAAAGCTTTTTTTAATACTAACTGGTATGGCGTACCGTTTTTTTGTGTTACGGTCTTGAGGAACTTAACAATCCGGTAAATGGCCCGCTCTAAATTAATATCTTAGACTAAGGGGATGGAAACTCATACTGAGAAATAAACTACTGATGTAAAGCAAAGCAAAGCAAAGCCGCGGATAAAATCCAGTTATATAAATCATTATTTTCTAGCAACAACGCCGAATGTCTTCAATAGATATCTGACCAAGAGAATGAATACCTATAGCCATTAAACGCAAAAAGTTTTTCGTCAACTTCAAACTACCTACCTCTAAATCCAGTAGATATTTATACAGGAGCCAAATGCCATTACCATTTCATCAGTTCGGGGATACAGCCAGACTTGGAGTAAATACCTATTTGTACTGAGTATATTAGGTGATAGTATTTACTGTTTGTTCCGTACTGTATGCCAAGTTTTCATACTAAAATCGGTGTATCACCGCTGAATTTAAATATACACAACAGTATTTTTTTACTTTCACACAATGCCGTCTAGTCTCAAACTAAGCAGAGCTTGTATTATAATTACTTGACAACTGATAAACATACACATATACTTCTGAGTACATACATAAATCACATACTCCTTCTTCTTTATATACTTCTAAATATTATACATAAATTACACCCAGGCGCAGAACAAATGATCGTGCCATCACTCAAACATTTGCCCTGGGTGGGAATCAAACCCACAACCTCTGGTAAAGAAGTCAGTGTCACTAACTACTAGACCAGCAGACCAGTCAAAGCCAATCAAGATTGTTTTACCAAGTCATAATTGCACTGAGGGCTGTAGAAAGAAAGTACAGCATTATCATAAAATATGTTACCTATATACATGTATGAAGGAGGTAAGAAATGGAAAATGCGTGACTCAGTTGGCATAGATCCAGAGAGGGGGAAAAAATGGCATCTATCAGTTTTAACGAAGTATAAAATTGATGTGACTGATTCAAATTATTGATGTCACAATGTACTATAATTGTAATACCCAGCGTCTTGTCACAAAGTGAGTTAAGACACCTAAATAATATCAGCTATTAAAGTTTGCGAGCCCGTTTGAAGTTAGTAAAGTAAGCCCTTAGCTCCATCCAACAGTTTCAGTGTCTTCGGACTGTCCGAACTCCACCGTCCCATGAAAACTATAAACTCTCTCCTATTTCGAGTCCCATTTCTCGTTCAGAGAAGGAACTCGCAATTACCACATTTATTATTTAATTGATCAGTTGAGATTTTTGCTAGAATACTTACTTTTTACTAGTTCGTTGTTAAGTTTATAAAGCATTTATAACAATGGCCGTCTTAACAAAGAAAATGCCCAGCTCAGAAGCCTTGTATAAAACACCAAGCAACCACCTTTTAATTTGACTCTGTACATCCAGCGTTATGTACACAAACACCAGTTTCATAAGACTCCGTCTATTGTTTGTCATGTGCGATATCTGATCTAACTTTATAATTAAAATTCACAACATGCCTTAGGCGGAATAATATAGGTATAATACAAATACTTATGTAACTCATTAGAGCCTCCTGAAAATTATGTTGACTGAGTAAACCTTCACTTAACTCTCTCGCATTCAGAATTTACTTACAAACAATCCGTGCTGAGCTGAATGAAAGAAAAACAAAGTTTTGTAATACTTTTACTCATTATTATGCAGCATTATTTCCAGCTGTTGTCAATCTGTTGAAATCGTTTATTTGTACAAGGAAAAGTATCTGAAGTATTTGTTAATTTCTTGTTTTGTACCTTAAGTTATACGTAAAGTTCAAGGATTGCTGCTTAGTCAAAAGTTATCATTTCTACTGCCTGAGCAGTACCTACATTATTATATCATAAAGCTTGCAAAACCACTACATCTGGTACAAAAGGCATCACTAATTAAAACCTCTTTTAATAAAGCGAGTAAATAAGTACTTCCCGCTTTTATGAGATTACAAGAACTATTTATGCAGTCGTATTTGTATAACTCTTTTTAAACTATTTAGGTATAATGCGCAGTCGGAGAACCAGCTTTTCTATTGGCATTTTCTGAAAAACATTCTAAGGGAAAAACTTTTAGTGGTGAAAGAATTATAGTTTACTGTTTGGTATTTTATTGACAGAAGAGAACAATTTCACCCACACATACCATAATCAAATAACTAGCCGCCAACCAAAGATGATTATTTTAATAAAGATGATTTTTAGCCACATGTATAAGATTTTTTTTTTTATTTAAAAAAATCTGATTTTATACCCCAACTTAACTTCGCTACTTGACACACACTATTCACGTCATATCGACAGCGTATATCTATCGCAGTAAGAAAGATTGATTTTGTTGCCACCGACGCGGTGTCGGCCTCACAAGGAATTTCAACGAAACATCTCGAAATTTATCAGACAATTACTTGCCAGTTGCCAGTTGCCGAGAGCGTTTCCTAACATCCGACCATGACATGCATAATTCTGCTATTCCTATAAATAACAAACTTTCTATTCTTAAATGTTCGGATTTACATGAAATTTATTGCAGGCTTATGTACAGTTATGTCCGTGTTTTGTTTTTCGGACCACTAAGAACTTTTCCGCTGGCCGAACTGAAAGCCCAATCAGTGGCCGTAGTATAATGTAGTGACTAGCTATCGCCCGCGGCGGCGCCTCTTTAAATACAATTATAGTATCTTTATTCAACGTGTTTGAACAGTCCCCTGGTGTGTTTTTAGAACCGCTACTGAAAACGAAAACGTACATTTTTTTTATCAAGAAAATAATTACCAAAAAGCCAACCAAATTGTCATCAGCCAATTGTTTGTATGAGCAAATATTTTTTTCGGAATTTTCATTTGTTAAATAGAACAAGTTCCTTATTCCAAAATTTGACTCGGATACAATATTAACATGTCTATCTGATGTTTGCATTACCTCAATGCATAAACTGTGTTACTAAAAAGTCTGAAACTAAAATACGTGTTAAAAATGAATTTATTTAAAAAATGGTACAGAAAAGTTAGAATTTAATTCATCCTCTCCTAAATATTTCAATTTGGAAAATCTATGACAAGGTTATTTGTTTTTCATAAAAACTTTTATTATGAGGCAGTCCATAAATATTTTGACCAGTGAAGGCCATTTGTTTACTGCTCCGGTAAAAAAGCCTCGAAATTATTTTCGCATGACCTATATTATGAGAGATACGGACTAACAAAGCTTATAATAGTAAAAACATATTTTTATATTGTTTAGTAAGTATATTATTATTATGTTACTTATACGATTATGTTTATGAATTCATTGACATTCGGCCTTTTTATTTCAACCTTTTTTTTCAGTTGCGATTGTCCTACTTCTGTTTTTTTTCCCGGTTCACGCTGTCTTTTCAGCCAGTGATATTATAATAAGTAACAAGGTGCCTTAATTTCATTGTTTCCCACGTTTTAAATAAAGCATTATTCGCTCCACGTAGTTTGCAAAGTGAAGAATAGTGCACATCATTTCTTGTTAAATGTACAGCACACTAAAAGACGGATTCACGCGAAATGCAGTAATATTTCCTATGGGGAGTATGTTGTTGTGTTCCATACAGGTACTAGGTTCCTAGCTAAATAAGGCGAGCTGGCGACATATAAAGCCGTTTTTCTTAATAAGGGTTAATTTTATTAATATTTTTTTTATTTTTAAATTCTTAAAGCTGTCTGTTTATAAAAAAATGCAAATTCAGTGTATCGATTCGATACCGAAACTTTAATAGTTCCATAATATTTTTTCTACAACTAATTGACGTAAATTTTGTGAATGAAATACAAACGCTTCAGGACCGCTTGTGTACTTGTGTGTGTCTCAGTATGAAAGTGAAACAAACAGACAAAATTAATTTCGCATTTATAACGGATTGTATTAATTTCCACTTTATTGAGCACCATAATAATTTATCATTTGACAATGCTATAGTACAATTTGCGTTATCGCAGTACGACGATCTCTTTCAGGCAACCTCGTATATTTGGTGTAAAGGACTTATGTAATTAATATAATGCTCTTTGGGAAACTGGTATAGGCAGAAACTACGCCTTAGATATGCAAAAAAAACATTATTGAACTGAATCTTTTATACATTTGCTACCCTTGAATAAATTAAATAATAAGTAGTCTTTAAAAGTAAAAATTAGTCTAAATTGCTATGATAATAAAGACTGATTGTTTCTAACACTGAATCGTTTGTATATTTATTAAAATTTCATAATCCAGTCTGTTTAAGTTATATCACAAAGTTTTGATTAACAAACTAGAATATACCTACTATGAAATTGGGGAGGATCCAAAATCAAATAAAAGCTTTAGTAAAGTATTCTAAAACCATTCCTACACGTATTGTTACTATTGTAATTAATGTTATATATGAGAACATGCTACTTTTATCTCCTACCAAATACCACTATACAATTTCTAAAAGTTCGTACGACAACACGCATCGTTGGAGACTAAAACTCGCTCGGATCGCTTCGTGTATAAAAGACCTAACTTGTTACCCCTATTTCGTTTGAAATGGTTTATTTGCAAAAAAAATTAAACTACATTTTCATTTTATTTTCAAAAAGGCATGAGGCATGTCTAGTTTAGTCTCGCTTTTAGAAATGTGGTTTCAGTCAGGTGCGTGACTAACAAGGACAAAATAGTGTGACGTCATTGGAACAAAGATTCTTTTGACGCGATTCTGCGGTGTCAAACCATTTATGATATGGCTTACGTTTTATCATTTTTTTACTTTATTAAAAAAGGGATGCTTGGGTACTGATAAATGAGATTAGGTTAGCTTGGGGAATATTGGATAACCTTTGATATCATTTTTCTGTTTTAGAATACTCATTATAGTACATTGTGTTTGAATAGGCCTAGGTCTTGTTTTAAATATCGTTTCGTTCGTAATTTCGCTAGTAAAATTTGATTATGAGGATGATCTTTAAATCTTATCAATAAACTATTGCTTGATTAGAGAGCACTGCTTATTTCAAGACACAGAAGCGAAATTGAAAATAAAGACGCGATCTTTAATAACAAATGTAACATTACCTAACAATTCGTCTCACGAAATAAATAATTTCAACTCTACACGTTGACAGAACTAGAATAAATTACAAAATTAGAGCTTAATTAACTTCATATATCTCAAACTAAAAGCATTAAAACTCCTAGTACATACTTGGGGCGTTTCGTTTGACATTCTGACCCTCGCTTGTAAAATATCTCCTAATACATTTGGGTAAGGTAAACCATCTACCTGTCTTATCAGGCGAGTGATAAATGAACGATGCGCCCACAAGATTCACCTGCCTCTAATATTATACACAATTAATCGGGCAGGGACCTTACATTGTATGTTTTCGTGAAACATGAATTATATATCATTCGTTTATAGGAAGAAAGTGTTAAATCGTCGATTAATTCGTTGAATGGTTTATCATGTAGCGATTGCGTTTGTAATGTTTGAGGGTCTGTCTCTCTTTTTAAGTTTCTGTAAGTGACCTATATTTACTTTGAGTATTTTATTGTATCTGCAAAGAATACTTCTAGAAAAATATCTATTTGAAACTACAAAATAAAAACTTGTTTGATATTTTACTATAAATTCACACTTAAAACATTTTCTCTATCAAGGAATTATGTTATTGCTTTTGTAATATACGTTAAAAATTAAGGCAAATATCCTTATGAATATAAAAACAAACAGAAACAGCAAATAATATCCAACGTCAAACGACTGTGATTACGATCCCTTATTACCTGTTTCTCACAAACGATTTATAAATACCGCTCAAACAATCTTCGTTCGTTTTTTTCCAGCAGTGGGTGGTTCAGGGCCAATAATAGGTAATGGTGACACAAAAAAACCATCTGTAAACTTACATGGCCCTTGAAATACTCTCTTTTGGACAGTCGTGTAAAAGTAGAGCTCTTTTACCGTCTTCAGCCAATCTAATCTTTACAATAAAAAGCCTCTTACTGAACAGCTAGCTAGTAGCTACTTACTAAACAGTTAACCGTTTTTAAAGATTCAGAGAAAATCTAAATAGACATAAAATGGTAGACTAAGTAGTAGAGATTGCCTTAGGCATTAAGACCGCTATTGTGCACCGAGTGTTTATAATCTCTACTTAAATAAATATTGTCATATTGAAACTAGCGGTTTGGAAATAGGTATGTCTTGCACTACCGTACCTGTACAGTGTATTGAGTGTATACTGGCCAATCAACTCGGATAGTCTTGAGGTAGGCCGCTCCGGTGTGAAGCTAAACCGCGTAATTACGTCTCTACATTGTCTATTGAGAAAGGTACTCAGGATAAACTAAACAGAAGTGATATAGTAAGAAGATATGATTGTTATAATTTCATATATCAAAGTCTACATAGAAGATTTGGTAAAGTAATTTAATTGATAGAATTAATGACTTTATGCGTAATACATTCATAATTATAATTAGCTCATCTCGCCACTTAAAAATATGATTTTTATTTAATTAACGCATAAAAAACATGACAAGCGAACAGAAAAGGGAGATCGTTTCGAACTGTTTGATATAGTAAGTTTGTATGTGTAGGCTCAACTGTAAGTCAAAACCGCATCCTAATCGGTGCACTCCTTTAAGCTTCTACAATGCCACTGACAAACACACCTAGCATTCAAATTCATAACACACATATTTTCCCTTTTTAAAAATTAAAAAAAAATCTACGCCTTTTTCAGGAACATAATAAAAATTCTGCAAACTCTCGATTAAGTCAAAGATGTAACTCAAAACACGTGTAGAGTCCCGAAAGTGGAATAAAACCATCGTTCCGTGACGGAGCAAGCCAGAGTGGCGACCCGTGGCGCCCTCTGCCTGCTCGGGAAACTTGCATGAAACATGAATCGACATCCCACTCATATTATAAGCGCGAAAGTTTCGCGAACCGCGATGTATGTTTGTAGTTTTGTAAATTTGTGCCTAGTTACGAAAAAGCTGCTGAACTGTATTTGACTGAAATTAGCACAGTTAATAAGCTTAATTAGAGCATACTGTATTTTCATGCCTGGATCGGTACTGTAACATCGGGTAAAAGATGGTGTAAAAGCCGTGTCCGACTCAATTAAAAGTCAACATTTCATACAATAATTTAATTAAATTGAAATATATTTCGAAGAAATTATTATTGTTTGCTTCCATTTCATTGAAACTGGCAATTAGTAAAATTGTATAGCAAAATCTCTAATTCGAAGAAATCATAAATCCGGAATCGGATCCTATAATCCTGGCTTATTATTAGTAAAGAAATATTTTTCTTTTTCATTTTATTCATCTTTCAAGATACATTGTAAAAAAACATCGATTAATTAATAAATAGTAATAGGTAGGTAAGAAACAAAATTTCCCCAGACGTACCTACATATCAATATTCAGCTGTTTAAAAGCTACTTGGATGTAATAAAATGCATTCACCAATAAAACAAATTTGCATAGATATCTTACAAAATAGATGAATCTAAAATCATTCCGATTTGCAATTCATATTGGCTTCGTCTTTTAAAATGGCCGGCAGATAAAAAAGATGAAGGCTCAGAAGGATGTACTTACATAGCTACTTAAGGCACATATTTATAACTTAAAATTAGTATGTACCTACTGACCGACTGATTACTTAAATTTATTTTAGCGATTTTAAATTAACAAGGATGTGTGTCCGTTACAAATTTCACTTGTCTAGGGGTCGGTCGTAATCCACAATTTATGTTAAAAATATGTCCAAGCACAGCCCAGCCCGCAAACCATCCGTTACGGCTGTCCCATTACTAAGTGAGAACCTAGAATTATACAGTGATGTTAGCTCAACCGTACCGTATTATTGTAATTGAGCCAGCCTAAATAGCCATTATTAGCCATTGCTAGTCCAACTAACAAAGCAAAACAGTAACAGAATAGACCTACAACCCTACATATGTAATTTGCTAGACGTTGAACGGGTAAGTAAACTGGGCTAAGTCTCATGTATCAATATGTAATGACTTAGAACTAAAGTTAGAACAAAAACCATAGTTAGTAGCGGTATAGTCAACGCTGAGCAAACGGACTCATGAAATAGCCATATCAATAATTCAATGAAAATCGAAGCTTCGTTAACTTCATTTTATTATGTTGCCCGACCACACATGTGTTACCTAAATATAATACTAGGTTCCACACTAGGACGGAAATGTATTCATGTACTATTAATACTATTATGTTTTATTAGGTATACAGTAACTACTACACAATACAAAAACAATTTAGTTTTTATGCTCCAGCTGCGATTTAACGTAATTCCCTAATAATATAACACCTACGTAGTATACCAATGGCTATTACAATTAAGCCGTTATTTTATACTATCGCATTTCCCCTATACCGCCCTATTAGCATTGTAAATGGCAAAAATAACGTTTATTCAAAATTAAACCGACGCCAACAATTACCTGTTTTGTTGCGTACATTTACCAACGACTATTTAACACATACAAATTAGAATTAATTATCCCGTAGCAAAGAATAGTGGTTGACAAGGTAGGTAAACTCTTATTTCACAAACCCGTCACGTTTACAAAGGTCCAAATGAGATTTTCGAAGGTCCACGGTTCATTTATTGAAAATGTAAACGAGGGAAGGACATTTATTACACATGACAGCTATTTGACAAGCACCCTTCCAAATAAAATAGATATTTGAGATTGCGTTACTGAAATTGTTTCAGGTTTTCACTCACGGTGGCTTCTCATAACATTGACATATTATTATCACCGGAGCTCTCGTTATTTTTCTTGCCCAACAATAGCGTCTGGAACACTTGACTTAAGTAAAGTTCGCACAAATGAGGCGAGATTTTTATTTGCCTTCGCAAAACAGGGCAGGGCTTATAAAAGAATAATTATTTTACCATACCGTATACCTCCTCTACTGCAGCAGAGAGACCTATTGATCTGTTGACAACTTGACAGGCTTTTCTCATCAATGTTGCATAATTATAGCCACATTATCTGCCGATCGCTAAGCGTCAATTGCTGAAATGAAAGAGCTTTGTTCGTTCTCGTAATTGGAAAACTCTTTAATGTTCTTTAATTTAAATTTTAAGGCATCTCCGTAAAGCCACGAATAATTTTGCCATTAATTCGTCTGGTAATCAGTGTAGCTTTATTTCGCCAGTGACATCAAAATTTAAGTAATAAGCTTAAGATTTTCAGTACCCGCCGACCTCAACATGTATCAGTAGAAAATTTCGTGATATAAATTAGTATTCTGTGTTATGTACGGAAATTCACATTAATTTGAAAGGATTTAATCAAGGGTTTGACAAATAAACCAGATTGAAATGCTTCGGTAATCTAACTCGAAAAATCCAATAATCTACTTATAAATATCCGAATTCTATAAAGAGTATCTACCTCAATTCTCAATTGGATCGTTCGGGTTTTAATACGTTAATCCATTTGACGGTCTCGTTGGAGTAATGCAGTTTAAGGTACTTTGAAAAGAATTAAACAGTTGAAAACTTGCTACTATTACTGTATTAAGTAAAATTAAGTAAAGTTTAATTGAAAAAGTATTTAATGCATTATTTTGTCCATGTAAATTACCGTTTTAGGTTTTCAATCAAGCATTTTGCTGTCAATAAAATTTCGTGTCATGTCAATTGCGACCACAGATTGCAAACACAAAAGTGTTTTTCAATTAGGAAAATCGGTGTTGCGTTTGCAGTACATACTTATATAGTTTGCGTGCCCAAGTCTGCCTCCCAAGAAACTCGCAAATAGCCGCGTCCAACTTAGACAAGACTAATTTTATTTTAACTCGTACATTGTCTAGATTGCAAGGGCATTATGCGAATTCTGTGTAATATGAGTATCGTATCTTACGCCTCCTTGCTATGAAAAAGCTTTCGAGAGAAAATTGTTTTCAATTGTTTTCTTTTATAGCTCCCAGAGGTAGTACTCTGTAAGGCGCGAAAGAGTAAAATATGTTGGCGCAATTTCATCTCTTTTTTTCGCTTGTTATTATGAGGTAAACGTGATAAATTTTCAGCTAAATTAGCGAGTAAATAGTACCTAATAAATTACATCCCATGTGCAGACGTTTCAATGGTTTTATGACCGTGTATTGTTAGCAATTTAATACATTATGCCTGTAAATTGCTTTCTGAGAAGAAAGGCGAGGATCAAATTTTTACATTTTTTGTACGAGTTAGACGCTTTCAAACTCGTGGTGTTTTCCCACAATTTTTATCTACTTACCAAGTTTGTTAAGTCAGTAAAAACCCAAATACAAACAAGGATGACAACACTATTTCAGAATTACCCCAACTATAAGTCATTCAATCTCTACAAAACCGTCGCGCCCCAATTGCAGAGGCTAAATAGAAAAAGTTGATTTCGACGTTCAATTTGGGAACACAGTGAGGAATCACAATTCTGTTTGGCCATACATCCAACATCCAGGGAAGTAATACGTTGTACAGGATAAACGCAACACTAATCAAGTCTGGCTTTATGAGTCATTTGAGAGCTCGTAAAGATTCATTCCTTAGGGGCGTGTGAAAAATGTACAGAATCAACGTTGCGTCTTGTACAGCGATAATTAAAAAAGGCTGCAACATAATAAAAAAGCTTTTAGATGTAACTACTTTATTTTAATTGTAGATAGTAAATTCTATCTTATTGTATTACTTACAGTAGAATGGGCACTCTTACTGCTCTGATAAAAACTTAACTAAACTTATGTAGCACTTACCTTTCCGTATACGTAGTATAAGTATAATTATAAAAATATTTTATGACCACCCTCCCACCAAACAGTGGCATTAACTATGAACGAACTTAAAAATAATTAATGTAGTTGCTTGTTTTCGTTTTTTAAGACCGCTTAACGACACCCAAAGGTTGCAGGAACGGTCGGCCTATACGTTGCCCTCTATAATAATTTTTAAAGAGGAAAGATTAATTACTTCGTTTGTTATTAATTCAAAAACTACTGAACTAATTTTGTATTTTTATTTCGTCTGAAAAGCGATTTCATTAATGAGTAACATGGGTTAAAAAATTACAAAAATATGTATTTCATTTTTAATACTTCTCTGGTTTTAGTCTCAATATTCTCATTCCATTGTTCTTTTGTTTACAAGATCACAAAAGGATTTATGGTTTTGATTCCAGACTATCTAATTCCTCACAAAACTGTGCTCCCAAGTAAAAAGCAGTCCGTTTGCTGTCAATCACCATTTCAAACAGACACTTTGGACTTGACTGGACCGTTCCCATTCAGAACGCTAAACTTTGTGAACGCTACGTAACATGCTAATGTCCGTAGGTCGTACTCAGTTACAGTACTAAAGTATAAATAAAATACTAGCCACGCTTTAATTCATTTCAAAAGAATTAAATATGTACGGAAAATTAAGGATTATTTTAAACGCGGCACTTGCCCAACCAGTTAAAAGTAATTTTATTCGTACAAGTCCCACGGTCTATGAAAATTAGACAAGAGTTCGGAGTTCAGAAGTTGCCAGCTGTAATAACGGCTAAAATTTCCGCCTAAACTGTGATTAGAGGAGAGAACGAAAAATATATTTTGAGCAACCTAAGATTATTCGGTACCGATAATATCCACATAACGTTATGCAAAAAATCTAATAAAAGTATCGAGAGCAAGGCCTCCGATATTTTATTAAAAGAAATATCTTTTACATATTTATCTTTACTTTGTTTTTATACCAGGATAGGTTTACCCAAGGCCGGCACGCCTCACTTTGCCCATGCAATTATTCCGTATCAATATTCCCTGGACGAATTTACCAGGTCTAAATATTGTATATTTTGCGTACTCGTCAAAAGATTTCCTCGTATTTGATGTGCCAATTTACTTACAAATGGATTTTAATTAAACGATTCAAAAAGGTGCTGCGGAACTAGGTAGATAGTATCATTATTTTATACTGTTTTAAGGTATGTTGTAAGTGTTAAGTCTGATCTTAAGTTACTCTATAAATTCGCCAAAATATAGTCCACATAAGTAGTGTTCTTAACTTCGGTCATTAGCAAAGTTACGTGCACTTAGATCAAGAATGTTTTAATTTTAATACTGGCTCAGTTTACCGCTTCATCCAGTGCGCGAATTTATCGGACATTTCGAGTCCCGCCATGTTCGGTACATACTCAAACATTCTATTTCGTGACACAGTACGTGACGTAATGTAATCTGTATGTTTCAAACAGATAAAACCAAATTATACACAATTTTCCGTTCATCAATGCGACACGCGTTTTGATAAAATTGAGTGCTTACCTTTATGGAAATGTTTTTCATCAGTAATAATTTTCGGGCTACGCGTGGCTATTTCGGAACAATAGAAAGCGGTAAACGTTATACAAAACTCCAAACCAAACTATATCGGACTTGCCGTAGGCGCTCTTCAATAATATGTATAGTTTAGGCCTTTGAAGAAGAATCTTATTTACTTACAAAATAAACAAGCAACTACGAAATCCTACAAAATTCCTTCCCAAATATATCTGCAGCGTAATAAATACTCCAAATAACGATAAGTTTGCTGAAGTATGAGTAACTTATTCAGTACCAACTTATCTTGAGCTCCATGAAATATGTTTGAATTAAGCGCGACTCAACTTGCATCTGCGTCCAATACATTGTCTCTCTGATAACGCCGACTACAAAGAGAGCTTCCCTTTGCACAGATACCTATGTAGCAAAGGGATCCACCCAGTGGTATTTAACAGGACGTTATAGCTTTATTAGACAGGATATCCGCATAAAATCCGGGAGGCTTTGTTCCTACGTATAAACAGCTATGAAATAATTTCCTCAATCTCATTTTCGTTGCAAAGAAAGGAGGCGCAAGTTTCCCTGCGGAGAGATTCACATTGTCAAAACAGAGGTGTCGTTTGTTGAATATAATATCACGAGAGCAGGACGGTGAGACTTCGCTACGACATTCGACCCCTTCATTGAATTTTCGTTATCTGACCACCTTTGCTTCCGAAATGAGTTTTCACAAAGTTAATTTGCATAAATAACTTAATTGCACATGAAAGACTGAAATTTTACTTTGAAACTGAAAATATTGCTTTTGAATTGTTGATGAGGATCTGGTAGGCTGGTGTACTAAAAGTTGGACTTTGATGTAATTATCTACGTGCACAATGACAGAATAAAGTACAACTTACATAATTTTGATTACTTTTTAACTTCTGATCAAAAAAAAGTACCTACCCTACAGATTATTTACCAAATTTCACGAGTTTTTAGTGGAGTATTTTTGTAGATGACTCTCTCTTAAAATTTCTAGTTGTCTGGTGAAATTAGCTAACTCACTGTGGATACAAATCCTAGCGCACCAGGAAAGATTTATTACATAGTTGAAGGTTGGACTTCATTTTAAAGTAATTTACTTCTTAATTATATACTCCTAAACCTATCAGTTTTTCTTTTTGTCAAGGAATATTATGTAGGGCACAGTTAGGCTAGGCCAAACCAAGACATGTAGGTACCTTGGTTTTTAAATGTTTTTTATGCAATAAAACCGATTAATACATAAATAGGTACTATGAATACTGGAGCAAAACATGAATAATTAACAAGTGCCAAAATCTTCAAAATATTAGGTAATTCATTTATAATTTACAAAAACCTGAAAGCTGTTCAAGGTGAAAGGGCAAAATTGAAATTCCATAACAAATATATACATTTTCCAACCCGGCAAGTGTTCTAGTTTGCATATTTTTTTCGTGAAAAGGGCGCAAAGTACGGACCCTTAAAATTAAGCACTCGAATCTCGGATTTTATGTTAAAAAGAATCGAGTACAGGTGTACCTGCGCTAATCGATTATCTTTTCTATAAACGATGTTAACCCGATTCATTTTATGAATAGAATGAATATTTCGAATTCAGGACTCATTAAAATTGAATGGTTTCTTTTTTTAGTGCCACCTATTGAATCTGCTTTCTAAAAAAAGGTGATTGCTGTTGGGACCTACGATTCTATTACTTAGGTCAAATTCAAAAGTGGTTTTATATATTCGCCAAGTATACACCACTATACTCGTACCATAATAAGTAGGTTACCTACATCAAGACCCGATTAAATAAATATTTTTATGCCTGCAACAGTTTTTGTTAGTTTTATAAAAAAAAAACAAAGGCTACATTATCTAGAAATCCAGACTTTATGTGCCTGTTTTTTGGACCTTTAATTTACCCACAAACATTTTCTTCGCACTAGGTAGCTAGTGCGAAGAAAATGAAAATGAAGTAGTTCAGTAATATAATGAATGTTCGCAAACTAATTTCAAACATGTTTTATAGAAGAGGCTTGTTTAATTCTCTCTTCAAAACAAATAACGTCTCTCCTTGTTCGTATCAACGAAACATTTTTTATGAGCATGTTAAGCCTTTTTCATACACGTATCTTATTAAATATAAGTAGGAGCATGTAAGACATCTAAGAGTTAGATTACTTACGATAGTAACATCTTGGAACTTCGAGACAATACCGCTCCGCAAGTTAAGCTTGCTTTGTCAGAGAAAAGGAAAAAATTAGACATGTGTAAAGACTTGTAACAGTACGAAAAGCGACATAAAGAGGCTATAAAGCTTTGTACAGAATTTACGTAAAACCAGTTTGCTTGGAAATATTCACGCTCTATATCGCAGTGTTTAAACGTTTTCCTAACTGACAACTTAACCCCCGAAAGATTCTGATAAAATTCTTAAGACTAGGCTCCTCCAAGTATATTAGAGATCGGCATTCTATCTGTTTGAATATACCCTAGAGCTAGAATGTGATGCAACTGCATAAACTAATTTCAAAATCAAGAAGGCCTCAGCATGTAGGGAATGATTAATTACTCCCATTCCCGGACCAACTTCCCAAAAAGTGCATCTTTATATTTACAAAATGTGCTACACTTTAGGCATACCTACTTATAAGTTTATTTGATGTGAAACAAAGGTAACAGTTAATCAATTCCCATTATCATCTCCAACACAGTGTATTAGCATACATCACCGTTATACAGTAAACATTACGAAGGGTTCGGCTCAGGTGTACACACCCACAGTTTAGCAATATACCGTCCCATGGGCCCGGTATCACAGCCACTATCTAAAAACAGAAAATCCAATCAACCTTTATCCAACCAGGTATTCAAACACAGGGGGAGAATACGTTAGGAGCTAACAACGGCCTCCTAGACAATGAGACGGATTTATTATTCTCAAGTCCAACATTACTGAGTAGCGCGTACCTTTGCAAAACATAAAGTGCGGTGTAAAACTTGTTAACCGGCAAGTGAAAATTGTAATCAAGACAACAACGAGAATCCTGCTGAATATGCAATAAACATGTAATTGCTTTTCTACCCTCTCCGTGCATTGTTTTGATTTGAAGCACAAATTGTGACTTGTAGCGCCATCTATGAAATTGTACAAGAGTCAGATAAACCCGTTGACGTTTGTCACTTGTCGATCTTTTCGCGCGTTTAATGTTTGATTTTAAAATCTTGCTAGTCATTAAAATATTATTAGCGAAATAAAAAGAGGAACATTTTAGGACATACAGTCAAAATTACGTAGTTAGATGGTTGGTAAATCTAATATGTTTAAATCAGTACGCATCCGAAATATTGATTTCTCTTCGATATGAACTGCGCATGTCTTCAGAATAGAGCCAGGGGGTGGTTTTAGATAATAAAGGGCTGTGAACTACTGAAGTAAGGTTTTATTTTTGCTCTCGTTGATAATTATATATACTAAAGCTCATTCAAATTACAAAGTTTATTAAATGAATATTGTACTGTCTAAACAATCATGGGGAACATTCAAACAAACGATAAACAATCCAAAACTGGAAAGTCTCCAGCTAAGGGTAAACATTTTATGAGAAATTTGAACAGAAAGTCTCCAGGAAGAGACAGCAAAAAACATGGACGGAAAAAGAGCGATGCCAAACGTGACGCGATCGACAGGGAGTATGATAAAACGCCGGACTCCGATATCAACGAACCGATCGAACCATCAGATAACGATACGGTCGAGTGCGTGTTCAAAACACTGCGGCAGGGGGAGCGCGCGGAGTCGCCGAGCGTGCAGTCAGAGGTAACGGTGACCAGGTGCGAGGCGCGCGCCCAGCCGCGGTCACCGACCCGCGACCAGTCGCCCGCCGCCGCACCGCCGCCGCCGGCGCTCTCGCCCGCCAACGACTCCACCTCCGAGTCAGTGTTTACGGACCCGCTGACGCCGCTCGCCGTCGAGCTCAACCTGTGCTACTACTCCGCCGAGAGCGACAGCGCGCACGACGACCTGCCGCGCACCCTCACGCCCTCGCTGGCCGACGTGCCCGCGCCGCCCGCGCCGCCCGCCATGACCGTAGACCTGCCGCACCAGGATGCCACCTCCTCGCTCTCCGCCGACGACATCGAAAAAGAAGAAAAAGATGACGTATTTGATGACAGCACTGACAAAGCCGAGAATGAGAAGGTTATGGGCACATTATTCTCGGGGTTTTGTGGCTACCACAGAACGGACAGGAATTTAGAGAGAAACAACCACGAATGCAACAATGAATTTAACGACTACAGGCTGAAAGCTAGTCCTGGGCAGACGTTTACGCTGTCAAAACATCGGAAAGTGGAACTCCCTCCAGTCGCTTGCGAACCATCTCTCAATTTACTAGATAACGGTCAGTTTTCTGTTACTTGCATATTAATTAGAGCATCGTACGTATAGTAAAGTGTTGCTTTGTTAGATGTTGTTTACAAGTAACGCATGCATACATAAAATATGTGTCAGTATAACACTAGTGGAATAACAGATCAGTAATGTAGGAGAGCGAAAATAAACATATAATTAAACAAATATGCCATTGCACACATCTATATACTGTATCCCTACTTTGCAAACAGATAAAATTTATTCACGCAAGTTATCGCTCGAATCCTTATCGTAAATCCTTGTACAGATCAATCAGTGGTATCTACGCAATGCTCCTCTTCACGTACACACACATATAGACGATATTCATATAAGGCAATCTCTATTCTCTTTTGTACCTGTTACTGACACAGTACTTACTTTTCACAATGGTCGAGCAAACCTGTTTGTTGATGTTTTTACGCACCGGGTCTGAAGCAGACCAAAGCGACTAACAGTCAATTTTCAGCTCTATTGCAAAGGGGCTAGCGTTGTCGAAATGGATCTATTGACCAGCATCTACGTAACAAAACGTATTTACACTTACATAAGGCAGATTTTCCGCGCTTGTAATGAAATATGATTACCTGAGCACAGTCTAAAATGAAAATGCTCGTAATACTACACGTACCTCGTGCACGCTGCTTGTGGGAAACTTACTATAACATATTTTTTTGTTGTTCAATCATGTTGAGTTCGTTTCCTCCCGAATGTAATTATAGTTTGGTACATGGCACAAATTGCCTACTTTTTGCTTAAGTATACCTAAGTACCGACTATTAAAGGGTACCGAGGTACTTTAGAGGTTTTTATAGGCAGCTATTAGGCGAGGTAACGATTGTGTAGCGAACATGAACTGTCATTATCGAAAACAAAATCCGTAATCAGTTGGCAGTGATGAGCGTTTTTAGTCAACCATTTTTACTTTTATACATATTAGACGTCCTAGTCATCATGTGAGAGTACATATCACATATGTCGAGATGATCAAAAAGCTGATGAAATTCATAGCCTACTAACCTGTGAATTTGAAACACAACAGGCACTTTAATATTACTTAAAGTCTTTGGAAAAACGCTTTATACGTTCGAAGACAGACTAGAATCTCCAATATGGACAAACAAATAACGAACACTCGCAATCAAATCATTTATTTTGTTAAATATGGGGACTGACAGATTGCTACATGGAATCAGATTTGGGTTCCTCCCATTTAGACATAAACCATCTTATTCTTCTCTCTTTCTTTGCAAGAGACAGAAATTAATGTAATGTAGAGCGCTTCAGTCAAACCTCAACACTTAATTATTTTCTTGCACTCTGTCTAAAATAGGCTTTGTCTCAAATAGGGAACAGCTTCTTTCGTAAGGCTTTGCTTCTTAAACAACGCGAAACCAAAAAGTGTTCTCGCCGATGATGCATTTATCTCTATTAAAACTGCCTTCTTATCACTTGTCTCTTTGTTTACAGTTGCAGAAAAGGACCGACGACATTCTAGTTTGAGTGACGCTCCAATGTCTGATTCGAATGTCTTGAGGAAAGTGGCATCCCTCACACTTGACAAACTCACCGAGTCGAAGGTTGTGCGACCCAAATTTGTTCCTGACAAGCTTGACTTCAAGTTCTATGAAAAGTTTGAAGGTACACATTAATTCTATTACATCTATTTCTGTTGCCAGGAGACTCTACCCAAATATTTTGCCATTACATACCAATAGCAAATTTAGTAATTCTCTCAGCTCTGCCTTGATAGTTTTATAGGCTAGACAAGGTCGTAAACGAAACTACAGACAGCTTTAGATTACTATGACCTCATTAAGTACAATAAGGTCTGGAAAAGCAATCAACTCCTGCCCTTATCCCATTTTACTTGGGGTCGGCGCAACATGTTTTTTTTTTCTCAACATGTTGCTAATAGATTTGGCTATGGTTTTATAGTCGGCCGCCTGCCTGACACTAACCCTCTTTGGGAATGCAATTGTTGGTTGTTTACCCGCCACCATTCGGGTGACCCAAGGTGTTTGGTACAGTGCAGATCTTAAGGTCCATTAGTCGCCTTTTACGACACCCAGTGGAGGATATGGGGTGGCGCTATTCTTTATATCCGGACACCACACGAAAAAAATGGAAAAGCAATCAACTATCATCTCACAATTAATTATAGCGCTAACAGGTGAATGAACGTCGAGATAAGGGCGTTATCTTAACAAATAGTCCATAATGTCTTATCGGTGCTAATCATTAGCGTTAACAGTGATACTACCCATTAGCGGCTACTAGTGTGCATACGTGACTCTTGCAGAGCGGGCGAAACTTTTCAATCGAAAGCGATGCAATTGTCAACAAATCGTGTCAATTTCACCAAGTCAACAGTAGCACAATTCAATTATGTCGAGTTTCTTAGTCAATTTCGTTCGAGGAGAAGAGGGGTGCACAACTACGGAAATATTTTACGTTTGCATAACGATGACGTCGCGTTTTCGTCGGCGGTGGAGACGGAATCTTCAACTAAAATAAAGTTGCAACGCGTACTATCAAAGTGCTTGAAATGTAAACGTGCTTTAGTAGTATATGTGCCTCCAAAAAAGTTGACAATAAATGTCCTTAAGACGCTTCAGTGGTATCGTTATGTGATCTTTGTACTACATAAAGGCAATCAGATGGTTCTTGTTCAGTGTGATTTAAAAATGTTGACTATAGAAATTCAAGTGTATTTTCAAACTAGAACAACCGTTCTGTGTACAATTAATGTGACTAAAGGTTTCACAAAAGGAAGCGTCCACACCAGTATGTATAAATTGTATTCCCATTGTATTGCAAAGTACTTTCTTACTTACCTGTGGCTTACTTACTTATGACCTATTTATTATGATTCAAAGGTAGGTACCTACACAAGCGTCTTACCAAACAATTAACCAGTCTGTATCGTAAATTGAAATATGATTACTATCCAATGCTCGTTATAAACATCTTGAGAAATAACGTTTACTCTTACGATACGCAATGGTTATTTTACACATGTCAATAAACAATAAATGCACAGGGTACAAGTCGTGTCTGACTTTTGCATAAAACCGACTAGTAGGTATTTGTAAATATTAATTCCAAAATCAAAACTTTGTTTCGGTTTTTAAATGAACTCGTATTGAACCCGGATATAGTCATCGCACTCATCATTCATAAGTTATGACTTGTGGTGTTGATAATGTTGCGAGAACACCCAAATGATCTAAACTGTCTTGAAGTTTATTAAACCTAATATGTCCTATAGAATCATAACATATCTGCAGTTATTCAGTGACTGTAGACCAAAGCAATGCATTAAAGATTAAAATAAATGTATTCATACATTTTTGAATTGTATTGAATATACAAAATATCGATATTATTATTGACCGTGTTTGCCCGTCACTATTTTGCATTAACATAACTCATTCAGCTGTCAAAGTATTATGGTCATGGTTAGTTGCCAGACTTGTTTATGTTTCTAAACCTGTTATAAATATCATTTTGTGCGAGTTTAAGGCAAAATGTCTTTATCAATTTCCAGGTCAGATGCTCCTGAACTGGTTTGTGTCTTCAATAACTGATAACACCCACCTGAAAACCTTATTAAGTGTTCAAGATCTGAAAAACCTTGGGATACAATACTGTACCCATCTCCTTGCTGCGGGCGTGCTCAGACAGATATCAGACAAAGATGCGCCTATTGAGAACGTATTCAAGGTAAATTATTACATACTTGTCGCTTAAAAGTTACTTAAATTTGACTTTAATTAACATAACATGTCATAACCAAACTACGACAGCTATATTATTATATGTAGAAGGTGTTGTACTTCACTTGTTTGCTTAATTTATTACTATTTGATTTACTTGGTTTATATTTCAAAACCTTAAAGTAACATATTGTTATTTTAAAGTTCTATGTAAATATTTTCATAAGATTTAGGTAATGTTAGAGCTAAGATTGTACTTTAAACATACATACATACATAAACGTCACGCCTCTTTCCCTTGGGGGTAGGCAGAGATCACATCTTTCCATTTGCTACGATCCTGGCATACTACTTTAGCTTCATCCACACTCATCAATCGCTTCATACACGTCCGTCGGTTTAG
The DNA here is from genome assembly GCA_941860345.1 of Chrysodeixis includens. Classification (NCBI taxonomy): domain Eukaryota; kingdom Metazoa; phylum Arthropoda; class Insecta; order Lepidoptera; family Noctuidae; genus Chrysodeixis; species Chrysodeixis includens. Next base: position 4,048,503 of record OW796096.1, on the reverse strand, counting down.
GGTACTCATTAATTTAAGTTTTCCTTACCCATAATAAGTACCTAGTCAACATTGGTGTTGTTAATTTCCTTTTAGAATATTGTTTCTATTTTGATAATAAAGAAAAACATATTTAAAACATTGTCTTTAACAGAATTGTGTGTCTTTTAAAAATTGTTATAAAGATTATCTAAAGATTGTTGAAACTATGTTCGGTTATTAAACATACTTAACTTGTTTCAATAAGGGGATATTAATAACTTTTTGTGAATACAAACCACAGTGTTGCATATAAAATCTAACACCATATTTCTTGTTACTGTAAAACTAATTAATATTACTATGTAGTGTATAACAAAGTCGCTTCCCATTGCCTGTTGTTGGTATTGATGATAAATCATTAAAATTATGCAATGGATTTTGATGCAAGATTTTCAATATATAGAATGCTTTAAAGAAAGGTTCATATATGTAAAACATCAGTTTTACAACTGTGCGAAGCTGGAGCAGGTTGCTAGTTATAAATAAGAGAAACCATTTATGTAGGTATTAACCTATATTTTATATGTTCCAGCCAAATTTAATGTACTACTGGGCTCATATGGAGGTGCCGGCATTACAACCAGTCACTCCGGGCAGGCTGCACACCTCTGTTTGGCCGCCTGACAAAGACTCACCCTACATTACACAAGATAATCAAAGGGACTTAGAAAACAACAAGTTCTTCAGTCAAAACAATAACGAAGAAATAAGTGACATAGATGAAGCTAAACAAGTTATATCTCAATTGAAAAAGAAACTCCAAGAACTAGAATATCAAATAGAAAAATATAGAATAAACAGTCAAATTGAAACACTCAACAAGAACCTAGAAAAACGACTGGATTCTATCAGTGAATATAATTTAATTAGAAATAAAACAGAATTGTCAAGCAAAGAAGATCAAACATCAAATTTTGCCCATGAACTACATAAGCTATCAAATAAACCTGTGATAAACATACCTGAATATGACCCCCTAAGAACAAATGTAAATATTGATAGAACATTAGATTTAAGTAGTTTAGAATCTAGAAGTGAGATGGCTATTGCAAATAAAACTGATGTGAGATCTGAAAAAATTGTAAATTATTGTAAGTTGAATAAAAGTAGAGATTGTAATAAAAGTTATCGCAAAGATGATGCATTGGAGCTTAGAGACAATACTACTAGCACAGAAGACTCGAAAAGGGATAGTTACAGCGAATTTACTCCTGAGCAAACCAGTGCTTATTCATCAGATGCATCATTCCTCAGTACATATGCTTCCACTGATTTAATCACACGTGGAAAAAGTTCCTCAGATCTGGAAAAGAATGGAGATTCTTATGTTGTAAAGAATGTAGCAAATGAATTGAGTACACCACCATCTACAGAAGTTTTATATACAACAGTTGATAAGAACCAAAAACTTTCGCCTGAAACGAGTAGATCTTTAATTGGACCTTCAAGTAATTCATTAGAAAATGAGAGTGTTTGGAGTCCTATTTCAAACCAAGAAGTTTCAAAACGTTTATCTCCAGAAGAAAAGACTGGGCCTTCATCTTTAGATACTTCTGTGTTTGAGGAAGCATCGCCAGTAGATTCTAAATTAGCTAGTCAAAGTCAGCCTTTCCACCCTCCGCCTTCGCCGGGAATGCCGCCACCTCCACCGCCCATGCCGGGAACGCCGCCCTTATCACCTTTAGGCTCCTCGAAATTTGAATCACCAATGAATAACGAACTACCATCGCTTTCTCCAACTGCGAAACAATCTCCGCCATTACCAACAACACAACCTGCAGCAGTCCCTCCTCCACCCCCACCATTGCCTAGTATAAGCCCACCACCACCTGCAATGCCTAGCCTGGGTCCACCGCCACCACCTATGCCAGATGTGGATCTACCATCTTCTTCGATGCCTGAAATGAGTCGCCCGCCTCCTCCCGTGCCTGGGATGGGCCCACCACCTCCACCGATGCCTGGAATGGGTCCACCCCCTCCTCCAATGCCCGGAATGGGCCCGCCACCACCACCAATGCCGGGAATGGGCCCACCCCCTCCTCCGATGCCCGGGATGGGTCCACCACCGCCACCAATGCCAGGAATGAGCCCCGCTCCTCCCCCCATGCCTGGCGTCGGGCCCCCGCCCCCTCCAATGTCTGGAATAGGGCCTCCACCACCCCTGATGCCTGGAATGGATGTTCCTCTTCCGCCAGTCATAGGAGCAGTCCCACCACCGCCTCCGCTTTCGAGTGGGCCTGTACCATTCCCAGCACCACCAGTAGGAGGCTGGAATGTTCAAAGAGCAAGTAAATATTTTATTTCAATTAACTTTTCTTGACTTTGTGTCATCAGTTTGAGTTAACATCAATGTCTGTAATTTCAGCATTAAGAAAAACTCCAGTGAAACCTGCTGCACCTATGAAACCATTATATTGGACACGAATATTAGCAACTACTCCACAACCTACCAGTCATGGAGAATCATTATCAGGAACCAAACCACTCTGGTTGGAAATAGAAGAAACGAAATTAGATAACATCGATGAATTCACAGATCTGTTTTCAAGACAAGTTGTAAAAGCGCCTGTGAAGAAAAAAGTTGAGGTTAAAACGAAGATACAGCCGATAAAAATATTAGATAGCAAGAGATCGCAAAATGTTGGTATTTTAGCACAGAGCTTACACGTTGAGTTCTCAGAAATTGAGAACGCGATTTACAACTTCGATACTTCGGTTGTTAGTTTGGAAGCTTTACATCAAATTTACGAGTTGGTAGGTATTTTTGCCAAATACTTTTCAAATAACCCTTGCATGATCTACAGTTAATAACACTATATAACACTACTTTTCCACGTTTAATAGCGAGCCTCTGAAGAAGAGTTGTCTGCGATAAAAGAACACTTGCGGTCAAAATCCGATGTGCCTTTAGACCGGCCAGAAGCATTTCTTCACGACCTGTCTGGTATACAGAATTTTGCTGAACGAATATCCTGTTTTATGTTCCAAGCGGAATTCGAAGATGCTGTTAGCACAACAATGCACAAATTGGATAATTTGAAACATACTTGCGAGGTAAGTTTCCTCTGAGATTAAGTTATGCCATCAGATGCCAGAATTTACAGGCTATTTAACAAAAATCTCTTATTTTAGTGTTAATATGGTAATTTATTTAACTGTGTGAACAATAACACTGTAAAAATTAGACACTGAATTAGATTCTCATTACAGCCTAAAAAGTGCCCCAAATAAGACATTTCTGACCATTTTAAGAATTGAGTACTTTCTTTTTTTCCAGTTTCTTATGACTAGTGAATCTCTGAAGAAATTGTTTGCTATAATTCTGACTCTCGGCAACTATATGAACGGCGGGAACGGTCAAAGGGGACAAGCCGATGGCTTCGGTTTGGAGATCCTTTCCAAACTTAAGGATGTCAAGGTGATATATATTTTTTTAAATTAGTCTTTATGGTCGCACTTTTTTTTTAATTTCGTGACATTTATCTCCTTATGTACACGATAAATGGTAACAAAAAATTGCTTTTAAATGTTTCAAGGCATTCCAATTCGTCCTGTCCTACCTTATTAAACTACGTCTCAGAATGGTACAATAAGATTTCAAGTATAGACTCCTCATGCAAATGATTAGTGTTTTCAACAACAGCTGAATAGTGTAATTGTTCCAGTCGAAGCAATCCAACGTGACGTTGTTACACTTCATCGTGCGCACGTACATGCGGTCGGTAGGCGGCGCGCTGGCGGAGGGCTGCGCGCTGCCCGTGCCCGAGCCGGGCGACGTGGCGCGCGCGGCCACGCTCGACTTCGCCGATGTCGCCGCGCATCTTGCCGCGCTTAGGAAACAGCTTGATGGTAATGCTTTTATTTATATCACTGGAATGTTCTACGGACTTTCTAGCTTTTAGCAAAAAAAGTTTTTTAGAATTACTCTCTCTTTATCTATAATCTTATTGACTAAAACCACTAGACTTCTCTTATATCTAGGGCCATCTCGAAAATGGTTTGAACTAAATGAGTTATAAAACTGTTAATTTGTTTACAGCGTGCAAAGAAAAAGTAAAGAAAGTTCTAGAATCTGACGACGAGGCACGAGGCTCACACGAAGAATCCCCTTCAGACGACGGCAACAAAAGGCTAGAAGTATTCAGAGAGAAAATGACCACGTTCGTCAACGCTGCCGAAGAGAAACTAAAGACTGAAAACGAAAACTTAGAGGAGTGCCGCACGAAGTTCATTGCGACGGTCAGGTTCTATCAGTATAACCCGAAGTGCGGGAAACTGGAAGACTGTGAACCGAAAGATTTTTTTTCACTATGGACCTCATTCTGTAGTGATTTCAAAGACATTTATAAGAAGGAAGAACAAATTGCTATCAAGGAGAAGTAAGTTGAAGTGTACAACACTAATTTGAAATACTATATGCAATAATAGCAAGAGACAGCAACAGCATTTTAAACTCTTGTATCGTTACAGGTTAAAAGAGGCGAAAAAACTCCAAGAAGAAAGAAAACCTATGACTCAGCCCAAAAAGGAGGGGGGATTGAAGTCTCGGCTACAGAAGTTGTCTAGTACTAGAAAGTAATGCAAATGATATCTGATATTGTCTAGGCCATCTCTCTCTGCTGTTCGAACTGCACAAAGCAACTTATTTTTTGCATTCCTGATGTAACATTCCATTTAACAAACATGTTTATTATGTAATGGATACTAACGAAACTACTTATACATTCCTTTTTATGAAACTTTATTTTTATGTGATGAATTGAGTCTCATATTGTGTACAATATTGTACTAAGGCCTACTTGTAATCATGGCCAATATTATTTCTGGAATTAAGTTTTCTCTTTAAAAGGCCTTTTAGACACAGCCAGCGAAGTGTATGCTAATTGTTTTTGAGCTAGTATACGCGCTACCTGCCAGCTTGCCAAGCCACTGAATTTATTAGATTGCAGGAATTAAATTAAGACGACCATATTGTTGTTCATATCAATGTAAAATTATATTTAATGTTTATTATTTGTTTCTTTGGAGCCTTTTTTAATCGGCAAAAGATACGCAATTCAAAATTTCTATTGATTTTTGTTAGTCAAATCTATAAAATGTTTCTGCACATATTATATGATTGTACCTGATATGTTTTTAATGCATTATGTTAATTAAAATGCCCGATTATGTGCATAGTTATTCATCTAAAAATGGTGCTGTAACATTTGTTGTATCTGTAAATATTATTATTTAAACAATATAAAACTCAAATTTTATTAATTGACGTTTTTTAATCCAAGTAGTCTAAGCACTTTTCCTTCCATATTCTATGGAAGGTTTTGTTCAGTTTCCTTTTGCTTTCAGTGTCACATTGTTGGAGTAAAGAATTTTTGAGTGAATGCCACTGCATGAGGCTCAGATGCTTTGTTGAAGATCTCCTGTTTGAATCATTTCTAAGTTCTTCCTCTCTGTCAAGAAATGCCTTTAAATCTTCAGTGCTAGTTATTTTCTTATAAGTATGTTCAACATATTTTTCGCGAGGCGGTGGTGGGGGCGGTGCTACTTTAGTTGATTGAAGGAGGGATTTGAAGCTTTCTCTTGATAATGCAACACCATGATCAATTGTCATGGGCTTGGTCACTTGTATTGGGTCTATGCTAGGCACTGGCTTAACCAATAGTGGTTGAATTTCATCTTCTTCCTCCAGCACTTCCTCATCTTTACTCATTTTATTGACATAGTCAATTATGTTATCTAAGAGCTCACTGTCATCATCCTCTATCAAAGAGCTATCAACATCAATGTTCTTCCGCTGAGCCCATTCAAACCTCCCAAAGTTATCTATGTTTTTCAAGTCTAACCATTGTTCTAAATCTTGGGGCAGTTCATAATTATCTGGTAGAAAAGGTAATCCTTTTAATTGCAATTTATTTAAATAAGTATAGAGATTTGAGTACCATGTGGTAGAGTGCTGTAATAACACCATACTCATTGACCATATTCTGCTCAATAAGGCATATGGCAGGAGACTCATCCAGTGGCTTTCACCTCTCTTTACCCTGTTTAAATAAAATACTGCAGCTTGTTTCGAACACACACATATCCTTAACATGATCTTGGAAAATGCTATTATTCTCAGCATAACATATTCTAACATTTGTCTAGTCGGTAGATAAAGTTCATCTTCATTCACAGAAGGCAATGCTGCTATAAAATTTTCAATATCTTTTAACAAGTTCAAAGACAAGTATTTTTTCAAAGCAGTGTTAACTTTTCTTAAGTTTCTGTAGCCTATGTCGTTCTGGAATTTCTTATCGTATTTATATATAAATCTTGAGCAAATTGCACCTTCTTTGTGTAGAGGTGACTGTTTTGATAGTACTTTATGTATATTATTCACCACATGTCTCAAGTCTGATAAATCTGAAATGACAAACAGAACAATGAACATTAATTATATCATTCCCAACTTACAACTATATTTAATAAACGCGGTGACTTGTACATTGTTTACTCTCTCACATTCAAATGGCTGGACGAATTTTAATGAAATCTAGGATGGAGTAGCTGCTTCTACTTTTCATCCGTGTGTGACCAGCGGAGCGCAGCTAGTATTCGATACTAATACCATACCACATACATATAGATGTATTAAACGTTATTTTAACTTACCGAATTTGTAACTACATAAAAACATATTAACTGGTGGTGGTAAAAGAGAGGCATTGTTCCATGGTTTAAGCATTTTTAGAAACTAGAAGTCAGTTTAAAAAATTATGTTGCTGCCGAAAGTAAAATATTTGTTTAGTCTTCATACACAAACCCTTAGCATAAGCTCATAACCTAAAACGGTAAGTTTGACATGTTTACATGGAGCTATAGAAATTGATCGTGTCTGAGAATGTTACCATACCATTTTGCGTCTTGCAAATCATTTACACATGAAATGGTCGACACCTTATCTCATGCCTTTATTGAAAAATATTGAGTTACATATATATTTTGTATGAACAAGTACATTATCGGAATGCTCCCTTCCGATACTGCAAGATTCATACCTAGTATTCAAAGCCTTAAGAAAACGTCAAACTCAGTAAAGAAACAAAATAAAAGTAACTTTTCCGACGACTACTGTTGAGGAACCGGTAAATAAATTGTTATCTTTCATACGATTATTTATAAAACTTTAGCAAAGTGTATTCAACTTCCTCGTTTAAAGCTATGAATGTGACCTCAAAAGTTCAGAATTAACATAACTAAGATATTTGATTTTCCAGATATTTAACCACAAAATGCCAAAAAACAAGAAGAAGCAGGAAAGCTCCAGCAGTTCAGATAGCGATGATGGACCTGTTGATGTAAGACATCTTTTGTTTTCTTTTTTCAATTCTTGAACATTATGTTAGGTCTCTGAATTAATTAAGTTTACTTGTTAGGGACCATTTTTCTCGTATACACGTGTAATGCAAATGGCTAACACTTCCATTATTTTTCTTTTTTTTTACAAAGCGTTCTTGAACAAAATCTGGCAATGTACTTTACCGCTGAGAGCGACATTTATTTAGTAATGACTCGATAAATAAAAGCATTTATTCACGTATATGCAGAATTTTTTTAAATATATTTTAGTCAATATCATTAAATACACAAATCTTTGTTACTTATCTAAGTACATTGACTCAAGGCATATCAAAATGGACTGATGAATCTACTTCATTTTAAGTGATAGTGATCTGTGTAATCAAAGAGTAGTTTCTTTAAAGTTATTTAATTATTGTTGTTGCTTATTTTTTTTTTCTTTATACAGAGAAACCCTCCACCAGAAAAGAAGGCCAAAACTGGTAACAGGACCGATGACAAAGAGCCAACATGGGTGCTACAAGGCAAAAAGTTGGTTAAAATAAGGGAGTTTAAAGGGAAGTTATATATAGATATAAGAGAATTTTATGAAAAGAATGGTGAGCTGTTACCAGGCAAAAAGGGGATTAGCATGACCCCTGAGCAATGGAGGAAGCTTATGTCACTGGGTGATGAGATAAATGAAACACTTAGTACTTTATGTTGAACTGTTTGTTGTTTCTTGTAATAAATCTTTGAGTTTTTGGAAAAACACTCGCTTGTTTTTACTTGTGCTTAGATGCCTGTCACTGTTCTATGTAAATTAGGTAGAATTATTGTTGGTTATTTTTTGCATGATTAAGCTGACTTCATGTAGTCTGAAATACTGTACTATATTCTAATCTCTTGAAGATTTGAAATAAAGAACTTGTTTCAGATTGTATGAGACCAGCCTTATGTGTGTTTGAATAAAGTAGTAGCTTTCAGTGTGTCAAGAAATTAGTATAAAATTGTCTTGGTAGCAATGTAATCAATTACATTATGAAATGGAGCATGAGTAGTTAGCAATTAGATGTGTGTACTTCAGGTTCAAGTCTTGAAATATTGCACTTTTTCACTGTGAAAGTAGATCTCTCACCATTTTAGCTGTTTTTCTAATGAGATTATGTTAGATTAACCGTTTCCGTGCGGATGATGCCGCACAGGCACCATGTAAATCTATTGCGTATGGCGTATGGTGCCCGAGAGGATACAAAACTAAATCATACAAAACTCGGCTTAAACGACATTCGTCAAAAGAGCCCCCTAAATAAAAGTGTCTTTATTTGTCACCCTTATCATGCCCACAGTGTTCGTTTTAAGTAATTTCGCAAATTAGCTGACATCAGGGGTTGTAAACCAAGTTGCCGACACATTTTATTATTGATTATAATTCTAACAGCCCACTTTCTGGAATGTTTCTCAAAAATCAAATGCTTTTGTCATAAGGTTCATTATTGCCTAAAAACGTACAAAGAGTGCGCTGTTCGCCGGCCCTTCGCCTACGAAGTACCGTATTTCCTTGCGTATACGGTTGCGTATACGGTACGCGTTTATAGGTACCTACGAGTACAATATTTTTGATTCATTAGAATCGGACTTCCCATTCAGTTAAATGTTCTACAGTAATCCAGTATTTTGTAGAGAAACAATTTTATCATCAAAATAGTGAAGTTATACCTTGTAAAATATAGCTTGATACCTGTGACATTACCGAACGTTTTATGAAGACAGCTACAACCCAAATTTTATTTTTAAAAGTTCAAATTTTTTAACATAAAAAAGATGTTTGTGTATAAAAATAAAACGCATTTTTAAAAACAATCATGTAATTATAAAGATACCAGTAAAAATATGAGTAATTTAAATAATATTTAATATTTCTTAAATAATTTTTGGTTCTTAGCTTACTTTATAAATGCACTTTGAAGAGCTCTAGGGACGTGCAAGTGACTGACAGATGATTATCGATAAAATAATACTATGAAAATTTCACTAGTATAAAATGTAGTGATTTAGTTTGGCAATAATGGTTTCGCGTGCTGGAAACAAGCGGGCGCCATCGTTTTTGAGTCAGTACGAGTGCTAACGCGATGCAGACGCCTTGTATACGCTACCATTGTTTTGTTGATATTTGTGTTACTTTGTTTGGTGTTACCTTTTTTTTGTTTGCCAAAATGCCGAAAAGACAAAAAAAGACTGTTTTAAATAGTGAGTGTCGCGAATTTGTGATCCGTTTGCGCGATTATTTTGAATTATTTTTGTTTTATTTCATTTAAATCAATTACAAATACATTTATTTTTAATTTACATCTTTACAATGACAATGACTACAATGTCACTTTTAATAAAACTTATGACGTCACAGACATCGATAAGTTACGAAACACGCCTCCATCCCTAGTAATGTCATTCCGACAAACGTCACAGGTATCAAGCTATATTTTACAAGGTATAAAATTGTTTCCCTACAAAACACTGTATTATAAATAATAATAAATAAATATCACCTCGCGACAAACTCAAGTGGTACGTGTATAAATTCTTTACAACACTTGAATAAATAAATCCATGAAATAATGCAAAAAGGTTTACGACCCCTAATATAAATTAGTCACTTACCTTCTATTTCCATAAAAACACACAGATCGTCACTTTTAAACGCACTGAACGAATTTACTGACTGCCTACGTTAGATACACAATGTCAAATGATTATTTTAGCAATTAGAAACACGAAAACAAGCTAAAAGTGACAATTCATGGCGGATGATTCCCCAGGGGAATCATCAAACTTTCTGGCGCTTGGTGCCTCAGAGGCATCACAGAATTTTTGTTTGACGCCAGGCACTAATGATTGCTAAAAAGACTTCCGCACGGAATCGGTTAAACAGGTTCTGTTGTCAAATTTTATGTTTGCAGATTCAACCACTTATCAATAGGTACTTCTAAAAGATCACAAAACAGGGTTTTCTAAATAAATAAAACAACATTTGAATAAAAGTCCTCTATTAACAATACAAAGACTTGAAATGTAGATGAGGCAGAGTTCCTTTACAGTTCATACCTATTGGTTTTCAACCTCTAGGCGTTCATTATTACTATTAAAATAAAACAGGTACAAGATTGAGCAACCTTCACTTTGAACAATGAACATAGGTATATTAGAGCTAAAAAACACAAAGAGGTTGTAAGAAAATGTTCGTAACATCCCGTTTTGTTCAGCAACCAGTGGTTAACATAATATCTGTTGTGCAGTCAACCATACTTACACAGAAACGATTTGTCATGGAAAATGACTAGGAAATAGGTGATTGTTTTTAATGTTATGTATTCTAGTTTCTACTGAAGAATGGGTAACAGAACTACATAGCTTATAATAATTTTACTGTTTGTTGCTCCAACAATATATATACATAATAATATATTGTATGAAGTGTCGCCAATCAGTACGAGCCGAGTTTCGTAATAAATATGTCAATAGTACCCTTACAACTGTCGAGACTTATGGTACTCATGTACCTACTGTTTGTGAGTGGTATTAACTGTATAGTACTAGCTTTGAAAAAAATAAACATGCCTAACTCTATCACAAAACATTGGAATATGCTCTTACCTTGACCCAGAAATAAAACTAATTAAATATATGAAGGAACGCGCATATCAACCTGAGATTTAGATTTCAGATCATCATTCAGTGTAACTACTTAATAAATATAACATTACATGCTATAAACATCGAGTTTACAAGTCTAGAATATCAGTATAGAAAAATACATTTATACTAGACACCTACTACTTTACAGAAAGTACCTATAATTGATAAAATTGACTAAATTTAAACCTAAATGGAAACATTTGGCATGAAATTACAATCTATTGTATGACATATGATATGGCATGAGTAACAATTTATAACTAATAAACATGACTAGCGTTACTAGTAACGTTTTGATTTAGACTTACTTTATGAGGACTATAGTTCTTAAGATTATGTTTAATAAATGCCCACCCGATATAATTAAATTACCAACACAGTAACAAATACGAATATTTACCCTGGACTAAAATTATATTTACAAGACTTATAAAAAAATAGAAAATTAAATCCATTGCGATTTGCGATTAATACATTAGCTGATCTTATGTGTTCAAACCTCAGTTTACAGAACTAATATGGTTCTTATCACTCGGCAACATTATATTATTTAGTATTAGTTGTAAATAAATGCTCACTAAGAAGTGTCTAGATTTGATTTTACATATACTTATTTAGAGCCCGAAATACAAAGGATGTGGTCTCTGAGTTTCTGATGAAAGTACCTACACATGACAAAATATTCATGGAGAACATCATTACATTACAAGACTAAGAAACCACACTATGAAAATTTTATCCTATCCAATAAAATAAAAAAATAATTTCGTAACGAGGCAAGAAATTTACAGCCGTTCAAAATGTGATACTACTATAAACAAAAATATATTCACCATTTCAGGTATTCAACTAATAAATAATGAAATAAAATTATCCTCAACTGACAGTTAATTAGCAAGGGAAATGCCAATTATAATTATATTATTGGCAAACTTCATACTTGTGTACACTTCCCACTACCTGCATGGTACGCGTACCTTTTCTTCTACTTAATACAACCACATAACACGAGTATTACTTAACTTAAATTTCTGTAATCCATTCACAACGTCTGGTCGGAATATAAAAATAAATTACTTAATCTTTGGTTTGATATGGAAACATTCTATATTGAAATGTTGACACATTTCTTGCACCTGAAAGGAGATAAAAAAATATTATTAGGTATTGAATAATAACATCCTGAAACAAGAACGAATTGTTTACACTTGTATTATGTAAATATGTGCGCCTCGTACTTTTTACAAGCAATTTGTGCTTTGTCTATGGCACTTAATATATAATTAATCGTTCTGAGATCTACATATTGCTGAGGATCCGCAATCACGAGATTGTACTGACTAAAAATCTAAATTGTAGTTACAAAACCTACTGTTTTGCCTTCGACTTAAGTCATTTCTTCTAACGAATGAAAAACAGTCTGACGAAAACGGGCAACGAATGATTGTTTTAACTTCTAAGAATTCGGTCTTTCCTCCAGAGGTAAAGAACCTCGGGAAAGTCATCATGTAACTTTACTTTTGTCAAATCAATTTTCATGTGGTGTGCAATAAAAATATTCTATCATAAAGACAGTACTCACCACTTTAGTACCGTAGTAGATATGCGCGATAGAGCTGGCGACGCATAACGCGGCTAGTAGCAACAGCTCGGTGTTGGGCGAGGTCGCGCTGTAGAACACCACCGCCATCACCGCCGCATACGGGATCAGCAGCGCGTTGAACACCTCGCAGCGAGTGTCGCTCATTTGTGATACGATTAGGCGACACTGCAAGTTGTAGGAAATTAACTTTAGATATAGGTACAATGATAAGTATTTAACTAACAAAACCAACGTCAAAGTTAGCATTAGCAGTTATTTTAGCTCGACTACATCATAGTGAAAACACTTTATAATTATCAGGCCACATACAATAAAAGTCTTGAATTTCAGTTAAAACACACTGAAAGCTTTGAATGCCGTGGGGGTCACCGGTGACCGATAAATAATATACATTTTATTGCTCGGCAGTAAATGTGTTAATTAGGTTTCCTAGACAGATGGCAACATAAATAAAAGAAAAAAAACTTTTAAGTCTATCTTTTGGACCGAATTGGACAGACGCATTTTTATTCTAATTTAATATGCGTCTTGCGTAGAGGGTAATAATAATTATTATGAACTACTTACATTAATATTAGAGAATATAGTTCCGGTCAGTATGTAGAAGATCCTGGGCGCTCTGTTGATGATGTCGGTGGGCGAGTAGATAGCCCACACGGAGCTCAGCACGAAGAATATGACGAGTGGGACGAGCGGCCTCACCGCCTCGCCCAACGGACGCATCTTACCGGTGCCGTCGCGGTACGACCTACAAATAACGGGAAAAGAAATTGAATTATTTATTGTATTTGTGACTATTACAGATTCGAAATTACTTTCGAGGATTTTTTAAATCCATATAAAGAGGTAACAGAGGTTAATTAAATTAATAATAATCAGTAAATATTTTTGTAGGTATTATTATCATTTTCTGTGCTCTATTTACTTGTATTTAATGCCGGTAGCATTTTATTTTTGTCATTTCGAGAAGTAACACCGCGTAGGTCACCCGTGACCGACAAACAAGAGATTTGTCATCCATCTTTTTTTGAAGAAAGCCGCATAATGAGCTACCATCATAATTCTACTGTAAATATGAACGGTACTCACTTGTATATATTCCACAGGATGACAGTCTGGCTGGTGAGCATTGCGGAGAAGTAGAGCACGAATTCGAAGATGACGCCCGGCGTGATGCCGCCCGGCAGCGTCACGTGCCACGCCTTCGGCCCGAACACTGACGTCACCAGCAGTAGGATGCAGGAACCCTAGAAAGAGACGAGTGTAAAGATTATAAGTCAGAGAGAATGGAAAAACACCACTCTATGATGTAAGTAATGTAGCAGTTTTATTTCAAAGGGTCATTAAGTCTTATACTTGCTAAAATTTTTGAAATATATCGAGCTTATTTTTTTCTTAAATAAAAATCAGTATTGCTAGTTACAAGTAGCAAAACAAACATTGTTTATTGAGTGGAGGATTAAATAAAATACATGAGAGGGAAATACTGATTTTTTTATTTAACTCAAAACCTAACATAATTTAATACGCAGAAAAAACAGCGAAGCAGTTAAAATTTGTAATTAAGTACAATAAGGATTAAGGGAAAATTTGAAACTCAGGCAGGTCTTAAATCAAATAACAAAAGACTTACAATCATTGTGAAGTCGTACCCCCAGGGCAGGAACATGACGCCAGTATTGTACTTCTCCCAGTGCGTCAGGTAGAAGTTGAAGAATATGTTCCAAATCAGAAACAGGAATCTTAACGTGCTCACTTCATCTCTGAAACAAAATAATATATCTTTTAAAGTATTTTCTTAAGACAAAAATGTCTCTGCGAGGACAAACAAGATTGGGACAAACTCTTGTGTATCAAATATTTATTATTGTCTCTTGTTTTTACAAGTTGATTTTGTCAAAAAACGTGTGTAAACTCTTGGTGACCCAAATAAATTAATATTAATCAGAATGATACTTAAATATCTTTAAGAACCACGCGAAAGGAAAACAGAGTGTCATTGCCTGCTAGTGTAATGTACTCTGATTATTTGTACATTTTGGTAATGTCCCTTAACATTTTTTTTAATACCCTTTGATAAAAACATGGTATAGCTTTCATCAACACGGAACTAGTTTATGTAGTAAGATACTTGACTTATGATTAAATTTTATGAGGTTCTGAAAAAAATGATAGTAACAATGACAATTATTAATTGTATTCACAAAACAATTAATATGATGCAATAAATCAGATTCCACGCACAATAATTAATAAGATACCAATATACTCACAAAATAGATAAGTTTAAGATATATTTTATTCATTGTACTATGAGATTAAATAAATACATAGTCACGTCGATTTAATAATGATATCATAATCACGGCTACCTTTAATCGCCACATCAGTCACCGGTGACCGATGAACACGTAAGTACGGCCCGTGAAAAAATTGATGACTAAATTCAAATTATTTTAACTCCCAAAAATATTCGGCGTCTGTCTGTAGAATTCTGTTTGTCATGTTGATAACGTTTTCTTGTCCCAATAACTAAATACATTTTACTATGATAAAATAATTGTATTGCAGACAATACCCGTATAATTATATGCTAATTGATAGTAGATACGATATATTAATTATAGATCTGGAACTCAGTGTTCCTTCACCCCTCCTGAACTAATTACAAGTTCTGAAAACATTTTCAGGGAAAATGTAATTAATTATTTATAACATAGATCGATTGGATACTTTTAAAATAGGTAAAGTAAGGCACTGGGTGCGGTATTTCTTTAAGAGGACGGACTTTTTGACGATGAGTTTTGATATGTTTACGGCGTAAAACCTTAGCCTCTTTTCACATGATGTCGTTACCAAGGAAACCAATATTTAGCTAGGAGAATGAGCAGTAGCGTTTTCAAGTTTTTACGGCAATCTCCTGCTCGTCCAACGTGGTGGTTTGTTAAAACCCTACTTGGAGGAGGCCTGTGTCCAGTTATAGTAGACCGCGTTACGCTGAGTTAATTGACTCCTTTAAATACTTATCGTTAAGCTAGCACGTGTCGATAGGGATTGCCTTATTAGGCACATTACTTTCATTTTGTTAGTAATCATATGAGTGCATATCTACACATATCTTGACGCACATATGGCATGATTTGTGATATCAACATAATTAGATATTCGTGGCTGTATAATGTGCTGTGTTAGATGCGTCCAAGGCCACATTGTTCCTATCCGGAGCGGGGTACTAGTTAGATAATCTAAATTGGTGTATTATTAAATGACTATAAACAAACCATGTTATACAGACGATAACATTAGTTTTCCATAACAACGGTTAACAGAAAAACAAGAATACTCTTGATTTTTTTGCACATTTTCTGGAATTGATTGCTTATTTCGAAAATTATTTCTATATATTGCATTAGGCTATTTTAATTTATTTCTGGACTGTTCAATAATCCGTAAAACTACACTTTCAAATATCTCTTGAAGTTAAGTAATATTAGTGAGCGACGAGCGTTAGTACTAGAAATATTGTTATTGTAATCACTTCAATGAAATATTAATGTTCAAAGGGATAAAGGTTAAAGGGAACGCATCCGGAATGTTTCGATAAAACCTCATTGTATGTATTTAGATAACATAATGCAACAGATATCCGGAACAACTATTATAACTTAGTCATACTTATCGTTCACTTCATTGATAGATTCTCATTCTCTTTTTTATTCTCAACCAAACTCAAAAACCCTCATAAAATAAAAACGCAACATACACAATGTTGCGTTTTTATTTTATGAGGGTTTATAAAGGTACCTACATTCATGGGTCCCACAATTATCGCTTTAAATAAGGCTTTTGTTGTAGTGAAATAGAGAGGCCGTTCTGTATCCTATGATACCTAGCGCGCGGTCTTGCTCCCACAACTACAAGTCTTACCTTAGGAGTTATAAGTACGGCGCAGAGGTAATTATTTTTGATGAACTTCTATTACACGTTTTTTTAACTAATATAGAGGTCATATTTCTTGCTTCTATAACGGCAAAGGAACTCTGTATAAGGAACTCGCTAAGCGCTTGGTCGACTCCACCCGTGATCAGAGGGCTGGACTGTATTTCGCGCAAAGAATTGGTATTGCCATTCAGCGTGGTAATGCGGCCAGTCTCCTGGGCACGTTTCCCGCCATTGACGGAGATGAGGATATTTTTTTCGACGCTTTGTAAATATGTAATTTTTTTAGTTACATAAGTTTAGTCATAAATGTAGATATTTCTTGTTTTAGTAACGGCAAAGTGTGTTTTAATGAAAACTAAACAATCAGTCAATATGATAGGAAATTAAAAGTGATAGGAATCTGAATCGATTTATGATAATATTACTTAATTTCATACAAAATTACCGGCGGTGAATGAATGAAATTTGTATTTTAATGCAGTATTGTAATCACTGTCGTGTTTTTATTTCTTCCGCGTGTACTTTGCTCGTTAGGTACAATAGGCGAGATCAAAGAGTCAAGGATAGTACTTATGGGTAATTTAACAACAATGATAGATTAACTTTTTTTAACTTATTTTTTATGGTAATATTACAAGACATAACACTGCTAGATCGCAGGAAAAATCCTTTATTTTTTACTTCATTTTAATTTTGAACTGCGTTTTGAGATATTTGACATATTTAACAACGCTTTTATTCCATTGTTTCTTATCGCCAAGATTGCGTGCTTGGTATTGTACGCGTGCCCTATTAACAGCTTTCTTTTACAAAAAGGTTTTTAAAAACTTTTTCTGTTTAATGACAGCTTGAAAGTAACAATTTTCGTATACAAAGGAGTATTTCGTATTTGTATTTAATATTTAGGGCAAAATGAGAAAAAATGTCTGTTAAAACGTACCAATTATGCAATACATATACTAAGTATAATTTCGTATGTATTTTAAATAATATCTTACACCAAAGTTGATCGTGCTCGACCATAGGGTCACGATCCTGACACCGGAATATATCAGTGCATCACGTACTTTTATATTATTAGGTCAACAAATCAGTTCCACAATTTTACGGTTACTAAGCAACAAAGAATATAAATGTGCACACATTGCTAAATAACTAAGCTGGGATAATTAACTATGGACAATAGAAACGTAGACAATACTATAATATAAAATTCTATTAGATACGCACTTTTGTTTAAAATTAAAAGTACTAAATGTACCTCATGTACTCAATAGGTTTAGTGCATTTAATTTACCTTATCTGTAAAAATAGCTCTCGTGTAGATTAGTGAGTAAGCAGATGGTTAGATAGGAAAAATATGATATTTGTATTGTAAAAAATAAATAAAAGATTTATTGCCTAAGCATGAATACAAAAAAAATTGGTTGACCAACTAAAGGCATCCGGACATGTCTAGGTGTCTCCCTTTCTAAAATCAGCGCTCTACAAATGGCGTTCATCATCATCAGTGGCCTCTGGCATCTATGACAAATGATTGAAACAGCAGCCGTGTTAATTTATTTGCTTTTGGCACTTGCGCCGCGCTGGTGGCTAACAAGGCGTATACGGGAGCGATAACGCCAGTCGCAAAGTCTACAAAGAAATCCTGTTCCCGGTGACAATGAAGGTTGTGCCATTTGTTGGTGACGTGGGTCGCGCTTTTGGGAGAGCAGATCGAACCAGGCATTATCGAGCACAACTATCCCATCCGATAATATGGAAAAATCGGGTTAAAGAATGCAATATCGTAACGCAATTCCTGTCTAATTATATCTACATACCTTCCAAATATGCTGTACAGGAACGTAGGTATGAGGACAGCGGAGTACGAGTCCAGGCCGTGATCGAAGAGTTCTCCGAGAGGCCCACTCGTGCCGGTGCGTCGAGCCTGCTTACCATCGATGCCATCTGCAATACATTGTGCATACTTACTACAAGTTACTACAATAGGTTATGACCATTAACGTCCTGAAGACCATTTTAAAACTAGGGAGAAGTGGCGATAAGTGAGATGATTGTAATGGGATAGTGGTGTAAGGATTAACAATCAAATATTAAGCAAAAAAATTGAATGAAATTGTACTGAATTTAAGTAGTGGAATAAGTTCCTGTGGAATATTCAAGGTCTGGAGATCAGATATTGCGGTATACGTCATAGCAAATGACGTGTTTTCTTTTCCAGTCTATGACAGTGGGTATGAGATCAATACCCACAAGGGACCATCCTAAGGAAAAAACTTAATAAGTATTCCAAATCGGTCAAGGTGTCTTTGGAGAACTTTAATACATAAAAGTTTGTGACGGACTGATTAGATGAAGTCACTTTTTTTAAATGGTAATAATTTTTAAATAGCGAATTACTTAATAGTAATTTTGTCGCTATCGGCTAGCTATATGGTGACAAATTTAAACTGAAATTGTCTTCGTATGTTTAGATATGTATAGGGCGTCAAATTTTCCGAGTGAGTTTAACCAGTACCACGATAAAAGAACGTGCATTTCACTATTTTTGTAATTACACTTAATTAAGTTGTTTATTTATAATATTAAATAAGATAATTAAAGTCTACACAAGATAGATACAATATACCTACTAAGTATAAAACCAACTGTAAATTCGATAACAGTGATTCAATTGATTTGTAGAAAGACATCTAATTATAGACTAGAAACGACACGATTAAATAAATAGTTCAATGCCTTTTTCGCTTAACTTTAAATAAATTAGATAAGTAATCGTTAGGCGTCATCTTTACAAAAATATTCGTAACCTACGTTGATTTACTCGGGTGTAAAGCAAGGTCAACGGCATTATGATTGCACGAACCAAATACTTGGTAAATACGAGTCGGCCGTTTGTTTGACGCCCAGTAATACTGGCTATCGTTTTCCACATGTCTGCTCTCTACAAAGCACGTGTTCAACACGCCTATAGACCTTTTGTACTCTTGATCGGAGACTTTCCATAACTAAATTGAATAAATACGTAGATATCCTGTTGGCAGAATTAAACTCTTTTATGCTAAATGTGCAAATAATTGGATGTCAAGGATACTTGTATGAGCCTCGTCTAAATTATACAAAACTTGTTGTAGGTATACTTTTTTTTTTATTTGATTATGTCAATGAAGATTAAGTACTCTTGTACTTAAGTTATCTTCAAATTATTAAACGAAACTTAAATGTCTATCTTTCAATGCTATGTGCATACACAGCATGATACTTGATGACCTACAAATTTTTTGTTGTTTTTAACTATTCAGCTAAGTATACTTAGTATGGTAAATCAATTAAAATCAGCACTCAAACAAAATGCAAAACAAAAGTAGAGTTCTACAGCTTTCGATTGTTTTGGAAAATAGTCAAATAAAATGCCTGGACTGGTCATAAAAAGTATATCTACTCGGCGAGTTAGAATAAAATGTGGAGCAGATACAGCGTGGCGAATATTTTACTTTTCATCCTTTAATATCGAGAAGATGTCACGCAATTCGCGAGCACACGTGGTTTTATTATTTCGGCGATAACCAGTTTAGCACGCCGTCTACAGCAGTTAGCAACCGGAACGACTTTAAGATTTCCAAAGTATGGCTCTGATTTTATTATGACCGTACAATATCCCTAGTAAACAAAGCACTATATTGTTACGTGCCATTAAAATATTAATCTAGATTGTTGTAATACAGTAAGGTTCTATTGTTCTAGAAGATAGACGCATCGATAATTTTAACTATTACAATATATTATATATTCTAATTAGTAAATAAATGTCACTATAAAGATAGTATTTTATTTTTACGGCACCCAAACTTAGCATGTTTCTCGCCGTCATTTTAGCACTCAGTTTTATTTTTATGTCTACTATTACTTAATCATGTTATGCGTAATATCAGTAGCTTCTAATATCTGACACCGCGTCATGACCAAAAACGTGAATGCAGATAACAAAATGTACATCATTTTAACCATTAAAGCCTAGGATTTCGCGGACATGAGCAAAAAACGACTGACACTAAATTGCCATGGATTTGCGAGGTGAAACAAGATTTAGATGATATCCGAATGCGAAAGAACAGGTATTTCATTCACTAGACACAAGTTTATGAATATAAACTTTGCTCATAATGGCTAAACAGATGGCACGAGGAAATTAATGCCTTAACAAGGAGTCCAGGGTCCAAGTGACTTTTTGACATATGTTTATCAAGTGTTAAACAACTAGAACTCTAAGTTAACTACAAAGATTTAGAAATATGTTTAACGGAATTTCTAAAGAGTAAAAAGAAATCCTGAACCCTTTTGATGTTGATACCGATGATGCAGTAAGTACACAACATTACAGAAATTAAGGAGGGAACTTTACAATAAAATCTCTATTAAAAAAGTTAGAAAGTAAGTATCTATGCATTTAAGCCGCTAGAAGCTAATCATACAGTTAAGCGTTTAATATAAATAGGACTTTGTTTACAAACATATTCTTACTATGTAATAAATAGATCATAAAGATCGAACCAGAAATAAATAGTTCGTATTACCGTATTATTTTAGATGACGCATGTCAGCACTTGCTATGTCTTTTCAATATTTGGCAACAAAAAGTGCGAGAACATTAACTTCAGAGCCTTTTCTAAGTTGACAAGACTCCTCGGAGTGATAGAGAGATACCTAGTTAAAGGAATTTAAAAGGTTTTTTTTGGATTTTGTATGCGTAACGATGAATCAAAAGACAAAGGAATGCCCAACATAAATGTAGAAAGCTAATTAGTAGATACATATTGCGCCGTTAACGAAAGTAAAACTATATTTACTTGTGGCGTCACACACAATCTTGAAAACCGGAGAACGCAATAAGACAACATAAACATTGATCAATTACCTAATACATATAAACAACCATAGTTAAAGTTTGAACGAGGATATGATGAAATGTCTAGTATTATCAAGACGACACATTAAATTTAACATTAGATAACAAAGGGCAACAATAAGAATGAGAGATCAAATGGAGACAGCACAATCGCGTGTGTACTCACTAATAATATTCTTTTGCTGCTAAGTATTTTACAGTTCACTGCAATTTGAGTAAGAGCCTTGTAAACTAGAGGCTTTTTATCGGTTGGTAGTTTAATCGGGCTATTAATCAGTATGAACATTGAACATGTATGAAAGTACGCGTTATACCGATTTTGTAAATATCGACAAATTGGTTTTCAAGTCATTAAATTGCATTATCGGCGAAGCCTTCTTTAAGAAACTTTTCGACTAGGATAATAGTCATACAAATCGTCTATTGATATCAGTGAGCCATGAATAAGCTCTACTTTGACGTTTGAGAAATCCGAAACAAGGGGATGTTGGGCCATTGCTCCTATCAAGTTCTTGAAAGTTAAGGGTGTTATTAGATAAAAGGAATGACCTCTTAACACTTATAGCAATCAAGTAACATCGATAAATGAAAACTCGGAGATCTAGGAAGCGTTTTCACGATTAGTACCAAAACTCTCTTCAAGTTGTGAACTAAGCAGATCAAGTAGGAAATCCTTATAACAGGTATATGGAGGACACATCACCTACTGGCGTGACGGTCTACATTCTTACAAGTAAAGCATACATCGTGAAAGGTATATAATAAAATTGGTAAATTTAAATAAAAGCTGTAGATACATTCGTCACGTCTAATTCTGGTTGTTTGTGTAGCCACTATTTTATTGATTCAGTGTTAACATTGCAATTTTACGTCTAGTTGTACGCAAACGTAGAGTACCATAAAACATTTTATTGAGCTATAAAATCGTTTTCACGAGAAAATTAAGATACGAAAGAGTTATGTAATAACTGGCACCGCTTTTATTGAATAAGTGGGCGAGCAGTGCGAGTGCAGCATGTGGTCCTTGTGTAATCCAAATGATTGTGATTTGTGCACTCGAGACAAATAACGCTAGGCTAGGACTCTTCTTAAGATATTAGTTTAACAGTTCAAATACACGAAAAATCATTATTAGCTCCAAACATTTGGCTTGAATTTAAGATACACAAATAATGATGCCTAGGTATAGGGCGTTAATTTTTAAGTTATCAACTATCGTGAAAATAAAAAATAGTATAAATATTTGATTAGTAAATGTAGAGCCAGTGGGCGATTTCTAGCGAAGAAATTCAAGACTTGCGGGAAAAACATAGCAGTTAAAGCATTTTTTGATTACCTATTTACTATGACGAAAAATTAAATTACGACGACGTCGACGAAAAATTACAGGCTTTGCCTAGTTTGGGGCTAATGACAACATAAAAATGTAATACTTTTTGGAAATAAATTTCTTATTCTTATTCTTAAATAAAAGAATATGATGGCCCAAAGTATCAAAAACGAGGCATGGAGAAGAAAATATATTTACATTGTTAGAAACGTAGGCTTACTCAAAAGCAATAAAAAATAATTGAAAAATCATCACAAATAGTATATTGGACTTCAACTGAAGATTATACCTGTGAATACGTTACAAGAAGACCTTTTCTAATTAGTGTGGTTGTAACGAAGGTCGAACGAACTAACTAGCTTAACTCTATGACGTTACAACCCTCAACCCTGGTCGGTTTAAAAGTCAGTTATTATTTACTACATGGGTCATGGGCCAATAAAATGCATTACACAGTGTAAAGGCTAAATTACTTGAGAGCGGCCAACGCTCGTAAATTCTTACGTACGAGAAACTTTGTAAAGGAGGTTAAATCTAGGTCGACAAATCCTGAAATCTGAGAGCAAGGGAACAAAGAGAACATCATTCTTTCATATATTTTATGTTCTGTATTAGGACCTAGTGGTGTGAGAAGGATTTATTTCCAAGTTTTATTATTAAGTAATAAAGAAATTATTTTTTGAACATGAACTATGAAATAAAACATTTTATATACAAACATTTTATTTAATAATTAAGTTATTTAACGATTTTAGTTATTTAAGAACCGTGGGGCAAAAATGAATTCGGAAATCTTTAGGCAATTTTTTTTCTAAGTGTTTTTCAATAAAATAAAAACAATAGGAAATTATCGCGTCTAAATAAATTAGTCAAAGTAAATCCTCATTATTATCAGTAATAATAACAAGACGTAACTAACTACAATCACGTCAAAGTATTTAGGAGATAAATAAATTACTAATTAGTCTTTATCAGTTTTATCCTTACTTTACATCTAAGACAACACCTGAATGACTTATTTATGTTAGTATAACACATTATTTCATGACTGAAGAACTATATTATAGACAACTATTAATGATCCGTAATTTCTAAGCAATATATGGCACTACTTAAAATTATAATCATAAGAATATATGCTAATCCTGTGTATTAAAAACTCATTTTTATTCAGGATAATCATATTTGAATATCTATGTTTTTTTTTTCCTTTTTGTTTATGTTTAGAACAATAAATAGGACAAGCAATGGAAATATACATCTACAATGGTTTGCTACATTTTTATCGAAATCCATGTCTTAAGTAAAAATTAAACTCAATGTTTTAGAGTTACTTTTTCACATAGTAATTAGCTTTTTATACTAAAAATATAATTAATTTTACGGCTACAATAAGTACATAAATGAAACTTACCTAAAGTATAGGCCACAAACAAGTTGACACCAGAAATGGCCCACACATACGAAGGTATGTAGTCATTGGACACATTGTCTGCGGTCATCGCATGGAATCCATAGTCATAGTACGAGAACACGAAGAAGTTCAACACGGTTAGCAGGAACCCCGTAAAGGTCAGCAGGTTTGGAGCCACCCACACTGGACAGAACTGCAAATTAACAAAAATTAATAACCTGTTTTTTTATTTTACACTAAGGTAATTTGCTTAAAGAGGTAATGTAATAATAATTAATTATATGTATTTTTTATAACTATTAAATACTCATGAGAGATTTACCTCTCACTTTATGGTTGCTTCATTCAATTTTTTTTTATTTTAATTATTATGTACTATTTATTTTTATAAATAAAACCTTACCTGAACACACCAGTTCCAAAACGGGTGCATAACATAATTACTGAGAACGCTGGTGTCCACTGAGTTGTACTGTAAACAAATTTTATTTTTAAAATAATACTGATTTGGCTATTTTCAGAAATGCCGATCTGTCTAATACGAGGAAAATTAACATACCGTAGATGTTTCGTATTTAGGTTTACGTAAAGATATAACAGAGGTTCTCATATATAAGACTTCTTCTTAATAATAAAAACAAACTTACTTTGTATTTCTCGAAACCCTTTAATTTATCCTCCGACAGGAAGCGAGCCATGACGAACGGTGTGAAATAATGTTTTGTTATTTGAAA
Source organism: Chrysodeixis includens (assembly GCA_941860345.1). Lineage (NCBI taxonomy): Eukaryota > Metazoa > Arthropoda > Insecta > Lepidoptera > Noctuidae > Chrysodeixis > Chrysodeixis includens. The sequence goes on along the minus strand of OW796096.1, from coordinate 4,023,534 downwards.
ACAATATAAATTAAAGACATCCTCCCCTGATCTAAAATTTTAAAATATTGTTTTACAAAGCGGACTTTAGGGATTTCCCCGATAATACGCGGTATTGTTTCAGTTTTATAGCGTAATTTCTTTTTTTATTCACAAGCAATACCATACTCCCACAATTCAAAATGACAACTAAAAAGTAAAAAAATACAATGACGTTATTGACATTTCCATCCAGCTGGATTAGTTTCTATCATAGATTAACAATCCAAAGTCAATCGTTTTAAAAAGTAATAAATGTGTATTCAAAACGAAATAAAAGCAAATCATGCTATTCTTAATTAAATTATAACGTTTTATGATAATCTATTTGTTTTAATACAGAGCAAAATTGTTTCGAGGAAACCATCGAGAATGTAAGTTTTAGTCTGTGTTGTATGTACGAGCTGTCAATGGTCATTGCTCGTGTCTTTTCGTTAAACGCAACATTGGTATAATTTATTTTCTATATTCAGACCCTATCATTATAATCAATACGTACTCTTGATTTTAGAACTTAATCTAGTACCTATGCCTAATGATAATATTTTTATACAGCTTTTAAAAGATTCCATTCACTTATTTAATCCTTCTCTTTATAAAAATGTGTATGCCGGTAAACGGAAAGTTTCAAGGGTGGTATTGTAGCTGTGTAACACCAGTCTCCGAAGGAGACTCGTCCAGGACGTTGACGAGCCCTTCTCGGAGACTTTGCTAGATGATGTCAACAGACACAGTCATCTAACTAGATCTAATGACTGCACTTTCCGTCTCTGGATGTATTTTCTAATCCGTGCTCAATCTAAAGGACCGATAAACAATTGCCAACATAATGTAGAGTTCATAGAGTTATTTCTGTGAGCACAATAATTATGCTAAGTCAGGTTTTTTTTGATAAATATTATTATTTTAATTAAAAGCCTTAGATCGCAATAAATTGAATTGTGTCTCTGCTCTGTAAGTTTCTTACCGAAGTAACAAAGAAGGTTAGTTGGAGAATCAATCAAAGAAAAGTTTTTAATAAAAACAATGAAATGACTTCAAATATAAAAGCCATTGTTTATAACACCTTGAAAAAACCATCCTTTTCACGTTTGATCTCGACTGATTTTGTCATAAGCCGTAAGTAACTTCGTTTTACATATTCACTCAAAATAAAATATCAGGCGTTGGACTACAAAAATTAAACGACAGCTTCGACTTTGATAAATTCGTAATAAGTGGACATAAGTTTAATGGTTTTTAAAGCTCTCTAGAAAAAAGTATCTAAATTAAAATCAATGAAATAAATAAACTAAAAAAAGAACAAAATTGTTAAGTATTGAGCTAGCTGCTTAAAATCGCCGACCTAACCAAAGGTTTGGTTCATAGATAGTTTAGTTTCTAGATACTACTAATGAAGTGTCTTTAGGGCCTAATTATACGAAAACAATCTGAGATGGTACGCAAATAAGCAACAAATGCGGTATCACTATCACAAGTGATAACGTCATGCCGATTGTAATGTTTTCTCAAAGGAGCTTCGTTATTTCGTACGAGAACAAAATAGATTACTGACACGCCTCGTAAGATACAGAACGCTTTTATAGTTAGCAGAAATTATTATAAATAAATATAATTATATTAATTAAGTTCGCGACGTTTTGTGTTTATTTATTTTTAATTTGATTATGTTGCACAAAACTGCGGCTCTTCGCTCGAAGAGTCTTTATTTGAAACATGTAGTGTATTATTCCTCAGCTAAGGTAAGCGATTTTGAATTTTAATTTGGGTAACCGTTAAGTTATCAGTTAGTTAGAAATGGAACTAATCGTCTAATACATATCTAGTTCTGTAATTAAAATAGAGATTATAGACATTAAAAAAAAAATTAAGTACCTACATACATTTTTAATCGCATGTGTTAATTATGTTTAAGAAGCCTATTTATTTTGCAAAATAAACTGACACTAATAAGTCAATGAAGCATAGTTCGTTCCTACGCATTTTTACATTTTTTTTAGAAGTTGCTACGATTCTGTCTACGAAGTTATTTTAGTGGCGTTGCCTAAAGACTTGAGACAACTTTTGATTGCAACGATATAGTCAGGAAAAATGTTTTTTCACGATTTCATCCACACTGTGTACCTACTTTATATCTAAAATGATTTGATTGACTAAAACATAATTAATTGAGGTGCGTGACTATCTTAGTTTAATATCAGTTTCATTAATTAACTTAAACAATTTTAGGTGCGAATGATGAAATCTGTTATCGTGTACCTATATGATTTTTCTTATATACCTACCAAGTGTTTTTTATAATAAGTATCGGATGATGTAAAACATACCTACAGATTTTGAGACGTATTGTCCATGTATATCATTTCAAATGAACCTAATAAGACCTAAACTGATCGTCGAGAGTGGCGAAAAAGGAGGGAAAATATGTATAAAAAAGTTGCAAATCAAAAAGTAAGCTTTGCCGTTTTAAGTAGTATCATGAAACTCGAGGAAAAAATACCCATTGTATAATATTAACTGTCTGTAATACTGAATAAATTATTTAATATTATTATATCTTTAAATGATAATGAAATTGATATTAAAACAAGGTCAATATTGACTTAGTTTCTGTTTGCTATGTAGGCTTTCTGTTATTTTAATTCCTAGGTAGCAACTGATAACCGACGTTATTGTTATGATGCCCGATACTTACGTTTAATTGTATAATTTAAATGATAACTTTATCTTAATGACAACGAAGTAAAAATATGTAGTCATGTACCTGTAGGAGAGATCACTCTGAATTTATCCTTAAACAAACGTCATTTGGGTTTTTCTGCGAAAACTTTACAGTTATCGAGACAGACATGTGTAAATCACGAGATGTAAAGTACAAAACTTTAAAAATCACGCTCATTCTATATAAGGCTAACCTGCTTACACAAAACGACCATTTAAGATATAAAATCAAATGTTTTAACCTCAACGAAAAGATGTGTGTGGCGGTAAAAGGTGTACCTATTTGGCGGTTGTCATTAGCTTAAATTTAAAATTCGTAGTAACGTTTTCTGACTAAACGTTTGTAGGTAGTTCAGGTTCGTATTTTTTTTATTAGTTCTGGTATGAAAGCCAAATTATTTTCTCTTGTAAATCTAAACTCTGTACCTACCTATATTTTTTTTATCATTTCACTTGAACCATTTGAAGCACTGTCATACTATAGGTACACCCAAGTCATATTGATGTGGGTATGACACTATTTAAAGTATTATAAGTTTTGAAAGAAAGTGAAACTATCTATGAGATGTCGTAACATCTACAATGATAACATTTCATTACGTATGGAATATTTTTACGAGCACGTTGACTATCAGTCATTTGTTCTAATTATCTCTGTTTGTTACCTTAAACTTGTTGACATCCACTATCGTTGGGGTGTGTCAAGAACTCACGATTTATTTAGAATTATAAGCCGATGTAATAATAACACACCTTATATAAATATTTATAATGTTTGCGAATCAGTGATAACTATTTACATGTGTGTTTTGAGATTTGCAAAACGTTACGTATTTTCCCCTGAACATCACCATGATTTGATAAAACAACAGGAAAAAAATTCTTACACATTTTCTGGTCTCGTTTTCGTTGTTTAACCAATACGTATGTCGTGATGACTTGATGTTATGAAAAGAACACAGCAAATCTTGATACGCATTGGTAATTAAGTAAGTTTTCCGTCATACATAATTATTTTTTTCTTTTGGAATTTAATTTGTATATTTTACAATTAATCACTTACAAAAGACGAAAAAATCTCTCAGCGAAATCACCGTTTCCTATAAGAAAAACTTATAAACTTGCCAATTACTTACAATTAGCTAAAATAATAATATTTTCTTCACCAGTCTAGTCGTATAATCGCTATACGTCGAGAAGATCAATCAGTATGGGAGAGGAGAGCGCCATTCTCACCGTCCAACGTCAACCGGCTGGTGCGACAGGGCGTCAAAGTTATTGTGCAGCCTTCAAACCGAAGGGCATACCCGATGCAGGTAAAATATCCCTTGAGTCCTGTAGTCTTCTTGAAAATAAAGTCATAAAGTCCAGAAGAGAAGAGAGTAATTTTACTTTCAGTGTTATTTATTCAGTTTAAGCACAAAACGAACCAAAGCAAAATTTAATATGTTTATATTATATTTAACACAAGATGGTGTTGTTCAAATAAGCAATTCATAGCTTTAAATCAACCTACACTAATACTGGCTAATACCATCTCTTGCAGTTGTCTTAGCGAGATTTAGAGGCAATTTCTAACATGAAATATTACTTTTCAGTCTTACATAAGTGCCGGAGCAATTGTCCGAGAAGACATCAGCGAAGCCAGTGTTATTCTAGGAGTAAAACAGACACCGATCGACCTGCTGATACCCAACAAGACTTACTGCTTCTTCTCACACACTATCAAGGCGCAAGAAGCAAACATGCCAATGCTAGATGCTATTTTGAAAAAGGTAAGGCTATCTTAATAAAATGTGTCAAGATAGAGATAATAATCGAAAATACTATAAATAGATGTCTTCTTCTCACGTTTTTGCTGTATTCGCAAGGGTCCAGAGATTCTGTATTTTGTGTATAATGACCAAAGCACTAATGCAGTACTTTTGCGACTTGTATACAAAGCTTTTGTTTTTTTATTGCCTATTAGTAGAGTTAAGCAAGAGCACAAAATACTCGGCCTCTCATACGCGGTCCCTTCGTGTTTTGTTACTAAAGAAGAAAAAACAGGCATTATAGACAATGATGTTATATTTTAGAACATTCGACTAATCGACTACGAGAAGCTAATGGACGACTCCGGAAACCGCGTGGTAGCCTTCGGTAAATACGCGGGAGTCGCCGGCATGGTCAACATACTGCACGGAATCGGGCTCAGGCTGCTTGCTCTTGGACATCACACACCATTCATGGTAAGCCCACATATGGTAGACCACATGAAAAATACACAAAACTTTTGAGCTACAATTATTAGAACTTACCTGTCAACTTGATCACAGGTCTATATCAGAGGAAAGCTCTTACTAAAATTTTTAAAGACTTTGTTAAATAGACAAATTGGTCTCAATGATGTTTTTATTTTGCAGCATATTGGACCTTCACACAACTACCGGAACTCCAGCATGGCTCGGCAAGCCATAAGAGACGCAGGTTATGAGGTTTCTCTCGGAATGATGCCTAAATCTCTAGGGCCCATCACTTTTGTTTTCACCGGATCTGGAAACGTATCTCAGGTGAGTTTGAAAGGCTGTTAAACTCTTTCGTGTCTTCATCAATGAATGTAGAGATCTCTGCTTCGTATTTTTTTGAAACTAGGTAGAATATTTTTTTTCGTTTTTTGTTTTTAGGGAAGTCAAGAAATATTCCAGGAGTTACCACACGAATATGTACCACCAGAGATGTTACAAAAAGTGGCTGAACATGGCAGTAAGTCATCAAATAAAGATTAAACGAAACTTAATCGAACATTAAGGAACCTGAAAAAGGCCTTATTCGATACAACCTTATTATTTTACCCTTACAGGTCCAAATAAAATTTACGGATGTGAAGTTCGTCGAAGACATCATTTGGAGAGGAAGAATGGAGGTGGTTATGATGCGCAGGAGTATGATGAGCATCCTGAACGATACATATCTACGTTCGCGCAAAAGGTACTTTTTTAAACATGCTATCATGTTCATGGAGTTAGATTCAGCTGTTAGATTGTCTGTTGATCTAATTTACTGACTGTTTATATTACTTTGCCTTTTTATAGGTACGAAAAACTTTACGTGCCAGTCATATTGGGATTTGTTTTTTCATTCAATAATTCTGGTTTTTCTTATTCGTCGTACATATCTACGTTTATTACAGTCACGTGACGTCAATAGCTAACTGTACTCAATTCATATGAAAACATATTTAGAAGATCCCCTGCAAATATTTAATATCTCTGATTATTTTTACTGTCTTAACGTTGTCAAACGTCATACTGATAAATAATAAGAACGCGAAAATAAATAGGCCACAACGCAGTTGCCTTAAATTCTCTCGTGTAGGTCATATACCTACGCGTATTTATATCTTTATATCTCATCATATCTCACAATTAAAGGCAAAACAAATTGTGTCATACAATATTAAGCATAATATAAGAATTGAGTGATTGCTCAGTTATCGGTCATTCATATGTTTTTAATTTATGAACTTACATTAACATATTTCTAAGAATTTTTGTAGTTAAACCTAATTTGGTAACCTCTTTTTATGGTTACCGTATCATGTCATTTATATTTAGGTATTTTAAACTTTATAGTGGAATCCTGTTACTAAGCTAATTCACGTGTTATTCTTCTATTTGACTTCTATGCTTATCACATCTTACTATTATCTTAACTAAAGACTTCATAAATTAATTACATCACGAGCCTGTCATTGTGTTATTTTATGTTTGTCTATTTTTAGATTAGGTATATTTATTCATAGATACCGGTCTGATTTCTTCAATCTCACTAACTCTATTTTTCTTTAAGTAGAGACTTGACGACTTTTGTACATTATTGAATTCTGAATACTATTTAAACAACAAAGTTTTCTATTCAAAGAAAAATCAACTTTATCAAATAAGGTTGCTCTAAAGAGACTTTAGCCCTTGCCCCAAAGATAAAAAGTAGGAAAATATACTAATGTACGTGTAATGTAAAAAAGGAGTTATCCAATTTCAACATAGTTTTTGACGTTTTAGATAGCGCCATACACATCGGTTTTAGTGAACTGCATTTACTGGGCGGTGGGCAGCCCGAAGCTACTGACTATCCCAGACGCAAAGCACCTGCTGCTGCCGTCACACACGCCATGGCTGCCCAAGAGTATTGGAGCTCCTGCACTGCCACACAGGTAACGAACGATTTAAGACATTTTTTTAAGAAGACTGATATTTTATTGCTACTTACTCTACATTGATGCTCCACAAGTTTTTATTTTGTTTGCATTAAATTAGTGCTTTTTAGAAAAGGGTTTTATACAATTGTTGTTTGTTTTAGTTAGGTAATATACAGCTGTAAAAAAATAAAAAAGGTATTGAATTAACGGGAACGTTAACGAGATGACACAAAATATAGAGATCTTTTCCTAAAATCTCATTCACTCATTTATTACACTCATTTATTTATTTGTTTGTTATTAGAACGGTTACACAAACACTAGTTACACTAATAAGAAAAAAAAAACAAAACAAAAGTAAAAAAAAAAAACTAAAGAATAAAGTATGTAAAAAAGAATAAACAAAATCATACCTCCAGCACGCAATCATCTCGCAATACACCAAGTATTTAGATAATACCATCTATGAAACAAAATATAATCTAACTAAACATGTGTTTACACAGAATGTTGGCGATCTGCGATATATCTGCCGACCCCGGCGGCTCCATAGAGTTCATGAACGAGTGCACCACCATAGACACGCCCTTCTGCCTTTACGACGCTGACAGGAACAAGGATACCAAGAGGTTAGTCTGAAATCACAATTCTATTTGTCAGTACATAAGGTAGATTTTTCGCTGTGTTTTTTTGTAGACAAGTAGCACTTCAATAGAATATTGTAACATCACAAAGAAATTCAAAGAATAGATGCAAATTTTACTTTAATAAAATAACTTAATTAATAATTACAATTAATATTTTTTTAAATTTAATTTGATTGCTTTTTTTACCGTTGCTTTTTGAAAATTTAAATTTAATGAGTTTATAATGTAATGGTTTTAATGTGAATATTAAAACGTAAATGTCCTTGTGGTCTCTGCATTTATTATAGAAATGTTTGTTGGCCCAATGCCAAAAAAATAACAAAATGTTACCCAGTTTGTGGTTCGAATAAATTTTTAATATAATATTGAAAAACAAACTACTAAATAGGTACTTAATCCGTTTTAACAAAGATTAAAAATATGATTTTTCATCTAAGATTACATAGACAACAATGTAAAATAAGTATGTTTTGCTTTATATGGGTTTTACCGATACCAAAAATTCAACATGTACAAAAAACGGTTTGACTTGTTTCTTATTACGTAAATAATAATTATAAAAGGTCGCTTAAACCTGTTTCTAACTATAAATTCTGTATACAAAATACACAATTTATCATGAAAAATATTTTAGAAATACAAAAAGGTACTTCCCGTACCGGGAATCGAACCCGAGCCTCCTGGGTGAAAGCCAGGTATCCTAGCCACTAGACCATACGGGATGTTGCAATCATGTCTAAATTTTATTTTCAGTTTCAAGGGGCCCGGCGTTCTCGTATGTTCTATAGACAATATGCCAACACAGCTACCCCGTGAGGCCACAGACTTCTTCGGTGACCTTCTGTACCCTTACGCAGAAGATATTATGAAGTCAGATGCCACTAAACCATTGGAAGAACATAATTTCTCACCTGTTGTTCAAGGAGTAAGTTGTAGAGATAATTATTTATCTAAAGATTGAGTAGATTAATACATGACCTACCCTAATACGTACTTTTTACCACATATAAATTAGAATATGTATGTACTACTTACAGACAAAAAGAACTCATAGATATTTTGTAGCATAAAGACCATCTTAGGACCGCTTATTGCTCATTTAATATCCACATTACACAAGGCAAAAATAACAATACACTTGTCTTTTTAACGCTTAAATAAAGTCCCAATTCATAAATAAAACAAAAGTTACATTCCATAAAAAAATTCGTAACAACATAAAATACTTAGCGGCTTTTGTCAAAAGGTAGAGTCAAAACAAAAGCCAAATTAGTTTGAGCAGGTGCGTCTGATTTCCGTCAATGTAGTCAATTTCACAAGTTAAATAAGTATATATGTTTTAATTTTAACCAACAATAGAAATGTAAAAAAGAACAAATTTTCGACACTGATTTGTAGAACGCTTATACTTATTCAACTTTAAAAAGTAGAGCCAACACTTTTAGTCGTCGTTAAATACTTTTGAATGGTGTCTGTTTTTTATGCAAATAAACTTCTTTGTATGTCATGTTATCTGCAATTTAACAATATACTTATGTTTTCATGTTATCAGTGTTATTAATCTTACAGGCTATCATAACAAGTAACGGCAAATTGACGCCGCCTTTCGAATACATCAACGAACTCAGAATGGCGAACACGTAAGTACTGTTTACTTTTTATCTATACTAATATTATAAAGAGGTAAAATTTGTAAGTTTGTATGTAATGGGTAATCTCTGAAACTACTGAACCGATTTTGAAAATTCTTTCACCATTAAAAAGCCGCATCTTCACTGAGTGACATAGGCTACTTTTTATTGCGAGTTAACGCACCACGCGGGCGGAGCCGCGCGCGGAATCTAGTATCAAATAAACCAGTTTTGTACAGCTTAGAGACGTAAAATAATTATAATTGACACTAAAATGTGGGTCACAACTATTGTTTTTAAGTATTTTTACTCGACCGCTGTCGATGTTCAAGGATTTGTGTAGAAGAGTATTTATTTTATTACTAATTTAACAAACACCATTTAACAAATTTAAAAAATAAATTATCTCTGTAACATAAACGTAATTTTAATTAATTTAATACAAAATTTTATGTAATGTAAAATAACGTTATGAATAAATGCGTTATGATTTATTTCGGTAATATTAGCACAACTATTTTCGTTTACGATTCTTTGTTAAAGTTTTTTTATCAGTGTTGCGATAGTTATTTGTCTGTTTGTTATTGATGACTAATATTTTCGTTTCCAGACGATCCCGTCACAAGGTAGAGGGTAACGACCAACAGGCTCCGATCCTTATTCTGGGAAGCGGTCTTGTGTCCGCTCCTGTTGTGGAGTATTTGTCACGAGACAAGAATATCGCAATCACTATAGGTTCGTATTCAACTATACAAACTTCCGCCTTTTTAACTAAAGCTGTACTAATTATTTTTTTGTTTTCTTTTTTTATTTGGATCTCCAACAAAGGATATGTAATACACTTGACTTAACAAATGTTAGATCTCAATTGGTATAATTTTGGTATACTCCTTCAAGTATAGGCCACAGTATACTATAAGCTTACCAAGTTACAATATCAAGTAATTAAAATAAATTTAAACAAGAGTGAATACTAAAAAGACTAAAAAACTAGACAAAAACAAAAAAAAATCGCAATAAATGAACATATAGAACCTTTTACTATTTAATTCAATTAGAAGTATCAATTCTTTATTTAATTTACTTATCGCTCTTACTCTCTATTCCTTTTACTCCAACAGCATCAGCAGTGAAAGAAGAAGCGGACGCCTTAGCTGAACGTTACGGAGTATCATCAGAGTACCTTGACGCGAAGAACGAGTCTGCTCTCCGTGCTCTGACGTCACGAGCTCGTGTGGTCGTGTCTCTCTTGCCGTACGACCTGCATGGTGACGTGGCCAGGGCTTGTCTGGACAGTGGAGCTCATATGGTGACTGCGTCGTATGTCAGGCCTGAGGTCCAGGAGTTGCATAAGGCGTAAGTACTGTAGTCTAACTACCGTTTATCTCTATTGGAATTTGATCAGGTCTTTAGGTACTGGGAGTGCAGTGGTTTTTTTTCTCCCCGTGTTGTGGGGATATTCCTGCCATTATTTTTGAGCAGTTATTTTACCTCTTTTATTAAGTCACTTTCGAAGCCTTGCTCGTATCCTAGCTTCAACAAAAAGCCATTTAAAAATAAAAAAAGAAAAATGTAATTAACGAATTCAATGCAGCTGAAATACCAAATTTGAATAACTCGACTCTCATAAACTGATTTCATTTATAATCTGTAACTCTAATATTACGTTTCTGACTTTAGTGCAAAGGACGCCGGCATAACTCTCTTGAATGAGGTTGGATTGGACCCCGGTATCGACCACCTACTCGCACTCGAGTGCATCCACGATATTCAGAACCACGGAGGAAGGATCGATTCATTTGTTTCTTACTGTGGAGGTTTGTACCTAATACTAATATTACAAGGCTTATTCGTGAAGACATTTTGTTTTTGCTTTATTTTCGGCCAGTGACGATTCAGAAAATGGATAATTATAAGTAGTTTTATAATTTTGTTTTTATTTACAGGTTTGCCAGCACCTGAATTCAGCGACAATGCCCTTAGGTACAAATTTTCGTGGAATCCAAGAGGCGTGTTACTGAACACCATATCCGCTGCCAAATACCTAAGCAAAGGGCAGGTAAATATTGTGTAATTATTTTAGTAACACTTTGAATTCATTAAGAATACTATTTTGCTTGATTAATATTTTGAAATGAACTTTGATTTTTTATTACAACTTCTTTGGAAGAATTACAGCAGATACTTATAAAATATTGACGTCGGTAAATATTTTGCTTGTTTCTCAGATCGTAGAAGTATTAAGCGGAGGTGAGCTCATGTCAGTGGCCAGGGAACTGAACTTTTTGCCCGGATTTGCATTCGAAGGTTTCCCCAACAGAGACAGCACCAAGTACTCCGCGCTTTACGGTATCGAAGACGCACACACTATGTTCAGAGGCACCATTAGATATAAAGGCAAGTATCAAATAATACAGAAGATGTTTTGTACAAGGAATTGTTCATACAGCCTGAAAAGTAAAACCAAATCAAAACTCCATGTCAATTTTTTATCATAATCTAAACTCCTATTGGCAGACCCATCCATCAATAGACGTTTAAAAAAAAATAAACCACCGATCCAAGCCGATCCGATCAAAACTCAAATAATTTTCAGAACAACTCACTACTTCGTGATTTTTTTTCGATTATAATTAAATAAAGATAACATTTCGCTACAGGATTCGCTGAAAACATGATTGCTATGCAATTATTTGGATTAGTTGATCCTAATCCCCACCCATCTCTGCATCCCGACGGACCTAAGATCACATGGGTAAGTAACAAATTATACGACCGCTTTTCCCTTTAAACGTGTTTATTAGTCTCCTATTTAGCACTTCTCGAACGTTGTTACTTGTCATGTAATTATTGTTATAAACGTCGAAGTTTTTGCCATTTACACTAACCTCAGCCCTGTTTACTATCGCATTATGCTCTTTTAGAATATAGGAGCGAGAATAACAATATATTATTCTTCAATGAACAATTAAAATTAATAAAATAAAAATTGTTACATAATAAAAATAGTTATTGTATTTGTAGTCATTTATCTGTATCATATTAATTTACAGCGTCATGTCATGTTTTTAAACTTTCGCGACTTGTACACATATTTTAAATGACAAATGGGTCTTATTCGCGATGTAATTCGATATAATTCGATATTTCTTCTCCCTTCAGCGTCAATTCGCCTGTGAGTTACTTGGCCTGATGGATTCCTCAATCTTCTACGAGAACCTTAGGACGAGGTTACAGGAACGCATCGGGGCCTCGGAGGCGCAATCTCTGGAGTCGCTGGGACTACTCAGCGACGTCGAAATAGTCAAGTGCGGGACACCTCTAGATACTGTCAGTCATTATCTCAGCAAGCGGCTACAGTTAGGTGAGAAGCGGTTTATACTGAACATTTTATTAAGTATAAGGTCATGAAGTAAGTAAACAGCCGTGCAACTTCTAACGAGATGTTTTTACTTAGTATTCAATGTGTAAACCTACTTAATACTAAGTAGTCTCTTTAATAGTTGCACCGCTGATTAGTTGTTGTTTTAATGGAGATTTTGTTGACACGGTAACTTATTACTCGAAAGGAGACTTACTTAATATTCAATGTTTTCGAGTGGCACTAATTTAAAAGTAAATGGTGTTCTATTATAAGTAATAGTAAAGAAAACAAATCTTAGCTTCGGGTCGCAGACCGTCTCTTTCTTTCAAGATTTCGATAATAATTTGGACAAAATTGCACTACATTATACCCTATCCTATGCCTAATAGTGCAAACGAGGAATATTATTCTAACTTACCTTTATTAATTTCAGGCAAAGATGAAACAGACCTGGTAGTACTCAGACACGAGCTAGGAGTGACCTGGAGTGACGGCAAGAGGGAGAGGCGAGAGGTCACGATGACGGTGCGGGGAGACCCCACCAAGCACACAGCCATGGCCTGGACTGTAGGGCTGCCGACTGGCATCGCCGCTAAAATGGTTTTAGATGGTAAGAGAATACCAACTCTTGATTTATAATGTGATGTGTCTCCTGACCTATTTAGGCCACGATACTATGACACCAGCTAGCTACGCAGGATATATTATAGTGCACAAGCGTAATTTCTAAATCGCACACAATACCTATTCGAAAAGTCGGTGCGTCCCGTAGGGATCTAACTCGAGACCTATGACTTAGCAGCTTTAAAAATTAAAATCACCAATTTATCATAATTCAAGTTAGTCATAGTTCTAATAGGTACTTGATAATAGGGCGCATGTATCTCTCCTATAGGTATGTATGTATGCAACATAAGACACATTTTTTTTGTTTTGACGAACTTCAGCGTGTTTATGAGTCAAACGGGCGATCAACTAAAAGCTTATCTTTTGCTTACCTGTTGATGACCTTTATAGAATCTGGAGTGAATAATAAACCTGTAATTTTGTTCAAATGCACGATGTAATTAGTACTCATCTATAATTCTTTGTACTTACCTTTTTAACTTGCTTACCGTTGTTACAGGTGAAATTCAAGAGCGCGGTGTGGTGTTGCCCTTCGCTCCCGTCGTCTACAAGTCCTTGCTGTCGCGACTGCGGTCTGACGGCATCACAGCCAAAGAGACCACAACCCCACTCAACTGAACCTCAATATCACTAATTAAGAAAAATAAATGTTAAATATAAGCTGAAGATTTTGTGAGGAACATGTTTTTGTGTGAATGACCATGCAAATGAATGTTTTGTAAATATGTTTGATATCTTTAAGATTATATTATTCAAAGTTTATAGGTCTGTTTATGAACACGCTGAGATAACTTTATGTGAAATGTGAATGTGACTACGTCATAAATTAATTGTAGGCCTTTTATCGTAAAATAAAAATGTAAAATTACACGTTTCTGTTGTTTTATTGATAAAAGATAAAATGAATGAATCTTTTTACCTCATACTCCAAAACTTCGTGAACAAAGCGGACGCCTTTATCTAATAAAAAAGTAACATAACAAACGTTTTTGATTTCAGCAAGGCAACCGCTGAAAATGAAAATACTATTGTCCAGTAATGTCATCTGGAAAAAAAAGGTGTGACATGATTGTCATTCTTATATCATTTTTTTGCTAACCTAAAATGTTTTATCAAATGACTTGATTCTGCTATTTTGAGTTATTTTTTACGGTTATTTTTATAAATTTATTGAGCTAAATCTCGATTGTGTCGTGACACGTCCATTTTGCACTTAAGATTTTTTTAATGTGTGACAATTTAATAATGATGACTTTGCGTTAAAGTCACACTGAAATGGAAAACGACCCGAATAACACAGTAAGTACTGATGTAGCGGAGGCAAAGCAACGAGTGACGCTTGGCCGTCTGCAGACGTAAGCGCGGGAATGTCGAAGAAGTGATCCGCCATTCGAACACAATAAACATTGATTCTAAATTTATTTACATCGCGAATTAATAACAAACTACCTGTTTCTAAATTATTTCAAGTCGTGGAAAGCTTTAGTTGTACGATCCGCAAGAATCCGCATCGCATTTAATTCTGTCGTGCCCTAAATATAATATTACCGTATTATCGATATATCTACCCAATCGTGTGAAGCTTTTGAACACATAACAATTTTTTTTCAGTAAGTAGGTATTTTTTTATTAATACGATGTTCATGTAAGTATATCCCATCTATTTAGATATTTGAATACCACTACTAATTATACCTGTAAATGCTAGACAAAGGTATCTTCCCACAGACTCGTAAAGTTGATAAATGGAGCAAACTTACTCGTATGCTCGATGCTAGCTCACTTACGGCATAGTTTTGCAGACAATTTACTGCTAAATAAGATATTTTCTTTCGCCGTTTGTTTATGGTGTCCTGGAATAAAGAAGAAATAATGTTAATACCATGTACCAGCATGCGAATGTTCCACTTTTTTGCAAATGCTTTCTCCTAAAGAGGCAAAGTACGTGCAATTCTCAACAAACATTAAGCCATAGGCTTTTTACTGAGCTATAGGTACTTTTAAATCCGGAGTTGAACAGTTTCGCTATAGTATTGAATATAGAAAGGGTCGCGCAGTTCCATAACGACATTCATTTACATCCAATCCATCAATCTTTTCTCGATCTTTCTGTCCGTTCTTCGATGGAATTGTTGTTCATGTTTTCTGGCAAATTCCTCATCCCTATTACCCTATGACTTCTTTCTTACATGTGAACTGTGGAATACCGATATAAAAATAAAGTAATAACAAATTGTGGCACCAGACGGCGGGTCGCGAGACTGGACGGTGCATGTCGGTGGCGGCGATGCAGGCGCTGCACCGACTGCGCGAGTGCCGGCTGCTCTGCGACGCGATAGTGCGCGCGGACGACGGCGCCGCCTTCCCTGTGCACCGAGCCATACTCTCAGCCTGCAGCCCATACTTCCTGTACAATGGCTTTGACTAATATGTTACCTTGTAGGGTTGATTCAACCCTTATAGCCCCTAAGCCTAGATGCCCTTAGATAGTTGCAGCGAACGAAACTTGATTGTTGAAATGGGCCGCCCAAAGCTTGCGTTGACGTCAATGATCCTAACCAAGCTAAGCTAACCAATGAGCACATGTGTTTAATTGTCACTTCTGGCTGAGCAAATTTAGAATTACAACTTTTCAAAGAGATGTAGGTAATCTGAACGCTCGCAATTCGATTTCACCAAAACACCCTGACATGGTATTGAAATAATATTTTTAGTAGAGAATTATGAATACAAAATAGTATTACTCAACAGGGCACTATTTACAACAACACTGCACTCTCGTGAACAAAGTGATGTGCTGATATCGGGCGTGCGCTCCGAGATCCTGTTGTTGCTGATCGAGTACGCGTACCTACGCCGGATCGAGGTCACCGACGCGAATGTCCACGAGCTGCTCATGACCGCCGACTACCTCGCCTTCCTCGGCGTGCTGCAGCTCTGCTGCGACCATCTGAGAGTCTCTCTCAACCCTAAGAACTGTCTCGGTATTATGATGTTTGCGAGGTAACTATCATCATCAAATTAAATGGACAACTGAGGGTCAATAACCACTTTGTCTTTTGCAGATGTGGAAGAAAGACCCCCAACGCCAAGTACTGTTCTGTCACTCTTCCATTACTATTATAATAGTGCTTGATTTATAAGACGTGATAGGCCCCCTGAACTTTAACTTTATCCAGAAGATGCGAGATCTTCATAATTGTATTATGTTGATAAAGCCATAGTATCCGCTACGATTTGCAATTAGATGTTTTTTGTATTTCAGACGTGTGTTCTGTTATAAGCTCGAGGCGGACGCTAGACGTTATCTGTTGCGTTATTTCGTGACTGTAGCGACACAAAGCGATGAATTTCTACACTTACCTCTCGAAGAACTCAACTCTATTATACTGGAAGACGAGCTTAACGTGAAAAGCGAAGAAGTAGTGTGGGAGGCAGTTCTCCGCTGGGTCAACTATGATCCAGACAGTCGTTGGCAGCACACCGTCAAACTGATGGGCAGTATACGACTGGGACTACTTGATACACAAGTAAAGCATAATCTGTTGTATATTTTATCTTTAACCATACTAACGTTACAATTATCTACCGTATGCACGAACGGTGCGTACGTAAGTGACGTTCTTAAAATTCTACGAATTTTGGTCTCAACCTTCCATGCGACAATGATAAAGACAGTATGACACTAAAAACGTCATCTACTGTGCGTCGTTTTTGCATACGGCTGTAACATTTGATAGAAGTAGAAGAGAAATTGACCAGTGCCATCTTTTTGTCTAGTTTTTCTTAGAAAATGTTAAAGACCATCCGTACGTTACCGGCAACGAAGGTTCACGGCCAATAATCATAGAAACACTGAAGTTCCTATACGACTTGGAGATGATCGCGCAGAGAGACGGCGAAGTCGCTACCCCGGAGATTGCTCGCCCCAGAGTTCCACACGAAGTAACGCTGTTATCCCTTTTCATATTTATGGCTATGAAGTAGTTTTAAGTTTTAAAGTAATATAATTAATTGAACAGAAGAAGATGATAAAAGAGGCCCATACCTAAGAGCTTGCCCAGAAAGGGCGAATTCGCTGCGATTCTCTCGCGCGTATTACGCGCGACCATTGCGTCCACAAGGTGCGTACCAACGCGCGAGCATTTGGGGTGGAATTCAGTACGAAACATGCAGTTGATACGTGGACGCGCGAACTCTAGAGCGAGCGCACGTATCAACTCCATGAATTCGCCCTTTCTGGACAAGCTCTAAATGTAGCGTAAAATTTTCGCACATAGTTATTTTCTAATTACGTGTAAGACATTTCCCGCGTTTATTTATCGTCTTTCTCACCTTAACTACTCGTTTTCCTATAAAAAAATATTGACTTGGTAAAAAATAGTGATAGAAATGTCATCCATAAAAGAACTAATTGCCGTTCTTGCGCTTAGGTTCTATTTGCAATCGGGGGCTGGAGCGGCGGTTCACCCACTGCCTTTATCGAAACTTATGACACAAGAGCTGATCGCTGGATAAAGGTAATGAACCATGTCTTGTTTATCAAGTTTCCAATTCTTCCAATAATCTAAAACGCTTTGACCCCGGATATCAAATCACGCTACCGCGAAATCACGCGACTAACGCTGGCAAAACGTGCGTGAAATCTCATTCATGATGTAGAAAAACAGTTCGACTTACATCACTCTAATTTTTGGCGTAAGCTTATTATCAGAGACACATCGTAATAGTAAATACCTAATAGATTTTTTTTAATATGTACCTATACTTACGACGAAAATATTTACAAATTATGCTTTACGTATGAGGTTTGACAGGCTACTGCGTAACTCGCTATGGTATCGAAACACACTGTTCTTTTTTATGATTTATTGAATAGTAATACTTAATTACATGGTTATAATTGTTGTACATTGCATATGAAATAGTAACTGCCGAAGTACTGATTAACTTTTTTAACATTCACACAATGCCACCTAGTCTCAAATTATTCGATTAAGTTGTGTTATGAGTACTAGACAACTGATACTTACATAATATACTTATATAAATTACACCCAGACACAGAACAAATGATCGAGCTCATCACACAAACACTTGTCTTGGATAGGAATCGACCTCCGGTATAGCAGTCAAGGCACTAACCACTAGACCAACAGGCCCGTAGCCAATTAGTTTAGTTAGTTGTAATACACTCTTAATTCTCAATTCTTTATTGCATACCATTACATAGGTGATAAGGAATATTATAATAAGTCACAATTATGGACCCTGTCACAATTGTGACTCTATATATCGAATTTCCGGTGTTTCATAGGTGGAGGAAGTGGACCCTGCAGGCCCTCGGGCGTATCACGGCACGGCGGTCCTGGGCTACTGCATATACGTCATCGGTGGCTTCGACGGCATGGACTACTTCAACTCCTGCCGCTGCTTCGATGCGGTCTCCAAGTCTTGGCGTGAGGTAACTTGAATTTTTAGATATTCGATTTATGTAACAATAGGTAGATCCATGTTTGATAGTTCTCGCTGACGCTATATTATAATTAAAATAGCTGAATATTTTCGTCGATTATCATTTGTTTTTCGTCTAAAGTAGTCTAAAATAGCCATTTGTAAGAATAGAGTTTACAGAGGAGAATTCTGCATCACTTATGTTGCTGTTCGACAACGTTAACACCTATCAAAATCGATAAAAAATACAAACAGAGCAGAATTTGTTAAATACTTCACCATAACTAGGTAAGTAATAATAATTGTAAAACTCATAATGTAATGTTCAACGTCAGGTGGCACCAATGAACGCACGTCGTTGTTACGTGTCTGTGGCGGTGCTTGGCGAGACGATATACGCGATGGGTGGCTATGACGGTCACCACCGACAAAACACGGCTGAGCGCTTCAACCATCGCACCAATCAGTGGTCCCTCGTCGCTCCCATGAACGCGCAACGGTCTGACGCAAGCGCTGCAGCGCTTGATAGTAAGATGTCGCATTCATAACTCTTGTTTATAGCATACTAGCTGTTGTCAGCGACTTCGTTCGCGAAGAAAAAGGTAGAAAAGTAGATGTTGGCCGATTCTCAGACCTACTGAATGAAACAAATTTTCAAGAGACTCGGTTCCGCCGTTTTTGATAGCAACCCGTATCGCCCACGCTTACTCAATCTGATCACGTTACTAAACTTTTATCGTTTATTGTACTTATTGACTTTACAATGTTCGAGAGAAAGTTGTAATCACTTGTTTCGCATATATCTCGGCTTACATCAGCTGGAGTTGAAAGGGACTTTAGATCAGACCGTAGAACCTATGATTTTGTTTCTCCAAAATGTTCAAATAAGCATAATTTGGAAGACATTCTTATTCTTAGTGTCCCAAAGCAGCAAGAAATTTCACTAATAAACGAAGATCTGAGCAGATATTACAAAAGTTCTTTCTTTCTCAGATAAGATTTACATAACGGGTGGCTTCAATGGCCAAGAGTGCATGAATAGCGTGGAGGTGTACGACCCGGACACCAACCAGTGGACGAACCTCGCGCCGATGCGCTCGCGCAGGTCCGGCGTCTCCTGCATCGCCTACCACAACAAGGTATTTAGGTATTATTGCTTGTAATCCATATTGTTTATCGAAGCGTGAAGTGTAAATTGTAATTTTGTACATATTATTGAGGTTATGTGGACTTATCTATTTAAATAGCATAGGAGAAACTGCAGAAAACTAAATAGTTTTACAGACATAGAAATTAGAAGCCACACCTACCAAACATAGGTTTCCAACTGATCTATTCTACGATGCTGGCTTAAATTGCGACAAGAATTCTTATTAAGCTTTTCCCACGATTTTAATTTGGCCAATATGGTTAACTTGGACACTGCCTATTTAAAAATACATTAAATAGGTATCAACTACGTAGACAATCGTTTCCCTTTTAAAGACAAAGCTTTACTACGTATAGAACCACTGTTTATTAATTGATAAGGAACAATAGCAACTTGACTATTCTCGTTTAATATGAATGAATGTTGTTTGCGAAAAGTACATGAATCGAGATAAGTTACACGAGCCGCTAACTATTGTCTAAAAATTGTGAAATACACCGACCATGCTTTGCGTAATTCGAAATATTACGCCGATGCGTGATTGTTTTGATTGATACATTATTGATAATATGCTTTTATTTATACTTATCAATGTTTTCGTCTTCCTTATTATTACATGTCTTGAGTGAGATGACAAAACCAGTTGTATCCAGTTTCGATGAATCGAAAACATCGTTAAAGTGAACATATCGGATGTTCTATATAGGGCAGGTTGTCGGTAGAGAACTTGGACTTATCTACTTCGAATGTGTAATAAGGAAATTATGCAGCAACCCTTTGCTGGAAAGATCTATTTTATCTTATTAATTTATAATTTTACGATTGTTGGACATTCGATTTTAAATTACTTTACAAGAAAAATAAAGATAATAAGCTAAAAATAGGTTTTTATGAGCCGTTTTCTGATATAAATAGCAGCTCTTGTGTCTTTTTCCATGCGGTTAAAATGTACTTTAATTTTAATTACCCAATTAGAAACTGAAAATGTAAAAATAATATTCACAACGGGTTCCACTTTAGCTCTAACAACTTACGCAATTATCTCCATGTATCTCCGTGTTATCATGAAAGGTATAATCAACTTGCTCATTCTTCTCCAGATTTACGTGATAGGCGGTTTCAATGGCATTTCGAGGATGTGCAGCGGTGAGGTGTACGACCCGGCGGCCAACACGTGGGCCCCCGTGCCTGACATGTACAACCCCCGCAGCAACTTCGCCATCGAGGTCATTGACGACATGATCTTCGCGATCGGAGGATTCAACGGAGTCACCACCATCTACCATGTGGAGTGCTACGATGAGAGGACAAATGAGTGGTGATTACATGTTATCTTAAGATTTGTATTAAGAGGTAATGTTTGTGAGTTTGCAGTGGGGAACCTAAAAGATCTTATGCAACGATTGTGGTTTGTTTTTGCCAATAGAAAGTCACATTATTCGCCCCAATACCCAAAAATATTCCCCAACGAAGTTTTGCAGGTCATCTAATACATGATATTATAAAACTATTCTTCTTCCTTTCTCTAAAATTTCTGTTAATCCAAATAGTGTAGTAACCAAAAAGTGAGTTAGTAACTTAAATAGCCTTCGTAAGAATTTGGTTACAAAATGATATAACATGCACATGGCGTGGCATGCATAGCGGTTTCAGACAATTTTTCGGCAAAATGGGTCATGATTTCAGTATATTGATTATACCGTTATAATTGATAACAAAAACCTATATTTAGTATCTATCTAACCTACTTCGAAACAAAGATCTAGTATAATAAACGATTGAAGAAACAGTAAAGCATTTCATAAGAGACTCGTGTGATCCCGTGAACAACCTTTCCAGCTATCCACAGGGTCAAGTTAGATATTGCTCACAGAAGTAAGAAGTGTTACTAATGATTTATTATCTTAAATAGGTAATAAATACACTATTAATCTAATCACGTTAGAGCAATTTATAATTAACTTTAAGTCTATATGCACACAATCTTACACGAGATGAGTTTTGTTTCGTAACAAAAGTCAACTAACTTCAAGTCGTCAACTATACTTAACTAATAAATCTCTATAGAACGCATTTATACATATTTAAAAGTACCTAAAACCGTAATTGCTCAATCTCTAAATTCACTAGCGATTTGGCAAGCCATTATAAAACGCAATCTTATCTTATATATAAAATTCCTGTCACGGTGTTAGTTACCATACCCCTCCGAAACGGCTTTACCTATTGTTACCAAATTTTATACGCGTATTCAATAGGTCTGAGAATCGGCTACTATCTATTTTTATCCCTATTTTTTTTCGTTAACGAACTCGCGGGCAACAGCTAGTAATAATATAGATTTCAACTCTACTACTGGTACTATTATACAGTGTGCACTCGCCCTAATGGATTCCTATCAATATCTTTACCAAACGCACGTGTCGTAGGCTTAAGTTCCTGTGAACTGTCAGTTATCAATATCATTCAATTAGTAAGAGATTATAAGATAATCATAAATATCAAGTAAGAAAGAGGTCTTATTCTAGGCACCATTTTTGGGCCAGAAAACTTAGAATAGGTTAATCATGTCGACATAACCTTAAAGAGAGGTCTGGGTTTGGTTATAATTATTGGAACGATCAAATAGCTCCCAGGGTTTAAGGGAGAGGTGAACCTTATATCCTGGGAAACCTTTGATTAATTCCGGGACTGGGGTGTAGAAAAATGCTCATACCTTGCCTGTAAGAAGGGAATTTCTAATGTTAGTATTAAAATAGATTCTTACAATGTTGCTCATTATCGTAATGAAACAAAGTTGCGCTATTATTTAATGTGATCTAATAATAATGTAAGATGTTCTCCTAGATCAGTTAATAGGTATTGGTCTATTTTAATACCTTGATAACTGCTGCAGCTAATTTAATCAGATTAAATACCTCATCTTGATTCTTTCATCGCTCATTTCTGAGTCGTTACAATTGTGACAAGAGCCAACTCTTCACCATGTAGATTACTGTTATAATTCTCACAGCGAATTTTCTTCGATGCTAGATCTTTTTTTTTCCGTCCAATTTATTCGGACAGTCGGTCATATTATGCTACTTTTTTGAAAATTTTCCACTACGTGGTCTACACTGGGTTGTCTGTTTACAGTCATAATCTTGAGTTCACATTGCATCGCGTAAGCGTTCCTACTTGTTTTCCAGTGTTATGTAATCTTCATTAGATATGCATTTGTATACTGACCGTTACTCGATAACATGATTTAATAACACTAGGAGACTATAGGGACTAGCGTTTAAGACTGTTGCCATAACATCTACCAGAACTGTTTAAAAACATCGAGAGGAGATCACAACAAGTGAGAATATTTCAAGGGTGTGTCAAACCAACAATCAACCAACAAGGGCGGTTTGAACCCAGACTTTCATGAACCATACCAAAATGAGAAATGGCTATCCATTTCTGACCTTCTCGTTCAAAGTAGGTACCTATGTACTGTAAAACGGACTTCCCCAAAAAACGGGTGTGGTCTATGGATAAGAAAATGATGAAATTACATTCATCATTCGCTCGAGAGATCAGCATGTGGGTTATCGAACATACTCCGCTTGCTTACATCGTGATGCCTGCGTGCACATGTTTTTCTGAATGTACTGAGAATACTTGTAAAAATCGCAAATTAATGAGAACTGTATTAAGACGTCATCACTTAGATACTATATCCACGTGACATGAAAAAAAAGTTATATTTGGCAATTTTAGACTAGTTTGAAAATAGTTAACTCCTTCAGATGACTCTATTCAGACCAGGGTCCTACCGGTGGCTATAGAAAAGACGGATAAGATGTCACAAGATAGGCTTTTAAGGTAATTGCGGTATAGTCACATAAAAGATGTCTGAAAAAAAGACAGCAGCTAAATTCTACAGACTTGTCAGATTATACGCACTGATATATATTTAATATGCAGGATGACCACGCATAGCAAGCACTTTTCGGATAATTTAGCTTGTGAAGCGTGACTAAAATAAATATTCAACCTATGGCTAACTAATTACGTAAGTTGTAAATTGTGAAAGGGCTGCAGGCCTCTCAGGTGTTTATTCGAATACTTTGCAATAACTGTTACTAATCAAAGGCCTTTATCATGATCGTGATAAAAACAATAACTAGCTGTCTATACACCGTGATTTTTAGGTCGTTTTAAAAAAGTCGTCCACACAATGTATCCGTCATAAAATACCTCTAGGCGCGAATATAATTTTTTTATCATTAATTAAAATAATATGCATGAAAAAAATAAATAATACATTGGAAATATGAAACATCCTGTTAAAAATGTTTACGTATCAAACTGTTGAAGATACATGCTACATACTTACTGCGAACATTATGATTGCAATAGTAAGACAGCTGTTTTACGCTAAGGTGAATGACCTGTGATAAGACGCCGCCGCGCCGCCCGCGCGGCCCCTTTGGCACAAGGTTCGGACCGCGCTCACTACAGTGTTCGTAAAACTGCCTTGTGTCATAATAATGAATAATATTTTTATTCATTCAAATCTTAAAAAAAACATATTTTTTTATTATAAACGTTTACTAGTCATTGGATACATGAACTGGGCTGCTTTTTTAAAACGACCTAAAAGTCACGGTGTATAATTATGTTTAAGCATATCTCAATGCTCCGTAATCTCGTTGTACAAAGAGGCATTCAGGCTGATCTTGGAAAGTTTACTTTGTTTGGTAGGAAATATACAGGTTAAAGAGTGTAACCTTGATAGGTTGCTCCACAAGCTATATTGTACACATGCATAAGGCCTTCACTATATTATACTAGTAGCTGCCCGCGACTTTGTTCGCGAAAAAAATAGGAATGAAAAATAGATAGTAGATTCTCTGACTTACTGAATGCATATACAAAATTTAAAGAGTCCAGCCGTTTCGGAGGAGCACGGTAACTAATATTGTGACACGGGAATTTTATGTATAAGATAGGATTACACCCAGGATGCATCTAATATTATAATGTGACGTCAAGATCGTTTCTTATTCAAAAACAGAGTTTGGATCTAAAGACCCGGTCGCAAGCACTGCAATACAACTGACCCGCATTATTGAGAGTATAGGTGTTCAAACTGGATTTAGCCAGTCACATCATCATCGCATATATTTCAAAAGTACAGAAATTTCTTTTCCCCTTTAGGTACGAGGCGACAGATATGAACATCTACCGGTCAGCGTTGTCAGCATGCGTGATCATGGGCCTGCCGAACGTGTACGACTATATACACAAGCACCGCGAACGGCTCATGGAGGAGAAGCGACAGAAGATCCTGCTCTCGGAGACGGCGCGCCACGGCCAGCACCGCACGGCGCTGCCCGATGTTAGTAAGCCGAGTTATGTGTCTCTGTCACTCACTGGTACTATTCCGGACAGGTTTGATATAATAATAATTATGTCTTCTGACCGCTTTCGGCCACGGCGGCTAGTGTTACTAGGACACCCGCCAGCTACGCAGGGCATATTACAGTGTACAAGCACGTGCCCAAAACAGGTGCACTCTCTGTTCCTTTACTCTCATAACCCGATGGGACGGCAAACCGACACGACCGGAGAGAGATCAGGCGCAGGACCCACATTTTTACATGCCTTCCAAAACACAGAAGCTGTGATATTTATTTCTAAACGCACACAACATTCGAAAAGTCGGTGCGTGCTGTGGGGATCGAACTCGAGACCCTTGACTTAGCAGTCCTACGGTCTTGCCACGAGGCTATCACAGCTTCGACAGCTTTGATACACTATCAGTAAGCCGAGTTATGTATCCCTGTCACTGCTACTATTCGAGACAGGTTTGGTATACTGTCATTGTTCAGAGGCTCACCATGAACTCTACCAGTAAGACAACTATGGTAGCGAGATGGTGTGCTACATGGGGTAGAGAGGGAGGAGTAAATAGTCCCTCTTATTCCGCTTCAATACTATTACTTAAAGTGGTGGTACCTGAAATACCACTACATGGAAATATTAGACAGTTGTTCTTCCCTGTAATACATTTTTAAACATGTTAGATAGCAGAGGAGCTTCTCGCGCCCTTTTAAATTTTTAGTCTTTATAACTTTGTTATTTGGCTCTTGAAAGAAATTTGACAGACATTTTCAACGTTAGATGATACAAAACTTTTAATGTTGCCCTTTTATCACCTAATTGTGTATATAATTGTGTACAAATGTATAAAGCTTGTGTCTAATAGATCGTTTCATCATACCACAGTTTAAAAATGGCGATAAGACAGAGGTTAATGGTCAAGAATAACATCGAAGTTAAAAGTTTAGCCCCGACCATGACTGACTCCCCACAGTTCTATTACGTAGCATTTTCAATGATACTTAAGGGTCATGAACTTTAATTGGGTGTAGAACTCTGAGTTAATAAACTGACAAGCCTCTACATTATCTTTTGTTTTTGAAGAGTCATAAGATTGAAGTTTTAGGAGCACTAGCACGTCACATGGTTCTTTACGACGTAATTCGGGTTCAATCTCCACTACATCCAAACTGGATGTTTTGTACTGCGTGAGCAAATCTTACTTTATCAAACCCATTACTGTTATCACTAGGAATTCGGAAACAACATTGGCTCTAGGTACCTAACCCTGAGAAAAAGAGATTCTATATCATTTGATATCGAATAAGTACAAAATTTAAACCTTATTTGAACTAACCTAACCATTTATTTCTATAACTCTGATTACGTGATTACGTTTCACAACAATTGCCTTGGCTGAAAGAAATGATTACATAAGTTTAGATTCGGGTGTTAAAGCCCTTAGACGTTTTATCCGTCTCGGATATTAAAATGTTTCTTTGCAGAGTAACCGGCCGTGGTTGGTGCAGGTTCACCTGATGGAAGACAACGATGATATGCTGGAGCAGCTCGGCCTGATGGAGAACCAGGCCGCCAACATTGACGCGCCCGCGCCGCAGCCGCCGCCGCCGCCGCCGCCGCCGCCCATCCCCCCGCAGCCTATGGAGCAGGACTAGCGCACTCCAAGGTATCACACGGACACATGCGTGCGAAACACTAAAGACATGTTGTAACAACTATTAGTACAGTAATAGGTAAGATTCTGGATGGGAAATGAGCACAACGCCGTGCAGCCTGTCATCTCACCTACAACTACAAATGTATTACTTCAGGGGATGATGATATCCCACCCCAGAAGAAAAACAAAACAACATCGACAGATTAAAGTCAATGAAACTCTGTAATTCTTTTCTGGTCTTTCATAGTGTCATGAAAGAAACTGTTGATTTCAGGTCTCACTGAAAACTTTTCTGTTATTCGAAAAGCCTACTCAACGATAGTAAACTACCTAATCAATAAGATGAAGAAATAAAAGTCTTAGGAAAAAGTATAGTGAAGTTAATATTATGTAAAATTATTATGTAACCGTCCTTTATTTTTAAAAATATTTACCTTTATTATAGCACTTTTGGCATATTTATAATGTGATATTTTCATAATGTGAATCATTCCTGTATTTTTGGAATATTTTTGAAAATTGTATGAAATTTTTCAGACAAGTATATGATACTTAATAAGAAAGAAATATTGTTGTTTCTTTTATAAATCACTCTCAGCAACCGTGGTCCAACGAGATTGTCCAAATTGCTCATTTAAAATATGTAGAGATAGCGCTCTTTATCTCTTCATAAAAAATATGTTTATTATTACTTCGGACAGAATATTGTGATATAAGTACCCAAAGATTAATGTTATATCATATGATGATAGGTCAAAGATCACCTCTTCTTCAGCCCTTATCGGCAAAAGTGCCGAAGCTAATAATTATTCTTTCTTTATCGTGAGAACACCTAGAGTATAGAACCTAGGCAAAAAAATAACTAGGATGAGTTAGACATCTGTATCAGCTGTAAACCCAACTTTCTTGATATATTATGTTAGGGAAATTGGGTTAATTGAGCTGTAAGGATATATTTTTAACAGATTTATATTTTACAAATTATTCCATTTTTACATTACCTAAACATAATCATAACGATACTCTCTACAACTAATATCACATTATTGTATTTTATCCAAAAAATAATAATACAAAAACAAAATTAAAGTGCGATAAAGATTGACCGTATCACACATTAACGCGGTACCTACGGTACACATTTATCAGCAAGTTTCTGACAATAAACTATTTTGTTTACAAGACCGATAGCTCGAGATGCGTATTATCTAGTTGCTTCAGAATAGTTTCTAGAAGTCTGGGACAAAAACCGATCTAGCGTAGACACTTGTTCTCGTAGCTAGCGTAGACACTTCGTAGCACTCTTATCTTAATAGTTAACATTAGACTAGCTATGGTAAAAGGTAAGTTCAAAGATGCAATTTTAAAACAAACATAAATGTTATGTCATTTTTATCTTCTCGACTCTTACAATAGAGTTGTCTCATCTTACAAACACATTTCTCTACAGTTAAAAGTATTTTTCTTATAAATTCACGTCTACACATCGAATTGTCGATCGTTGTTCTCATGACAAACAGTTTCACCGATAGTTGTGGCTTGGCCGTAACTGTTCGCACCTGCATCTGAAGCCATTCTTTGCCAAACGCGTTCCGTCCATGCTACGGCTGTGAAACACGCTCCGTTACTGATAAATGCTCTCAGAGTAACAGCACCCACTCCACGTCCCATGCATCTCCACCCGTCCGCACGAATGGACTGCACGAAACAGTCCCACGCACCAGCGTACCTCCCCACCAGGTCTCCTTGTAATCTTGATTTCACCACATCAACAGGATATAACACCACCCACGATAAAGCTCCGGCAATACCTCCACCCATAAATACTTTCATAACGGACGTATCTCCTCGAGTCATTGCCTCGTATGACGAAAAGTAGATCGCGAACGCAGGGCTATCACGAGCAATCGTCACACAAAGTCCTCGATAAAGGGCTCGACAGCCACCAGTACGTATGACGTGTCGGGCTCCCGACCACGCACCTGACGGCATACCATCTCCCGGTTTAGCCAGCTGCTGCCGGGTCTTGACTAATTCCACTGGAGCACAAGCGAAGCTTTGTAGCAATCCCGCGGCCGCACCTGCCGTCGCATGTGTACTCAACGCATGCGGATTGGGCAAAGCCCTTCTCGTATTCCCGTAAGCTCCAAAAACAATAGCATTCACAGCAGCTATTCCTCCCAGCGGAGCTCCTATACCGCGGTAAGCGGTCGACAACGTTCCTCCTTTTAAGAGCGCCTTTGTACATTGCAGCGCACTACCTCTTCCTGATTGTATGTGCACTTTCAAAGTGTCTAATGGATGACCAGCGATAATTCCCGCACAACCTGTTTACAAAAAAAAGTTTTATTAGATCTAGGTATACTCACTTTTTGAAAAGAATTACGTCAGTCAAATATTCATATTTATCTTACCCCCAATACATCCAGCTACGAAATCTAGCGCCATTTTTAGAGCGTTCAAAATTTCTTTCACTAGATGTGCCTGCAAGAGAAAGTGAGACTCAGCAAAATCATAATAGAATTTACCGAAGAAATCTTGCTACTCGTCTTAAGGTAGAGCAAAGACATTATTAGTAGTATAAGTTAAGTTTTGTGATCATGCTTAACACAAATGATTCCTCGCCGGGATCTGGACGACGAATACCAATTCTGTAGGTGATTACACTTGGGCTGACTTGATATCAGTAACGACTTATTTATTTAAACTTTTGCGGTGACCTTCAGTAAGTTCAACATCACTAAATAGTTAATGCTTACCTCCGGCGTTCAAATCAGGTAGTCGTAATGAGAATTCACGTTGTCTCCACTTGAGGTGACGCCAATAAACATTATGGTAGAGACTAGAACAGCAGCGTGTCGGCGGCCGGCGGTCCAGCCTCCAGGGTGCTCGGCTCGAGTATGCGCCGCTCGCGATCCCGCCTGCCCGCCTCCAGCTTGCAATACTCCGACGCGCATTATCTCCTCCTTAGGGTCAACCTTATCATACGGGTCAGAATACGTCTTTGAAACAAAATAATTACACCTACGCTGAATAATTAATAACTTTATGTTGCGAATTTTTCCATCTACATAATAAAGAAAATGTTGTAATTCAATTTTTATACAGTTAATCTTTTAAAGACATGGAAATAAACTGCAAATGCGATCATCAGACAAGACGTGCATTTAGATTTTCGCGCTCGTCTACAGTTATCTAGAGATCATATTATCTTCTAAGCACCTATTTATAAACTTTAAATATAAACACTCGGGAGTCAAATAAGGGTAATATGCTTATCTATTATACCTATTTGTAACAGTAATTATGATATTTACAGCAATGGCGCCATGCCTCGAATTCAATCTGCGTAGGTACCTATTTGGGGCCTAGCACCTCTACGCCGTTACTGTTTTCAACTTCTTAGGTACATACGTCACTTGATACCTAAATTCTAGATCCTTACAGTATAGAGCTCGAAACAGTAGACAATTTCTTTTATCTCTGGAAAAGACATTTCTTTTCTTGCTAGTTGATAATTTTAACAAATTATATAGGGTCGGGTGTCTCACAGTGAACCA
This sequence comes from Chrysodeixis includens, assembly GCA_941860345.1. Lineage (NCBI taxonomy): Eukaryota > Metazoa > Arthropoda > Insecta > Lepidoptera > Noctuidae > Chrysodeixis > Chrysodeixis includens. The sequence continues at coordinate 3,993,149 of OW796096.1, read as the reverse complement.
GGCAGCTACATTGAACCACCGCCGAATCTCGAAAACGGCACGTTGCTAAACCGCGCTAATATGAGTGAAAGAGAGGTATTTACGATCCGTTACTGCCCACTAGTTTGCATGGATATCGTGTGCCAAGTGGTTGTGTGAGGAGCATTTGAAAGCAAATTGACTCAAAAAGTAAATATTTTTTTTCCAATTTCATTCTTTTTTAGCTTTTTTCATTTAAATAATATCAATTTATTTATATGTACACTGTATTCTACGGTTATTTAGCAATTAAAAGCGCTACGATTCAAGTTTTTAAGTGATTGGTATGCCGATAAATTTTTGAGATTAACTATCAAACGTGGTATGTCTCACAGTGAACCACCTGAGGGTGGTACACATTGAACCATGGTTTATTGTGTACATCCAAGTCGTTAAATGAGTTTTTTTTTCTACAATTGTTTTAATTTGAAAAAGAGGGGGCATTCGACTGCCAACATGCTTGAGGCCAAGCCTAAGTGTTAATCTGCATTGATCAGGTGCCATGAAACTCCTGATGCCTTTGGAACCCGATTTGGCTAATTATCCAATTAAAGGATCATACGATTTTAAGTGATTTTAATAAATATAAGACTGATTTTTATTATTACAAAGCATTTGCCTTATAAATTGATCTAGAAGACATAGTTAATAAGGTGGCTCAATGTGGACCATACCCTGGTTAAATGTGTACCACCGGTGGTACTCATTGAACCAAAAATATTTTTTCAGAAAAACCTGTTTTACGCCGAAACTAAAAAGAATATGAGAAATTAATGTTTTACAAAATTGAAGCTAAATAAATATGCTAACTATACACAAAAAATTGAAGGCATTGATAGAAAATCCAGCCCAATATGGGTCTTTGAAATTTACCTGGTTCAAAGTGAGACAACTTACCATACTCTTCTAGACTTTCTCTATATCTTTGTTAAAAGCTTGATTTTTGTCGAAATATGTAGGTACATGTAATAATATGTAGATACTTGAGGGTCGACCCGAACGAACGGGTGCAGGTGTACCTACTCGTTTATTTACTTTATAGACAAAACCAGAAATTTCCAGCGCCTACCTATTTTATTATGTTAACTAGCTGTGCCCGCGACTTCGTCCGCGTGGAATAATTATTTTGGGCATCATTTATTTTTGCGGACAACCTCCTTAGCTTTATAAATTATAGTTGTTACCCACGACTTTGTCCTCGTCATTTTCTGTTATTATTTTAGACAATTTAGTTTTTAATTTTTTAAATGAACATCATTATTTTAAAGTACCTACTTCTGCGTAAATTATATTTTTAGTTTTATTTTCTTGTGGCAGAAGTACATATTGATTTTCTCCACAAACTGATACGTTGATAGAACTCTTAACAAATGCATCAATTTCGACCGAATTTGATTGACCATAAAAACGGTTCTAGTAAGTTAATCTTAAAAGATAGACATATACTGTCCTGGACATTTTTTTAGATCATTTCAATAGGAATAATTCTTTAATACATATATTTTTGGTATTTTGAACCGTTTTCGGAGCGCACGCAACGAAAGTCCTCAAGGATGAATAGTTTTCCCCGTTTTTTTTCACATTTTCCATTATTTCTTCGCTTCTAACAGTTGCAACGTGATGTTATATAGCCTAAAGCCTTCCTCAATAAATGGTCTATTCAACACAAAAATATTTTTTCGATTCGACCCAGTAGTTCCTGAGATTAGCGCGTTCAAACAAACAAACTCTTCAGCTTTATAATATTAGTATAGATAGTATAGATAATAAGAAAAAAACTAAACTATAAAATATAAATATACGTAGCCAGGGGCGTGCACAGGATTGTGACACTGGGCAGTGGGCATGCACTATGCAATGGAGAACTTACTAATTGGATCACAGTTTAATGTATAATAATGATGCGACCCTCCTTGTTAGAAACAGGAGCTGCACGAAACGATTAAATATTTTGACAGAGGTCATTAAATGCAGGAAAATCTTAACACCGCGATTCAGAAATATGACGTCATCGTGACTGCGCCATCTAGTATATCAAAACGGCAGTTTGTGGTGTTACTTTGGGCGTAGATAATAGATGGCGGTGGTAACTATTATTGACTATTATAGTATTTATGTTAACCCTAGTTATTATTGACTATTATAGTAGTTATGTTAGTGGTAACTATTATAGTATTTATGTTAGCCCGACCTTCAGCAATAATATAATGGTGTCAAATCTTAACAATGCGATTCAGAAAACGACGAAATTTGCACAACGCCATCTATCGGATTTAGAATTTATATATCAACATTAGTTCTATTTTTTGTCATAAGATGTCGTTGCAAGTACTACACTGAATTGCGTAACGTAATTATTTTACTTCTTGAATTCACTTAATTAATCATATCTTTTGGTAGAGTGAACCGATTTTGATCAAACAAAGACTAAGTTATACCTCAAGTTGCGTATAATTTTTGTGTATAAACATTGTCTGCATTGAGTTCGTAGATTTTACGTGATGCGGGAGGGACTTTCACCTCTCCTCCCTCCCCCCCTGTTTCGGTTTCCGGGATGAAAAGTAGATATGATCCTTCCTCGGAGTAGGTACTATAACCATACCAAGTTTCATCAAAATCCGTTCAGTAGTTTTTGCGTGATTCGCGTTCAAGATACAGACAGACAGACAGACAAAATTTTTTTTAATTGCATTTTATACTTCAGTATCGATAATAAAACGCCCCCCACTCATTTTTTTTTAAATATCTTCAATGTACAGAATTTGACCCCGACCATTTTTATTATAGTATAGATGTACTTACAGTATCAACAACTTGCTTTTTGTTTGAAAACAAGCGACGAGAGAATATTTCCGTTACTTTGTAGTGGTACAAGTACCTATTACTGTACATGTGTATGTAGCCTTAATTATGTTACTTGATATTATAATAAACGCAGTCATGTACCATCTCTCGTGTGTTTAACTCGTCTCCCTAACACTCACCGTACATGGCGACCCCGCCATTGGAATCCGACACGTGTTAACCGATTATGAAACGCGTTACCATAATTGGGATGGAACTTTTGCTCTGAATAAATCACATATTCCAAGTGTATTAACAAAATGAGTTCGATAATACTACATAGAAAGTTAGACGTGTGTACTGTGAATAAAGGTTACGAAATTACCTATACACAATGGGTAAACAGCAATCTAAAGAAGAAACAATAATTGTCCAGAACGCTGCGGCTGGTGATAACCAGTCTACTGTGGAGGAATTTCGATTCCATCTTTCGACTACAAACATTTTGCTATCCATCATTGTACTCGTCATTCTCCTGGGGATTTTATACCTTTTATATCGAGGATACAAGAGATGTCATGTGCGATGGATGACAACGGAAATTAATCGCATGTCTTTAAGGAGATCGCTGTTTCGTAGAGAGCCGCCGTCAACTGTCAACGCTGAGGGTCAACCAAAGGTGCATAGCAGCAACTGCAGTGCATGCAATGCCTAGCGGAGTACCAAAGTGCGTAAAATCGTAAAATCAGTGAAATGTAATCAGTGAAATCAGAGTGTAAAAGTGTATTTCGTAATCTACAGGCGCGATTTATTTTGCTACTTATTTAACTTACAATTTAATTCGGCGAAGAATGCATAGACTTACCATATCGGGATAGTTTATTATGATTGGACTTTGGACTTATTAGAATGAACTTTATTAAGTGTCTATGTTCGATAATGAATATTAACAGGTACTGGATTGTAATCTACGTTTGGTGACAAGGTATGGCTTTTATTTTAGAACAATTGTACGATGATTTAAAGGCAGTTAGAACATATTTAATTAAGATTGGACCAAAACGACGTCAAGGATCGGTTTTGCAAAGTAAGTTACGTGAAGTTGAAAATATATTTCAACAATATTCTAGTTGGTTAATTGATTTAGATAAACAGATTAAGGAAGAAAAAATAAAAGCTACTGACATTCAATTAATTAAACAATCTTGTAAAAATTTTGAGTCACTGCATAAGGAAGTTTTAGCATTGTGTCAACCAGTTGAAAGTGTAATTGAAATTAACATGGATACTTTTAATTTAAAAACGGCTTTGTCTTTAATGCCGGTTATGTCCAATGACGAGGCCAGTGTCAAACAACTTATCGATAATATTCAATACTATGATTCTTTACTCCAGAAGGCAGAATGTAAACAACATTTAATAAATTTTGTATTAAAAAGCAGATTATCTCAAGTCGCTAAATTAAAACTAAAATCTGAATATACTAATGTATGTGATTTAGTTACTGATATGAGAAGTGAACTTTTGCCCAAAAAGGCTCCAGCTGCAATTCATAATAAATTATTTAATATTAAACAAGAGGAGTTGTCGATTTCAGAATACGGAAAGGAAGTCACCGAATTATTTGTAGACCTTACAATTTCACAAGCCAACGGAAATTCAGAGTCTTATAATATTTTGAAACCTCTGAACGAAAAATATGCCATAAAGCAGTTTTCGGATGGCTTGCGAAATAAGCGTCTAAGTACCATAATCACAGCTAGGAACTATACGTCACTAAAAGATGCAATACAGGCCGCCCAAGATGAGGAAGGTCCTGTAGCATCGACGTCAGGAGAAATAATGGGTCTGACAAATAATCAAACATATAATTCCAGGTATTTCCGTAATAATTACAGAGGTTCACGTGGAAGATATAACAGAAGAGGGCCGTCAGATGGTAATAGAAACTCTAATTATTCTGAATATCAACGACAAGGATGGGTGGACCAGCCCGGGTACCGGAGCCAAAGACCTCGCGGACGGCAGAACAAAGGTAGGTTCTTTTATAGAAATCGCGGAAACCAAGGGATAAGCGACCATAACATAAATGCCATAAATGAACATCAAAATTCTAATTCTGATTCGGAAGAAAAATTAGACACATTTTTTCGTGACTAATAATGAAAATTCAATTTTAGCAAGCCATAATAGTAATTGTTTTATTAATTTAGTTGTATCGTCGAACAACCAATCTTTTACTTTCCTTGTAGATTCGGGGGCCTCTCTGTCAGCCCTAAAATATAAACACGTTGTCGGGTTACGCATTCCTTTCCATAAGGAGACAGTCATTATAAACGGGCTCGGAGGCAAAGTCCAAACCATCGGATATGTTTACTTGCCTTTAACTTTAGGGGATGATGTCATCAGTCACAAGTTTTATGTTTTTGATACCTTACCAATTATGGCGAACGGAATTCTGGGACGTGATTTTCTTAATAGGTTTGGAGTAATCTTAAACTTTAATAATAGCATTTTAACACTGAAAACCATGGCAAATAAACAAGTTTGTTTGCCCATTACTGATAATTATCATCGTATTGACATTCCCCCACGATGCGAATCTATTCATTATATCCAAACAGATCTTCAAGAAGATTGTGTCGTGTGTTCAGCCGAAATACAAAATGGTTTATTTTTAGCAAGTTCTATAGCGACGCCTGTAAAAGGAATGATACCAATAAAAATATTGAACGTCACAGAGCAGAATATTGCGCTATCCAATTTTAAACCGACTATTAATAAACTACGTGATTTTAGTGTTTGCGTTTTTGATAAAACTACTAAAAATTCAGATAGAGTAAAGCATTTATTTTCTTTGTTACAACTGGAGCAATTAAATGATGAGGAACAATTAAGTATAAAAAAAATCTGTGCTAAATACGCCGACATTTTTTATTTACCTGGGGATAGTCTAAGCACTACAGATATTTATACTCATAATATCACGTTGAAGGCTAATGCGAACCCAGTGTTCTCAAAACAATACAGATTACCTTTCAGCCAGAAGCCTATAATTAAACAGCAAATAGATAAAATGTTAAAAGAAGGCATAATAGAACCATGTCAAAGCGACTGGTCAAGTCCTATATTATTAGTCCCAAAAAAGGGTGACGGAAAAGGAGAGAAAAAATGGCGTTTAGTGGTAGATTACCGCAAATTAAACAATTGTATTGAGAATGACAAATATCCTCTCCCTGACATAACTGAAATTTTAGAGTCTTTATCAGGTAGCATCTATTTTACCCATCTAGATTTACACCAAGGTTATTATAATGTAAACTTAGATAAAACAAGTAGGAAATTCACTGCATTCTGTTCAGGTCAATTTCAGATGACAAGAATGCCGATGGGGCTTAAAACAAGCCCCAGCTCATTCTCGCGTATGATGAATTTAGCAATGTCAGGATTAAATACTGAGAAGTGTTTAATATACCTTGATGATTTAATTGTATTTGGACATAATTTAGAGACGCATAATAAAAATTTACTACATGTATTTGAAAGACTAAAAAATGTTAATTTAAAATTAAACCCTTCTAAGTGTAGTTTCTTAAAAAAAGAAATATTATATTTAGGCCATCTAATTTCCAGTGAGGGAATTTTACCTGACCCTGAAAAAATTAATACTGTAAAAAACTACCCTTGTCCACAAAACGCAGATGAAGTGAAGAGGTTTGTGGCCTTTACAAATTATTACCGAAAATTCATTCCAAAATTTGCTGAAATAGCTCAACCATTGAACCAACTCTGCAAAAAGAACAAATCTTTCCTCTGGACCCCACAATGTCAAGAATCATTTGAGGTTCTTAAAAAGTGTATGATTTCACCCCCTATTTTGCAATATCCAGATTTTTGCCCTCAAAACTATTTTATACTGCAGACCGATGCATCAAATAAAGCCGTAGGAGCAATATTATCTAATAAAAACGGTAGGCCAGTAGCTTTTGCCAGTAGAACTCTAAATAAAGCCGAATCAAACTACCCAGTTATTGAGAAGGAATTATTAGCAATCGTTTGGGCGGTAAAGCATTTTCGTCCATATCTATATGGCCAATATTTCAAAATTAAAACTGATCACAAACCTCTGATATATCTGTTTAGTATGAAAGACCCATCTAGTAGGCTTATGAAATTTAGACTTTTGTTAGAAGAATACAGTTTTGATGTAGAATACGTTAAAGGTTCAGACAACGTCGCTGCGGATGCACTGTCACGGATCTGTATAAGCTCTGCAGAATTAAAAAACATGCATGAAAATTGTATTAACGTAATGACACGGGCCCAAATAAGGAAATTAAACAATAATGACCCTTCGACAACAATTACTACGGACACAGAATCTATCGTACTACCAAAAGTAGTGAGTACACAGATTAAACCGTCAAAATCTGTTGAATTACAAATGACAAATGCAAAAAATCTTAGTAAGATGAGAAAGAATTGCGAAATAGAGAGAGAAAGTAAAACTTTGTGTTATGTTCCTAGTAAAAATACTATTTTTATTAAGTATCTGGACTCTGAATCACAAGTAACGCGATGCGAATTTGTGAGGGAGCTAGATAAGTTATGTGAATATATAAATGTGCATGAAGTATGTATAGTTAAAAGAAATGATAACAAATTGTTCATTAAAAAAGTAATTGAAGAGGTAAAAAATAACATTAATAGATCAGGGCCGCGAATATGTGTGGTAAGTAATGTAGAAACGATAGCTAATAATGATGATAAAAAAGTGATTTTAAACGATTTCCATCTTCTGCCTAGCAGTGGTCATGCAGGCATGAGAAGGATGTATCACAATATCAAAAAATATTATTATTGGCCAGGATTGGACAATGATGTCAGAGAATTTGTTAGACGTTGTGATAAGTGCCAACGGCAGAAACATTCGACACCGGTAAAACAACCAATGATTATTACAACCACGGCAAGCACTGCATTTGAAAAAGTTTTTCTAGACCTAGTAGGGCCACTAGATACGGATAATAACAACTATTCATACATTTTAACATTGCAATGCGAACTAACCAAGTACGTACAAGCTTACCCCTTAGTTTCTAAAAAGGCGCAAGAAGTAGCAAAAACTTTTGTTACTAATTTTATTCTAAGGTATGGGGTACCAAAGGAGATCGCCACTGACCAAGGAAAAGAATTCATGGCGACAACATTCCAGGAGGTATGTAAACTATTACAAATTAAGCAGCTTAACTCTACCGCCTACCATCACCAGTCCATAGGCGCGCTGGAAGTAACTCATAAGCATTTAAAGTCTTTTCTTCGCATTCAAACCGACAACCACCCTGAGACTTGGAGTAGTTGGCTTCCTTTCTGGTCTTTTGCATTTAATACGACAGTTCACTCAGAAACCCAATTTACTCCATATGAGCTAGTATTTGGCAAAACATGTTCACTTCCAAGCAATTTGACTAAGGATGTAGAGCCCCTTTATAACTATGATTTTTATCCATCTGAGCTCAAATATCGTTTACAGTTAGCACATAAAACGGCTAGAGATAATCTGCTACAAGCTAAGAAAAATAGAAAACTTAAATATGACTCGTACATAAATCCTGTTAGTTATAAGCCAAATGATTTAGTTTTAGTAAAAAGCGAAATAGGTAATAAGTTAGATCCCATATTTTTAGGTCCATACAAAGTTATTAGGGATTTATCGCCAAACGTAGAGATTAATAAAAATGGTAAAAATGTGTTAATCCATAAAAACCGCACGAAATTATATAACAAATAAAAGAAAAAATAAGCTGTGCGTCATTATTTTATATTTCTCAATGTCTCGTATAAATGTATTACAGTAATATTTTAATTGTATAATGTAATACTGTGTATAATGTAATGATGTAATTTAAATATATTTTAATATGTAATCATAAATTGTAATCATATGTAATCAAATCATTTATCATTATGTAAAAAAAAAAAAAATACCTATTGTTATTTTGTTTTTTTTTTCCCTTGCTGGGAAGGTGTAGTGGTACAAGTACCTATTACTGTACATGTGTATGTAGCCTTAATTATGTTACTTGATATTATAATAAACGCAGTCATGTACCATCTCTCGTGTGTTTAACTCGTCTCCCTAACACTCACCGTACAACTTCATAATAACCAAAATAAAGTAAATAGGTATGTACACTAGGTACCCAGCCTAAATCCATAAATTCGTGCAATGTGTAGTGGCAGTAAGTAGACTTGTGTGTTTAATTCACTATCTATACCTACAGTCTCAGTGTTAGCTTACAATCTGCCCTGCATTTGGGCCACCGGATCTATCAAAACTGCTTCAGCAGAAGTCAGAACTATATAGGAAAATGATATTTCACCGGGTATGACTAGTGTAATTTTTGCTCGATTATAATTGCATCACGATTTGAAATACTATAAAACCTTATCTAAGAAGTACATGGGAACTTATGTAATAAAATTGAATGTACACAGACGTTCTTAAAGCTGGTATCATCTAGGATAGGGCTGACCTCTCACCCCCGAATAGATGCTGTTGACCGCTACAAATAACAAAGTCCATTATTATTACTTATCTCATAGGTACGTCAATATTATATTTTTTTTTTGTGTATAATCAACGAATTTACTTATATAAATATTTTTTTTTGTATTTCCATGTAGAAGAATTCATTTTCTTGGAAGTCATTTTCAAAAGACTAAGTAATCTTTGCCTAGATAATGTCACCAGCACAGTTCGAAAGGTTTACACGAAAGTTTACAGCACTTTACACGAAAACCTGCATATGGTTTTATTAAATACTAGCTGACACGGCAGACTTCGTACTGTTCCAACGATAAATAAAATACCTAAACCTTTTAAACCTTCCCTAGGCCTCCACGAACAATTCAAGACCAAGATGAGATAAATCCGTTCAGCCGTTCTCGAGTTTTAGCGAGACTAACGAACAGCAATTGATTTATATATATATACTAGCTATCTCGGCAGACTTCGTACTGCCCCAACGATAAATAAAAAAAAAGTCGCACCTTTTAAACCTTCCCTAGGCCTCCACGAACAATTCAAGACCAAGATGAGATAAATCCGTTCAGCCGTTCTCGAGCTTTAGCGAGACTAACACGAACAGCAATTGATTTTTATATATAAGATATATATTAAATATGGAGCGTACATGCGTATAATTCACTTTTTTCGTCACTGCATCTTGATATATGAATCTAGCGTAGCCTATTATACTATGTACTCAAGCCTTCGTGAAACAGCTAACATTCGCAATGAATTGCAATTTAGCTAAGGTGTAAAGGTACGACCGGCATTGTGTCTGCTAAACACAGTCGAAATTATTATTAAATTAGTTTAATCAATAGATTAGCAAGATTTTATTTTATGTAAAATGGTAATGTCCAAATGGTAAGTTTCCAAGTTTGTGAAAGATGGAGAACACTAAAAAAAAAAAAATGTCAATGTCACATTTTCGATTATTTTGACAATAAATTGTTAAATAAATTGTATTGTTTCCGAGCCATATTAGTTGCTCTCAGTAAAAACGATAAAAACACTATTACACAGAAAGCCGGTCAGCAATCGTACAGTATGATAAGGTTTAATCAATCTAACGGTGTAAGGTTTATTTCATAAACAAGTTTGTTTTGTTGGTAAAATGGATTCCGAAAGTGTCGATCAAAGTGTCGCGACGAAACCTGATGATGGAGTGAAGACAGAAGATTTCATTGAGATCGAGATACCTTTTAATTTATATGAGTATCTTAGTTCACAACACTGCAATGTACAAAACATGTGTCGAATATGTCTGTCTACACAAAACGAGGTTCTTTACCCACTTCTAGCTACCAAAGAAAATGATATTTTAGCGCAAATGTTTATTGAACTGACCAATATACAAGTAAGTGTTTGCAATGTTTTGGTTCATACCTATACCATTAATAACTATGTATGTTAAGAACACAAAATTTATATGTTTATAATTGTTATCTCCCTTTATTATTATTGCTATATCTGAAATATATCTCTGATTACTTCTGTTACTCAGTTGTTGGCAGAAGATGGGCTACCAACTAGTATATGTGAGCTGTGCCAAACACAAATGGTGCATTGCTATGAATTCAAGACCAAGTGCGAGAAGTCCAACTGTATGCTGAAATCCCTACTAAAGGGAGATTTATTTGCCAAAGATGAAATAACTGATCAAAATATGTAAGTATACTAGTATTTTATAGCAAGCTTAAATTTTATTGAATAAGGTTGCCATGAAAAGGAAAGTTATTGAGCTCAAAATGACAAAAGAAACTGACTTTGAAATTATTAAGAATACTGTATGGTTCACTTGTAAGTATAATCATTTACATAATATTAATTTATAGAATTCAATGGGTATTCAAATAGGTTGTAAGTACTTATAAGCGCTATATGGTATCATATGTTTTGTATAGCAATAGTCTGTCTTAAAACAATCTTGACTCCAATGTGCGGTCAGCCTTATAAGTGAATTCTCATGTCACAATATAAATTAAAATACTCCTTCGAATCAGCTTGACTATATTTATGAAATTTTATATGCATAAATAATTGATATAAAAGAATGGGCCATCTGTTTTAAATTTTCAACTTGTATTTATTGTTACAAAGCTAGCACTTAAATAAGATTTTATAAATCAAAGATTAATAATATCTTGTTGATCTTAAAAGTCCGTGTGAGTTAATTTATAATTTCTCTTTCATGTTTCTTTAATGTTCAATTATTTTTTGACTTTGATTATTTAGAACTCACTAAGAACGGACTGTTGAATAATTACAACAATAATCAAATAATAAATTTTGTTGAATCAGTGCCCTCAATTCACACATACGCGCTAATAGCCTTGATATTATGTGTAAAGTGTTTTAATGAAAATGATAAGTAAATAATTAGAAAATAGACTATTTTTCAACAATGGAGAGCAGTCCCAGCAGGACTGTGGGCAGCCCAACTACGCCCGCAACAAAAACTAGAGTGCCGATCCAAAAGGATGATCTGCTCGAGGTAATTCCTACGCCTGAAATTCAAAATTGGATGATAACCATTGAGCAGTGTTTAAATGAGATATGCACTATTTCATCTGAAGGAAAACTCAATATGGAGCAAAAAATAAGAATAAGCAACTTATGCCGTGGCTTGGAAATTCTATCCGTTTCTATAACAAACTGCCTGATAGTATTATTAAATTACCAAGCAATAAGTTTAAAAATGCCGTAAGATCTCAGCTGTTAAATAAAGCGTACTATTCGATTAGTGATTACGTAGAGGATAGGCGCGCGTGGATGTAGTATCTCTGCACATGTGGTCTCCCTGGCAGTCTGCTAGCTTTTTATTATAATATAGTATTATTATTACTGCGTATTTTCATCAGCTTTCCCTTAGCGTCTATTTCGAGAATCTTTGACATGCCTTGACATTCCTGTTAGGGTTCGATTAGGACTACATATTTTTGTATGTAAGATTATAATTATTATTATTTTATTTCCTTGTGCCTATAAGATTTGTACATGTATCAACATCGTAAACTTAGTAAAATAGTCGGGTTCCTCTTTCTTTTGACATTATTTTCTATTTTCTTTATTTAAAGAATATTTTATCCCCTACTTGGCAAGCTGTACATTTTGCTAATTTACGTTGTTGTTGCATAATTATTATTGTAAATATAAATTGTATTTTCTATTTTTTAAAAGAGTAACTTATGGAGTTTCTTGCCGGTTCTTCTCCATAAGAATGACATTTTGGAACCGCGCAACTAGAGTCAGTAACGTTTTGAAAGTGCCTGAGAAGGCCTACTCGAAATAAAAACCTTTTGATTTTGATTTTGATGCCGGAAAGTAACTCATGGCACATCTCAGATGGCAGTCCAGTACCAAGCCCTCAAGATAAAAGTCTCTAGAGCCCATACCGCTATCAGTTCCCTAGAAGACCAGATGGATGTGTCGCAACGATTAAAAGACCTGCAACAACACATTGATGAATCAATGAAACCTACCATGGGAACTTCATTCGCTGACATGGTTAAGAAAGGTGCCAACAACTTTATTCATCCATCGAAATTACAATCAGAGGACAAATCGAAATCTAGCGAGGAGACAAAAACTTTAGTCCAAAAAATTATCCGCCCTGAACAAATGAAGTTACATGTAAAGGGTCTAAGAAAAACTAAGAATGGAGGCGTCATCATTAGCACGGATACAAAGGACGATATCGAGAAATTAAAACAGTCGGAGCAACTTACGAAATCAGACTTTACAATTGATGAACACCGTAAAAGGAATCCACGAGTAGTAGTTATTGGAGTGCCCTCAGCTATGCAAGAAAATGAAGTTTTTAATTGTTTATACCATCAGAATATAGCCGACAAACTACAAAATTATGACCTCGAGATGTTTTTGGCATCAGTTAAGCTAAGCCATAAATCAGGTAAGAAAGACGCTGAAACTTGTAATTATATAATAGAAGTATCTCCTGCCATACGCAAAGCCCTGATATCAAAAGAGCGAGTTTTTGTGAACTGGTCTTCTTGCCCTGTGAGAGACTTCACTTTAGTTACTAGATGCTATAAATGTCATCAGTATGGTCATGCGGCCAAATACTGTCGGGAGACCACTCATACCTGTGGCCATTGTGGGGAACAAGGACACACATTGAAAGAATGCCCAAAGAAAGGCGACGAGCCAAAATGTGCTACTTGTTTTCATTTTAAAAAACCAGACAAACACAATACAGGTGCTTCAGATTGCCCGGCAAAAATTATAGCAGAAAGGAGATACATCAATTCTATTGACTATGCAGGCGCCTAAGAGCGCCGTCAATTAGATATTTTTCTGACCTTTTCTGCTATTGTTTTTAGGTTACATTCTTAGATTATGATTAATAATGTAATTGATGACTTAGACAATTTCTCTGTATCAGAATCTAGGGCATGTGACCCTAAATTGTAAGTTGCCTAAACAAAATACTCGGACAATTACTAAATTAAATGTAAATAAACTCGAGGAAGATTTACGAAGTATCGACTATGACCCAGTTTACAATTCTGCTGACCCACAGTTTAGCATGACATACTTAATTCAACAAGCAATTCAGCAAAACACCACAAAACATCAGCTGACTAATAAAAACTACAAAGTATGTCCTATGAAGATACAGAGAAATTACTAATTGTGTTAAAATAAGTATCTTTTATTTAAGTCTATAATTAGGTATATGTATGTATTAAGTATAAGAATTCATTATGAAATAATTATGTTTTACACTTTACATTTGTTCCTATTTGTATTATTAAGAGACTTGATGTTGTTGTCATGTTATGTTTGAATGTAATCGCCTGAAACACAGGACTACCTAGTTCAGGCAAATTAACCCTGTAATATGTGTGTTTATTTTAAGGAAGATGCTATATTTAAGTACATTGTGACTAAGTTTTTGGAAATAAACTATTATATTTATTTATTTCAGGATTGTAAAGGATGAAGAAGTACTAGAAAATAATAATGTAAATGAGAGTGAAAGTGTCAACAATGATATGAAGAACAATACAGAGTTCGTGGAAGGTAAAACTTATCTACAATTTTAAACAGCGGCAATAAAGGCGATCCCCTAAAATAATAATGAACTAGCCTATACATGTCCCACTGTGAAGCATAGAAATCACAGAAATCCATACATTGAACCGTACACAAATCCATACATACGAGTAGAACTGCAAGACCACAACTTAAAAATAATGTAAAAATTTGCAAATTTAGAGCATAGCTTTAAATAGATAAACTACTAAAATTTAATGAATAGAAAATCCAATTTTTTTAACTGTTTTTACCATGAAAATTAATCGTAATAAGTTAATCCAGTAAATTTGGGTGGCGAAAATTAATAATATGCTATGGAAGCAAAACTGAAACATTTTTTTTAATTACAGATGTGCAATATTTAGAAGATCTTAGTGATGGCAGTGATAATGATAACCTATGTATAGTACAAAATGAAAATACCAAAAAGAGGTAAACTTTAATTCCATATAGTACATTTTAATAAATAATCTGCTTCTCTAATTGATGTTTTTTTATATTTCAGAACAAATACACGTACATTTAGTAATGGTAAGTATTTTAGAGACTGGTAAAGACAACAATTTTTTATAATTATTACTTAGGTATACCCATGTCATCCAAATTATATTACTGTTCCAGTTCCACCATTTTAAATCAATAAATATTAGCCAAACTGCTAAAAGTCAATATTGTATTTAAAACTATTCTAAACTCTATTACTGTATGATTTAGAGTTCAAAATAACTACACATCAATACTTTTAATATTAGAGGTAATTTCAAATGATTGAGATATTCTGTTAAGGTATGTTGATTTTTCAGATTCTTCTAGTCTACTCAAAAGAGTACCGAAAAGAAAAAGGCAAGGGAAAACCAAAGAACGAAAAGGGAAGCAGTTATCTTGCTTGTCTTGTTCTAAGGTAATTAAATACATTATGTTCCACTGATATTGATATTTGCTTATTAAATAATAATAAAATTGCTTGAAATATGATAGAAGCATGCGGTTTGGACGATGACACTGTTTTTCTCCAATAGCCAGGGTCCTTGTGGTGTCTATTGTTTTCTTTAAAAAAGTAGCAATTTATTAAACTAGTTTACTTATAATATTCTAAAGGGAATTCTAATTTACAGGTATTCTTTAAAATCTCAGCATTCCAAGATCATATGAGAATTTGCCACCCAAACGTGAACTGCCCACATATCTGTGGACAGTGCTCGGAGCCATTCAACTCGGAGCATGATCTCGAAGTACACTCAGTGCTGCACACGAAAGGGAACCCTTGGAAATGCAGCAATTGTCCAAAGGAATTTACTGGTAAGTCTCTAAAAACCTGTTAAAGGGTTGATAGCAATATACATAGTCTTGGAGCAGAGTATTAAAGGCGATCTCCATAGAGTAAAGATGCGTTCCTATACCCATCTTCTTAGCAGGTACTTTCTGTTTTTACACTAAGATCAGTATATTTTTAACTTTTTTTATATGAGTAAAGATGCACCGCAGTGCAACGGCCTCCCCTTCCATTTTTTACTCTGTACGGTCTATTTCTTCTTCACGCCAGATTTTATTACGTCTATCCTGTTCACCTCGCCATCTCCTAAACTTCGTTCAGTTTAAGTTACATAAAACTTTTTCAAACATCTGAAACTTCACACCAAACCGTATATTCCTTCTTTGTTACGCCTTCACTACCAAGTCCATCTGAGATCGCTCTTGGCAATGAGACCGCCCATTGTGGCACCATGTAACTTTTACGTTTATCAAATCTGTTTCTCATGTGGTGTGCAATAAAGGATATTCTATAGCAGGATCGCAGAGCAGGAAGAATTTCGTACGTTGACCTATTACTACCTGTCCCTTTTGCTCTCGCGTAATCACAATGCGTCTCGCTCGCACGGATCTGAGGACCTCCTTAGATCCGTGATTCTTGCTCCGCGATCCTGCTATATCTAGGTATCTTAATTTGAGACTAGATGGCACTGTGGGAATATTGAGGAATAATAATTATTATTTATCTATGTATATTTTTTCTGTTCGCTGTAGGTAATACTGGAAACAATAAACTTCTATCTATATTCTAGTAAGATCCACCCTTCGTCGCCATATACAGCGGCACATGCAGTCGAAGCGCTACTCGTGCGACATCTGCAACAAAGCCTTCACTGAGATGTATGCGCTGCGTCGCCACGTGCGCGTGCACACCGGCGAGCACGTCGAGAAGAAACACGTCTGCCATATATGTGATAAGAGGTAATTATATGTAGTTTTTATTTTTATTTGTATCCATTTTGAGGAGTAATATTGAAACGCATCAATTGTTTTATATCTCATCATCATCATCATTTCCTCCTCTTATCCCAATTATTTTTTGGGGTCGGCGCAGCATGTCTTCTTAAATGTTTTAATAACTTTTTAAGCAGCTTTCTTAAGACGGGGTTTAAGAAAGCTGTTCCTCTCTTAGTCTTTCAAGCGTCAGATTCCCAGTAAACACAACTGAGTTGTACGATGCGGATGATGCAGCTCTAGCGTCGAATTTAATACAGCTCGGGGGTGGGGGAAGGGGGGGGGGGGATTAATGAACTGCTAACGACAGGGATTAGTGGCTTTTTGGGGGTGGAAATGGCCCTATATCCACCAATCAATTGAACATATATCCATGATGTGATATGCGGTTGTGTGCAGGTACAGCGAGGCGGGGCTGCTGGCGGCGCACGTGGCGCGGCACGTGGGGCTGCGGCCGTGCGAGTGCGGCGCGTGCGGCAAGCGCTTCTCCTCCGCGCGCCTGCTCGCCTCGCACACGCTCGTGCACGACGACGCCAAGCCCTACGTCTGCCGCTACTGCGACAAACGGTAACTTATCAATAATCAGACCCCTTTTTTTGTAACCCCGTGGAAATCCTCATGGACTGCCCTCGTTAGGGGGTTGACGAGGGGGTGTGCCGGGCTCTTACCGGCTAAAACCACTGGGGCGTCCTCATCTGCGTATGGCCTATATGGGGTACGGGGTTCGCTTTCTCATTCACTGCGCCCCCGACAGGAACTTATCAGACCCCTGGACTACCACGCATTAGTAACAATGTGAGAGACACCACG
Source organism: Chrysodeixis includens (assembly GCA_941860345.1). NCBI lineage: Eukaryota > Metazoa > Arthropoda > Insecta > Lepidoptera > Noctuidae > Chrysodeixis > Chrysodeixis includens. The sequence continues at coordinate 3,975,640 of OW796096.1, read as the reverse complement.
TGCCCGGTGACTGGTCGTAATCGTAGAAATCAGATAACGGTAAAACGGGGTGATAAGAGATTTTAGCGGTGAATAGAAAAAAGTAAGTATAAGCTTCTTTCGAAGTGTCGCATAAGTTTGTTTCCATGAACTCTGTCTACTTGTATTTTATCACACAGTTAAGAATCCTGAAATCCTAATAATTTTGTTTCGCAGACCTTGCTAAATTTAAGAAAAACTGTGCTTTTATTCATCCCGAAAATGTCTTTATTCACCCCATTTTACAGTATCATACTTACGTGAATAATGGAATATACTGTAATCATAAGGACAGCTCCAGGCGGTCATAACGCCAGAATTGTTTATGAAGCAGTGTCTCAAAAATCAAATTGTAACTCTAACACCATCACTATAAGGTTCATAACTCATTGACATCATATTCACAATGTGTTAGGTTCCGGCACGAGTCGACACGCAACACTCACCACCGCACGCATACTGGCGAGAAACCCTACGTGTGCTCTACTTGCGGGAAGAGCTTCATACAGAACTCTAACCTCACTCTGCATATGCGGACACATACTGGTAAATAGCACATATATTTATATCATAGATATTTGCGGCGAAAAGGTTAAATCATACTTAAACGATATAACGGTTTACTCACGCGTATTTATCGGGATAGCCCGACTAGTTTCGCCAGTTCGACTCGCGATTCCGCCGCCGCGTCAGCTCATGATTAAAGTCTCCGGTTGGATCCGAAACTAAAAGTCGGCTATCCCGATAAATACGCGTGAGTAAACCCTTATATCGTTTAAATAGGAATCATCCTCACGAAAGTTATTATAAAAAAAGAAGTTAAATCAGAATTATTTAGTGCTCAAATAATGTTAATTAAGTTCTTTATATAACAACAAATTATTTTTGTTACTAGGCGAGCGACCATACGCATGTTCCCAATGCGATCGGAGATTCACATCGGGGTCTTCTCTAAAATCACACGAGCGAATACATTCCGGAGAACGACCTTATAGCTGCAACATATGTGGAAAACGGTAACTAAGCTTAACATACCTTAATAAAATTTGGCGTATTTTCATCTGACAGCATAACGTTTTCTCTTGTACCCAGATTTTCTCGTAAGAACCTTAGCGCGCATATGCGTCACCACACTGGCGAGCGGCCGTTTGAGTGCAGCGTTTGCCCCAAGAAGTTCGCTAACGCCACACGCCTCAGGGACCATCATCGCGTTCATACTGGTAATTTTTCACTGATACATAATAATAATCTCTTCGATTTGAATTGTGGATGGACGTAGAGGATGAATAAGAATGACTACATGTCCCATCAGCATTAGTATAGGTTGTTTTTTCTTTTTTGGCTCTAGTCTAGAGCTGTCTATTCCCAACGCAAACTTCGTTTGAAAAACTACTAATAATTTTCACTTGCATCGATAGTAGCATGAGGGCTATACACTGTAAGATACTTGGTTATATTTAAACTTGTATGTTCCCCAGGTGAAAAGCCATTTGAATGCGCAATGTGCCCGCTAAAGTTCGCAACAAAATCTCAACAAATAAAGCATATAAAGTCGCATCAAACATCGAAAAAGAAACGACCTCAAGAGAATCAAGAAATATTTATAGTGCAATCAGTTGAAGCTGATCCTACAGCTATTACTGACAGAGTAATGTTCAATAAGGAGCATGGAGAGCTGATCACAGTCAATGAGGCGACTGCTGTAGAGTCACAGGACAATGAAGCCAAACAAGAACTAACATTAAACATTGTGCAAGAAGTTCCAATAGAAGTAACCGGAGAACTTGTGTTACACGACGATAGCCATTTAAAGGCAGAGCTTCTAGTTGTTGACAACAGCCACAACATATATCAAGAAGAAAACAAGACAGAACTTGTTGTGGACAACAGCCAGAACGAATATGAAGGACACAACAACGCAGAACTTGCAGTTGTTGACAACAGCCAGAATAATTACCAAGAAGATAATTTAAAGACAGGTCTTCTAGTCGTCGACAACAGCCACAACGAATATCAGGAAAACAACAATACGGAACTCCTTGTTGTTGACAACAGCCAGAATGAATACCAAGAGGATAACCTACTGAATACTAACAACGTGAATATCATCGAAAATGACGTGAACTACGACGGTGACGTTAACCTGGTGACGTTGAATGAAGGTGAAGTAAGTATCTCGACGTCAAACCTCGAGGGGACGACAGTGAAACTGTACCAGCTAGACCAAAGCCTAGTGCAAATACACAGCGCAGGGGGACAAGTTACCATAAGCAAAATAACCAGCAAAATGACAGCTAATTTTTAAAATATTTAATATATTCGATTGATACTGAATGTCGAAGTTTTATTTACTTTTCCTTAGTTTTTTTTTCCTATCCTAGTGTCGCACTGCTGGGCAAAGGCTGTTGTTACATAACTTTTTTACTATTGTTCATCATAGAATTATTTGTCAATTAAAGTCAGACATAAATACGCCATATTTATGTTTTAATTGAGTTATAACAGGTAATAAATTATAAACAAATTACATAACAATAATTTTATTTGGCTTAGGTAAAAATACTTTGAAACTATATTATATCTATAACACTACATAAATGCGGCATGTGCTCATAGCCATGAAGTTTTCTTGGTGGATTCATACTTTTTAATATTAACAAGCATTGAATTGTGAATTTCTTTAGCGTTTCTGTTCTGACCGTAGTAGTCGACGAATTCGCCATCAGGATCAACAAGGTAGATGATTATTGTGTGGTCCACCTGAAAAATTAAATAGCTAGTAAGTTTTTTGAGTACTAAACTTTGACCTCACGACATATTTCATACCGAGTATAACACTTATTCATCATAAATATTATTGAATACCGTATTTTCCGAAGTATATTAGGCTCTCGTTGGGTTGTCCCGATAAATACTCATGAGTAAACCATGACAGTACAGTAATAATGAATCATCCTCAAATTATGTTGTACTTTTCTCTAGTATATACAAGATGGTACTTACAATATAATCATTGTCTTCATCTTGCGGGCCAGCACTGAAGTAAACTCGGTAAGACTTGCAAGCCTTCTGAACCTGTTCCTTTGTGCCGGTTAGACCAAGGAAGCGAGGTGAAAACTCCTTGCAGTATCTATAAAAATGAACAAGATAATATAAAGAGCTTGACAGTAAAACTAATTGATAATAATTCAATTCACTGATGGGTTATTTATTTATCACAAGAGTCCAGGCTTTTTGTGTGAACAAAAAGGTAACTGATGAGTAGTACAAAATAAATAAAATATCATAATAATTAGGGTTCCGTACCCAAAGGGTAAAACAGAACACTAAGACTCCGCTGTTTGTCTTTCTGTCTCCAGGCTGTACCTCATAAACCATAATAGCTAAACTTTCGCTGTGTATAGATGATAGTATGGAACCCTTCATGCACAAGTCTAAACCGCACTTGGCCGGTTTTTTATCTCTTGACTAATTGTTAACTTACTTTATATTTTTCATTTATTTATTATATTTAATTTACTTACTTTCCTACTATTTCTGGTGTATCCCTCTGAGGATCTACAGATATGAAGATAGGTTGGACAGGAGGCAGCTTAGGGTCACTCTCTGAAAAAAAACAATGTTTTCAACCACGGAACTAAAAATCAGCTAAGCTTACTACTTACTCTTCATATAAAGAAACTTTATTAATACAAATGTTCTCACCATGCATATTTACAACTTCAGCTAACTTTTCCAATTCATCTGGGCAAATATCAGGACAGTGGGTGAATCCAAAATAAATTAGAAGCCATTTTCCTAAAAAGTCAGAGCTTTTGACAAGTTTTCCCTGAAAAAACCAATGTTTCATTAGAAGTCATATTTTTAATGTTAGTATATCGTTCTGAACATTCTATAATCTTGATTAATCTCAACAAACCTCTGTGTTAACCAGCTCAAACTCTCCGCCTATCTTGGCCTTTCCAAGTTGTCGTTTTCTCTCGCGGTCTAAGGCTTCCTGTTTCTCTTTCCTTAGGTACATCATAAATGCGGTCAGTCCTCCGCCGATGAGTGCGGTCGCTGTCATAGATTTCCATGTTATTGCAGATGTTATCTTCTTGGGTTTCTTAGGAGGGTTCGGCGGAACCGGAGGCACAGCATATTGTCTGACAGCAGAAGTCCCGAAAGCGCGGCTTAACACTACACACCTATTTCTTAATACAGAGTTCATTTTGGGAATTATTTATTACTATTTTACTTATGTGCAGTCTGTTATCAATTTCATAATAATTATCTGAAATCATTCGCCAGGATCGGCGTGTTCGATACTTAGCTGTCAAAGTCGAACTGTCAATGTCACTATCATAATGTCGGGACTTCGGGAGCTGTTATATATTTTTATATTCGGGATATTTTTTTTTTCTGCCAGAAAATCAAGAATTTTAGCAATATTTATAATGTAGACGTAATATTTTGATTTTTAAACCAATATTTGGTCAGTGGGTCATCTTAGGGGCAGAGTAAACCAATATTTTTTTATTATTTATTTATTTTATTAAACCAATATTTTTAAACATTTGGTAAATATAATTTAATATATTATTATAGTGATTTATGAAACATATTAAAACAGTTGGTTGCGTTAAGATCTTCAACCGATTGATGAATAGTTACTTTGATTATTAGGGATTCTCACACTTGGCGATCCTGTGGTGATAAACTGATAATGATAGAAAATAGTGTATCAATCAAAAACTCAACCAACATTTATTAATACTTGAGTCTTACATTAACCTTGCCGTAGCCTAAAACCTTAGAACGGATAGGTACAGTATAGGCAGCTGATTTTACAAAACTTAAAATTATGATACAATTGCATGGCCTTAGATGCAATCCAACTACTTATCTACTGAACGAATTACCGTGATGAACTAAGTCATTTGAAATTACTTTCAACATTTTCGTAGATCGTGCACTTTGCTAATGAAAAATGCCAGTGGGCGGAGCTGGTTTAACCGCAGACAATGGGTTTATATACTTCGTACTTTAGGCCGACTCCTCCAAAACCAACAAGAGACCTCTGGGAAAAGGAACTGGAGCACTATCGAATAACAAAATGTGGCGTATTGTTTGTGTGAGTGTATTGTAATATAGTAACAAACCTGTACCAGATAGCACTTTTATTACTTTCATATTGAATAAAATTAGCACTTCGTAAAAGTTTATACCAACTTTTAGGTAACCATATTGGCGTTGGTTTCGTTATGGGCGAATGTAAATGCTCAGGAGTATTTACCACCGAAGATCGGAGGCGGCGGTAATAAGAAGCCTGTGGCCCCGGAACCAAAGGTATGATTTTATCTCAGTTGTCCTATCCAAATAAGCTTGCATTTATCCTACAACTGGACAATGGCCTCTTCTTAATTATGATCAGAGCGTTGCTTAACACGCCCTTCTGAGGTGTGCTGGTTTCCTCATGATGTTTACGTAAACCTTGGACTGAAATTAATCCAAATTCTTCCTATACTTAATCGTAAAAAGGGTTTTATTTAATTAATTCTTTACCATACCTATGACTTAGTTGCCAGCCAACTATGACTTCTCTTACGACGTGCAAGACAATGGTGTGAGTCTGGACTTCGGGCATAATGAGAAGAGGAAGGACGACCACGCGACCGGCTCCTACCACGTGCTGCTGCCTGATGGTAGAATGCAGCTAGTCGAGTACGAAGCTGGACCCGATGGGTATAAACCACAGGTTTGAGACTTATACCTATATTTTTATGCCCCCATCCAATATGTAGATTGATGTCTGAAGTAATTTATTTAAATTAGGGTACTCAGTACCTTAGTTTTTGAACGTCAAAATATCCCCTCAACGCTTCCTTAGTGTAAGTATTTAGCTGTTAAAATATTTCTATTCAAAAAAAGGGGACGGGAATGGGATTTTAAACAGTAACTTTGTATGTTATAAGCGGTTGTTTGTTTCAGGTGATGTACATGGGCACGGCAACATTCCCTCCGGCAGGTACCTCGGATAAGTTTGACGGCTACCACTACAACGCGGCTTCGAACCGACAGAGTATAAGACAAGCTGCGCCGCGCGGTAGTTCCCGCCAGCCGGCCGCGCCCGCGCCCCTCTCCGCGCCCCCGCCGCACGCTGCCGCGCCTAACGCCACGCAATGATCCTCCCGACCAATTCCACCCTTAACAAAAGAGTAGCAAAACGCATTGCGTTCCATTTTACGACACGACATTTTGTTTTGGCGAACTGGTGAAACTGACACTGTACTTCATTGTAATGCCCGATACTAAATAAATAAATATTCAGTAATTAACCGATGAAAACGTAAAAAATAAGATTATCAAATGTAAATAAAGTGTTACCAGTTAACAAGATTCCAAAATTTGTTTTTTTTTATTTAAATAACCATGAAATGAAACGCATTTCAGCTTAGTAATATTAATAATTTATTTACATTTCCACTACAATAACTAGATATTTTGGTAAAATTTAATTTACAAAAACATGCATATTGCACAATCCTTTAAACATGATTTAGATGCTCTAAGGACAGTCGATAAAATATTTAACATAACAATAAAAACAATATCAGGCAATTTCGAATTGAAACAATCCTCGTTTTGTCGGCTTCGAATATGCCGTATTATCGTAACTTTATATTTAACAGTCGATACATAATATCGATTTTAACGTCGTATAATCGATAAAGTTTAAGGTTTTATTTAAGTAG